>BCIA01000003.1:2338123-2938123 GCA_001599815.1 Furcasterigmium furcatum
ACAGCCAGTGGAAGAGACAGCCAGTGGAAGAGACAGCCAGTGGAAGAGACAGCCAGTGGAAGAGACAGCCAGTGGAAGAGACAGCCAGTGGAAGACATGCTCAGTGGAAGCGGTTCTCACTTTAGAGAATACTTAGACAATAAGAACCTCACTCAATAAGGTCCTCAGTCGATTAGATCTTTAGCTAACAAGATCCTCAGTCAAGGAAGTTTATCCTCAACCAGAGCCCTAGTTAATAAGACTTTTAGTCAGAGAACTTCTTCCTCGACTAGACCCTTAGTCGACCAGACCCCTGGTCAACAAGGTGCTCAGTAAATAAGGAGCCTAGTCGACAGGATGCTCAGTTAATGGGATACTCAGTCGATGGGGTGCCCAGTCGAGAAGTTTCCGAAACGACAAGAATGGTAGTTGGCAAGACGCTCACTCGAAAAGACTCTCTGTCGACGAGGCTCTCCATCGACAAGAGACTTAGACAATAAGACGCTCGGCCAATAAGACGCGGAGTGGACAAGGAGCCCAGACGATGAGGCGCCCAGACGAAGAGGTGCTCATTCCGCGAGCGCTCTCATCAACCGGGCCTCAGACCAACAAGGTGGGGGGTCACCGGCCTGACAAAATGGACAGGGGCACATTCCAATCGGGGACCAAAACGAGAGAGCAGTTACAATGGCTGGGAATAGGGAAATGCGCGTGACCGCGACTGTTCTAAGATTACAAGAGTTATCAAGCACCTCGTGCCTCCACGATACAACCACCTTTTATGGCCCGCCTCTGACGCCGCGGGAGCACGCTTCTCATGCCTGTAAATGGCCGGGGGGCCGTCTAGCCGCGCCTGCGGGTCGAGGGACCCTTCTTCGTCGGCGTCGCGCCGGAGGCCTCGGCCGAGACGGCCTGGGCGTACGACTTGCCGCCGCCGGCCTTCTTCGAGGGGGTGGCGGCGGGGCGCTTGCCCTTGACCTTCTCGGAGGGGGCGTTCCAGTAGTAGGCCATCTGGGCGGCGAGGACGGCGTTGAGGGCGAAGCCGGCGATGAAGCTGTAGAGGATGAGGTTGTCGTCGACCTCCTGGAGGGTGGTGAAGACGCGGGCGAGGGAGCCGAGGAGGTAGTTGATGACCTGGCGCAGGGAGTGTCAGCGGCGGTTCTGCAAGGGAGACGGGGAGGGAGGGAGAGGGGGAGGGGACGTACGGTGAAGGCGCTGAGCTGGCCGGTGCCGCCCTGCTGCCAGATGGTGTAGATCTGGGGGATCTTGCTGGCGACGCCGAGGGCGCCGGCGCCAGCCTGGAGGAGGGTGAGCTGGTTCAGGTCGACGATCTGGTCGGAGACGAGGGTGCCAACGGCCGCGGCGAGGACGGCGATGAAGACGGCAGCGAGGGGGGCGCGGCCGGAGTAGTTGAAGACCAGAGCGGTGATGACGACGTTCTGGGCGGCGATGAGGGCGGTCTCGCCGTAGGTGCTGAAGGGGAAGGCGTTGCGGAAGTTGTAGGCGAGGGTGACGACGTAGGCGATGGTCTCGAGGAGGTAGGAGACGACGCTGACGCCGGATGCGGACTTGCTGTTGAGCAGCTTGAGGATCTGGGGGACCTTGACGATGGAGGAGGCGCCGACGATGCCGAGGCCGAGGGCCTTGGAGACGGCGAGCTTGAGGCACTCCTGGTCGGTGATGGTGAGCTCGCGGACGAGGGAGGCGTGGCAGCGGGGGCCGAGGAGGGAGACGGCAAGCTCATCGATGGGACCGGGGAGTTTCGCGGTGATGGGCTTGAGGATGGGCCTCAGGGTTTCTTGGAGGGCTTCCATGGTTGCTGCGGGCGAGGCTATGGGGTGGAGGGGTCGTGGTTGCTCGGCGGTCTTGTACTCGTAGACGGGGTGTTGTCGAGAAAGTCGCGATCAGACACGTTGGAGGAAAAAAGGGTTCGACTGATGTCACCCGTTGGCATGTTCGGAGCTTCGGCCAATAGGAGACAAAAGCGGGGAGCTCTGGGACCATGCAGGTCGCGGCCCGCGACCCAACTGAGCCCGGCTCAACTTCGACCTTCCCACCATCCATCACGACGTCGTCTAGGTCTCGTCGTTCTTCCTGCTTGATCTCCTCTCGCTATACGACACGAGGTGATGAGTGAGTATTAGTACTGTCTATGCCCTTGAAACTTGTCCAAACAGTGCATCTTCCAATTGCACCATCACCGCCACCCCCCAATGCGAGCATCACCATCTAGTAATCTCCCCATGAAGCTTCCCATGAGAAAGAGTTCCAGTCCTCGGGCTTGCTCCTTGGCAAATCCGACACCTTGTACCCGCGAAATTTGATGTCTTCGCCGATTTGCTCGATGTTTTCAACCACGCCCTCAAACATGGAGCATTCATCGTCGAGGAAATCAATATGGCCAGGTTTTGGGTCAGGAAGAAGCCCGCCTTCGCCGGTTTCTCGGCCTCTGAACTTTAAATATGCTCGACGGGGCGGTCTTTCGCTCTTCTGCTTCTTCTTCTCGGGCTGGCTGGCTTGCGGGCAGCGAGGAGGAAGCTGCCCGCTTGCGCGGGTTGTTCGACGCTTCGCCGTCGTCTTCGTCCTCGGAGGCGTCCTCGGAGTCGTCTTCCGACTCGGTGGCCAACGCACCTACTGCTTCTGGGTTGAGGCTCAGGAGCATTGTTCCCTCGAAAATCTCGAAGTTGACAGCTGCCGCTACCATGTCGGCCCCGCGGTACTTGCGTTTGGCGATGTCCAGAGTGAGCACCTTGGTGATCTGATCCGGCCACTGATCGGCAATAGCCTCGCATTGCACAATGTATGATCCTCCAAGTCGGCCCAGGGTGAGCGGCGTGGCCTTTCCCTTTCCGCCACCGCCGCGGCTTGAGTGCGAGACGAATGTTCGATGCTCTTCCATGGCCGTTTCCCACATGGCGTCCGACTTTTCCTTGAGCTCTTTGTAGGCCTGATCCGTCAACTCGCGGGCCAAGGCGAACACCCCGTCGTGGTCCCAGCCAATGCACACAGTTCCGTTTTCCCCATAAAGGCCGCCGCTCGTGATGTGAAGACCGGGGACCCTCCAGACCTTGGGCCAAAGTAAAGCCATGGCGTGGAACCCATGAAGCACCATTGGTCCCGGTGTCTTGTCGCGATCTGGTTCGCCGCCTGTCAGGAAGTAGCGGTTCATGAACCGCGTCTGGTCGCAGGCGGCCTCTTGCCCAGGGGTCTCGCATTTCGCGAATACCTCGTCCATCTTCCTCTCCTCCTCGGCATCCCAGGCGCGCGCGGCGCTCTGCCAGCGGCGGAGGTCGGGCTCATAGTCCCGACGCATCTCAGCTTCCAGACTCACAATAGCCTCAGGGACGCGATCGCACTACGCGGAACCACAGTGAGCTCTTGCGGAGATCCGCGGCATCGAAACATTGGACACTCACCAATCCCTGCTGAACGGCATCGTAAAACTGGGCTTTAAGCTGCCCGACGGAGTCCGATGACACGAACTTGACGCCGTAGTACCTCAGCTGTGCGGCGTAAAACGGTTTTCTGAACAGTTTCCAGGCCTCCTCTATTGCCACTTCCCGATCACTCGTGAGCTGGAGTAGTCCCGGGGTGATAAGCTGTCGCAGGCGCTCGCCACTGACGCGGTCTATGCCAGACACGCCGAAGCGCTGGTCGACAAGCTGGAAGCCCGCGCGCTTCAGAACGGGCGGTGGAGGGCGACCGGCCTTGTCCATGTCGCTTCAATGATGAACGAGCTGGAGGCGGGAGGGGGCGAGTGTTGGAAAAAGACGTGTAATCTGCTTGGATTGGTGTTGTTGTTATTGTTATGTGAGGAGATCATCGGCCTGCCAATGGCCCCCGGGCATGGCGTTTACGCTACATCGACAGTATCAAGACTCGCTGCTCAAGTCGGCATCTACAAAAGTATTTAATACACCCTGAGTACCCGGGCACCGCTTTTGGTAGGGAAGCTACTTCAGGTGTTCCAAATACTTTCTGCACCCCGGACTTTATCGTAATTATTAGTACTGTACGTGCCTGACTAAGTTTCTAGCGCGTTGGGAACTAACCAATACCCCTGGCAGTGCACCTCAGCCAGCCAGGCCCATCTTCAAGTTGTGTCCGCCTTGCACCCGTCAGGAACCTGAATCTGTCGACGAAAGTCCATTCATGTTCTACGCCTCAGGGAGATCCATCTCTACACACAATCTTCTCACCCTTGTTGACGACCACGTCGATTGGACAGCTCCCAGGTCGCCCAGAATCAGCAACGCAGAGCGAAGATGACGGACCGCTGCTCCGAGGCCGCCTCTCATGAGAGCATCAAGGTGCAACTGCAGGAGACACGCGAGTTCTCGCAGGCTCGATCCGCACTCCCGGTCGATATCGAGAGACAAGTGTTCGTATTCGACCCGAATACTGTGAGGCCTTTCCGTGATCTGGCAATCTGGCATGCCGCCCGACGCCCACTGCCGACCTTGAGCTGCGAGCGAGATCAGGGTCTCGTTCTCGTCTGCTGAAATTGCAGCTGTAGTCATCGATGCGATCATATCTGCAAGATACGACATTGCTAACGTGTAGAGCTTCTTGGAAGCTACCCTGAGGATCCCGACAATGTTCGCCGCGATCGACTTGGCGGTTTCCTTTGAGATCAGCAGACCGTGACAAGGTTCCGTTACCACGTCAAGTCCCAGGCCCTCGATGGATATCTTTCCACCGTGTAGGGAGACGCGCAAGGATAATGGGGGTTCCTCGATACCTAGCAGCCCCAGAAGCTGGCTCATGTGGCCGATGATCGGAAGTTGGTGTTCGAACATGACCGTTCGGGACTCCTTCGCATCGGGATAGTACCACACAGGTTTCATGCGTGCATTCAATGCTCCCTCGATGTCGCAATAAGGCGAGTCGCCAACCATGAATGCGGCGTCGGGGCTGACTCCCAATGATTCGAGCGCAAGTTGGAATATGAACAAGTCTGGCTTCGCGCAGTCTGCGTACTCCGAGGTGAAGATGCGGTCGACGAGATGGAGGACCCCGATGCTCTCGGCCTTTTCGGTCTGATCCTCGGTCTGGCCGTTCGAAATGATGGCGAGAGAGAAGCCGTGGTCGCGGAGCCGGCACAGCGTCTCGACGCTTCCCGCCGTTGCGCGGCGGCTTTCTCGATACGCCGGCTGATATGTGGCGCGGAATTCTCTGACCTCTTCAACAGTCGGGTCTGCTAGATCAAGATTCGAAAAGAAGAGCCGGAACGTCTCCGACCTCCGTTCTTCGTAGGATATTTCCTTCCGGAGATACCTGTCGTAGGCAAATTGGAGGGCGCCGTTGTAGTTGGTGGCAAGCTCGTCTGGTGTGTAGCTAGCTAGTCTGGCAAACTTGCTTTGGACGGTCGAAATGGCTGATCGAAGAGAGTGGTCATGGTCGAAAAGAGTATTGTCCAAGTCGAAAAAGATGACCTGAGGCGTAGAGGGTGTTGAACTCATCGCGCGCTCGGGTTCGGTGAGCGTCACCACTCAGAGGGAAACGAGAGACTCTACTTGGAAGGACCTGAGAAAGCTGGGAGGCTGCTTTTGCAAGGCATCCTCGACTTATAAAATGCAGACCGAGCACGTGAATTAGGTTGGACGCAGTATAAATCCATTTATGCTTCCAAGTTGAATGGAGACAGACAGTCGCCGCAAAACCTTAAGGGATGGTGGCGGACTGGGAAGAGGAACACACTCTTCGCCTTGCGAGAATGAACTGTGCTATCTGTCTCAACGCCGAATGCGCCATCCCGCAATCATTCATGTCCTTGGTTGCCCGGCATCAAGACTCAGCCAGACCCTGCATTGTGCCGAGAAACCTCCTCGAACCCCCCAGTATAGCTTACAGGTCGCAGAAATCCGTGTGTAGGATCAAGTAAAGCAACCCTCCGCGCCTCAAGCCTTCTTGTTGCGCTTGCCCTTCTTGGTGCCCTTCTCGGTGCCCTTCTCGAACTTGGCGATCAACTCCTTACAGTTGCTCAGGTTGATCTTGGGCTCCCACGTGTTCTCGCTGGCTGCGTATCCCTTCCACTTGACCTTGTAGTAGTGGATGCCGTCCTGGTCAATAACCGATTCGACGATGCTCTCCACAACGTACTCGGTCTCGTCTTCCTCCTCCTCGTCAGTGTCGTCGGCAGGCGCGGCCACCTCCTTCTCCTTAGCAGCCTTGGTAGTCTTCGCGGCTTTGCCGCCCTTGGACTTGGTGACTTTGCTGGCCTTGCCGACCTTCTCTGACTTAGGGGGACGGCCCCGGCGCTTCGGGGGCGGAGCGTCATCATCCTGCTTTATACGTCAGTATAGGAATATCAATAGGTTATGGTGAAGATGATAGAATGGTATACCTCATCGTCCAGCTTTCTCTTAGCGTGGTTGTTGTCCATGGACGAACGGGTCTGACGCTTCGTGCCGGTGGGAGCCTTTGCTGTTGAATAGTGAGCATAGGCGTCATTTCCGAGTGATACTACGAGAGCGACTTACCAGATGTCTTCTTCTCTGCCTTCTTGGTGGCCTTCTTCGCCGACTTGTTTGGCGCCTTCTCCTCCGGAGACGGTGTCGACTCAGGGGCTGGCGCAGAGGATGAACCGACGGTGAGAGTCTTGGCCGGAGTGCTTTTCTTCGCGGCGCGTCCACGCTTCGCAGGGCGACCACGCTTCTTGGGCGCTGGCTTCTCCTCCTCGGGTTCCTCCTCGGGTTCATCCTCGAGTTCCTCCTCATCCTGCTCGACTTCATCATCGGTGGCAAAAGGGTCCGTGATCTTCACCTCTTCTTCATCCTCCTCATCCTCCTGGCCAGCATCTGTCTGCGACTCGATCTCTTCATCATCGCCGACATCGCTTTCTGCATTCTCGCTCTCGGCGAGCTCCTCAGGGCTGGGGCGTGGCATGGCGGAAGCACCCTTTTTGCACTTCTTGCCGGTCTTATTGGCGTTGGCGGGGCTGTCTGGGAGGATGTTAGTAGGCCTTTGGGAAATGCAGTTCCGCTGATATTTTGTTATTGTTCTGGTCGAGGACGCGACGCGGGTCTTTGAACGTGGAGGGGGAGATTCGCGAGGCGGGAGGGGACGGGAGGGACTCAGAGTGTGCAGCCTGTGCTTCAGTCACTCACCTCGAGCTGTGCCTGCCCTGCGGCTTCGCTTGTTGCCCGATGAACCGTGTGAGGCTTCCGGTGCTGAGTCGTCGGGTACGAGGCTCAGAATGTCTGATACGACGAGGGGGATATAGTCCTCGGTCTCTTCCAGAGCTGGTTCCATGGGTGCAAAGGTGCACTGGTTTGGGATTGCAGGGAGAACTTTGCACGCACTCTTGAAGAGCGTGAAAAGGGTTTAAAAGGAACAAGTTTGTTCCAAGGGTTTGCGGAGGAGGCAGGAACACTTTGTGATAACGCCGAGAGGGGGGAGATTGTGCTATCAGGCAAGCAAGCACCGAGGCTTTCTGGGACTCGTGATTCGGTTAAACTGGGTTTACTACTTCCAGGCGGGTAGGCTACAGGACTCGAGCCGCCTTATACTTCTAGGGATGTCAGCAACCCGCCCTTATATGAACTCAGTGGCTCAAAGAAATTCTTCAAAGCTCTCAAGGAATGGGGCTGCCACCCTCGATCCTTGGGTCTTGGTTGAAAGGTGACTGCTCGAAACAAAGGCAGACATTGTCAGAGACACCCATGTCAACAGAACCTGTCTCAGGCCTCGATTACTCTCGGCAACGTATGGGAGGTGGAAATACCCTAAAAGAAGCTTTAAGGGGTCTACCTACAGCTCAAGGCTTCTTCTCGTCATCATCATCCGAATCTACCTCGGTCACACGGTTTCCGTCTACCGCCTCGTTGAATGCCCCTGACCGTATCGCCTCCTCTACAGGGTTCCGAACGTCGACGATGCCGGTGTTCCGGAGCCTGTGGAAACATTAGCTTCAAGTGTCTTCTCTTTAGGAATTCAGATAGCGTACCTCTCAAACAATACAAACAATCGCTCCGCCTCTCGCATCTTCTCCTCCTCCGTCATCTCTGGGACGTCGGGGAAGCGCTCCGAGTCCAGGAACTGACCCGTGATCGGGTTGACGGCCCTGGTGGTGGAGCTATTCGCCGTGCTGGCCACATTGGCAGGGACGGAGATGTTGTTTCGGGCAAGGAAGCCGGAGGCATAGCCGAAACCCACGTTCTCGGTGAAAGTCGACGGGTCCCTGTCCGACAGCTCGAAGAGAAGCTCGGACACGACCTCTCCCACGTCGGTGCTGACCGGATCGTTGGTGATTCGGAGCAGCCTTGCCGGGAGGGAGCCGCCGCGGCCGAGTGCCTGTTCGCGCTCTGCTTCCGTGGGAAGGAGCGTGGTGCGGAAGTACTTCTGGACCTCTTCAGTTGCGTTCTTGTAAAGGGAAACCAGGACGCCGGCGAGCGGCGCGAGGGTTTCGTCGAGCTTGGCGGCCGCGTAGACTCCGTCCTTCAACGCAAGATCAAGTAGCTGGATCAGCCTGGCCGCAACGCGAGTTGGCTCCCCATCACTCGACTCAGGGCACAATGACGACTGCACTGTCTTGCTCTCGAGGTCGAGGTTGAGCAGGGCGTTGATGATGGAGCTGAAAGGCGGATCCAGGGGCTTGCTTGGAATGTCCTGCTTCCACAGTAGCGCGATGATGAGGGGTACCGCCGGCGTAAACAGGGACGACTGGCCCTTGCAAAGATGCGTGATGTTGAAGAGAAGGCGGAGGGTCTCATTCAGGGCCATTTCCTCCATCGGGTTGGCCTTGGGGTTATGGGAGGGTTGGCTCATGACCTCGGTATGCCTTGCTATGTTCGCAATGATTGCCTCGGCAAGGCCATGCTCTTCGAGCATTTGAGAGATGGTGTGGTCTGGCGCGTAGGTGGATAGGAGAAGCACTCTGGATAACAGGAACGAGTCGTCCCAGCTCTTGGGACCCTCGGACTTGAGTTGTGCGCATGCCGGGCCTTGATACGGGAGGCCGACAAGGGTTTTTCGAGTCTCCGGCCTCAAAAGCATCGCATTTGCCAGGACCCGGAGAGCACCCCTTGCCGTTGATCTCGACTGGGATTCAAAGGCATGTCTAGCGAGTGTCTTGATGCCCTGCGAATCATCAGTACACGGACAAGGCTGAGTTGTGGGCAGAACATGCGAACATCTGAAGTGAAGATGGGGTCAGAGTTTGTCGGGTCCCTTCCGTAGATCTTCAGTTCCTCGAGAGAGGCATCCAGATCTGTTGTGCATGAGCTACGTTGACCCGTGTCTCATGTATGTGAGTGAACTCACCGCTCTGAGACAGCGAGGGATTCTCGAGCTCGCCGGCGAGCTCGCCCATCAGCTGTGTGACGGCCCGAAGCTTTGCTGCTAACAGTCAGAATATGTGCAGTCCGTCAATGGTAAGTGGAATTCTTGCCTGGGCCTGTTGCCGCCATCTCCAGTCTTTTGGCTGAAGCCAGGGGCTTGAATATGCAGTGTCGTTGAGAGATGAAATTTTGGTGTAGAAACGCCGGCTAGAAACCAACACTTGAAATTTGACTGCTGGTGGTGTAAGGCGGGTGCCGAATCGGGAATGCTTGAGATGTGGTGATGCCGTCAAATCATGTCATCGGATGAGTGCGACCGTTCATGAGGCCGGTCATCGTCTCAGGAAAGGAGCTCTTGCCAAACTGTGGCTGGACCCGTCAAATGTGGCGCACAGGCGTGGCGATCCCCAACCTCCTGCAGCCTAAAATGACATGGGTACACGGGACGCACGGGCCACTAGATTAATTGCTTCGCGCAACTCGCGTCTTGGACGTGTGCAACCGCGCATCGTGTTTAAGGCCAACCAAATGGAGAAAACGCCCAATCCTTTCCCCATCCCGCCCAGCACTTCAATTTCGGCTTCCGACTCCCATCCGGAACCTCGACACACACACATCGACATTCACTATCCCGACGAAGTACCTTCCGCGGCCCTGTCCTCAACCACTTGACCATCCAATCTCACTACGCCCACCGTCTTCTCATCACATGAAGTTCACGAGATAACTTCACACCCCTGCCGCACTCCTGCGGCCATCGTCCTCGAGGACAGACAACCATCGAAATCATGGGCTCGACCGAAGCGGCAACCCTTTTCGAGTCGCTCCCTGCCCGGCCTCCGACGCCCCCTCGAGAAGCAGCAGCCCATGATGCCGAGCCGAGCACCACGACTACCACCACCAAGAACATCCTCAGTCGTCCTTCGGTCTTGAGCATTAGGGCCAACGTGCAAACGCCCCCCAACCTGTTCACCCCAGACTCGTCGACCACCAATTCGACTAACCCGAGCAGACTGCGGAAACGTGTCGGCTTCTCAGCCCAGGCCGAGTACAAAGACGCTCTTGCCTTGAGAGACATCGATCAGTCGAGGAAACTGTCGCCAGCATCAGCCACCCGATCTCGACCAGTGAAAGGCATCTTGAAGCCCTCGAGCGCCTCCAAGCCCCGCGAGTTCTCCCTTCTCTCGGAAAGCACCGAGTCCACGGAGACTCCCAACATCTCCGAGATGCTTGAGTCGACAGTCAAGCAGCTCGCCGGAGCGGACCGAGACGCAAAGCTCGATGCCTACACCATGATTGTGCGTTCTCTGCAAGCTAGCAACAACCTCCCGGACCGGATAGCTCTCAGGGACAAGATGGGTCTCTTCGTACAGTTCATCCAACGAGACATTGTTGCGAAGAACAGCAGCGGCGCCCTCGACCACCCCCTCGTCGTCAAAGCCCTCACCCTTCTTGATACCTTTTTGTTTTTCCCTGCTATTGCCTCCACGATACCCAGCGATTTTGGCGTTTTCATCATTGACCATTGCATCCGATCATTCGAAGACCAAACAATCCCCAAGGACATGGCTAGGCGACTGCTGCACGTTGTCGCCCTGCAGGACTTCTCCTCCCGAGTAATGACTTCCGACAGAGTCCGGCGGCTCATCAGCGCCCTCCACGCCATGGACGGACACCTAAAGGGGAAAAGCATTGTCGTCTACCGCCTCCGGGTATACCATCGCCTCATCCAGCAGGCCCCGCCATACATGGCCACCCATACCGACTGGCTGAACGATGTCTTCACCGACATGTTGAGCCCTGTCAGGGACATCAGGAGCTCGGCCATCAAGCTCGGTACCGAGGCTGCCTTCATATACGGGAAGGAGCAGCAGCTGTCACGACGGGTTTTGGAACTCTTCGATGCGTCTATCGAGGAGATGACGTACATCGAGTGGTACCGCGAGCAGCTCCTGAAGATGACCAAGGCCACGGACAAGGCAGTTGTGCCTCGTATCTGGAGCGTCGTCGTCCTCCTCATCCGGGCCTCGTTCACCAAGTGGCGGTTCTTCAACCCGTGGTTGCACCTCATCCAGGACTGCTTCAACTCTAGCGACTTCGTATGCAACCGGGAGGCGAATTATGCCTGGAACCGCTTCGTATACACGGTTCACTTCGACGAACGAAACTTCTCGAACGTCAAGATGTTCTCGACACTGTACCAACCCATCGGCGTTCAACTCAGAAAGGCCGGTATCCCCGAGCAGAAGCGAGAGGTCCTTCTCGGCAGCCTCTGCAACCTCTACTACTATGCCTTCCGACCCAGCGCGAACCAGAGCCGCCTCGACATGTACTGGGACGTGAGCGTCAAGCCACTGACTGATACTCTCGTGCCCAAAAAGAACCCCGAACTGGTCGACGGCCACCTGAACCGCGCCGCCCTTATCCTGAGCGGGCTGCTCGATCCCCAGACCCAGATCTGGCGGGACGACCGCATCCGCGATTCCATCGTCCCCACCCCCGAGGAGCTGCCCATGATCGATCCCAAATGGGTTCGACGCAGCGCCTCCAAGATTTTCAGCGTCATCACTCCCATCATGGAAAAGCACTTCTACCAGCTGCCTGACAAGACAAGTCCCGTTCATCGTCTCTGGAGGAGTTTGGTCAGCTCCATCGCCGTTGCGGCATCCAAGGAGATCAAGGTGTCCAACGACACTGCGACCTTCATCTCCGAGACTTTCGGCCTCCTGCTCAAGTACTGGCAGTCTGGCGTGGAAGAGGGGAACGCCGCACAGGCACAGCAATTCCTTCTCAGCGTTCAGGAAGTCGTACTGTCCGTGGTGGAGAAGCTGGGCGTTCTGCCCTTCACAGAAAGGATGATCTCTCTGGGTAGGATGAGCAGCTTCATGCCTGTTGCCACGCCCTCCCACAAGCCCGGTAAGAACCTGGGTGACGTCCGGTCGCCCCTCCAGCATCTGTTCGGCCTCCTAACGAGATTGCCGCCTGGTGTACCTGATAATGAGGATTACCTCCGTTTCCTCCAGGCCGTCTTCTCGCCATTCTTCACTACCTCGAAATCAGCCAAGGCAAGGTCGGACCTGGCGAACGAGATGCTCCAAGCCGTTCCGATCTGGTCCCCCCAAACATCTCAGTTCCCTTACGGGCCCTGGGTATTTGCGTCAGAGAACCTGATTGCCGCAATGGCAGCTTCTCAAAGCAGTGTACACTCTAGTGGCGACGCTGTGCTGGGACACGAGTACCGCACCATTGTCAGGCACTTGGAGCGTGGGTGGAGGGAAACCCCAAACCTTCCCTGGGATCACTGGCATACACTCTATGCCGCCCTCATCAACCGCGCATCTGCCGAGACTGGTGACGCTGGACGCGCTATCGGCGTGATCGAGCCCCTGGCCAAGATGATCCGAGAGGCTCTCCCAACCGACGCCTCTGCAACTCCCGAGAGCACCTTGAGAATCGCCACCGAGCTTGTTGCGACAGCAACCCATCCGCGAGACCGCCAGGCCCTGGACGCCGCCCGCCGTCGTCTCTGGGGCACTGCCGTGACCGGCACCAGAACCGCATCTTTTGATCCTTTTGACCACCTCTACAAACTAGTCAACGACCTTCTCGTTCGACTGTACGATTCTATTGATAGTGGAAACGTGCCGCAGGTGCTTACACCTTTGCTAAAGGAAGTCGGAGCTTTCTTGGCAAGGTGCAATACGCAGCTTGTTGTCAAGACGATGAACTGCCTCGAAGGCGGCATTGCGGCATGGGTTCACGACATGCGTTGCCTCATGAGCAGCCGCCGAGACGCGACCCAAGCCGAGGCTGTAAGTGCCATGCTCCAGACTCTTGAATCGCCATTGCTAACTGTCTGCCAGGTTAAGGATCTCTGGACCACAATCTGTGGTCTCATCTTCGCTGATGGTAAGCCTCAGCTCGAGAGTTTTGAGCAGCTGTTGTGTGCTGGATTCGAGAGCAAGCACCGTCAAATCGTCAACCTCACCGCTCAGTCCTGGAACACAACTTTCCAGAATGTTGAGCAGTTGGAATACCCTGAGCATTTGAAGGCCGTCCTAATAACGTCTCAACTGTTCGTCGACCTGACCCTGCCTGGCTTGGACGTTCGTGTTGCCACTCCTTCAGAGGCCCAGGGACGCTCTTTCGTCGACTCTCAGGATGTTCTTAGGGATATCAGCCTGCGATCGTCTCGATCTCTGCGAAGGAGTCTCCCACCGTCGAGTGCCAACTCGGAGCGGCCAGCATCTCCCGGAGCCGTGAAGCTGTCGTTCTCGGAGAAGAGGCGGCTCGATGGCACGCCTAAGAGGACACGGTCTAGCGCACGCAGCACGCCCACCACCTCGCGCCTACGACACGACAACTCCCAGCTCCAGTTCGTTGCAGTGGAATCATCACCATCGGCAGACCAGCAAGAGTCGCAGAATCTGACGGAGCGACAAAAGGAGGTCAGGGAGAGGCAGAAGGACGCTGCGGCTATCTACTCTGAGCTTCGGTCCAGCCCGAGGCCAAGGTCTAGGGAGTCGCTTCGCCAACAAAGCGCCAAGTCATCCGCCGTGCAGGCGGTCCCTGACCAGCAGAAGGAGGCCACCCCTGAGCCACCCACTGGATTCGAGGACTATGTCAGCTCCACGCCCACTCCTCGCCGCGGGCAAGCCATTGCCATCGATCTCGATGACCATGACATGACGGATCCCCCCTCGTCGCCTCCAGAGCCACGACCGTTCCCCCTGTTGCCTCAGATTAAGTCTCGATCCAGCAGCCGGGGCGAGCTTGACGACGACTGGCCGCTGAGTTCCTCGCCTGTCGGGTCTCCGACTGTTGATGCCCAGCGCACCACTGAGGCCGAGCTCCCGAGCATCAACATCGCCGACGAGCCAAGACCGACCACCGAAGTCTCGCAACAAGTGGTTGAAGACTCGTTCAGCACGGGGGTTGTTCCTTCCAGTGCACCTGCGGAGTCTGCTGCCCTGGTTGCACGCTCCCCTGCTGTTGACGAATTGCCCAGATTGGTCCGTCGCTCAAGCAGGGTACCATCGACGCCTAGGCGTCGCCCTGCTGCCGAGGAGGACACGAGGTCAGACGAGGTCTACGTGGACGCACTCACTAGCCCTCAGGCTTTGACTCGCCGTGGTGGCGGCAAAGCTGATATCGCCAACCAGTCTTTCGTCATCAGCGATGGCGACGAGAACAGCATGCTGCGTCTCGTCGTCGAGCTGGACTCCCGCCGCTGCCCCATCCCTATGAGTGACCATCCGGCTGAGACCCCGAAGAGAGAACGCACAAGTGACATCCAAGACTGCATCACCGTCGCCGCCTCTCCTTCCGAGAAGCGGGCGCGCAAGTCCAAGTCTCATTCTCCGGCTGTTGTCACTGAAGAGTCGGCCCTTGCAACCGAGAAGTCGAGCAAGAAGAAGCGCAAGAGGAGCGGCTCCTCCAAGCATGAGCGCCGCAAGAAGCGCAAGTCCACAGACGCTGCCGACGAGACGATCCTGAGCAGCCAATCCTCGATTGCCACGGACCGCTCTTCGCCCTCCTGGTCCGACGCGCCTGCCGAGGAGCAGAAGCGCCCCATCACTGAAATCCCGAGCTCTACGCAAGGCGTGGACGCCCCTGAGCCGTTCTCCCCTGGGAAAGACACCGACACCGAGATCGAATCGCAACTCGTCTCGGAGCAGGCGGCAGCAAGCCGCAGCCAGTCCCAGCTCAAAGATCGCGACGAGCAACCCGAGGTCATCCTCACCGTCGCTGTCGAAGAGACCATGGATATCGATCCCTCGCCGCAGCAATCCGCCGAGTCCGTCCTCCCCACGCCGAGTGAGGAGCACGAAGACCCGCACACCGCGAAGCAGGACGACATTATCTCTGCCTCCCTCGACAACCTGCTCAGCCAGCTCCGCTCTGCCAACCTCTCGCGCGCCCAGGTACATCAGTACGAGGATAAGCTCATGGACATCAAGCGCGAGCTGTACGCTGCCGAGCTCCGGGGCAGGGAGTAGCACCCTCACATTCTATCATACCACAAAATAAAGAACACCGCGTCCCCTTCCCCGGCATGGCCGAGGGAGGAGGGCAGCGCATGACACGACAGACAGAGACCGGACAGGTCCAGGCATAACAGGCGTACGGAGCATGGAATTTTGCATCGGGTTGGACTTTTGTTGTACTTTTTTACCCCGTCGCGACCCCGGCCGTGTTTGGTTGCATGTTGGGTCCTGGGAAAGGGGGGTGCATCACATCATCGGGCGGAGGGAGTGTATACATACATCATCCTGTCTTGTTAGGGAACATGGCGAGCAGAGCATGCCGGTAGGAGTCTTATACCACAGCCGGCGGCTAGTGGAATGAATATCTTGCACATCAGCTCCGAACTTGAGAGGTCTGTTCTGTGTTCTCGTGATGAATGAGTGATCCGAGTCTTTTGACGACGTAAAATTGTTTTGACATCTACGCTGAGGCTTCGTGCTCTCCCCGCGATGGTATTCCGAGCTCGAGTCAACTTCTCAAACTGGCTTGTGTGATCATAGTCTCACTCTCGTAACCTAGTTACATCTCTAGGTAGCCAAACTAACACGAGACGAGGATGTTCCCATTTGAACTGTGATTCTTCGCTTCTTTTGCATTGTATGAGATTCTGTGCATCTGCTGCATTGCCCCCAAGCGCTGTTGCTTGATATTTCATCAGCAGACACGCTCAACAGCTGTCTGCTCTGGTATTGCTTCCCTCATGGCAGTTCCATCACGCCTTCTCCGAGGCGGAGCGCCGTCTCGGCACTTCTTCTTCCTTCCCACGCCTGTTTCTCGACGACCTCTATCCGCTTCATAGCTTCCCCGCGATTCACAAAGCGGCCGTGATGACCTGCGCTCCCTGGAACGCATCACCGGCCTCGAGCTTCTGGAATCCCTTGACGGCGCCGGCCTCGACGCAGATCATGTTGCGCCAGCCGTCGTCGGGGCCGAAGTCGGGCATGGCCTTTGCCTTTGCCTCCCAAGGGTTCCAGACGACGACATCATCAAGGTTGTCGCGGACGACGGTGTAGATCTTGCGGTCGCCCTCGGCGACGGTGACGGGGGCCTTGGGGCCGCCGACGGGGGTGTAGACGCTGTCCGTCTCGCCGGCGAAGGTGAGGGCGCCGGACTGGGTCTTGACGGCGAGGTTGTCCGTCTTGTCGATGTAGGCGGCGTTGTCAAGGCCTTGGACCTGGATGGCGGTGATATCCTGGAGCGAATTTGTCAGTATCATTTCAAGGCTCTCGCGGATTTCTGAACCCATGGAAATGCGAACCTGGACGCGCAGGTAGGTGTGCATCAACACCTGCAGCTCGAACGGAACATCGCCCTCGTTTGTGATGACGAGGGACGTGGACAGCGAAGCGCGGTCAAGGCTGACACTGTAGATGGCGCCAAACTTGTACGGCCAGGCGGCCCGGGAGGTCTCGTCGAGGCTCTCGGAGGAGAGGCCAAAGTCAAGCTTGACGCTGTCCTCGCCGGAGGACTCAGAGGTGGACTTGCCGAGGAACTCCCAGCGCGAGATGCGGGCGAAACCGTGCTGGGGGAGCTTGCCGACCTCGGGGTGGTCGGGGTTGGTGCCGAAGACCTGGAACGGTCAATGTCAGACTACAGCGGCTTCGCGATTTGCAGCATTGGCAGCTTCTCGGGAAAGCTTACAGGGAAGACGAGGGGAATGCCGCCGCGGACAGCCTTTGACCCATCGAGTTTAGTAGCCTCGCTGAGGAAAAGACGCTCTGCGCCGGCGCTGTCCTTCCAGCTCAGGACGGTGGCGCCATGCAGAAGCACATCGACGCTCTCGCCGGAGGGCAGGGTTGCGGTAACACGGGAGTTGTCATCGGAGATGGCGACCTGGGCCTGGGGCGGGAGGCCGGGAGTGGCGGCCAGAGCCGTGGGCTTGTTAGGACGGTCAACCATTGTGGGCTGGGTGGACGGAGGAATCGGGTTTCTTTGTCAGAGGATTGGATTGAGGTTGGAGTTGCTGGAGCTGGAGCTGTGCTTCTGCGGGGTTTTGCTGGGGGTCGGGGTGGTGTAGTGTAAGAAGAGGGTGAGTAGGTAGATCTCAGCTCAGGTCGGAAGAGGACGCGGGAGTTCGGCGTATGTAGGTCGGTAAGGGAGCTTGGTATAGGCTGACGGATGGCACGGTACTTGGTGATGCCGAGCAGGGAATAGGCTGTTCCTGGCTCGGGAGCTGTCCAGGGTGAAGGTGGGAGGACGTGCGGGCGTAGCTGAAGCTGCTTGATGCCTTGACTCGGTCGATTTACACGCGAGGTCAAAGATGAGTCGGGTCGAGAACAGATAGACGGGACGGACGGGCTTGATAGCTAGAAGACCAAGGGACGGGAGAGGACGGGATGATGTGTCTACGACGATGCTTGAGGCACGACTGGCATTGAAAATGTACAAACGGGGGGAGAGAGGGGCAGCAATCGATGCAGGGAGGCGAGCAGTAGTCGGAAGGAACCCACGAGCTGACGGGAGGCATGTGCAATGGAGGGGGAGGGGCAGCAGCTTCCAGACAGGGACACCACGACGGAGGGGAGGGGTCGAGAGGGGCCACGCGCATGGCACGGACCCAGGGTGCCCCGCCTGGACCGTTTCAACCAGCCCTGCACGCCGTGTCAGACATGTCCCAGCTGAACAGGCTGCTGCCCAGGTGCACCTCCACTGTAGCCTCCCCGTCAGTAGAAACTGAAGCCAGTGGCCCGCCGAGGGGGGCAAACGGTGATTTTCCGCCAATGCAACTCCTGAGACTCCTCGAAACGTCCCACTGGAACCCGCCGCCCCTCCTGATATCTATAGCTCTCGTTCGCCTTGAGCCTCACTGTTCACGATCACCTCATCTGCTGGAGAAGCTTCTACAAGAAAGCAATCCATTCAGGCTCTTTTCATATTTCCCGTCCACGTAGTAACACAAGTGATTAGCATGAGGATCCCTCGGTCCTCGGCCCGGCCGTATAATACACCACATATATCCGCACCCTTACGCCTGCGGCAGCTTGAACGCGAGACTGTCCCTGTCATCACTCACGATCCTGCCCCATTCCAGCAGCAGCCGGAACAGATACACCTCCATATCCTCCTTCCTCAGCGCCCGCGCCGCCCACTCCCCGCCCTCACGCCCGATCCACTTGGCATCGCTCTGCCTCCCCTCCAGATCGACCGTCTGCCCGGACAGCCGACCCTCGTCCCCCTTGAGCCCGGTGAAGTAGGCCAGCGTGCTGTGCAGTCCCTGGAAACGCACGTCGATCGGCACAAAGTGCACCCATGCAAACAGCCTCTCCGTGTACCACGCCCGGAAGATCGACGACACAAACGGCACGCTGGGTGATCGCAGCGCCCGCATGAAGCCCGGGTCCGGGCCCGTGTCAGAGTCCAGCAGCAGCACATATCGGTGCCGCAATGGATCGCCGGCCTCGCCCTCCACCGTGGACTGGCCGAACTCGACGCGCGCAGCGGCGCAGGTGGGAGTGTCGCAGGGGCCCCATGACGACGCGCCGACGTCGAACGGCAGAAGCCCGTTCGCCTCCGCCGCCGATACGCGCTGGTAGAACAGCGCGGGCTTCTTCTTCTCGGCCGATGTTGGGATCATGATGGTCACCTCCTCGCTTGCCGTGGCGTTGTTGACGAGGTGGAGCAGCCGGTGCTTCTGATGTCCGTGGAACAGATCGTCACTCATCTGCGCATCTCCCAGCTCACCCCGCCAGTGCAGCTTGTTAATGCGCGCCTGGAAGTCGATTCTCGACGCTGGCTTCTCGTCCAACGCTTTGGGCCAGGGGATGAGCACGTCACTGAACCCGTCCGCCTTGTGTCTGCTGAACACAGGTACCACCTCCTGAAACGGCGTGTATATCTTCCTCGACATGTGGAAGCTGTGGAGGCGGGAGATGTCGGGCTGATGGCAGCGACTGAGCGATCGTTCGAAATGTTTGACGTAGGGTCCGACGGTATGACGGGCGGTGCAGGAGAAGCAAAAGTCTCGCACGTTCCAGTGGCTGGTCGCCCTGCCAGCGGACCCAGCCGGGCAGGTCTGCGCTTCCATTTCCTGGAAGGCCAGGGCAGGCAGTATGTTTGGCTCAGCGATGGCATCGTCCACGTGTGCCCCCTTTTCTGCGTCCCCTTGATGCGGATCAGCAGGTTCAGATCCAGATTCCGGCTCGGGCGCCCGCTCCGGCTCCGCCTGCTCTCCGCGCTTATCGAGCAGATGGAGCCCGGTTGACAGGCTTGGCTTCTGGGCTTGGTGAAGGTTTGCCCATGAGGGAAGCGCCCTGGGTTCATCGCTCAGGTTGATGGGCAGCTCCATGTCGCCGAGGTGCTCGACGAACCCCTGGATCATCTCGACCAGCCGGTCTAGTATTTCGCGGTTCTCATCATGGGCCTGATAGTTGTGGGTGACTTTCTGTCCCACGATCCTGACAAAAGCAACTTCTAGTTCCTGTGTCAGGATTTTGGTAGACATCTCCCGAATGACTCCTGGCTTCAGATTCCAGAATGGTGCCGTGTCATCCCTGATCTGCTGGAAATGGTCGATTATGGGCGTCTTCTTCGCCTTTGCAAAATCGAACCACTTGTCGAAGTTCGGGGGGGGATCCCGCCCGTTGTTTCTTTCCCTGTATTCGTCCACGGCAACGCGCAGTGTGTCACTAACGGATGCGTGACGCAGCCATCGGTCTGTCTCGATGCGAGCGCGGAAGACAAACTCGTCCACTGGGTGCCTGTTTTGCGTCTGTGGGACGATCGGGACATAGATGGACATGCCGATGACGAAACCCAACAGGATGACGAGAATGAAGACCCGTCTCACAAAGAGGATGGAGCGGATGTTGGCCGTATATAGGAATAGACCGAAGCCGGGGAGAAGGGTGTAGAAAGGCAACAAGACGTAGGGCTTGGGTATGCTGTGCCACGTCTGCAGACTGGTTGCATTAAAGTAGGCGGCGATGGCGCCCGAAGCAAATGTAACAACGCCGAAAGGTTTCAGGGGCCCGGTTTCTGAGATGATCAGGCTGGTCGACACAATGAGCACTGCTACTGTGAAGCTGTCATTGATCATATCGAAGATGTACAGCCAGCCAAGGCCCATGAAGCTGTGGCTGTACAGCGGCTCGTCGGCGGTCCCGAGCAGCTGTATTCTCAGGACCAGGTAGATCACCCAGACGGCACATGCCGATGTCCATTGGAGGCCGGCAAGAGTGCGAAGGCGACTTCTGGTCGTCTTGGACCAGGCGAGGACGCGCCACAGCAGAATAGCGATCAGAGCGTCCAGGAGGAGGCCGGCGATCTGCATCGACAAGACCCATACTCGGTTATCCAGAACTGCGGAGCAGAAGTATGTCGAGTGCGTCTTCTGACCAACGGCCAGGTATGTTCCGGAAGTGATGAGAATGACGCTTGTAGCGAGTGTCAAGGGCGCCCGCTTGAACCAGTCGGTGATCTCATCGCCCAGATCTGGCCACATGTTGTCCGGGTCAAGGGAGGGCCGACTTTTTCGGCCAAAGAAGACATCGTGGAAAACAATTAATGTACATAGAAAAGACTAGGAGAGTCAGCACGACGATACTGCTCAGGCTGAGAGGATAGTTACCTCGATGCCGGGGGTCGAGCATTGGAGCTGTGAGGTGGTCTGATGGAAGACCTCGATGCGGAGGACGAGACAGGCCACGATGGCTGGCACAAAGTAGCGCCGTGGCCGCTTGGCGAGAGTGTGGGAGGACTCCTTGCTGAGCAGTGATGAGTTTTCATCTGCGCCTCATCGTCAGTTCGGTCGCCGGCAGTACGTATATCATGGAGGTGGATGGATGGGCGTACCAAACCGGCCGTCCGAGCCCGGCAGCCATTTTGAGAAGTAGCTCGCTATCCATGTGAATCCTGAAGATAGGAGCAAGATGATGACGACAGAGAACCTTGGCCATTCTGGCAGTGTGTCAGTTTGGATGGAGTATGAACGGTATTGATGCCAAGCTCGTCTTGGCGGGGATGAGGCTCAACTGACGACTGAGGGTGTGCGACTCGAAATTGTGCGATATCCAAAGGAAAGAGACCACGGCGCTATGCAATGTCAGTTCCCTGGTACCTATGTTGTGGGCAGGGGCGAGGGCGGTGGACGCACGACACGGCCGTGAGCTGGAGTCGCCAGTCGTCGGCCATTTGTGTTCAAGCTGAGGCTGACGAGCGAAGTGCCAAGCCGTCTTCTCTAAATAAGGGCGTCTGGCGTCATCAGGGGCCCGGCGTGCGCGGGTTCACCGGGGAGAGCTGCGGCGGATACAGTGAACGACGGTCGGCAAGCATTGGAGACGCGCAGATGGGTGGAGGGCACGTCGGGTCTCGTCTTTGGTGTTTCATTCATCTCGAGTCTCAAGGCCAAATCACAAATCAGGGGATACGAGGTGAAAGGACCCTGGCTTATGTAATTTCCCAGCTTCCTTCCCCTGGGTACCACTGTTCGACGCGTAATTCTAGCCCGCCTCCCAGCAAACCGCGTCAAGCTCCAGTGCCGATCCGACACTAAATTTATCCCGCCATCAGCAGACCCCTGACTAACTAAACCGAACCCTTGACATCAGTCGTCCACCTGTCAGTCTCTCTCTCCACCAAAACTCGACTCGACCTCCGCGACAAGACGAGCACACATCATATATGCCGCCTTGAGCAGACCCGAAATCCCCTCCAGTCCTTTCCGACAGCCCATGGCGCCATGGCTGGCATCGGCGACGCCCCCTTTATCCAGAGGCTTGCCGTCCCTGCCGTCTGCATCCTGATCGCCTTCCTCGGCTACTCCTCCCAGATCCTCTTCTACTTCGCCCGAGACCTCCGGCCAGGTCCCCTCACCCGCTCCGAGACCATCATCTTCAACTTCCTCCTCATATGCCTGTGGTACACCTACTACAAGGCCTGCACCGTCGACCCCGGCCGCTTCACCTTCACCTCCACCGTCCTCGAGGTCCCCTCCGACGATGACCTCCCCTCCTCCGCTTCGGACGACGACGACGACGACAGCGTCGAGGAAGATGAAGATACCCCTCTAAAGAAGTCCAAACCATCTCAGAAGCCCAGGCGCTGGTGCCACAAGTGCGCCGCCCCGAAACCTCCTCGCGCCCACCACTGCCGGATATGCGCCCGCTGCATCCCCAGAATGGACCACCACTGCCCCTGGACCTCAAACTGCGTCTCCCACACGACCTTCCCCCACTTCCTCCGCTTCCTCTTCTACGCCAACGTCGCCCTCGGACACCTCTGCATCCTCCTCTTCTACCGCTTCGCCAGCATCTGGGCCGACCGCAACCTCCCCGCCTACCTCGGCCCCTCCCTCCCCGTCCTCGTCCACCTCTCCTTCCTCGCGCCCGTCTGCTTCTTCACCACCTTCATCCTGGTCGTCATGCTCGTCTCAACGGGCAAGGACTGGGTCTCCAACACCACGACCATCGAGGGCTGGGAGATCGAGAAGCACAACGAGGTCGTCGCGCGCTCGCGCAGCGGCAAGGGGCGCTGGTGGTCCGAGGACGGCGAGGAGGACGACCGTCCCCGCATCATCGAGAAGGTCGAGTTCCCCTACGACATCGGCTTCTTCGAGAACATGTCACAGGCCATGGGGACATCGAATCCCATCGTCTGGGTCCTTCCCTGGTCCGGGAACCCCGTCGTGGCGCCGACGGAAGGCAAGGGGTCGGGCTGGGAATTCGAGGAGAACGGCTTCAACGACACGGAGGGGCTGTGGCCGCCCCCGAACCCGGATAAGAAGCCCCCGAAACACCTGGTGCGCGGCGGGAAGTTGCGGTGGCCCGGCGCGCGAGGGTCTGGCGACGAGGCCGTGCAGGTCGTCCCGACATATTCCAGTCGGGAGGACGAGATCGAGGCGTTCCGCAAGAGACAGGAGGCCGACCTCCGCAGGCGGCAGGAGAACAGGTCTCGCCTGATGGCGGAGCTGGAGGAGGTCGCGGACTACGACATCGTCGACGACGCCATCCCTGTCGACCAGGAAGACGACGAAGTCCCCCTCGCCGAACTCATGCGGCGGAGAAAAGTCCTCCGCAAAGATGGGCAAGGGGAGTAATCTAGACGAGACCACACATGTACGATCACGAAGGGCATGACACGTAGACAACCACATCATATGTAATGCGACAGCGAGGGTTACAGGGCAATCTATTGAACATGATTCTGGAGAAAAGAAAATCTCAAAGGCCGGAAAAATCGAAAGGAGAAGACAACAGGCATCCAACCCGGCCGGCTCCAACGCCTACCTAACGCGAGGGATACCCCTCCTCCCGTGGGGCCTGTAAATGTTTGTTTACTCTACAAGCGAGCGCAAGAGGCATAAGCAAAGCGGGCATGCAATTTTGTTTGTCCACCGGCGGCGAGTCGCCGAACGTCCAACCAGGAAAAACAAAATGTCATCTTCATCTTCCCGTCAACCGTGTAAGCAGCGTGTATCGTTTCCATGAACAGCGCTTGGCTCGGAAAATGTCTCGTCTACCAGTCATCGTCATCCTCCTTCTTTTGCATCGCGTTCTTCCTCGCGAGTAGCGCGTCCGCGAGGCTGTTCCCCAGACTCGGCGTCGGCGTGTTGCTCCTGCTACCGTCCGACCCGCTCGCGCCGTTGCTGATCACCGAGTCCCGCGGCTGCAGGCCGGCCGGCTTCCGTCCCGCCGCAGGCCGCTTGACCGGCGGCTGGGGCGGGGTGGGCCTCCCACGAACGGAGCCGTTCTGCACAGGCGGCGGGGGAGGGGCACGAGGTGCGGGCGCCGGCGCCGGCGGCGCCTCCGCCGGGAGTTCCTCGACATAGGCGGCGGGTACCCAGGCTTGGCCTTGGGGGTTCTTGCCGAGCCACCAACCTGCGAAGATGTCAGCGGTGAGCGTGTCAGGGAGAGAGGGTTAGAGCTTACCATTGTTCTCCTTTTGGATGATCTCGATAACGTCGTTTGCCTTGATGGAAAGCTCGTTATCCTTTTGGCCCTGGAAGTCGTAGAGAACCTTGGCCATGATCTTGGCCTTGGCGGGAGGAGCAGAGGGCGGCGGAGGCGGTGGGACGGGCCGACCCGTGGAAGCGTTCCGCGTGTGAGAGGGAATCGGTTGGGAGAAGTTGGCCGCGGCCGGCTGAGCAGCAGCGGGCTGGGGTTGACTGGGCACAGGCCGGGCGAAGGCATTGGAAGCAGCCGGGGTGGGCACAGGCCGAGGCTGCGGTTTCCGGCTGTTGCCCTGAATCCTGGACGGCCTGCCGTTGGGACCTCCCGGTTTGATGAGCTTGCCTCGGGTGATGGGGCGAGGGGGCACGGGCTTGCCCTTGGGTGTAGGCATAGATCGTGAGTTCGGAGGCTCGCCGCGCTGGGTGTGAATGGTACCGCTCTTGTAGAAGTCGACCCTCTGCTGAGAGTCTGAGAGGACCTTGACCTGCTGCATCTTGCCCGGCTTCTTAGCGTATTGGATGCTCTCGGCAATCTGCAGGCTGAAGCCACCAGGCATCACCCGCTGCATCTGCGTGAACATTTCCGTCTTCAGGATACAGTTCATGAGAGGGTCGGCCTCCTGTGGCGATCCCACAAGCAGGGAGAACCAGTCATCGTAGCAGGTCGAGGCACCGATGCCCTTGATAGCGCCCAGAGGAATGGAACGCTCGACGGAGATCTTGGGCTGGCCGCCAACAAGCATCATCGCGACGATATAGAACTTGCTGTTTGTCACGATGATGGTCCTCGGGCTAGGCTTACTGGATCGACCAAACTTGGCTTCCAAAACCTCACCACGGCAGGAGAACACCGCCCTCTCGTTGTGCCCCAAGCCGATTGAGCTTGCGATCTCCGAGCCAAAGCCGGTCGATGCATTGATGCCCAGATAGTCACCAAGGAAGCGCCTCGATCCAAGCAAACTCATGCGACGCCTGCCCTTGCGGCCACCCAGGACTTGGTGGCCGTGATCCCTGAGCTGCAGGTATTCGGCACCAGTCCGCTTCTTCCGCCAGAACCTCTGGATGCGGGTAGCGGACTCTGCCCTGTACGCGAGATAGGCACGCCACATACGCTGAATTCGCGTGGCCATGTTATGCCAGTAGCGGTCGCGCATGTGCTCCAGCGCGAACAGGGTCTCGGGGGCCTTGATGAAGGCCTTGGTAGTACCCAGCTGCCACTCTTCCCTGGGGATGCTGGTGTCCTTGAGGATCTGCTTGACGGCGTCCTCATACGAGCCCTGCCACGTGTACTCGCCGGCGTAGGAAGTCGCGGGTGAGAGAAGGAAGAAGCGGTCGACAAACTTCTCGAAGGACTGTCGGTAAGCGAAACCGGCGCGACGAATGCGCACGTTCTCCTGCAGACCGAGGTACTTGATCTGATGCAACACGTTGGGGACGTTGTATTCCGTCGGCGACTTGTTCTCGTTCGGCTTGATAGTCCGGATGTACGAGGGCTGGCACTTCATCAGGGTCTCCACCAGGGCGTTGGCGGACGACCTGATACGGTCACCAGCCGAGGGAGGCTGCTTCCTGTTGTCCTGGTCGACTTGCTGGGGGAAGATGGTGTGCACAAACTGGTTCTGGCTGACCTGGAAGACGTTGAGAAGTCCCTTCAGGAGCTGATCCTTGTTCTTGTCCGTAATACCGTCCACAGTGTAGCCGACATCGCCAGCATAGTGCTTGATGATGAAGCTGCCCTGGCGGGGCGTGAGATGAGGGTTGGACATGCCGTTGATGCTCTGCATGAACGTTCGGTCGCAAGCAGCGGGGTCGGCGTGCGCCGTCTTGGTGGCGTCCTTCATGGCCGAGAAGACACCCGGAGGCCGTGTCGACTCGATCAGGTCGCACACGATCTTGTTGTCGAAGTACTTGATGGGCGTCCACTGAATCTGCTCACGGGCGTACTCCTCCTGCTCGGTCTTGAGCGTCAGCTGGATGAAGATCTGCTGAAGCTTCTCGTTGACGTAGTTGATGCATAGCTGCTCGAAGCTGTTCTTCTCGAAGATTTCGAAACCGTAGATATCTAGAATGCCAATGTTGTTCTGCGTGGCCTGCTTGGCCTTGAGCGACTTGTTGACGCGGCCGACGATCCAATCGAAGAGGTTGTTGTAGATGGCCTTGGAGAGCGCATCACGAGTGGCGGTAGCCTGGGCAGGATTCGCGGGAGACTCGATGACCTCGCCGTTGCGGGGCGTGAGAATGCGGATCGTGATGGCCTTGATCAGCTGTTGGGGGGTCACCTCCAGCAGATAGGCCAGGAAGTCTACCACAGACTGGTCGGTGACGGCTGCGTAGCCGTCATCGCCCTCGGTGAACTGGATGTTGCCGCACCAGAGGACGGCTGCGAGCATGCGGAAGATGTCGTCCTGCTCCGCCTGTGTAAGACCAATAATCTTCATGGCATTGAGCGTGTCCTGGTACTCCGCCAGATCATCGATGCCGTCGACGTCGAAGCACTTGGATCGGCTCGTGTAGACGTAGGTCTCGGGGGTCTGGACGCCGAATTGTTGTCGGTAGTTCTGGGAGGCACCCTTTGTGAACTGGTAGAAGATGTGGAAGTTTCGCTCGTTGACGATTTGGCCGACCACTCGCGACTTTTCCAGCAGGTAGTTGGTGATGTCGGCGCCGACAGGCTCGCCCTGGGCGTTGAAATGGATCTGGAGATACTTGCCGAAGCGGGACGAGTTGTTGTTTCGCAGGGTCTTCGCGTTGCCGAAAGACTCGAGCAGGGGGTTGGTGGCCAGCACCATGTCCTTGATCTGTTTGATGTCGCCCGACTCGCCGCCGGAGACGTTGGCGATGTACTGCATGATGCGCTTGGCGGCCTCGGTCTTGCCGGCGCCGGACTCGCCAGAGATGATGACACACTGGTTATCGTGGTAGGCCTTCATGTTGTAGTAGGCCGATTCGGCAATGGCAAAGACGTGCGGGGGCATCTCCAACCTGTTCTTCCCCTTGTAGCTGTCGAGGACCTGGTCGGTGTAGATGCCCAGGTCCCGGAAGGGGTTGACGGACACCAGCACATGGCCAATGTATGTGTAGATCTCGCGGCCCTCGAACCGCTTCTTCAGGTTCTCGTTGATGGCCTCGTTGGAGACTTTGCTGAGCAGCGTCAGGTCGGAGACACCGATCTCCTTCTTCTTTGTAACTTCGTAGGTGGCCTTCTTGGGTTTGGCGGCCTGCCCGGACGCGCCCTGCTGGGCTTGCCTGGCGGACTTATCCTTAGGACGCCTCGAGATACCCTGTGATGATCGCGCGAGCTCGTCAGCATGACTGCGACCTGCCTGGCAAAGCCTGCTGCCTTGTGTTTCTCCGGCGGATCTCCAGTCCAGGCGGACAGGGCGGGCAGGGGGGCTTCGTGATGCGCGGGGAGTGTCTCACCATGGTGGGCGGTTTCTCCAAGGGAAGAGAGCAAGCAGGTGCGGTATTCCGGCTAGAATAGCACGATTGTAGGTGCGGCGGCGGTCGATCTCGTTTGATGGAGGGGTTGTTTGGGGGGAGGATTCGGCATGCGACCGCGATGTGAAGGAGTGCGTTCTTGGGCAATGACGTTTGGGGTGCCTTGGGGTGAGAGATTACGCATTGCCAGTGTGGCTGGTTCCTGGGAATGGGAATGGCCACCTGCACCGGGCCACTGGCGGCAGAGGTGGTGGAGCACCGGCGGTCCGTTGGGCTGCAGCGAGCGACTCGAAGGTGCCTGGAGGAAGCTGCGCAAGCCCGCTGGAAGAGTCGGCAATGGCCCGAGGTTTTGCCGACGCCGTCTCAGACTGCCCGGCGCCCGACGCGACGCCCCTGATGAGGGAAGGGATTTTGCGAAGAGACGCCGCCAGTACCGCGCTCAGACAGACGGATGGGGCTCGTCACCTCCAAGAAAGACCGTTTATTACGCACGGGGTATCCAAAAGACGCCGTTGCCTTCGAGTGCTATGATGAGTCCTCATCTCGTCCTTGTTTGCCCTTCCCAACGCCTCGCTGAAAATGCATGCCAGTTGAGATCGTGTCACTTGCTTCACAGCCCCAAGCCCAGGTTCTGGACAAGGCGCGCTTCGTCTGCGTGCCTTTCCAATGCCAGTCTCATCCCTTCGTTGTATTCGTCCTCCACACGCTTCATCGTCTCCTCCATCGCCGAGCGCGCTGGTTTCTCCTCAAAGTCCTCGGGCCTCGTGCCCGGCTTGCCCGAGAAACTGACAAGGCCAAGCCGCTCGCCCGTCCAGAATAGGATGTCATCATCATTTATTCTGTCGTGCCCGTCTGATAGCCCGGTGGAAAGCAGCTTGCGCGCAGAATCCCCGGCGCCGGGCATGCTGGAGAACAGCGAGGGCTTGTGCAGCGACTCGCTGAGCCCGATTCTGTGCCGCCGCACCTCGGTGAACCCGTCCCGCTCAAACCACTTGATGGTGCCGTGCCCATCCGCGAAAACGATGCGGGTGCCGTGGTTGACCACCGAGAGAATCTTGGACGCTGCTGCGGTCTGCCGATTCTTGGTGCACGAGTTGTGCTCCTTGCCGCCCCGGTTGGGGCCACTGGTCGCGGGCAGCCCGTACAGCTCTAGGGATCCCTTACCGTTGTACTCCCCACAAGCAATCAACGTGCGACCCTCCTTCTCCTTTGACAGTCGTACCTGGTCGGCAGACAGCTCGCCCCGTCGCCGTAGGTCGGTGTCCAGGGGTGAGAAGGAGTAGGGGAGGCATGCCAGGCTCGACAATCGGGCCCCGGAGTGCAGGCTGCCCACTACTGGCGCTGTGCGACCAATCCTCCGGCGGTCGTAGTGCAGGATATTGCTGAAGCGGCCAGCCACGTAGATGTCGTCCGACATGACAGACTGGTTCCCCATCACCGGCAAGTGCAAAATGCTCAGGGGATGTGGCTGTGAGAGAGGGGCGTATTGAGGGAGAGGGTCCGAGTCATAGATGTGGTCGACGCCAGCAGGGGAAGGAGATGATCTCGCGCGGTAGTCGTAGAGGTGAATGCCCAAAGACGTGCCTACTGTGAGCGGCACGTCGGGTGAGGCCGCCGACAGTGCTGCGATGGACCACTCGAAAGGCTGGTCAGACACGACGCGCAGTGTCTCGAGGTCGACTTCCATGAGATGGCCCTGGACGCCGACGAAGGCGCTCCCCCGTTGGCTGTCCACACTGATGCACTCAACCACGCCGGTATCAATCTTACGGGATCGTCCGACTGTGCCTGGTCCATCGATGTGCAGTATACCGGGCTCACTCTTGGCAACAATGGCCCCCTTGCGGCTGCCGCGTTGTCCCTTGACGTCCCAGAGGCAAATCGACCCATCATCGAGCGGAGAGACGGCCAGGGCGTTCCCTGGATCATTCGGCGGTTTGTAGAGAGCAACCCCTAGGACGTCCAGCCGATCCTCGACATTTCCATCCCTCACACAGGGCTGTTGCAGCCAATTCGTCGTGGCGGGCGAGTATCGCTGGACGTGCTCGTTGAACCATAGCACAGGCTCTCCAGGGTAGGCGGGGTCCCAGTTGGCGATGTCCATGTATCGTTGCTTCTTCCGCGCCTCTCTGAACTCTTCAAGAAGGTGCGGGGAAGGTTCCGAATCGCCAGAGATGAGGGCGGTCGGATCACCCAAGTCCAGGATGCCATCCCCGACATATTGCGACAATCGCCGTTTCCGCTCGAGATTCTCCAAGAATGAGGTGTCGTCGAACGTCCTCAGCCGCCAATGATTGTTGTCAAGCGACACCTTGCGCAGTCGGCGACACGAGGATTGCAGGCCAGGGAAGTCGGGGGGTTCTAGGACTGAGGGGCAGAGAGGAGGATCCAGGTCAGCATCCAGTCGGATTTGTCAAGCAGGGACGACCAGAAGCTTACAAGAGAAGATCCGGAGGAGAATCTCGTCGGGAAGCTCCTGGAGCCTCGGGAGAATCGTCGGGATGGCCATGAGGAAGAAAACGTGCCCGAATCGATACCGCCCTATGCTGAAGGAAAGCTACGCTGATGATGGAGGAGAGTTCGGTTGAGGGCGCCTTGGCGGAGACAGACAGTACAGGTAGGGGAGGAGCACTAGCCTAGCTATATCTTATCGCGGGCTCAAAAGTCGTTATCAGTGGTTCGTGTCTGGGGAGTCGCCCGGGGAAATCCCCTGTAGGGCTAGCGCGGCCGCCCTCGAAACACCGGTCTAGAAGGGCCCTTTTTTCTTGTGATCGACGCGATCCGTCAGCAGAAAGTGCCAGAAATCCACCAAGGCGTGCCTTGGCACTGCGATCCTACGCCCATTCTCGTGCCTCGAACTTTGGATCGGGCATTGAAGGGTGCCGAGAGCCCGGCCGGGTGGGTTATTCGATGCGGCACTGGCGGCCGGGAAATATATGAAGGTACTTTGGTCTTCAGACGGACATTTCAACCACTCGAGAGGAAGAGCTGACGGTCGTTCTCCATCGTAATGGAATCCGCCAAGCGCCCTCCTCGACTTCCTACAGGTGCTGAGGGAGATCCTCTGATTCCCTGAAGTGGGAGAGATCATCATCTCCACTACGTATCCGTGGATTGATCAGGCACTGTCGGGTCATCAACACAGTTGCCCCGAGGAGTACCATCTTTGCTCGACCATCATAGACACTCCGCGGGATCTTTGTCTCTGCGATGCGTTCGACGCCCCCAGGGTGCATTCGTCTTCAGGCCCGGTGATGAGCTACCGTCATGTGCGCAATATTGGGACGGTACTCCCCGGCTGTTGGAGAGGTCTCACTTTGTCAGCGGCCTCTAAGGGAGCTAAAGTAAGCTTAAAGTCCCGGATCGCTTGAATCCGATGTCACTGATGAAGTTTCGAGAAGGAGAGTTCCCGGCTGAGAAACCTGGGGTAAGTTGGTCTAGCTGAGCTGGAGCTAGCTGCGGCGTCGGCCTAGGGCCCAGAGTCTTGGGGCTTCAGCAGGTCGGGAGAGCTGCTTTGTTCTGAGAAGGTCATCGGTTTCGGTTTGGAACAAAGGAGTGAAACATCACGTTGTCCCCTGATTGTGCAACGATCAAGACCTGGGCATCCCCACGGGAGGCGAGAATAGGGACTTGACCTGGGTGGATGGCCGCCCTACCCAGACATATGCTCCAAAGTAATTCCTGCCTAGCTCGAGGCGGGCTGTAATTCTATGTGACGCGCTCCATTTGAGGAAGTCGGCTCAATGTGACACGTTGAAGGCCGGGTTTGGGGCAGAAGGGATGTCCTCTGTGACTATTTACGGCACCACAAGCGCGGTGACAGCTGCTGGTCACACCGACTATTTTTGAGGCCCAAGCCACATGTCCTGAGGGCCAACTCGGAGTGGCATCTGTACTTACCTTCTTGATCGCAATGCCTCAACCTAACCTACTTACATGCAGCCTGCGACCCAAGGTGTGCTGGAACAATGTTCCCCTCCCGGTGGAAGTGCACCGGTATGCCGGGATGATCAGCCCGGAAGATGGCGCTGGGTGGGGGCCGGAGCCGAGATGATGCCCGTCATCTGGACCGACCCGGAGCTGAGCTGGAGCCTGCATCGTGCAGGAACATACGTACCTAGTGCAGGACGTGGAGCAAATGCTTTGGCCAGATCGAAAACGCTGTCTGGGTAGGAAGGTTCATCTGGAGGTGATGGCAACGGACCAAGGTCGGGGTCCAGGGGGATCGTTGCCGCTGCTGGGCTTGCCCATCGATGACCTGACATCGGACTGCCATTCGAGGCGATGGCATGATCACATCTTCCAGTCTATCTAAGCAAACCAGAAAGTGGCGCGTTGTTCACGTTGTCCAAGATCAAATCGCCGAGCCTCATTGCATCAGTCACAATTCTCAAAGAGCAGCAGCGATGTGTCCCTGGATTTAGAGTGTTCGGCTCAGCGAATCCCCGGTGGCCCTTGACAGCCCCACGTTGTCTCTAAGCGCCCGGAAACGCGACCATCCCATATCAGGCTTAGCGGCCGTGTTCCAGCACGGCCACCGACCACTCAAGAGCCGTCTCCGGTTCTCGAAAGCCCCTGACCCCTTCCTCCGCAGCGTGCATCACCGACTCTTGGGAAGCCTCGGAGGCTCGGCGGCGGCAAGAGCAACCCAACTGCACAGGACAGGATGGAAGGAGGACCTAAGTATATCCTGCGCTCCCACTTCTTCACCCTCCTCCCGCATCCGAACCGAATCCTCGGAACCTCCAACGATCAACGACCAACATTCGACGTCGCGCCTCGACTTGAGAGAGAATCGACGCTCTCGCCACGGTCCCGTCCCCGTGCATCTCGCTGCGAACCACCGTCGCATTGCTAGCATCGCTAGAACGCCGACCCCTGTCTGGACGAAACACCACAAGACCAGCGAGCGTCCCATCGTCAAAGCGTCTCTAACACGCCTCGTCTCAACTCATCCCGCCTACTGTCGCATATTTTCCTGCCGTCCGATTTCCCGTCGTCTGTTCCCACCGCGCTGATACGACTCTGTCGCCCGGCGAAACTCGTCCCTGCGTCTGATCTGCCCGTCGCCAGACTGGCCCAGGCATACCAAGCACCAAACCGTCCTATCCCAGCGGAGAGAAAAGAAGCTTAGTGCTCAGTCCCGCTCATCCTTGATCGCCATCGACCGGCCCCCCTCGACAACCGTTTCATGGCCTCCTGACATCCGAACCGTCGCCTCGTTGTTGTCGCCGCCGCCACCGCAGTCCCACAGCGTTGAACCAAGCCCTCCATAGCAATACCTCCGGATCACGGCCGCCTATCTTCAAGCTCGGGCATTATTGACCGGGCCCATTCCCCCTTGGCCAAGCGTCCGAACCATCCTTGCTGCGGCTCCAGATTCCAACGCGCCAAGGCTGTCATTTTGCTGTGCTTGATTCTCTCCTCGAGGGCCTTGCGTCTCAGTCTCGTCCCTTTTAGGAGTACTTGTCCCAGCCTCCCGCCGCATAACCTCCCCCTCGCCCTCTCACCTTTCTTTCTCCTCTTTCCTTCAACCACAACCGGGGAAAGTGAAGCGCGGTCGACCTCTGAACCCGTGGGACTTCCATTTTCATTCTTTGACACTGCTGGCTCAGATCACTCTTTTCATCTCCCAGGACGAATCTCCGGGCTGGCCTTTTACGATCATTTGACGATACCTTAATCTGTGGAACGAAGATACAGCTCGGTGGCATCTGGATACCGCAATTCGGATACTCGGTCTAAACTCCCTCACGGCACTTATACAGGCACTGTCGCGGGTCGACACTTAATACGGAACATCGAACACAGTCAAGATGCCTGTCGTCAACATTCCTTTGATCAAGAAGCAGTTCACTGCACAGAAGCTGCTCTTCCATCTCATCTTCTGGGGTCTGCACTGGGGTGTCTTCGCTTATGGATGGTGAGTTGGACCTCTCAGCAGCCTTGCACCACCACTGTCGCTGACTGACCCCCTCCCAGGTGGAAGCAGGAGTCTGAGCCTCGGTTGGCGCCGCTGAACACGCTCAAGTACTCCGTATGGATATCTCGGGGTGCCGGTCTCGTGCTCAGTTTCGATGGCACGCTCATCCTTCTGCCCGTCTGCCGCACGATCGTCAGATGGGTTCGACCCAAGGTCAGATGGCTTCCTCTGGATGAGAACATCTGGTTCCACAGGCAGCTGGCCTACGCCATGCTTTTCTTCACCATCCTCCACACCTCCGCCCATTACGTTAAGTGAGTGCCCATGTCACCAAATTGATCTGATCTTGTCTGACAGTGGCCAATAGCTTCATCAACGTCGAGATCGCTCAGCTTCGTCCCGAGACAGCCGTTGAGATTCACTACGCCCAAGCCGGCGGTGTCACTGGCCATGTCATGCTCTTCTGCATGCTGCTGATGTACACGACTGCCCACAGCCGCATCCGTCAGCAGTCTTTCGAGACCTTCTGGTACACCCACCATCTCTTCATTCCCTTTATGCTGGGTCTCTACACCCACACCGTCGGCTGCTTCGTCCGTGACACCGCGGAGCCCTTCTCTCCCTTTGCCGGAGACGACTACTGGGAGCACTGCATTGGTTATCTCGGATGGAGGTGGGAGCTCTGGACTGGCGGCCTTTATCTCATGGAACGACTCTACCGTGAGGTCCGCGCCCGTCGCTCCACGAAGATCACCCGTGTCGTCCGTCATCCTTATGACGTCGTCGAGCTCCAGTTCAACAAGCCTTCGTTCAAGTACAAGGCTGGTCAGTGGCTCTTCCTCCAGGTTCCTTCTATCTCCAACTACCAGTGGCACCCCTTCACCATTACGTCGTGCCCCTTCGACCCCTATGTCTCCGTCCACATCCGCCAGGTCGGCGACTTCACCCGCTCTCTCGGTGACGCTGTCGGCGCCGGTTCTGCCCAGGCGAAGCTCTACGAGGAAGTCGACCCAATGGGCATGTACGAGGTCGCCCTCCAGAACGGCCAGCAGATGCCCAGTCTTCGTATCGATGGTCCCTACGGTGCCCCCGCAGAAGATGTCTTCGAGAACGAAATCGCTATCCTCATCGGCACGGGTATTGGCGTCACCCCCTGGGCTTCCATCCTGAAGAACATCTGGCATCTTCGCAACGGCCCCAACCCCCCGAGCCGTCTCCGCCGTGTCGAGTTCATCTGGGTCTGCAAGGACACAGGTTCCTTCGAGTGGTTCCAAACACTTCTCTCCTCCCTTGAGGCCCAGTCCGACGAGACCGCCCGCCGCCCCGGCGGAAACGGCGTCGAGTTCCTCAAGATCCACACCTACCTCACGCAGAAGCTGGACATGGACACCACGCAGAACGTCATCCTCAACTCGGTTGGCGCCCAGCACGACCCCCTCACCGAGCTCAAGGCCCGCACAAACTTTGGCCGACCAAACTTCGAGAAGCTCTTCTCCACCATGCGCAACGGCATCCTCGACCGCACCTACCTCAACGGCCTCGAGGGCAGCATGCGCACGACCGTGGGTGTCTACTTCTGCGGCCCCTCCGCAGCTGGTGAGTTCCAACCGCTATGTTTTTTTGATGAACATTTCACTAACTCCCGACAGCCCGCGATATCAAGACCGCCTGCAAAGAGGCTACCGTACCGGAGGTCAACTTCCGCTTCTGGAAGGAACATTTCTAAGGGGATCGATCATATACAATTTTTATATTCATGGCGTATTGTGTATCGTAGCGTTGCGTAGTTGCCATAACCTGGGGGAAGATAAATCTCCGTGTATTTTTCAGGGCAGTTGACCCATCACCAAGTGCGAGCTCGAAATAGTGACGGATCGTGATGGCATGCTATTGTTCGTACCCGCGTCTTGAACTTCACGTATCAAGATGATTCCCTGCCATGCGAGGCTGTCGAGCAGTTGTCTTCAGAGAAATACAGTGTCGGGCGAGGAGCTCAGGGACACTAACAAGACAGTCTTGTCTCTACGTCAGTAATTATCGGGCCCACGGCAAGGTGTTTGGGGACCAAATGTGCTGGTAAATAGCCAGATGCTCAATTCCGGCCGGCGCCTTGCGTATGCTAAAGATTCAAGAATACATGCCATGCCAGGCCGCTACCTGACGCGCCGAAATTCGAACCACCCAAGTCGACACCTTGTACCATCTCGGGCTCGAGAGAAAAGCTCCTCAACACCAGCTTTTCTGGTGGTGGCTCTGTCTACTACCCCTGATAACGCCGATCGAAATGCCAAATTGCACCATGACCTGCCGCGTCTTTGTACACGCACTGGCATCCTCGAAGATCAGCCCCGCCGTGGCCGAAACAAGTATATCCTCCAATACAATATGTTGTCCCAAAACGCCCGTATCTCATCTATGATGGAAGAGAAACAGAAATCCTTGCTTTTCGCTGAGATGATGCCATTCCCGGTGCTTACTAGAAACGGCCGGAATTCTGTCCCTGCTTCAGCTGGCCCTCCTTCTCTAGCTTTTCCATGTTCTCTTGGGTCAATGAGTCTCCGCTCACGTCCGTCTCTCGGAAAGAGGTGCCCCTGGTCGTCGGCGGCTTCTCCCTGCCGCCACCTGCTGCCTCGATCAGCTTCCCGGCCTGCGCCTGGAGCGCCATTTCGTCTGTCTCGGACCGCCGAACTGGTTTCAGGTTTTCTACCATCGCGGCCGTTTCGAACGGAGATGTCTCGTGGCCGTTCTCTGTGAGCGGCCGAGGGGTGAGAAGACTGAGCCCGTCCTCACCAAAACTTGGTCGGCCGCTGCTTGGAGCCTGAGCGGAGTTGCTGTTGATGATATTTGACTGAGGCGGCATCTCCATATCGAGCCCGATGCCCGGTATCTCGGCATTGCTGCACCGTTCAGCCGCATCAGAGCAGTCAGATACTGACGGATCGGTTGATCTCAATGGTGACGTGTGCCGCCGCTTCGATACGCTCCATCGCACCAGCATGCGTTCCAATGTCTTGCTTTTGACAGGTTTCGCGAGGTAGTCGTCCATGCCTGCCTTTTTGCACTTCTCTCGATCGCCCTGGATGGCCGATGCGGTCATCGCAACAATGGGTACATCGTTGACGTATGCTTTGTACGGAACATGCTGTCGCAGCAAATGCGTGCACCTGTACCCATCGATAACAGGCATCTGAACGTCCATTAGGATGATGTTTGGTTTGGGGTGTTTGCCTTCTTTCGCGGCCGCCAGATAATCGAGAGCCTCTTTTCCATTCCAGGCGGCGACTACGCTGAAGCCAAGCTTCATGATCGTCTTGGTCGCGATTTGTTGATTGATGGCACTAACAGGGGGTCAATACACTCGTCTCCAAGGATCCTCAGCTTTTACTCACTTGTCTTCTACGACCAGGACGTGGATCTTTGAACGCTCGGCGAGGGGAAGATCGTCATCCAAGGTCGCGGATGTGCGCACCGATGTCTTGCGTTGTGGCGAGGAATGCTTATCCGAAAGGTGCTGTCCATATTCGGCAACGATGGGAGGCGTGCTCGCCAACTGGTCGTAGTCCGAACTGTTACAAGACACGCTCATCTCTGATTGCAGTCTGTCGGGCAAGGCGCCGATCTCCACCAGCGAATCACCACCTTGAGGTCCTTGAGGTTTGCTGAAGGGTATCCAAAAGGTTGCGACGGTACCGCTACCGAGGTGAGACTCCAGCGTGATCCGTCCGCGCATGAGATCCAGCAGGTTCTTGCAGATGGTGAGGCCAAGGCCGGTGCCGCCGAAACGCCTGGCTGTCGAGGCATCGCCCTGACTAAATGGCTGGAAGAGTTTCTTGCGGACGTCCTCTTCGATGCCAATGCCGGTGTCCTCCACGGTAAATTTGACCCAGATGGATTCTTGCGTCTCAGACTCCTTCTCGACACTAAACTTGACATGGCCTTGGTTTGTGAACTTGATGCTGTTTGTCAACAGGTTGGTGATGATCTGACGGACGCGGCCTGGATCGCCTATCACGACCAATTCGTTCTTGATGTCGCCGGATATATCCGAGAGGAAGGCAAGGTTCTTCCTTTCGGCTGCAAAACTCAACATCTTGCTGACATCCTTGAGGATGACCGAGAGGGAGAACTGGACTTCTTCAATATCGAGACGGCCAGACTCAACCTTGGAGAAGTCAAGGATATCATTGATGACGGTGAGCAACGCGTTGGCAGACCTCTGGATGTTCTCAACGTAGTCTCGTTGTTCACTGTCCAAGTCCATGTCTTGGAGGAGCTCAGCCATGCCAATAACTCCGGTGATGGGTGTTCGGATCTCGTGAGACATCTGGCAATATGTGTTAGCGATGGCCCACTCAAGCATGGTATGAGAAGACTCACATTGGCAAGGAATTGGCTCTTCAGCCTATTGGCCTCCCTGGCAGACGCTTCGTTGGCGATGGCCTGCTTTTTACTCTTGGCCTCGTGCTCCAAATCGGTTTGCTTCTCCTTCAGTTCGGTCACGTCCATGACGACGCCGATGGCACCTTCCACAAAGGTCTCCTGGTAGTTGTCCTCCTCGCTGACTTTGCGGGTGGTCATGGGAAGGAACTTCGTGCGGAACCACCGCCCTTCGAACTCGTGCTCTTCGATCACTTCCCGGCGCGAGCCATTCAGGATTCCCTCGACAGGGTTGAGGAACTTGGGTCGTTCTCCTGACTTGAGTTTTGGACTGAGCCGGTTGAACACCTCGTACATGTCTTCGCCAATGTACCAGCTGTTGTCAAGTCCGGTAACCTCGTCTTGGTCCCAGACGATGGCACCTTCCAGCATCGTCAGCTTGCGTCGTGTGTCGACCGTGAAAACGGTGACCCTTGCATGAGTAATCACGCTGAGAAGCTGTTGCCGAGTACGTTTTGCCGCGAGGGTGGCTTCAATGCCTTCGTGGACGTCGGTGCATGTGCCAAACCACTTTTCGATCTCGCCAGTTTCCTTATTCTTCAGGGGCAACGCCCGTCCGAGCATCCATCTCCATTCTCCGTCTCGGCTCCGACAGCGGTATTCGATCACATAAGGGTCTCCGGTGGCCAGCGAGTGTTTCCATCTGGCGGTGGTTTCCGCTATGTCGTCGGGGTGGAAAGAGATCTTCCACCCCGTGCCGAGGGACTGTTCGGGTGTGAGGCCAGTGTATGTGTACCATCGAGTGTTAAAGAAGTCGGTTAAGCCATCCGGTGTTGCCGTCCAGACCAACTGTGGCATGGTATCGCAGATCAGCTTGAAACGCTCCTCCTCCCTCTCTTTAATATCGATGATCTCTTGAGCCATCGGGGTCACGTCGCGGAAAGTGACTACACCAGCCAAGAACTCCCCTGTAGCATCGTCCGTTACGGCTTCCCCGAGTGCGTCAAAAACCCTCCTCTGGCCCTTCTTGTCGATCATGCCGACGCGCATAGAGCTGAATGGCGTTTCTGTTTGGAGCAACACAGATATCGGATACTCGCTAACGTCCAGTTTCCGTGTGAAGTCTTCATCGAAGACAACCCAGCCAGGTAAGAGGTCGAATCCATCGGTAGCGGTCGATACATCGTCCTGCAACAGTTCTCTGGCGCCTCGATTGGGAAATGACACGCTGCCATCCTTCCACATCGCGAGGATGGGCATTTCTGTGTTGTCCAGCAAGGCGTCCTTCATCAAAATCATTTTCTGGAGCACCGAGGGTGTGCTCGAATGAGCCGCTTTCGACGGCGGCCCCATTGGGGGGAACGGGCTGGAGGAGAGTGACACCGCACTGGGACTGATACGGAATGAGGGCGAGCTTGAGTCGTGGCTCGAGCTGACGGATGGTGGATTCGAGTTGGATATGGTCTTGCGCTCTGCTGCCTCGAGCAAATTCGGCTTGGCGACAGACTTTCTGCTGGTGGCAAACGATGAGGGCGGAGACTGCGTGCTTGTGAAACTGACGGTGAAGTATACTTGGCTGTCTTCAATCTCCCATATCGTAACCATCATCTTGGCATAGATCTGGTGGTCTGACTTGGTCGGAGGTTGGCGTGAATCGATACCCGGTCGACCAATATCTTTGCGAGTAATGACAACATCGACTGCGGCGTCTTTAACGGGCTCAACATGCCCACTGTGGCGATCGAGGGTGGGCGGAGCTGGGATGGCGGTCGTTTGAGATGTCGGCGTTGCTTCGCCGCCGCCTCCTGTCAAATCCATCTTGGCGGCAGCATCCTTGGATGTTTGCCTATACCCCATCTCCAGCACCAAAGAGTCCAGAAAAGCCTCCCAGCTTATCCAAACGGGCCGTCCATCCTGTAGCATGTCGACGCCGACTTGGGATAGGGACTGCCCCCGTAAACGCTCAATAACGTAGGAATTGTCGTTTGCCAAATCCATTCCTAATAACCTTCCCATGGCTTCGTTGGCGAGAACCACCGTCTTCAAGTTGTTCAGGACCAATACTGGCACGGGGAGGTACAGCAATGTGGAGAATGCGAGTTGTCCTGGGGTGATATATGGCATAGACAAGCGGAATGGGCTGGCTGACTGGGATCGCTTGTCGGCAAGTGAAAGCCCGGGGCCACCATCGCGGGAAAAGCGACCTGCGGACGTGGACATGATGGCAGGGTGGTCTCCCGGGGAGTTCGAGTCGGTTCGAGGAAGTGAAGTTGAGGAGGGTGAGGTTGAGCTCCTCGAGTCGGAGACCAGAGAAGGCTGGGACTCCCCATCGAGGATCGCTTCGTCTATGAAATTGAGGGTCGGCGCATGGTGATTTAGGCGCCGGTCTTCAAAGGAAACCATATCGGCTTTTGCCCATGCATGGGAGGAGTCTCGTGGATCGCGGGGGGTATTAGACGATATCGGGGTTGGTGGTGGGGATCCTAAGATGGCCCGGCAGCCAGTCGAGATCAATGGCGATGATGTTGTCGGGGAAAGCAGACTCGCAGCTACGTGGTCGGAGTGAATTGCATTGTCTAGATGGGAGAGAGACCCCTCGAGACCGGGACGTGTAGGTAAATCGACGGCTACCGGTGAGGCGGCGGTCTAGGCCTTTGTGGAGGTTGGGCCAGGAGCAGTGGCAGCAGTCGGGCGTCTGTCTGTTGGAGCTGTCGTCGCTGCTGAAAAGTGACAACGCGAGTATACCGAGTCTAGGCTCGTCGGCTGGGTCTGATTTCGAATGCGACGTGTTGGCACTTCTAGGCGTGATGCAGCAAAGCGGGCGGTCTCGTGAGATTGGAGAGATCTGGGGACGTCCTTGTGCGAGCGCGTCCAGGAGCTGAGATCCCGAAGGTCTAGACCGGGCAGAGTCGTACGTAGCACAAGCGTGACAGGCCGCAAGCGGGAGCTGTGCCTTTCGGGATGCCGGGCGAGCTAATCAAATTCCTCGGGGAATGTCTGAGACGGCAGCCAGGACGGTGAAGATTCGACGGCGTATAGCCGGGAGTGTCTTGGGTGGGCAAAGGCTGTCGTGAACCTTTCCGGGCAGGATTCGAGCAGATATGTCGGACACGGCGTAATGGAGAGGCGGAGATGGATGAGAGGAGAGAAATAGCTATGTTCGCGGGAGGGAAAGAGACGCAGCCTACAACTCCGTCATAGCCCCAAACTCTGTTTGAGCGAGAGCCACGATGGGGGAACCGACGGGCAGGCAAGTACGACTGACTGAGACGGAAGGATGGATGGATTGCAGTTGCCCCCTACGTTACGCTTATTACCCAGTACCCAGATCGAATGTGTACGTACCTCCCCAACTCCCGTCCAATGCAGGAGAGCCGTGATCTTGGACTTGGGCCGATGGAGCACCAGTGGAGCTACACTGTCGGGGGGAGGGGCGCTGTTCGTTGTAGCACCGGCGTAGCGTGCGGTAGCGCCAGGTCTAGACTGCCAGAACCGCCGTACAAATCCACACAGGGAGCTTGAAAGACCGCCGCAAGAACGCCCAGCACGGCTTAGACCCATCCCATCGCAGATCAACCCCCAAACCGCCTCGCCCACCTAGTAGCGACCGGACACCCCTCGTGCCGAGAGCGGTGCGATCGCGGATCGGCCGGTTCGACATGCAAAGAGACGTACTGGACAGTGGACGTACAAGTACTGAATTTATGCAGCGCGACTCGAGCCGCACGCGCAAACTAACGCAAAGGGCGGTGACAACTGTCAGATGGATGCAGGATGACGAGCGAGGACTCAATAACCACCAACACTCTGAGCTATCCGATATATCTTCTGACAGGTCATCCGAGAGAGACTCAACATGGACCGGCAAATGTGCGGGCGACACCTGTTTCTCCTATGCGAGTCTCGGGCCCCGTCCCCGCACCTCAAGGTTTCTGTTTTATGACCTCTTCAGCGCCTCCGAAACCATCGACGGAAGGGATCCCGCTGTCTGCAGCAAGCAGGCAAGGGATGGTCCCCGAACCGTCAGCCCTAGGCTCCGGCTCCTACTAGTACCCGCGGCTGTACCTGACAGACAATAAGTGAGGCTGTCGAGGAACCATCGTCACCAAGGAGTTCCCCTGAACCGTGTCGTTCGTTCTCTCGGATATCCGACGACGCCGCAGGCACGACGCATCATCTCGTGCTGGACGAGACATCGCACCCTGTCGACCGTAATTCGCACCCTTCGCCCGCCCTAGGTCTGCAACGCAGCGAAGATCACCCCTCAAAAGCGGAATGGACGGGACCCTCTTCTTGGCATCTTCCATCGCCAACCAAAGCCCATCGAGTCCAATTGCGTCCCCACAAAGCGTCGATCTCCTTCCAAGTTTAGATGCCATCAGTCTGCCATCGACGTCATGCTGAGTTAAGGTCACTGGGGCACTGCGAAATCCCCGACACTTCCCCTGACGCCTCCCCAACGCCCTGGCCGATGTTCATCAGGGGTTATCGAGGTTGACGCGCTCAAGGATCGATCTCGCGCGAGAACATCAATGACAGTTCAGAGCAGCCCGGGCGGGCGGGCCTGTCTCTTTCCAGCACGCCAGCAGGCCCGCTGTTTGCACGTGTCTTCGAGACACAGGCTGAGGAATCCAGTCACAGCGATGATCCCGGAGACGGACCATATTAACACTCAAATGGCGAAAATCATCAGAAAGGCAGCCCGCGACATGGGATTTGTAGAATGCGCAGCCCCTGAAAATCGATGCAGTGGGGGGCAAGCCTTGGCCCGTTGCGTCATATGTCATTTCTTACTCTGCAGACTGCAGACAGACAAAGTCCTCGGCGTTCTCGGGGTTCGTCCCGCCAGTCATTCGCCGGTAAGTGGCCAAGTGCGACAGGGGTAGTCGGATCGTGATCAAGCCAACATCGTCATTGACGTTGTCCAGGCTCCCCAAGTTTCGCAGGCAAGCAGGACCCTGAACCCGCCCGGCTCCATGGATCGCGCCCATCGGGCGCCAGGGCCCCGATTCGGCATTCGTGGTTGCAAACAACACCACACCAGATGTCATCACGACTACACCACCAGACAACTCCTGGAGGGCAGTCAGGCTGCGTATTTCATTCAGCTCGGCTCTCGCGCTTCTCGGAAAACATTTACCCATGCCTGACGGATTCCACCGAGAAAAAAGAATCACAGAACAAAAATCACCAAAAAAGATAGAAGAGCGTGCGGACTACCTGGATCGAACAAGTGACCTTTCGATTTGATTTCTGAAGTGTACTTCAGTCGAACGCTACTCCCACTGAGCTAAGTCCGCTTTTGCTTGATGTGTGGAAGAAATATGGGACCTATACAACCTGCTCTATCAGCCCCGCCTCCTGAGCCACCATCATATCGCACGCTTGTCTTTGGCAATGACCACCACCGGACTTTCCTGGCTTCGTGGAATCTCCAAATCGGCGCAGATCTATTTCTTGTGCCGAACATGTTCGGAACTCATCAAAAAATTGTCTTGAAACGACGTTCTTGTCGGGATGTCGAAACAATATGCTCTAACCTCCGAAACCCCTCGGCGGTTAAACAACTTGCTCATCCCGTGTCTTTCTGCCAGCAGACATCTCTTTAAGCAGCAACTAGACAGCTAATCTGATCAGATTCACTAATAAGACGGGTTAATTCTGTTGCTCGGCCCGTGCCTCTGCCGAGTCGACTTTCTCGTTCCTGGATGGCCGCCGATGCAGTTCGGAGGCTCATGAAACGGAGAGTAAGAAAGCCGTCCAGGATGGCGCGGGGAAGTGGTTGGGCAGAGCCTCACTCCATCATGATCTTGATATAAAGACCTCTTCTCCGGCCATATTGCCTTCTCTCACAAGATCACTCAGCTTCAATTACACTCATCACCACGTTACTTATCAACTTCAAACTTCAGCATGTCGACCGAACTCAACCTCTCCAAGCCTCACCGGCCCCTCCACATCGGCGTCATCCTGATGAATGGGTGAATCTTCTTTGGTCCCCTATAATGATTATCCCAGCGTTATGATGTCTAATTATTGTCAGTGAAACCGAAATCCTTGACGTCGCCCCAGTCGACCTCTTCCACGGCCTCAGCAAACACTTCGTCGACCAGATGCCCGAAACCTTCATCCCAGGTGGCGTCAAGGCCCAGGCCCTCGACATGGAATTCCACTGGGTCGCCGAGTCCAAGGTCCCCCGTCGCTTGAGTGCGTTATCCCGGACTTCATATCTCCTTATTCTGGTTATTTCGGGAGCGTTGCGACATGTCTCTGCTCCCAACATATCCATACAAGGCAATAACTAACTCCGCGGGCTGATAGCAAGCGGCATGTCCCTGAACCCGACCGTACGTTCCCCCGCGGAACATACACCGCGTAACCATGTGCTACGGTAGGGAGAGTTGCAGCGAGGTTATAATGCTGACATCCCTAGGACGACTTCACCAGCTGCCCTAAGCTGGACATCGTCCTCATCGGCGCCCACAACGTCGGCTACACCCCCAACGAGGCCGAGCTCGCCTTCGTCCGCAAGGCGTACGAGGAAGCCGCCGCGTTTATGACCGTCTGCGCCGGCATCCTCGTGCCTCTCCAGGCGGGCATTCTGGAAGGCAAGACGGCCACCGGGCCACTTTTCATGCTCGACTATCTGCGGGAGAAGTCCCCCGGCACGGAGTGGCTGCCGAAGCGCTGGGTCAGGGACGGAAAGCTCTGGACGAGCGGTGCCCTTCTCAACGGCATGGACATGGCGCATTCTTTTGCGCTGGAGCACTGGCACCAGGGCGATGTGAGCCTTGTGAGCCTGTTGGGCGAGGTCGGGGCTTGGCCGAACCGCGACGTGGATTACAAGGATGCCAAGGGGGTCGACATCGGCAAGATCTCTTCTCTCTAGTCTCTCACTTGTACCTGGGCAAGGACGGCATCTCTGAATGTTCGTGCTGATGTGATTGGTATCTCGGGAAACTCTAGATAGTATCAAATGCATGCCATGGTAGTGTATCAGATGCTCTCGTACGCTCCTCACCCCCCCCGCGCCTCGCGATATATTAGCAATCACAGCTGTTTCGTAGCATCGCCCCCTTTTTCTATGCCGCACGCATCACAGCAGAGATATGTCGGCGGGTTAAACAGGGTGCATATGCCACAAGTCCATCCCTTCGGCTTCGGTGGTTGCTGCACTGGTGGGCGGGCGTACGGCAGCCCTCTCGAGACGAGATTCGATGCGAATGGTGGTGCAGACGCCGCAGGGGGCCGCATTGCGGCTGGCGGCCTCGGTCCAGGAGGAGGCCGAGTCGCCGATGGTACGACAGGCGGCGGTCCCCAGGTCCCCGATCTGTATGTAGGTGCCGGCACTGGGGCAAAAGGCGGCTGGGGGTGAGAAAACGGCGGCGCCGCCATAGGGGACCGGCCCGGCGGCGGCGGGAACACAGTCGGTCCCTGTGCCTGTCCCTGACTCCCCTCTGGCCTCTCTCTGCTCGGCGGGATGTAGTACCCTCCGTACTTCTCCTTCTCCTCTTCCTGCACCAGCTCCCAGTAGGCCTGCGCGATCGCCGCCTCGTTCGCCGCATCCTCCTCCGCCTGGGTCCTGAACCCGTTCCTCGTCGCCGACTCCTCGATCGCCCGAATCTCACCTTCATTGTGCCCCTCGTTGCCGCAACCCTGGAGTGTCTTGTTCCTCTTCTCAACCGCATCGGCAATAGCGTTTCGCATATCCCGCCCCGGAGCGGGCGCCGCGCCGCCGAGTCGCTGTCCGCTCCCCCGGGCCCGGAGGTTCTGCTGCCGGCGCTTCTCGGCCTCCAAACGTGCGAGGCGCCTGGCCTCCTGGATAGGCAGCACGTGGCTACCGCCGAGGCGCCGGCCGTTGGACATGAAGCCCTCGCCGGTGTAGCCCTTCATCAGGAGGCCCTCGTGCTCGTCGCGGAGCTGGTTCCAGAGGGCGTGGAACTTGGCGTCGTGGGGGCCGTGGACGATGTGGGCGAGCTCGTGGAGCATGGTGTCCGTGACTTGTTCGCGGGGGAGGAACTGGTTGCGGTCGCCGGGATGGCGGAGGCGGAGGAGGATCTTCTGGCCGCGGTTGACGTTGAGGCCTAGCAGTATTAGATGGCTTGTTCAACTCGTGGGGGATATGAAGAGACAGCTCACCGAGGAGGTTGAATTCATTTGGATAGAACTCTGCGAGCTCGGGGACCTTCCAGCCGCGAGCTCGCATGATGGGCTTTACCATGGAGGCGATCTTCTTGAGCGCCTCCAGGGCCTCTTTGGCTCGCGGAAAGTCCGCCAAGTGGCGGTAGCTGTTGATCAGGGGGTCGTGTTCCGGCATCTTGACGGCTGGGTTGTATGATGCAAGGGGAACAATCCTCAGATGTGAAGGTAATGAGTTGAGGTGAGAACAGACTTAAAGATAAGGTTGCAGGCTATGAGTCCCGTCCATGGACAACAAAGACATTTGATTCGTCTTTCTCGTGGAAAGCTCCCGACGACAGCATCGAAAGTGGTCGAAGAGCTTCAGTCAGCATAGTCGTTTTGGTGTTGACGCGTCATGCAGCCTGGAGTCTGAGTTGGCCTTCGGGCTGAAAGGCGCTATGCCAGTGGGAAGGCATGGATGGTTGCCTTTTGCCCCCGGCAGCCGAGAACATTATATACAGTGCGATACGGTGTCAATACCAACCTACCATAGTTATTGGCACAGTACACCGGACTTTTGCTGGTGCATTGAAGCAAGTACTCGAATTTACCCCTATTTCCCTCCCAGCCGTAGCTAAACAATACTCATCTTTTCAGTGCAGCAAGTATATAACAATCACATGAGGCACCCAGACCATCGAAGACAAGACAATCTCCGTGTCGAAAATCGGCCACGGCTCCCCACGCTTCACCAGCGATCCCAGTCTCGGCTCCCATCTCTGCCAACCGGGAACAAGCCATCTGCAGAGCACATAGAACATCTATGACCTCCTCGTCAGTTCAACTTCGCCCAAGGTCCTCCTCACGGCAAGGGCCGAAGTACTCACCGTCTCCGCCATGTCCGCGAATGGCCCCCCGAGGTAAAACGACACGAGGACACTCCCCAGATGACCATGTGCATCAGCCATGCTCCCCCACCAGAAGGGGAAGAGCCACTTCATACTCACTCCGCAAGCCCACACGATAAGTCGGTCCACGACCTCGACGAGGGAGGAGAGCAGGGCATTGTACACTACAACCGAGGCCCAGTGGCCCAGGCAGCACGGCCAGGTGAACCCGGACAGCTTGCTCCTCGGGCCGCGGAAGGTCAGGTAGACGGATCCTGGCTCAATCTCTCGATTCTGCAACGCGTCAGTTGGTTAGCCCCAGGTCCAGGTTCCTGCTCGTATCTGCTGGGTGGGACGTACATCCTGTCGAATCGCCTCGAGGGGGCCACTGACCATGAAGGCCAGCAGGGTGTGAACGAGCCAGCCCAGTCCTACCGCGTCGGCATCGGCATCGGAATCGGGGACGAGGAAGAATCCAGTCACAGAGCCCAAGGGTACGAGGAGGCATCCTATTCTGAACTTGTGCTTATAGAGGTTGGTCGGAGACGGCTCGCTGGAGATCGAGAATAGGGCGTAGGTCGTGAGAGGCCCGAGGAGGGCTTGGAAGACGGTTTCCATAATCGGAAAGCAGGAGACGATGATGTTGTAGATTGCTGCCGCTGACCCGGATATCGCCCAGAACGCGGCATGGTACTGGACGGAGAGCATCTCGGCCAATGCTGCGGTCAATCCCGGTTGAGTGACGGAGATGCCTTCACACGTGGACATTCGTTGCAGACGGGAGGCAAAGTCAATGCCCGGACGGCTGGGTAGGTACTTGGACACACCCCGGGTGTTTCAATTGCGGACAGCCTCTGCAGCCAAAATACCAAAAGTAAAACGCCATTGCCCATGCCAGGGCCACCCATCCATACCCATTAACGCCAAATCAATCACATCCCGATTCACCTCCAAGCCTTCGACAGGGGGCTTCCCACCTTGGGCGCGAACTGCAGGCTCTTACGACGAGCAGCCATCAGGCGCATCATGACACCCTCGTCCTTCTTCCTCTCCAACAGTCCCTGGCCGAGGTCACTGTAGCCGTTCGCCTTGGGCGGGCAGGTCTGCATGCCCAGAATCATGGTAGGCGACTCAAGATCACCAAGAGCAACCGTGGGTGTCTCTGGCGTGACATTGGCCGCGTACCTAGCCAGAGCATCTGGCGCAGGGGTCATCGGGACAGGAGTCAACGTCTGCCAGTCCTCCTCATTCTCCTCGAGCTGGTCTGAGGGGGTCTTGATCCAGACTGTGCTGTCGCGCCTGTTCATAGGGGTGTTGGGCGCGGTGCGGGCGTCGCGGCTGGGACTGGGCGCAAGCATGCCGTTCATGCCAACAAGAGTGCTCGCTCCGATGGTCTGGCGACGACGGCCGCCCCCGCGGGACACAGGCTCCGCCTCAATGTAGTAAGGGGTTTCATCGAGCCACTGGTTCTCGCGTTCGCAGCTGCACTGGTTAGCATCATTTCTCAACTTCCAAGAGAATGGGCATAGCTTACTCAAGAACCCAGCTGACACCGACGCACTGGACCACGCCAGCCGTCTCGCGGACCTTCTCCATGGTGTCTTTGCCGCCATCCTTGTACACCACGTGCGTGATACCGATCCTGGATGATTCGGTACAAGCAGCAGCGTTGGGGTTCCACGTCCAGTTCTTCACGCAGCGAGCGCCCATCTGGGTCAGCAGCTCAACGAAGATACTGCTAGCGTCGGCGCCCTCGCTTGTATGAACATCGACGAACACCACGGCGCCGCCCAGAAGAGCGGGGTTGAGATCGCGCCGAGGGGTGCGCGCAGGAGTGGCCGCGGCGGACCAGGTCTCCGACCTCGTGGGTGTGGCAGGAGCCGACCGCCGGCCGGCGGATCTCGCGCTGTCGCTCTTTGTGGGAGAGTAGGAGATCACAGTCGCACTCCTGGTGAGACCCTTTGTCGGGCGGCTGACAGGCAGGCGAGAGATGCTGGCGGCGCGCTTCTTCCTGGGTCGAGGTGTCGAATCGTCCGCAGCCTTCAGGGGAACCTTGGAAACAGTGGCGAACTCGCGCCGAAAGACACGGCGAGGAGTGACCGGGGGCACAACCACGGCGTCATGCTGCGGAAGCATGGCTGGGTCGACGGGAATTTCATTCTCATCACCGTACTCCTGGCTTGCGTCGGACACGGAGTCGTCGTAGTTGTGGCCGTGTGCCACCTCCTCAATCTGGTCAGGCTCCATCAGAGACATCTCGTCGGCCTCAGCAGCAAGCTCCATATCCTCATCAGTAATGAGCATGTCATCAAATTCAGGGTCACCTGCTTCTGCCATCATGTCGACGGCAACAGGCTCAACCTCAGTCTGCAGGCCAGCCTCCGATCGTACGGTCATCTCGTCTTCAAAGTACGAGCTCTTGACGGGCGAAGGCTCCGGCTCAGCAACCTGAACAGCTGGTGCCCGAGAGCGCTTAACAGGGCTCCCAGCAGCCCAGGTGCTGAACTGCTCAGCGAGGGGAGTGAATCCGATACTGGATACCCGAGGAGCAAGGCTGCGGCGGGAAGACGCGGCTGGAGTGGGAGTCGCAGGCACAGCGAAAGTCTCGTGGTGGCGATTGGGTGAGGCCTCGTCCTCGGACTCCGAGTCGAAATCCTGGTAGGGGTTGGTGTCCTTGTCGCGGAGAGCAAACCTGGGAGCTGCCTGCTTGGGGGATGACTGCGCGGACGGAAGAACAGGACTCGCGGCCTCGACTTCGTGGGCTGGGCTCTCTGGCTCATCCGTCATGACGGAATCGCCGTCGTCATCCACCTGGCCATTGGCCTCTGGAATCGAGTGGCTAGTAGCTTGAGGGCTGCATTCGACTTCAGCCTCTGTCATTGCCTGCTCGGCGTCAAGCTTCTCGTATAGAACTGCAGTGTTATCCTTGAGCGCAGGATCAGCGTAACGAGGAAGCACAGCAGACAGGCGGCCGGGGAACTGCAGGGTCATGGTGTCCCCCAACATGAGCTCATCCGCGAGCTGATCCATGGCTTCGGTCTGCTCGTCGAGCAAAAGCTTCTCAGAGGAAGTCTTGGCAGAAGAAGGAGCTACCACAGGAGCACGGCAAGGGGTCGCAGCGGCGGGGGTCTCGTTGTCAACTTCCTCCACAGGCTCTGGCTTCGCAGGTGTAGCGAGGCTCCTGATCGGCACGACAGGGCGCTTGGCGGGAGACTGCAAGAGAGACATCTTCATGGGAGATCGGGCCTCCCCTGAGGCAGTGCGGCTGGCAGAGGGCAAGGCGAAGCCCTTGATGGCGGGCTGGGGCCTCTTCGCCGGCGAGCTCAACAAAGACGACTTGAAAGGTGTTGCTTGTGTGTCATTCCCTGACTTGAGGGTGGGTGCCGATTTGAAGAGCATGGCGCCATCGGAGCGCTTGGCGGGGGACTTCATCGAGTCCTTGAATGGGGATGCGGGAAGGCGTCTGGCAGGGCTGGCCAGCGTGACTTCGGGCACTTCGTCGACGGCTTCCTGGGCCTCGGGCTCAGGATCCTTTTCCTTGGGGCCCTGCGATTCCAATCTCTTGAGAGAGGCTGAAGGGAGTTTCGCGGGGGTTTTCTGCATTGGCCTGACGGGCGAGTCGGCTGTGAGCTCATCCTCAGACATATCCGGGGCATGAGTGATCTGCGTGACCTTCTTAGGGCTCAGTGGCATCTTGGACTTCTCCGGGGCAGCAGTGGACTTGGTGGTGGCTGCTCTGGTTGCTTTGGGAACGGGAGGCTTCCTGACGGGGCGGCCGCGGAGCCCAGTGGTGGTGGCCGGGGCCTTCTCATCCTTGCTGCCGGCCGCAGGGTCGACATTCTCCTTCTCGGGCTCTTCGAACGTGACGCGCTTCCTGGCTGCAGGCTTGGGCGCTGTGACAGTGGCAGCTCGGGTCCGTGTTGTGGTGGCCTTCTTGGGAGCCTCGGTGGACTCGGCATCTGCCGGCAGGGTATTCTTTCTGGGCCTGCCTCGTGTGGCTTTGACGGGCTCTGCCTTTGGCTCTGGCTTGGGAGCATCTGCATTGGCCTTGCGAGCAGCAGCTCTGGCACGAGTGGCTCTTCCGGGAGCAGATGATGTCGACGGCTCCTCTGGCTCCTCTGTGACGATCTTCCTGGGCCGGCCACGAGGTCTTGGTGCGCGGACTTCTGGCTCGGGCTCCTCGTCGTGCTCTGATCCGTGCTCATTGTCGTCAGAGCGAGTCTTTCTCTTGGTGGATGTTGTTGTTCTTGTGGCGGCGGGTGCTGCCTTCGCTTTTGCAGCGGCCGTCATGATCTTGGTTGTTCTGGTGGTGATTGTGTCGGTAGACTTAGCGGCCGCACGGGCGCGAGTCATCCTCTTGGGGGGCGATTGGGGCTCCATGTTGCTGAGATGCTGGGCTTCAATGATGCTGGAGGGTTAGTAGGTTGGATGTTGTTGTTGAACAGGTCGCGTTCACATTGTCATTTGGATGTTGGATGGTGGAGTGCAAACCGGGAAGCTCCTGAATGCTGGGGTTTTGTTGACTGTGACCTCAGCGCGATCCCGTTGCCGGGTCAACATGGGTGGGTGGTCCCTCACGTGACGAACAATCTGCCCCGCCGGTTCTCCAGTTGTCAGCTGTCACTGCCTGTGGCCAGCTGCACATACAAGACTCGACTTGGCCCATATTGCCCATCATCCAACACCTCCGACAGAGAATCATTCTCGAAGTGCCCGACTGCACCATCTCGGAGGACCAAACACCAGCAGATAGATCATATAAAGAGCCATTCTTCCTAACATTCATTTGGGCTCTCTCACATCTTACACCCGAAGACTCATCGTGCCCTGGCCTCGATCTGCTGGCTTCTCAACCCTGCCATTTTCCTCATCGCTCGCTGTCGGACATCTCGAGACATCGCGAATTGAATTACAAAGCAACAAGGAGAAAGCTTTCGTCAACAGGGACCGCGGCTTGGATCCACCGTGCAAACCTGCGCACCCGCACACAGGCAACATTCAAAGACAAATCCTCGTATCTTGTCCGACAAACCATCCTGTCGGGATGGCGCCAAAGGACGCTACCGGCAAGCGTGGCCGGCGAAGCGCACAGCCCCTGGAGAAGTGAACAACCTTGAAGCTTTATTAGCAGAAGATGGTGTGAAGCACTGAGGCGGCTCGATGTCGCGCAGCATGGTGGCTTGTGCCTCCGACGCCAGCTGCTGTCAGTCCCATGCGACCTTCAGAATCCCGCATGTGCTACTCCAATGGCTTCCGGCACTGCCGGTGGTATTCTTGTGCCCGTCGTCGTCAGCACCGTACGATCTACCTGAGACTTCAGCTCAGCGTGTCGGATGGCCATTGATCGGCCAGGATGGGCTCGAAAGAACATCCAGGGACCTTGGAACAGGGTCGCAAACAAGGACACACCGCCGGCTTCATCCCATGCCAATTGGCTGCCCATGTCCATCGCCAAGCTCACAACATCCAGGCAGGACCCTTGCCATGGCAGCATATCCTGATATCAAGACAAGCTCCATTGGCGCCCTTGAGTCTTCCTCGAAGGCACTATCGTCGCAGTCCGGTCATGCCGGCCTGGGCTTGCTCGTCATCAGTACCTCAAGAAGTGATTGCGCTCAACAGCCACAGATGCGAGGTAGGAGAAAGCCATGTGCTCATCGAGGCGGCACAGAAGCAACACGCCAGCCGAGACAGTACCGCCTGGCTGGGTTGCCTCCCTCTTCGGCTCCGCTGCCGATCGTCACCCACAGAATCCCATCGTCCTTCGGGGACGGACGAGGTTTTAGACACCGCGAGCCCGAGAGAATGCCTCGCGTGCAATCAAACCCGCGGGTCTCTGGCATGTCGGCCTGAGATGGACTAGCTCGTCTAATCATCCACTTCAGCCACCGCGATCTCCCCCCAGGGGCCTCCACAAGACGGACCGCACGGTCACCGAACATGCCGTCTCCAACCAGGGGATGGTTAGGTTTTGCGTCATCACCCGAGCTCTGCGAGATGCGACGCGTCTCCCCGATGCACCAAAGTTATGTGATTTAATCCCCCCGCCTGCCCCTAAGAGTTGGACCATAAGATCGTCAGGACGTGCAACCACCCTTGCTCTTATTCAGACCAACATCCCGGAATAAATTGGTGTTTCACTCACCAACGGTGGTGACTGGCTGTCTCGCTCTCATTGCTTTTGGTTGCCGCAAGGAGGCTCTGAACCACCCTTTCTACAAAAAGCAGCACCATCTGATCCACCTGTTGGATAGGCATTCCATACATATCAGTCGCCTCACTGGCTTCAACTCTCACCATCTGGCGCTGTTCTTGGTTCAGGGGCTCGAAACGGGACACGAGATAGGAGAAGCCGGCAACCTCCACGGCAAAACTTCAGCATGACTATACTCCCCCTCTCATTAGTATGCCTTGCGCTCGGTGCCGGAGCACCGGCATATGGAAGTCCGGGTAACCCCACAGTCCTCTCCGTCGACGTCCGGGCCCTTCCCGATGCGCCGAGCGGCGACTACGCCCCGAAAATCGTCGACTGCCCGTCAACACGCCCGAGTGTCCGCCTCGCCGACAGTCTCTCCGATGCTGAATCGTCATGGCTCACCCGGAGGCGCAACAACACCATCGACCCGCTGCGCACCCTCCTCTCTCGCGCCAACATCCCAGACTTTGACGCAGAGGCCTACATCGACCGCGTTCGTGACAATGCCACGGCCCTGCCCAATATCGGCATCGCGGTATCGGGCGGCGGCTACCGCGCCCTCATGAACGGCGCCGGCTTCCTTACCGCTGCCGACTCCCGCAACAACGAATCCGGTCCCATCAGTGGCCTCCTCCAGTCCGCCACCTATCTCGCCGGCCTGTCTGGTGGTGGCTGGCTCGTCGGCTCCATGTTCGCCAACAACTTCTCTACCATCCCGCAACTCCAGCAGGGCTCCGAGGACTCGGCCATCTGGCGCTTCGACCGGTCCATCTTCCGTGGCCCTGAGGAGAGTGGCATCGGACTTCTGAACACCGTCGACTACTGGAGGACTATTGCTGATGATGTTGATGACAAGGCCGAGGGCTGGGATACCTCTATCACGGACTACTGGGGCCGCGCTCTATCGTACCAGTTGCTCAACGCCACTAATGGTGGCCCGGCGTACACGTTTTCCTCCATCGCCGACACAAGCAACTTCGAGGATGCTAACACCCCGTTCCCCATCCTCGTCGCCGATGGCCGTGCCCCTGGCGAGCGTCTCATCTCACTCAACGCAACCGTGTATGAGTTCAACCCTTTTGAGCTGGGCACCTGGGACCCAACGACGTACGGCTTCGCACCCCTCCGCTGGATCGCGTCCAACTTCACCAACGGCGAAATCGATACAGACGCCGACTGTGTCCGCGGCTTCGACCAGATCGGTTTCGTCATGGGCACCTCCTCCTCGCTCTTCAACCAGTTCCTCCTCGCCAACGTCACCGCCGTGGGCGCCGAGGCCGGCGTCCCCTCCTTCATCACCGACGCCATCGAGTCCGTCCTCAGCCGCATCGACCGCGACGAGAACGACATCGCCCAGTACGCCCCCAACCCCTTCTTCCGCTGGGACCCGACCTCGTCGAGCCACAACTCGGACCAGTTCCAGCTCTCCCTCGTCGACGGAGGCGAGGACCTCCAGAACATCCCCCTCCACCCCCTCATCCAGCCCATGCGCGCCGTCGACATCATCTTCGCCGTCGACTCCTCCGCCGACACCAACTTCAACTGGCCCAACGGCACCGCCATGCGGGCCACATACGACCGCGTCGGCACAGACATCGGCAACGGCACCCTCTTCCCCCCCGTCCCCTCCGCCGAGACATTCATCAACCAGCGCCTGAACCAGCGCCCCACCCTCTTCGGCTGCGACGCGGACAACTTCACCCTGTCCGACGGCCAGTCCGTCCCGCCGCTGGTCTTCTACATCCCTAACGCGCCCTACACCACCCACAGCAACGTCTCGACCTTCGACCCCTCCTACCCTCTCGACGAGCGCGACGCCATCATCCGGAACGGCCTCAACGCCGCCACCCAGGGCAACGCCACTGTCGATGAGGAGTGGCCTGTCTGCGTCGCATGCGCCATCCTGAGCAGGAGCTGGTGGAAGGCCAACGAGTCCGCGCCCGCCGCGTGCACCCGCTGCTTTGAGCGGTATTGCTGGAACGGCACGACCGATGATGCCGCCGTCGAGAGTTACGACCCCGAGTTCATCATCGGCCAGGACTTTTCGGCAGAAGATAATGCTGCTGTGGCCACAAGGCGTGCGGGTTTGATGGTGTATGCCGGCCTTGCTGTTGCAGCCGCCATGGTATTCTGCTAGTCGTAGGAAGAGAGTCGGCGTTGAAAAGGATTGCCGTCGAAAAGTAGGATGCTTTATTGGATCAGGAAGGCGTTGCAATGGCGACCCATATCGGGATGTACTCGGTTCGCAAACAGACGGATCTACACATTTGTCAAGCGAAATCATTCATAGAAGAAAAATGCAAATTGGTATAGCCATGCGCGGCATCAACTCATCCATCGTTCGAAGAGTATGTACATCCACTTCGCGTTCTCCTAACACACACCAAAGGACCAGTCTGATCGACTGGTGATCCGCTACTTTTCGCCGCCTCAAAAAACTAGAAGCTCGTCTACTCGTAGAGGCTCTGTCATCAAACGTAAAAACATAAGGGGAATCGGCAGGGCTCGTAGTCTGGCATCAACCATATCCGTGATCGGTCGTCGTCATGGGGTCCTCCCGCGCTGTGTAGCTGGGTTTTGAGGCCGTCTGTTGAATGTCCTCCTATCGGGCCGGCCGGTAAGGGCCGTCAACTCGAACATCCTTGACGCCATCCGGCATGTTCCTCATCCACTCAGTCCATGCGTCCACGTCAATGGGATCGTCGCCCAGACGGATGGACAGGTGAAGCTGCTGACCCTCCGATCCAAACGGAAGACTCGTCCTGAGAGGGCTGATGTTCATAGGCGCAAGAAGGATGGAAGGAAGTCGAGCGTTGCCTGCCATCTGCATGTGGAGGGGCGACGGGAAGCTCGTAATAGCCTCCTGCTCCGGGTTCCGATCCTGAATCAAAGAAGGGTAGCTCGATAGCAGCCGGGAGTGCAGTTCAGCAGCCGAGAAAGGATTCATGAATCGCTGTGAGGCCCGGGTCTTCAGCTGCTCGGTGAGCACCTTTGTAAATGTGCACCGCTCGAGCTCGTTGAAATGCTCCTCGGACACTGCGGCCGCAACCAGCTCCAGAACGCCTTGTTGCCTGACCATCTTGGAGGAGGGGTAGTATGCTGCATCCATCAGGATGAGCGTGTCACCACAAGCCTCCTCCAGGACCTGCTGGATGCCGCTCCACCTCAACGTCTCGGCCTTCTCCCTATCCCTGGAGCTGCAGCATCTGTTGTCAGCCCATATTCTCAGAGCACTCGCGAGTGGCAAACTACTTACCTTGCGAGCACCATTTCACGGTTTCCATCGAGGTATGAAAAGCCGTTGTAGTAGACAACCTTGAGGACATCGCGCTGGTCGCGGTCCTCAGAAAAGTCGGTAATCTTGCGGGACAACCATCTCCAAGGGCTCTTGCAGGCCTCCGAGGTGGAGGGGATGGTTTCGACATGGAACGTATAACGGTAGAACTGGTCGAGCACATCGGCCAGCTCGGAAACGGATGATTCGACCTGGGGATCGGCATCGTCCTGCCAGTAGAGGAGTAGCACCTGGACGCTGGCGTACCTGCTACGGTGAGGATTCGCGAGGATCCTCGAAACGTTGGCTTGCAGATCCGTCTTGAGGGACTCTATGCCCGGCAGGACGGTCGGCTTGTCCAGCCGTGGGCCAGACGGCAGAGGGGTCCGCAATCGGGTCTCGCTGAGACGCGCCTGGCCTGGCTGAGGAGAATCAATGTCCATCTCGTTAGGGTCATGGGGAAACATGGCCTTGATGTTGTTGAGGCCCTGAGAGGGGCTCAGCTGCCTCTGAGCAGACATAGAAGGGGCGATCTCCTGCATGCTGGGGCTGTGAGACCTGTGATACTTCTTGACGGCGTCTTCCCAGGTCATGTTGTGGTGACTGGGATGACACTGTAGAGTGCGGATGGGTTAGCGCACGGCAGAGACGGGCGCGGAGGGATGAGACTCGTACAGCAACTCTGCGCCTCCGGCAGTCAACACAGGCACCGAGCTTCCTGATGAGGGCGGCTTTCTCGCGCTGCTGTTGCGACAAAGGGCCGGTTCGCCTCCTGCTCGCGCGGACCCGGTTAGAGACGTCGGCTCCATCCTTGATATGGAAAATTGAGGTCAGAGTAGGAGAGGTGTCGTCACTATACGAGGATGAGTTGGGAGGCTCCGTCGACACATTGGTGACGGCAGAGGCCGCCGTGGCCATAGTAGCCTGAGTCGAGATGGACGAGTTGGTGTCCTTTCTCATGGGAGGCGGGCTCGAGTGAACGGGCGCGCCGATGGGCTCGAACTGCTGATGCTGCGGGGGCGGGGGCGTCATGATCTGGTCAGGTTGAGAACCGTCATGCTGCTGAGACGGGGGGAGCGACTCTTGCCCTGGCGGCGGAGGCGACTGTTGATGGGGGACTGAACCGGCGCGCGAGCCCTCCTCGGCGGAACTCGCCTTCGGAGGGGCCTCGACCAGGTTCGGAGCCGGATGCATGTTCGTCAGAGCGGCACTCGGAGGCCCATCATTGACAAGAGGAAGACAAAGAGGCGTGGTGGTGTGCGCGCGCCAATTTCCCGCCGCACTCTGCTTGATTTAAGCTCAGGCCCCACCGAGGCTCACCGACCGCGGAGGCGCCGCGGTATAAGAAGAAACGAAAGGGAGGGCGAACAAGAGGCGACTCGACAGGTGCGCAGTGGGTGCAGCACGGCTCTCCGATCTTGTCGGGTCGGGTTGTGTAAAGCTCAGAGAAGAGGACGCGTTGAGAGGCCGGGCAGGGCGCGTGTGTCTCGGTGTTGTGTTGTGAGATTCGAGGTGAGAGAGCGAGGAACAAGAGCAGTCGGTGGTAAGTTCCGCGCTGGTGGTGGTGGTGGGAGGAGAGCTGGAGGTAAGGCCGAGGGCCAAGGTGCACGAATAAAAAGAAAGTACCGCGCTGGGCTGGTCTGGTCGAGGACAGGACTCGAGCCGGTGCCAGTCGCAAGTAAGTGTACGTAGTATGTATGAAGCGAGCGGAGGTACAAGGCCGCGTCGGCAAGAACAATCAGGTCAAGTGGAGGGCGGGGGTCCTTCTCTGCTGGCCCTCTGGAATCGTGGGAAGCTGCGTGTCTCGCCAGTCCAGTGCCCAAGCATGCCCGGAGAGCAAAGCAAAGCAAGGTCCCTTCCGGAAGGTGAATGTGAGGGGCACCTCCCAGCGGCTACCGCAGACAGAGTGCGGACAGGTACCGTGGGGGACGTGCACCGGGCTGGGTCACCGAGGACCGGAGAGGGAGCGATGGGGCGGCCTTTCCTTAGCGGCGGGGGACAGCAGGGCAGGCGCAACACAACAACCCCCGACCCGGCATGAGGTGAATGAAGAATTGTACTTAGCCGTCGAGTGGGTCAGGCTCTTCTCTCCACGCGCGCAACGGTCTGGTCTGGTGCATTTTCTCTTCCGTCCACCTCCTCCTCCTCCCGAAGAGGAGTGTGTGTTAATTACGCCCTGGGCTTGTGCCGGCGCTCGGTCAATGTTCCCTGCGCGACTTTCCCCCGGGCGGGTTGCCGCGAGACGTGTTGTGGTCTCCATCCAGTCACTCACCTCACCTGACCGGACAGATGGAGGGCTCCTCGACGACTCATCTTCTTCCTGAGACGACGATCGTCTCTGCCTCTGCATCGTGATGGGACCCCCAACGAATCTCAGCAACGACCCCAAGTCCTTGTGCGTCGAAGGGGCATGGGATGGCTGGGCACCGTTCATCAGGCACGCGGCGGGATCACAATCAGAGGAGACGGAGCACACCACGACACACCTGCAACCTCCGGAGGATCGCGGGGCGCTTGACCCGGCACGGGAGAAAATGTGGTTCATCCGGGGGTCCCTGGGTTCCCTGACGTGGGCGTGCAGCCATGTGAGCTCAAAAACGCAGCCCAACCCAACGGTGGGCGCGGGGGACACTAATAACATACCAAGAAGCCTTCATCATGATCACTAACTCGGCATTGGTGTCTGTCAGGGCGCCCTCGGAGTTCCTCAACTGCAGTTGCCCGAGCACCTCGCAACAGCCACAGCACCTTGTGTTCGAACTTGCTTCGCGGCCAAACTCCAGAATCCTGGCCCTTGAAGCTGCTTCTCGTCAACAAAGGCATGTGTTAAGACCAGAGAGGAAAACGCCTCAATCGGGCCAACTTCTCTTGGATTGGCCAATGACCATCGCAGAACGTATCTGATCCGACACGCTTGAAGTGAGAGATGCTTTTGAGGATGTACTCGGTGTCAAGCTCTCAGCAGCCGTAATTGATGTTGGATTGGAGACTATTTGCGTAATGCAGCATCGTTGTTGCTGGCGCCATCAGCCCACTGTGCGAAATGAGCCCAGCGATGTTCGGAATTCGAGCCTACAATACCGAACAATCTCCTCAGGCACAAAAAGGTCGACCCTCTCTCCATGTCCCGATTGTGTGGATGTAACCGTCTGGGCACCATCATCCCTCACTTGTCCACTTCAGTCGCTCTCAAGCCAAACAAACCATCACGATGCAACTAAGATTCGGCAGAGCTGAGAGAAATTGAACCCAGCTCAGAAACTCTTGTTCGACAAAGAGTCTTGAGAGCGGGGGGGCCTTTGCTGGCCTCACCGGGCATGCCGCCAGCCTCACCGCAAGTCCCTCTGCTCTCCCATAGGTTGCCATCATGACACCGAGCCTCCGCAAATGTTTCTCGTGACCAGCACGCACAGGGAGCATCCACAATCATTCGAAGCCACGACACGCGTGGATGCCCTTGGGCGCCAAGCCCCCAGCGGATCCGACCTGGCGGTCTGGTGGCAGCAGGGCCGACAATTTCCAGCAGCTCCACGGACAATAGGAAATCCGGCAAGCCAGGCTGGCCAAGAAGATTCACCCGTCGATTCTACCACTGAGGCTCAGACCTCAGACAGACCCCAGACCCCAGAACTCGCTGTAAGTTCGGCGTGCCATCATCAATCACATCACAATTTGCTAGGATGAGATTGGGGGTGATTTGTTGATGAGCGGCATATGCACGACAGACCTGCGCTTACAGGTGCCAACGCTGCCGCGTGGGCAGGGCTCCCTGTCTGCTTCGGATGAGTTGAGCGGCTATTATCTGCACGAGAGAATTTCCCTCAACCCATCGGGACAAGCCTGGCCAGCATCGGGCAACCCGTGAGGGTGTTGTCGAGTGTGAGTGATGGTCAGCTCAAGCCCAACCCAGCCAGCCGTGCCAGAAAGTCTGCCGGTGTCTCACCGTCCCTGGCCGACAACGTATGATAGATCACACCGATAACCGCGGTGAGCTTGTCACCGACCATTGGCATCTGCCCAGCAACACACCCGACCCTGACCGACCGCCGCGAAGGGTTATCAGCCAGGCGGAGGTGATCTCGGCGCCGGCCCGTTCAGCAGCGACTGGTCCAGATAAGGCAAAGCGTCCCAGCCACCTGCTTTCCCTCCTCCAACCCCACAACCGACAACTGAGGAGGTGGTACCTCCGTGGGCGACTCACCGATCAGGCACTCTTCGACGTCGTTTTAATTTGACCGATTGGCTTGTCATATGTCACCCCAGGACCTCGGGAGCTAACAAGGAGTCATGCACCCGTCGGACCAATGCACACCGAAGTCGAGGATGGATGGGGGTCAATCTCTCTCCTGACGACGGATCAACTGCTAAAGGTCAGGCAAGCTTGGAGCTTTCCTTCATGTGCATGTCTGGACCCAAGGGTGCGGGTTGAGTAAGGCTCGGGTAGATAGGCTTGGTGAGCACAGTTACATGTGTTGACCATTCCAAGGAGCCTGCCACGTGCGTTGCACATCATGACTTCAGGTTGGGGGCGATCCTTGGAGGAAAAGGCCCGTTGGTTCTGATGAGGGCGAGAATATTCTCGTCCGTGTTTAAGTTCTTTGTTTCTGATGCTCGACGGATAATAGCCTTCGGGACGACAGGTTCAGCCTTTCGGCATGTTCCCTAGGGAAGATACGGTCTGCGAATGCTTTCCAGCAGGCAGAGGTAACGTCAAGAAGTCACGCCTGAAGTCAAAGATGCCGGCACCGTCTCCGTCCTGAACTGACCGACAGTCCCTCCCAACTTTGCCCGGTGTACCAACATGTTTGGTGTTCCCGATCAAATAAGATGCTGGCCGTTGCGGCGATGTTCGAAAATACGGACCTCTGCCATTCCTCGTCTAATAATTCGTGGTATCATTCTACACGAGGTTAGCATGCGTGTGGCTCAAACTGACTGCAGGTGACGGACCATGGCGATGCGGATATCCCGAGGTGATGTACCAATGCTAGGCCGTGCCAGAGCTCGTTCGCTTCAGACTTGTACATCGCTCGTCTCTTCCTTCATGCATTGACATACGCCCTCATGGCCTTGACAGCATCCCCCTCGTGCGACTTAAGCAACTCCGTAGCCTTGACTTTCGTGACCTCGAGCGTGTCGACCTAGGCGCACACAATGTCAGCGCACGCACGTTCAAGTTTTGTCGCCTCCCCCCGTTCGCGGGGCATGCGTCTTGTATTGGGGCGTAGCAGCTTACGAGCAGCGAGACGTCGGCCGCGTCGACCTTGACGTTGGACTTGGAGGGGAGGGCCTTCTTGTCGCCGTCGGCGGCACCAAGGCTGCCGATAGCTTTCTTGGCCGCCTCAGCGTCGACGCCATCCTTTCCGCCGGCATCGTCGCCGCCCTCGAGGGAGGCGAGCGCGGATGCGGCCTTGCGGTCCTCGGCTGACTTGGCGGCGGTGCTGGGGATCTCGTCCTCGACGTCGCCGGTTGTGGCGCCCTCGACGATCGTGGGTGGCTGCTTCTCGGACATTTCGGGGCCGCGGTCGGGTAATCAATCGGGAGGTGGGAGATCGGAGGTGTCGTGAGCGGGAGGGATCGCTCGTGCAGTAGTTGCTGTCTGAGTTGCTAGGTGCTTCAGCAAGGCGAATGCAACGGCCAAGTTGAGAATTCGGTGTCGTGGTGGGGTTGATTGGCGGGGAGCTCCATCACAAGTGCTTGTGACGGTGCCTGGGAGGCCCTTTTTAGACGCTAGTGGGGATAGGTTTCGGCGCCCTAAATCACCCTCGGTAAGTATATATCCTTATTTTATTATACATATATAATAAGTAGTTAGATTTAATAAGATATATAGCTAGGTTTATTTAGTAAGTAAGAGTAGATTTAATAGGCCTCGCTAAATATATCTATCCTTTAATTAGAAATTAAGATTAATATAATAAATCTCTATATTTATTAATATTTTATACTACTACTAGGATATCTAGCTAATAAATAACTAACACCCTATTTTTATTTTATTCTAATAGCTATTTTAATATTATATTCTAAAGTATCTGCCAAAATGTTAAAATTGCTAGAATAACAAGCTATTTATTAGAGTTAAGGAGTTTCTCGTCATCTAAAATACCTTAACTAAGTAAAGAGGCGGTGACTATATCTCGCTCGCCCTTTAGCCACTCAGCTAATAGCCAGTTGGGCGGTGCGGAATAAAACCGTTGGGATTAAGGAGCAACACGCGACAATGACCATCCCTGGGGTGAGGTCGTGACGATAATTCGTTACCAATCAGCGCCGCCATCATCGGAACGTGCGAGATAGAGCGGCCCTCAACGCTGGAATCAGAACGCCACGAAGAATCTACGAACCCTCCCCTTGGCTCCGCCACTTAATATTCCAGCCATACAGTTAAGCCCTTTGCACGCGCCCCTGCCCAGATGGCAGCCTTTTTCTTATTTTAGAGTCCCATCTGGCACACTGCTGAATTGACATGGGTTCTTCGTGTGATAAGGCTCACCAGAGTGGCCTGACTAGGGCCCCAGATGAAGTGCAGATGATGCTGCACAGCCGGCAGCCTATTGTCTTGCGAGGCATACCGCGAATGCCCACGGCCAACAAGGCCTTGCCTGCCTATATCTGGAGAAATTCGCCTTTCTACGCGTACCGTACCTAGGCACCGTCAATCCTTCATTCTAAATATCATCCGCGGTGCCAGCTTGCACTTTCTTGTCTTGGCCATGGTTATTCCCGATCCCATCATGGCGTCCTAATCTTTTGGTGATCTTTTCTTGTCCAGTTTCTATTCTCAGTCTTCACCATGTACCCATCCTACAACCTTGTTCCCGTCGCAACTGTGCTGAGCCTGGCATCTGTTGTCGGCGGTGTCGACTTCAAGGCGTGTGATGCCAGGGTGCAAGGACAGCTTGACAATGGGAATCTTTCTTTTCAGGACCCCATGTTCCACTTCGAGGGCTCCCACCCCATGTCAAAGCCGGACAATATCCAGCTCACTATCGACGGCTGCAGAGCCATGTGCCCCGCCCCTGATTTCGACCTGTACGACGACCTCTGGCCGCGGGTGCTCACGTGGCTCATCCCAGCATTGCTTCTTGTCGGGAACATCCACGTTGCTCGTGTCGGAACTTTCAACCGCTTCCTGGCAATTCTGCATTTTATCGGAGATCCGGTGGACTCTGCATGGGCCCTGATGGCCAAGGCTGAGGTGTGGAATCGCTTCTACACCATCGCGAAACGGCACACGGCACCAGGGCCCGAGACAGAGATCAGAGCCCGCGCACTCGCTGCATTGCTGTCAGCGTTTGAAGAGCTGACAGGCGACATGGATTCCGTTTCCCAAGAGTTGGTTTCGATTATAAACGACCAGACGCAACGATTATCGACGGCCGAGTTAGATCACATCATGCTCGAGGCGGCGGAGGAGCTTGTTGACAGCAGATCCAACGAAGTGCTCCGCACGACACTCGTCATACTCAACTACTTCTGGGCGGTCGTGAGCGGCCTCGTGCCTGAAATGGGCGGCCCACAGTCTAGCACCCCCGGTGGTCGTATCGGCACAGCTATGTTCCTCTCGTGGCTAGTCACTATCGTCATGTTGAGCAACACGTTGTCAGGGTTTGTGTCCAGGCGAACGTGTCTTCGCATCATGGAAAGATACGTCAGGACGCTGAAGGGCCGGAGCCGAGATCAGCACTACTTTCCGAACAGCCCATTGCTGGCCGCAAAGTCAGGGCGGCGGCTCGGAACAACCCCCGTCAACCCCTCCGACTATGTCAGTGCCCAGCCATGGAACGGTAGCCTGTATAGCTACCGTCCTAACAAGCATCTCGTTGGGGCGGATGGCAACGACTCGAACCCATTACGCCTCGTCATCCTGTCTATTTGCCCCATTTTGGTGGCTGGAGCATCCGCCCTCACAATTATGTGGTTCACGCCCACCGTGGGCCTGGACTGTCGAGGCATGTGGATTATAGCATGCGCATTGGCGCTGCTGGCAAGTCCTATCCTGACTTGGCTCATCCACAAGGTCAGTGTGGGCCGCCTTGCATGGTATTTAACCACTGCTAAGGATGCCGTGGTTGGTGTTTCGATTATCATTGTCATCATCGCCTCTTCCATTGGGGTTTTTAACACATGTGACTGCTGGTAAGTTGAGCTCTCAACGTTTAGCGAGATCGGTAATATGTCTGACCCTTTCTTTTAGGAGTAGCAGGTTTTCCTTGGGACGAGCCGGAGCCTATGTCATGCTGAATCCTGAACCAGTTCGAAAACGAAACGCACACCTCATCTACCCGGCCATGGTGGCCGTATGTTTAGGCCTTCAGCTAGTCATTTACGGATACATGTATCGTATAATGCGTGTCGGTGGCAAAGTATTCCGCCCAGACGAGGACGAAAAGATGGAAACTTATCGGAAAGTCCATGGGCTTGACTTTGCTTCTCAATGGAGTGAAGACATACCCCTCCAGCTCAGATCTCCTGACTTCTACCAAAGACCGAGCAGTTTCAGCAGCGAGAGCGCCCAGTTGTTGCTGCCTCCGTCAGTCATCAGTCCTGAAACCAGTCCTCGGATTGCTCCTCGAAGAGAGTCGGCGCAACAAAACATTCCAATGGGTGCATCTCCAGCACAGTTGTTTGGATTGCCCTCTCGGTGAAGCGTGGGGGCTCGCGGATGCCTCATTAGGGAGGAACGCCTGGCGCCACCAGCTGTGTCGATTCGATAAACAAGAATGCAGCAGAGCTTGTGTGCTACCAACTGGAGACTTCTTAGAATTTGAGTTCGTTTCTCTAGGTATTTGATTTCGCCAGAGCCATCATGGAGATGCAGTTTGCGTGCGCCACGGTCGACAACTTCGTTCTTTGGGAACTGCTGTCAAGACTCCTCCACTCCGTCCGTGACAGGCTTCTAAACACTTGTGTTAGTTCCGGATATTAAATCCTTTGTAACATGCATTCTTTAATAATGACACGACTGAACTTGCCATGCCTTGCAAAGCACATGAAATGGAAAGAAAGCCATATATACCCATTACAAATGCTCTGCTATCTCCCGGTTGGCAGCCAGTGCCCTAGACAGGGCCTGGCAGGCCTTCTCATTGCGCCTCTTAAAGTACCCCCCCCCCCAACCATCGAGTGTAACACCTGCTTACTATTGGCGTGGTCGTCCGCAAACTCCACCGACACGTCCTTTCCCACGGCCTTCTTAGTGACCGCTACAGCTTCGATGAGCATGTCTCCTCCCAGACCTCGGCATCTGAACTTTGTTCTGGTCGTCCAGGTCCGAATAAATCACAAAGAAATGGATGTATTCTATAGGTTCTACCACCTCTCGAGGGCTCCATCGAACTCTGGGATCTTGGTCCACAGAGGGAATGAGCACGTGCTGGGGCACGTGATTATGTCTTTCTTTAGCTAGATGCCTCGTGTGACCACTAGATTCTACCCTATATTTAAGGCCCCGTTTAATAACTTAAACCGATGGTTTAACCTAAACTAATCTTATGTAACTAATATAAAGGAATTATCTAAAAATAACGCTATACTTATTTTATTAGCTAATTTAGATATATAATTAATATATATATATATATATTATAGTTTTAATCTAAATAAGAAAAAAGCATAAGCATATAAAAGAATAATTAATAAAAAAGTATTTATAAGCTTTTTACTAATAAAAAAAACTCTTTTTTTACTAAAGGAAATTTTATTAGATTAGAGCTCGATCCTAGGGACAGGGCAGGTGCTAGTGGGCAATGGCCGATAGACCGGTACTTTCCCCCAGACTCTACAAAGTAGGGATGAGGAAGTATCGCGGTATGTCAGCCTCCGAGCTAGGTAGGGGTGCAGTTTTAGCGCCGTCAATTGGCGATGAATTTCTTTGATCGAGACACCGTTTGATCTCGGATGGTGAAGCTTCAGCCAGGATCCAATTTATTACCTGGTGACTCACTCAGAGTTTTAACATTACCAAAGGTACGTAGGATAACCTTCGAGCATTCCGCTGCTGGAGCCAGCTATTAACATGCCCATCTTTCCACTGCTTAGTCTGACAGGTTAACCCTTGGATATCCATCATCCATCCAGCCCGCCGCTCCTCACTCTCAACACCCTCACACTGAGTGTTTTTGGCACCACAGATAGACACAATGGCAGCAGCGACACCAGACTGGACGCCAGACTCGTGGCGCTCAAAGCCCATCAAGCAGGCGCCTCCTTACCCTGACCAGGCGGCCGTGAACAAGTCCACGGCCGAGCTCTCTAGACTGCCGCCAATTGTCCATCCCAAGGAGATCGTCGCTCTGAAGCAGCATCTCCGGGATGTGGCCCGCGGCGAGGCCTTCCTGCTCCAGGGCGGCGACTGCGCAGAGCTGTTCTCCTACTGCGAGCAGAATGCCATCGAGTCCAAGATCAAGCTCCTGCTGCAGATGAGCTTGGTCCTCGTCTGGGGTGCCGACAAGAAGGTCGTGCGAATCGGGCGCATGGCCGGCCAGTATGCGAAGCCCAGGTCGAGCCCGACAGAGATGGTCAACGGAAGGGAGCTGCCTTCCTTCAGAGGCGATATTCTGAATGGCTTCGACGTCGAAGAGAGGGACATTGACCCTCAGAGGCTCGTGAAGTAGGTCATCGGCAAGATCCTGTCCAGCTAGAGTGAGTCACTGACGCTCAACAGAGCCTACCACCACTCCTCAGCAACCCTCAACTACATCAGGGCTTCCCTCAGCTCCGGAATCGCCGACCTTCACAGGCCGCTTGACTGGGGCCTGGGCCACGTTCGCGACCCAGAGCTCAGGCGCAAGTACTCCGAGGCTGTTCATTCTCTGACGGATATGCTGCGCTTCCTGCACACCATCGGCGCGGACAAGAGCCACAAGCTCGACACGGTCGACCTCTTCACTAGCCACGAAGGCCTGCTCCTCGAGTACGAGCAGGCCCTGACGAGGCTCCTCGAGACTCCCATCCCCCAGGAATCGGCCCCTTCCCTCGACCGCACGGCCCCCCTTCCCACGCGCAAGGAGTACTACAACACATCCGCCCACTTCCTCTGGATCGGCGACCGCACCCGCCAGATCGACCACGCCCACGTCGAGTTCTTCCGCGGCATCGCCAACCCCATCGGTATCAAGGTCGGCCCGACAACTCCCGTCTCGGATCTCCTCGAGCTCCTCCGCACGCTTAACCCCTCGTGCGAGCCGGGCAAGATCACCCTCATCACGCGCTACGGCGCCTCCAAGGTCCGCGGGCTGCTGCCCGCGCACATCCGCGCCGTCGAGGACAGCGAGTACCGCCGCTGCGTCGTCTGGCAGTGCGACCCGATGCACGGCAACACCGTCTCCGTCGCGGGCGGCGTCAAGACGCGCAAGTTCAAGGACATCTTCGAGGAGCTGCAGGAGACGCTGCGCATCCACAAGGAGGAGGGCAGCTACCTCGGCGGCGTGCACCTCGAGCTCACGGGCGACGCGGTCACGGAGTGCCTCGGCGGCAGCGAGAACCTGGATGAGGATGACCTGTCGACGAACTACACGAGTTTCTGCGACCCCAGACTGAATGAGAAGCAGGCCTTGGAGCTGGCCTTTTTGATCGCGGATCATTATCGGAGTGAGAGGCGGCCGGTGGTGCTTTGAGGCTCGAGGGTTCGGGGTCTTGGACATACAAAAGATATAGGGTACTTTGTGGGTTGGAAAGGACAAAAGTATTGCATCTTGACTTGGTTGTTGAGAGAAGAGGGTTGCTTGATTGAGCTGCTCATAGCGAGTGCTCGATAGCCCAGGGATCTTGACTCATTACAGGCAGAGAGCAGCTCATATGCGATCTCTAAACACCTCGAAGTTGTCTCTTTCGCCTCATTTTCCCTCGGCTTCGTATCCTCCAGTTTGTTCCGTCTTACCATGACAATGACACGGAACCTCACCGGCTCACCGAGTTGACTTCACCCCCTAAAAGTTTAGCGCCCAAGATGCCCGAGACAGGAGCTGGGCGTCGGCGGGTATCAGCGGGACAGGGGTTGGCGATAAGGTGCGGGGTCCCCGCGTTCAGTTTGGAGGTAGCGGAGGGCACCGAGGCTCTCCTTGGGTTCGATAACACTCTCTCCCTTGTACAACAACAGTCTTTGGAACATTCAAGCGGGCACGGCACCTATACTACATCCCGTAAACACCTTGTAAAGATTCATTCTATATATAACCTTCGTGATTATGGTGTTCTTACTCGACTACCTCCAGCATAAACGTGACTGGTATGTCATCTTGGGATCCTTATCAATACCTAGACCGCCAGACTCTCACTTACACCAACAAGCCAGTTCAAGCAGACAGAGCGTGCTCAGAGAATCCGCTCCCTCACCGCCTACCATGGGCCCTTTTCCGTGCTGGACCGCGAGATCGTCAGCAAGCCCATCGAGGACCTCGTCCAGGATGTCCAGAAAACCGTCGTCGAGCCCCTCGATGTCCTGAGGACGTACGGCAAGGTCGCCCTCAAGGCCCACGAGAAGACCAACTGCCTCACGGAGATCATGCTCCCCTCGGCCGAGACCTGGCTCTCCGACGGCTCCATCAACCTCAAGGGCCCGCTTGCCGGCATCCCCGTCTCGCTCAAGGACACCATGATCGTGCAGGGCTACGACACCACCGTCGGGTTCTCCAGCTTCGTTGGCAACAAGGCCCCCGCCGACGGCCCCGTCGTGCGCCTCCTCAAGGACGCCGGCGCCGTCCCCTACGTCAAAACCAACCTCCCCACTACCCTTCTCTCCTTCGAGTCCACAAACGACGTCTGGGGACGCTCGACCAACCCGCACAACCCCAAGTACACCCCCGGCGGCTCCACCGGGGGCGAGTCCGCCCTGCTTGCCATGGGCGGCCGCATCGGTATCGGCTCCGACGTGGCCGGCAGCGTCCGCGTCCCCGCGCACTTCGCCGGCTGCTACTCCCTCCGCTGCTCCACTGGCCGCTGGCCCAAGATGGGCTTCATGACCAGCATGCCCGGCCAGGAGGGCGTCCCCAGCGTCTACAGCCCCATGGCGCGCACCCTCAACGACCTCACGTACTTCACCCGCGCCGTCGTCAAGATGCGCCCCTGGGAGTACTGCTACACCGTCCACCCGCTCGCATGGCGCGACGACGTCGAGGCCGAGTGGCTCTCCCCCAAGAAGCGCCTCCGCGTCGGCGTCATGCGGACCGACGGCGTCGTCGACCCCAGCCCGGCGTGCGCCCGCGCCCTGGGGCTCGTGGAGAGCGCCCTCCGCCGCGAGGGGCACGAGATCGTGGAGCTGGCCGGTACGCCCTCGGCGTACGAGGCTCTCCGGGTCGCGAGCCTCGCGCTCAACGCCGACGGGACGGCCATGTTCAGCTCGTTCATGCGGTGGGGGGAGCGGAACGACCCCGGCGCCGCGCAGATGCGGTTCTACATGACCCTCCCCGCGCCGCTGCGGTGGCTGTACTACGCCTGGGTGCGGTACGTGCGGCGCGACGCCGTCTGGGCCGGGCTGCTGCGGGACTGGCGGCCGCTGAGCGCGTTCGAGCAGTGGAAGACGGTGGCGAGGCGGGAGGCGATCAAGCGCGAGTGGTTCGACTGGTGGGACGGCGCGGGCGTGGACGTGCTGATCGCGCCGCCGAACGCGACGCCCGCGGTGCCGCATGGCGGGATGAAGGACGCGGTGAGCAGCTGCGGGTATACCTTCTTGTTCAACTTAGTGAGTCTGCCCCTGCTGCGGGCATTGGGCACCTAGTGAAGCTGACCATGGCGTAGCTCGACTGGACGGCGGGTGTGCTGCCCGTGACGCATGTGGACAAGGCGCTGGATCAGCTGCCGGAGGGATTCGATGTCAGGAAGCTGAATGGGGTTGCGAAGGGGGCGTATAAGCATTACGATGCGGACGACATGCACGGGCTTCCTGTAGGTGTTCAGGTCGTGGGACGGAGACTCGAAGAGGAGAAGGTCCTGTCGATCATGAAGAGAGTCGAGGATGCCCTGGGGGAGCAGAAGTACCGGCTTCTTGAGATTGACTGAGTCCGGGGTCTTGATCTCTAGTTCTCTGCAGCCCAGCACACAGCACGTTTACTTGGTTCCTAGCATACTAGTACAATACCCATATTCTCTGTCCCCAATGAAACGAGCTCTGCCGCTTTAGCAACTTGGATTATTTGCCAGTGATCCATGACAGACGGAAGATCCCGCGGGTACGTCGGCATCCGTCCTCGTGCTGAGGAGTCGCAGTCATCTTGGCTGTTGTACGTCGTCCATTCATCACTTACACGCCAGGTCCGATCTCGGCCCTCAGCTCCAGCGACGCCATCTCCACACGACGCAACCCCGACGCAACTCAGACCAGTATGACCAGCTTATAAGTAATCGCCATTGTCTTTCATTCGTCTTGACATTCCAGAGCTTCTCTTCTTCACAAACCGCCCGATTTTCATAAGCCCTCGGACACATCATCCACCATGGCCGCCCAAAAGAAAGACAACTGGTCTTCGGAGGTATGTCCACGTCCCGCCAACCCTTCCCCCTCCCAACTTACACGGCAACCATCGGCTCACCACCACCACAAAGGAATACCAACACTCCGCAGCCTTCGTGCCCAAGCTCGCGACAAAGGTCGTCCAGTGGCTCGACATCCAGAAGGACGACCACATCCTCGACATCGGCTGCGGCGATGGCGTCCTCGACGTCGAGTTCGGCCGCGTCTTGGCCGAGGGATCCGGCTCCCTCCACGGCGTGGACTCGTCCCCTGCCATGATCGACGCAGCGAGGAAGGCCGTGGGAGACGCCGGGCTGCAGAAGTGCACATTTGACGGTAAGTTTTCCCCTTTGGTGCGCTTACTACATAAGTCGTTTCTTGAGCACTCGGGAGGGTGGAATATAGACTGATGTCAATTCCTAGTCGTCGACGCGAAGGCTATTAATCCCCAGTCCCTGTCCACCTTCAACAAGGTCTTCTCCAACGCCGCCATGCACTGGATCCTCAAGCCTGATTCGGCAGCCAAGTACTTCACCTCTGTTCGCGAGGTCCTCACCCCGGGCGGCACCTTGGTATTCGAGATGGGCGGCCTCGGAAACGTTGCCGAGATGCGTGCGGCCCTGCACCTGGCAACGGAGCGGCAGGTCGGGCTCGAGAAGGCACGAGCAGCGGACCCGTGGTTCTTCCCCGACGAGAACTGGATGAAGCGGGTGCTGGAGGAGGAGGTTGGCGGGTGGAAGGTCGACCGGGTCGAGCGGGAGTGGCGGCCCACGGCGGCTGGAAAGGGCGGCGTCGAGGGCTGGGTGCGTTTGATGGGCAAGGCGTTCTTGGATGTCGTTGAGGCGGAGAAAGGAAAGGAGGGCGTCGAGGCTGCGGTGAGAGAGGTGGCGGACGCATTGGAGTTTGTGTGCGATGATGGGAGCGGCGGGCAGATGATCTCGTATGTGAGGCTGAGGTGCCAGGCAACGAAGATATAGATATCATCCAAGTCCATAGGGTGGAAGATTCCACGAGTCAACGAGCAAGAAACCTACCTAGGCCTTGCAATCATAACGATATTCTTGATGCTGCTCATGTAACTTGATCTATTCTTTTGATTCATCGTTTATATGAACGGCTATATGTCTCGCTATCATGCACTTGTTTTTCATGAACCGCTCATCTAGAGGTGCGAATCGAGTCATTTGGCAGCCCCGTTCGCGTGGTCCTCCATCTCGGAGAGGTACTTCTCAGCATCGAGCGCAGCCTGGCAGCCAGAGCCTGAGAAAAGTCAGCAAAATGTCCACACACAGAATCACGGAATACTTCTACATACCGGCACTCGTGATGGCCTGACGGTAGCGCTTATCCTGCACGTCGCCGGCCGCGAAAACACCCTCAATGTTCGTCAGGGGCGAGCCGGGCTTGGTGACGACGTATCCCTCATCGTCCGTCTCGAGCTGGCCCTTGACGAGGCTGGTGGCCGGGTCGTGGCCGATGGCGTAGAAGAGGCCGCAGGCGGCGAGCTCCTCGCGCTTGCCGTTGGTGGTGTCCTCGACGACGAGGGCGGACATGAGGCCGCTGTCGTTGCCCTTGACCTCCTTGGCGGCGGAGTTGTAGCGCACGGTGACCTTGGGGTGGCTCAGGAGGCGCTTGGCCATGATCGCAGAGGCGCGGAGGACGTCGCGGCGGACGAGGACGGTGACGTGGCTGCCGTACTTTGTGAGGAAGAGGGCCTCCTCCGCAGCGGAGTCGCCGCCGCCGACGACGACGAGGTGCTTCTCGCGGAAGATGGGGACGGCGCCGTCGCAGACCGCACAGGCGGAGATGCCGTTCATCCAGTACTTGTCCTCGCCGGGGATGCCGAGGCGGCGGGCGGAAGCGCCGGTTGCGAGGATGATGGCGTCGGCGGTGTGCGTCTCATCGGGGGACCACTCGAGGGAGTAGCGGAAGGGGCGGGCGGAGAGGTCGAGGGTAGCGACGGTCTCGGAGACGATCTGGGTGCCGAAGCGCTCGGACTGGGCGCGCATCTTGTCCATGAGCTCCTGGCCCATGATGCCGTCGGGGAAGCCGGGGAAGTTCTCGACGTCGGTCGTGGTGGTGAGCTGGCCGCCGGCAGCGATGCCGTTGGCGAGGAAGCCCTCGTAGAGGACGGCTGGAGGGCTGTCAGTGGGAGTCTTTCTCTCGAGAGGAGGAGGGATCGGGGAGACGTACGCTTCAGCTCAGCGCGCGCCAGGTAGACGGCGGCGGTATGGGCCGCGGGCCCAGAGCCGATAACTTTGGTTCTCTGTCAGCATCCTGTCGCAACGTAACTTGTCTCGTGCAGCGCGACTTTTGCCTGGGAGGACAGGACAGATCGCGCCCAGATACGACGAGGAGTGGTGCCCACGTACTAACAACCTTGGAATGCATCTTCCTTGCTCCTACGCCGAGGTCGACGGGCTTCGCAGTGTTGTTTCTAAAAGTAGTCGCCGCAGCAGCAACTGAGAGACCGCCAACACCCGAGCGCAGGGTTCGCCGGAACGTCGAGGAAAACAGCTTCGCTGGAGTCGCGCTTCGTCGCCCACGCCGTTAAGTGCGCGTGGGAATGGCCGGAGGCGAGGTGAAGAGAAAGAAGAGGAATAGGGCGTTCGAGACTGGCGCGGGTTGAAATTGCTGGATCGATCTGGTCCGGGCACGCGGGCAGGGGTTGATTAAATGTCTAGGGAGTCAGTCGAGATCTGGCGTGGAGGGGAACAATTCAAATGCCCCGCGGTCGGCCGATCGCCCTGGCAGATTCCATCGCTCGCCCGTGGTGGGGTTCAGGTTTTTAGGGGACCTTGCCCCTCACTGAGCCTGCCACTCCAGCTGAATAATCCCTTCTGACTCCCTGCAATTGCCGTCAAGCTCAACTTGATTATTCATGCACCCAGAGTCTTCCAAATACCTAGTTCCTCACCACCATCTCACTATACCATCTCGTTAGGCCATTGACTCGTCGAGGAATTTGTCATAGCAATGTGCGGATCCTCGAGACCACGAGACGCTGCCAGACTTCCCAACGACCCAAGGACACCCGCTTTCACCTGCCAGAGACTCAACCGGACAACATTTGTCCTGGAAGAGGATGATAAATGGGGAGAAAAACCCCTGATATACGCCAAACTCTTCCCACATACCATTGTGCTGATAGACACCGGCTGCGGTGGTGCCACCCAGACTCCCGGGATCGAAGGCACACTGAAGACGTTTCTCGAAACGGTGCCTGTGGCTGACAACTACGACGAGCCCCTGAACCCGGGAGGACTAAGGACTTACACCCTCATTTGCTCACACTGCCACTATGACCATATCGGTACGTGATGTAGCGGGACCTGCACAGGCCGAACTCGTTCTCATCCGTTGTAGGAGGCATCGCCGAGTTTGCTGGTACCGACGGGCTCAGCATCTGGGCCAGTGCCCTGGGCAAAGACTTGATCCAGGACGCAAAACACTTCCCCATTTCCTCATTGTGTTATTACATCGGCATGGGGGTTCCCGTGTATCAAGTTACCGATTGGGCGGATGACGGACAGATCTTGACCAGCAGCGATGGAAGCAACTTACATCTCGCCATGTATCAAGCCCCTGGACACACGCCGGATGAGCTGGCCGTGTGGGACCCCGAGGAACGGTTCCTCTATGTCGGAGACACGACGTACGAGAATGGGCCAACATTGTTCCCAAATGGGGGCAGTGTTCTGCAGTATCGGGCTTCGATCGAGAACCTGCTCAATCTTGTCAAAGGTTGGAACGCAGAAGGAGGGGAGCGAGTGAAGATCGCCTGCGGCCACAACACCAAGAATGCTGACGCTGAATCTCTGCTGGAAGAAGTCAGCTCGTTCCTGGGCTGTGTGATGAGGTCCGAGACTCGGGGTATTGACCAGACTGAGGAGAAATATGGCTGGGCGGGGGGCGAATCGGTTCTCGAGTTCCGACAGGAAAGATCCAAGCACGGCGTCTATTTCCAGGGGCTGAAGACGATATTTGAAGAAGCCGGCATTAGTCGGTCAAAATGCCCTTGGCCGTCAACATAATCAGGATTCGTTCTCTTCAAGAGAGTATGCATGGCCAACCAGAGCGACATCCATCAGGTTTCCGTCTTCCCTTTGCTCTGCAGCACCTATTGACCAGAACCCATGGCGACCATGGCAATCGGTCTAAAATACATTCAAAGCTTCGTTGATTTCCTCCACGTTACGATGGATTCGCTGAATGGGTAAGAATTGCGGCCGTTATAGATTCGGATAATGCGTCTGCACAATATAGGATTTGCTTGCGAAGAAAATTCAACAACAAGGCAAGGTGGCCGAGTGGTCTAAGGCGCTAGTTTCAGGCTATGTAGCTTAGCTACAACATCCCCTACTAGTGGGAAACCGCGCGAGTTCGAATCTCGTCCTTGTCAGTTATTTTTTGTCTTTTTCCTCCTTCACAGGAAACATCCTTTTTGTGTGGGCCAGTTCCATGGGCTTTCATGTCTGAGACTTTTTTTTTCATTAGGCGTGGGAGTACTGGTTTCGAGAGGAGAGGCATGGAGCCCATTAGAATCACCACTGAACTGGTCTCCCTCTTGCATACTCTACCTCCTCTGTTCAGATATGTGTCACTGTGCTCGTCATCTGAAGAATAAATAGATCCAATGCTTGCTTCATTGTATAACCTACATCAGACTCCCGTGGTCCTTGCCTCCGGCATCTCATCGTCACCGCTGCTCTGCCTCGGCGCTCCCGTCCCTCTTCCCAAACCTCGCCCCAAACCCTCCCAGATCCCGCCTGAAGAACTTCCCGAAATTCTTCAGATTCTCATTCATCGCCTTCTCGGTAGCCCCGAGCCCCGACCCAGACGCACCCTGCGCTGACGTTCCGGTCTGTCCCAGGTCCCTCGCTGCGCTGAGCAGCTTCTCCCCCAGGCTCGTCGCGTCAAACTTGCCCTGCAGCCCTGCCATGGCGCTCGCACCGCTCCCTGCCGCCGACAGCGCCGAGCTGGCCGTGTTGATGGAAGCCCCCGCGACACCGCCCACCGAGGGCCCGCCGCCCATGCTCTGGCTCGCCAGCAGCGGCGTCAGCAGCGGGCTGCTCTGCGCGAGCTTGCCCTCGTTGGCCTTGCTGTCGCGGTGGATCGTGAAGAGCTCCATGAGGTGCGCCTGGTCCTGCTTGCGCACGCCCTTGAGGTCCAGGATCTTCCGGAAGTTCGTATCCGAGCGATCCGCGATGTGAATGAGGTATGCCTGAACCAGGCCCTCTGGTGGTGAGGGGCGGACCTGGAGCGTCTTGAGGAGAGGGTCGATGCGGCCCATCGTCTGCGCGACGCGCTTGACGAAGCCTGCCGGGGGAGGATGGGGTTCTGAGGACTTGTTGTGGAAGGACAGCAGGTTCTCAGACGCCTTGGTCAGGACGTACTTGTCCAGCAACATCTGTAGGAGTTAGTTGATGTTCTCTTGCTGCGCGAGCTTGATTGAGGCTTACCTGCTCTGCGGCCACCTCGGACACGGGCCTGCATTGGACAATGTTCCCAATGTAAGCCATGGCGAGGTGATCGACCAGGTTGTCGCAGAATGCCCTGGCGTATTGCTGCTTGACGACAATCGCCAGGATCTCCTCTGCCTTGCCATTGACAGCCTTGAGGACCTCGCCCACGTATGAGCTCTGGTCACCGACGCTGTCCATGGTGGCCCAGTTCGTGTTGCGCATCTCCCGCCACGCACTCTCGCACGCCTGTTCCACGCTCCGCACCAGCGCCAGCACGGCTGCGCTGGCAACGCCGAGGAACGCATCAGCCTGAGAAGACAAGTCGACCTTATCCTTGAACTCGGGATCTATCCTCTTCCTGATATTGTCTTCCAGCTGGTTGGCGTTTGTGGACCAGAAATCGGCCGTATTCAGAACCATAACGATGTCGTGCAGCGAAGGTCCTTGCGGGCCTCCGCGCTGAAGGAAGTTCAAAAGAACCTGCTGTGCGTACTCGTCCAGATACTTCGCCAGTGTCTTCGCCAGGTCGAACAAGCGCTCGCTCGTCGACAGCTTCGCGCATTGCGACAGGGTAAGTTTGTAGAAATGGAACAGCTCGATCGCCGAGGGTATCACAGCCTGCGGGGAGAACTCCTCGTCGTCCGCAATCAGAGGCTGGCTGCGGTACTTGGGGATCATGGAAGCGAGCTGCCGGTCCTGGCTGTCCACCCAGAGGCTCAGGTACGGCTCGAACGCCGCAGAGATGGACCCGTGGAAATTGGACGCCCGATCGTCCGCCGAGCTCAGCGTGTCGATACTCGCCCTCGGGCCGTCCGCGAATCGCTTCTCGAGACCGTGCTCGAAATCCAGCGTCTCCTGCAGACAGCTCAGCAGCAGGTTCACGTCGAGCTTCGGCCCCTCCGTCCGCCGCATGCTCTTCTCCAAGATGCCCTTGAAGTCCTCCCTCGTGCCCTCACAGAACGCCATGGCGAGCATCTCATTGACCCTCCAATGAGGCGGGAAGATGGCGGCGTGCTCGTCCTCGTGCGTCTTCAGCATGCGCTTGAACCACGAGTACCTCCTGCCGATATTATCCAGACTCCCTGCCTCATCGTTGCCCCTGAACACCTGCCTGTACTCGCGCAGCTCCGTGTTCACGTACCACGTCACCAGCCGCGAGCGCGCATGGTCGCCCAGGGCATCCATGACATGGCACGCCTCGACGAGCACGCCCTTCCGCCCGGAGATCTCGTCCTTGGCGAACGCCATCTCGAAGTCCTCGCACACCTGCTCCAGCAGCGTGCGCTGCAGCTCGGCGACGCCCCTGCTCAGGGTGGCGATCTGCTCGATGCTCCTGTAGCTGTTGAAGTGCTTCATGAGCTGCAGCACGGCCTGCAGAAGGCTGGCACACTCGCGGTACTGCCTCGTCCGCGCGAGGCCGCGGAGCTGCTCGTACGCGGTGGTGAGCATCTGCAGGCGCTTGAGGGCGGTCATGCTGAGGGTGAGGTTGCGCTTCGTGCCGTCGAGGCGCTTGATGTCGGCGGTCATGGAGGTGATGTTCTGCTCCGTCTCGATGGCGCGGGAGCGGACGGTTTCGATCTTGCGGAAGAGCTGGGCGAGCTCGGCCTGGGCGGACTGCATGCGCTCGAGGCTCGAGTCGGAGCCGTAGGCCTGGGCGACCTCGAGGGAGGAGATCTCGGCGGAGACGTCATCTTGGTGTTCTCGGAGGGTCTGGGACACGCGGCCGACGGAGGTGACGGTCGAGGGGTGGGAGAAGAGATGGTTGAGGTGGGCTATCGGGTCATAGTCAACTGAAGCAAGCTGTCAGCTCGGGACTGTTGAGGCGGATGAGGAGCCATTGGAGAGCTTTACCAGTATCGAGAGCCGCCAGGCCTTCCCCGGGTGCGCCATTCATCTTGCTTCCCAGCGCCGGTTTGTGTCCGCCGTCTTGGTGGGGTTGTTGATATAATTGTCGACGATGTATGTCACTGTCTGGACAAAGGGTCCAGCTAACACCGAACGGACACTGGTACCTGGAAGCTCCATCTGGCAGAATGCTGCTGGTGTTATCGATAAGGCCATCACGTGTGAATTTGCCGTTCTGGCCAATCGGGGAATTTTCAGCCGCAGGGAGCTTATGTAAATCACCTCTAACCGTTCTGTAACTTAGTTTCTGGGCAAGAAGCCAATTGCCTGGACACTCTCACACTCTCACAAGCTCTTCTTTCGACAACACATGCATTTCCTAAAGATGGCAGGTCTTTCACGGCCACGCGATGAGAATGCCCGCTTAGGTAGGTCTCTGTCAGACCAGCTCAAGCACGCACACACACACCCTCGGTCGGACTCGGTTTCCAGTTGAAGTAGGTCGCTGCTCGCAAATCAACCCTCTTCAGAGCAACCCGCCGATATTGCGACTCTGCAGGAGGGGGTTATGACGCCTCTTAAGAGCCGGGCAGCCCAGCAGCTCGGCGGCCATTCGGGCCTGGAGTTGAGCCGCGTACCGGCACTGCAGGAGATTGCCGGCCGGGGCCACACACATATACAGACAATAATCAGTGCAACGCTGGTATCACTGAATGCAGAGAGCCGCCAAGTCGGCAAAAGGCTGCCTCGCATGCCCAATATAACATCTGACTCCGTCGATATGTCGGAACTCCTGCCTCGAGCTTCCCCAAAAAGCCGTCGGAACCCTCGGAATCGCCGACACCCCCAGGCAAGGAGACGACTCTGGAAGAGGAAGGAAACTCGGGCCATCGCATGCACGCGCCGCCGAGGCACTTGGCTCTAATCTTGTTGCACGGGGGAAGCAGAGCCCTTCGAGACGAAACCGTCAGAAGCAGAGTCTTGGGAAGCATGCGGCACCACATGAAGAGTCAGCATGGTTCGACCGCCCGGGAACCGATGCCATCTTCGGCAGAAGCCCGAGACGGCACGGCCAACTCGCGCCACGTACGCCACACCTCGTGCGCAACAGCGATGCGGCCGGGGGCGCACAGGGGTGGTGGTGAGGCAATCCCCAATTCCAAATGCAAGGTACCAACCCCAAAAAGGTGATCTGCTGTACCTCTTCGGAAGACTGTTCCGCACCTTTCAGGGGGTCGGACGCGAGTACACCCGTCACAACGTCGTACAGTACTGCCGAGCTGCGCTCCGATGCCGACCCGAATGTCTCCCCGATGCACCCTTATGGTCGGTCCAAGTGATCCTTGATTGCCGATCTGTCTGTCCCTCGTAAAGAAATCGAAAATTGTCTATCTAAAAATCCATGACGCAGAAAGGAAGTAAAAAACATGGATGGATCGCCCCTGTCCCTCCCAGGCTCGCCGCTTCTATGGTCGTGATAATCCCAGCTCCGGCATGTGATAATTTCCAAATCATGGTTCTAATGGTATCCCAGATTACTCCGTTCCCCTGTTCCTTTTTCCCGTCCCAGCCCGGGTCCTGTTTTTTGTGTATCCTCAGATGCATGCAGCGAGCGGAGCGCCCTGCCTTCGACGTCGTAGATTGCGATGGTGCGAGAATGCGAGAAAAATCCAAACGAGATGCCGCGTCTCATCGACTCACCCTCCTCGAGGCCCGTCGAGATTGGTGCGGCAGATAGACAGGCGATGCAACGCCGCTGCCGTGGTCGAATGAGAACCAAGTCCTGCGGCGTCATTTTCCAGGCTTTCGTCGTCGCCGCCTCCTCCTCACGAGCTGTGAAGGGCTCCAAAGCCGGCGGCAACCAGGCTCCGCGAGCCTTTGCCGTCTGCGGGCCCGTTCCAGTAAAAGAGACCCTGTGGTACGGTTAGCATCCCCGTGCTCTCGTCCTCGGCTTCCAGGCCCGCGAGGCGAATCTCGACTCGACTCCGACTCACCCCCAGTTCCTTCTTCTTGACAAAGTGCGCCTTGGCCTTGACCGTGTCCGGGTTGTCGTACGTCACGAACCCGCCGTCGCCCCCGAGGCTGAACGCGGCGATCGCTTTCTTGTCCACGGCCTCCTTTGCGCCACTCCGGGGCAGCTGCTTGTAGTCGAATGTGCCGTCGTCTCCGCCGACCCCTCTGTACTTGTGTCCCGGCCCGGCGGCGCCCAGAAAGCTGCGGCCGTAGAGCGGGATGCCCAGGAGGATCTTCGTGCTGGGGAACCCCTGGGAGGTCATGAACAGGACGGACTTTTCGCCGGATTCCTCGTCCTTGTGGAGGGCGTAGAGCTGCGCGTGGTGTCCGCTTTTCGACTTCCAGGATCCCGAGAAGTCGAACGCCATCAAGTTGATGAAGTCGAGATACTCCGCAGCACTCCGAAGGGGGATGTACTGTAACACCGAGCGGTTGGCCGGGAGAGCTGCCGTGAGGATGTAGTTTTCCTCCGGCATATGCAGACGCACCGTCGCAAGCAACGCCAGGAAGTCCTTTCCCTGCTGGGAATCGCTTGGATACTCCCAGACAACTGCGGGAGAAATATCAGGTCAGTCCTGCTGAAAGACGCCGAGAAGATCCGTCATCGGATAACCCACTGTCAATGCCATCCAGCCCCGAAGCATCCACCAGCCCTCTCGCCGAACGGGCAAAGTTGTCCCGGGTCAGGGTGTTGCTGGCCACCAGAGGGAAGATGGCCGCTGAGCTGCCGCCACCAATCGACAAGATGACTTGCAGATGTGCGTGCTGCTGCTTGAGATGCATGAGAGACCCTAAACCTCCTTGGACTCCATCGACCGGCGCACCCGCATCGGCCCACTCGTCACTCAACTGTGCCGTCGTCTGTTAGCGCCGTCTCTATTGTCTGAGGAGGTGGGCAGCCTAAGCTCACAAAAACCCCGCCGTCTGGGGAGACGTTTGCAAAGGCGTAGTAGACGTGGTTGGTGACGGAGTAGTTGAGGCCACCAGGCGTGTCACCTTGGTAGATTCTCTCGTTCGGAAAGTAGACGGCGTTGGTGTACGCCAGCTTCGACATGCTCTTCCCCTTGCGGGACTTTCGTGACGAACTCATGGTGATCCGGTGTTGGTGAGTCTGAACGATATGGCCGAGTCGAGTGCCACGGGAAAACAACGAAGATCTCAACAACTTATACGATCTTGAACAGTTCCAGGGAGCAGAATATCAAGTAATCGCATGGTGTACTGAATCATGCCTCGGCTGGGCATGAATCCGGTGCAGCACAGCCGCCGGTAGGGCTACTATATATCGGGCGGCGGAAAGCAACATGATGGGCGGGTGAGGATGACCACCATCCATCCACTGACCACCTGGCGGCCATCTCGCCATGGCTGTGGAGCCGAAAAGCATCAAATTTAGAGAGGAGGGTCCGTCCGGGATCCCGCGATGCCAGGATGCATGACATAATTTGAAGGGGTCGCGCAGGGAGGGCAGACGATACAGAAGTACCTGGTTGCAGGGGACGGGTGAATGAAACCAGCTAGGGTGTAGTTTGAGGAAGGACATTCGTGTTTGGATCAACCTGCTCGCCTTGTTTGGCCATGCTGTGGGCGCTCATTCGTACACGGTACATCTCGCTGCGTGCGTACGCATCTTTGCCGAGCTGCGCTGTTCCGATACCGACCGGCCACCCTGGTTAAGGGAGGGGTTGTTCAGAGGCATGTAGCTCTCTTTGGTGAGGCTTCCGGGGCCCATTCCACAACTCGTGAAAGTCACATGATGCCGGCCTGCGAGAGGCCTGCGAGAGGCCTGCGAGAGAGTATTGATGTTGCATTAGGTGAGGCGGCGCCCGCTTTGTGTTGACGTGGCCGTCATCGGCGAAACCCACAGACTGACGGCGCCAGATCCTGTCGACGGACGGGTGCGGGTTGTGACAGGCTGCTTCCCGGCTGTGAGGCACGGGGGCAGGTCGGCCTCATGGCCAGATACATAGACGCTGAGCCGGGGTTCTGTTGCTTACGGGAAATCCGGTCGCTGCGGATGAGACAAACCACAACCAGATGGCCGAGGATGCGATGACAAGAGGAACATGAATAGGGTGAAACTTGAGCGCCGCATTGATGAGTGAACCATAGCCCACTAGCCCGTACGATGCTGATCAGCGCTTTCGGTGGAAAGGGTGGTTGCCAGACGATGGGATTGAGTGTTCAGGGATGATGCTTCCAGCTCAGGCTTCGGGCTTCTAGAAGGCGGAATGGTGACCACTGCCACGCGGCGCTAGAAGATGGAACGAAACAGCCCATCGGAGGGACATCCGCCTTCCTGGGACGCTTGCCAACGGTGGTTCGGGGGGCGGTTCTGCGGCGTCTCTGACGGGCAGCACTCCCCGGGACCGAAACCAGGTTCAGGCCGGTCGGTGACCCTTGAGGATCGTGTCTGTTTTGCTCTTCGGTCGCGGGTGTTCTATACTTACAAGTATGTCCGTCCGACTGCGGCCGAACCAGACATTGGGGACGGACCGAGTAACGCCAAGGCCAAGAGAGAGAGAGGCAGAGCTCGTGTGAGCTGTCTGTGCGTGCAAGGGAACTTCCACCAGTAGGGCACCGCACTCACGCCCAACAACAGGCTTCCACCGGATGAGACGGACATTGGCCTGACGGCGGTCAGTCGGGATGGCGGCAGCATGGCTCCCTTGTGCTGCAGCGAGGGAAGAAGAAAAAAATTCAAATGACTGTCCATCCAAGCGCGAATAATGGAAGGTTGCGGCAAGACCTCCGACGTTCCCATCCGGGTTGCCTCGAGAGTGAGAGGGGAAAGAACTTTTGTTCTCGGACCTCATGTCGGCATAGGTGGTAGCGATGGTTGATCGAGTCCACTCCTCATACGAGAAGGACCGGCAGCATCATCTTCGAAGAGCCTTTCCGGCGCCATTCTTGCCTTGAGATGCAGCTTGGCGACACATGCGACATCATCTAAGTTGCATTGTGATGACGCGGGCCGTTCCTCGAGGATCATGGACTGGATGTCGGATGATCATCCGGTCATCGCGCCCGAAACGCAGTCTTCTTGCGGCAGGCAGCCACCGGCCGTCCCGGCTCGATACGTCAGGGTCCCGGCACGGAGCCATGATCTATCTTCATCGTGGTGTGTGAGTGATACTTGGGGGAGGCGCTGACTCGCAGCTGCGCCGTGGTTCGACCGGTCGTGATCCTTGGGACGATGGAATCGCCGTGGAGACTGCTCGGTGACGCTTGGATAAATGCTGAGACTGGCCGTTGCCGCGCATGAGGTAAATTGGCAGATCCCGAGTCATGAATTGACCCCATTTCACCGAAGCTGCGCCTTGCAGTTTCGCCCTGGTCAATGTTGGTGGAGTGTCGAAGTTGCATGCATGCTGAATCTACCCCAAAGCTCGACTGAGTTTCAGCGCTGACTAATAATGTTCTCCGCCATTCGGCCCGCTTTGTTTCGAGCTTTCAACCTTCACCGGAGTCCACCGAGGTAGCTCGAGATTCTAGCTTCCGACCTGCAAACAACATCCTCGTCGACGAACGGATCGGGCCTGCAGCACCTCCTCTCCCAGTTCCGAACGACAGACAGACTAGCCATCTGCAATACCCTGCTTCTATCCGACTTCCTGCCGGTCCCACCATTTACCAAGACCACCTCCAACAGTGCAGTCGAGCTCTCGGAACAGAACATCTCCAGCTCCCTCGAGGCAAACCTCGCCGCCGCTGCAATGGCCAGCGACATCCTCGCCCACACGGCGCCCCAGCTCACGTTCCCCTTCACCCCCTTCCTCCGCCAGACGCACCGCCACTCCCTCTTCCCCGACCACGACAGCACGACCGCCAACGCCATCGGCACCCACGATGGCCGCGCCCCCTCCCTCGTCTGCAAGCACTGGCTCCGCGGCCTCTGCAAGAAGGGCGAGCATTGCGAGTTCCTCCACGAGTACAACCTGCGCAAGATGCCCGAGTGCAACTTCTTCACCCGCAACGGCTACTGCTCCAACGGCGAGGAGTGCCTCTACCTCCACATCGACCCCCAGTCCAAGCTGCCCCCCTGCCCACACTACGACCAGGGCTTCTGCCCCCTCGGCCCCGAGTGCTCCAAGAAACACGTCCGCAGGAAGCTGTGCGTCTTCTACCTCGCCGGCTTCTGCCCCGGCGGCCGGGACTGCAAGGAGGGCGCGCACCCGAGGTGGAGGAAGGACCTCGAGCGGCCCAAGGCCAAGAGCGAAGTCGCGCGCGAGGAGGGCGAGCTGAAGCGCGAGGAGGAGGCGCAGATGAGGGACGCGCCGCCGAGGGATAGGGACATGGGCAGGGACAGAGATGATCGGGGCCATGGCGGCCACGGACACAGAGGCGGCCGTGGCGGAGGCGGCAAGTGGCGCGGCGCTGGGGGCCCTAGGAGATTCCGCGGTCGCGGTCATTAAGGGAATGGTGCATTTGATATGGATATCATGGACGCGGCATGTACAACAGAGCTCGGGATCGGCGGCACATTTCACAGGGAGGCGTTGGGAGCATCGGGCGAGGCATGAGATACCAAAGCTGAGAGCAGCCAATTTTATTCATTTGACACTTTGGTATCCTTGAATCCTGTCTAGAGAGTCGTGATGAGAGCAATTCTACCCAAATAGGAGTTTGGGCCTTGATATGCTCGGGCAAAGTGCCTTGAGAGTAGTGTGATTCATGTCCATATACGTTGAAAAGCTCTCCTCCTCGCGAGGAGAGGGTGCTGAGGTTTACTCAGCGTGCAAGGCGCCTCCGAAGCTCTTCGCTTCGCCTTGTCTTACGACTTCCACACGTTGATGTTGCTCGCTTCGTCCTCGGGCACGGAGATAAACTCCTGGCTGTCCCCGACCTCGCTGCCGTCCCGAGAGCCGTCGTAGGAGCTCGTCTGCCAGGTCGAGAGCTCATCCACCTTGCGGATGCCCATCATCCACGACACCAGGCCGCGCGGTGCCCATCTGCCGACGAAGCCATAGACGCCGGCACCAAGACCGACACGGACGGCGCCACTGGTGATCGAGCCGTCCACTACATCGAAGACGGCGTTGTGAAGTTGTCGCAACGAGCTGCCCTTGAGTCCACGGATGCGCCCTGCCGAGATGGCCGAGGTGCTCTGTGTCACAAAGTTGCGGCCGTATGCGTGTCGAGCGTTATCAGGCCAGGACAGAGTCTCGGTTGCGTCGGCATCAATACCTGGACCCTCGAGGAGGCCCTTCTGGTATGCTGCCGATTGATTCGGCTTGGAGGGTGTGAAGCCCGCGAAGTCGAAGGTGCCGAGCTGCATATGCGTGACGGGAACATCAAGCGGTCGGAGCTCAGCTGTGAGGACCTCGGTGAAGGCCGTGAGGGCGGAGCACACAGTGGCCTCGGGGGCGTGGAAGGGAGGGTTGATGGAGGAGATGATGGATGGTGTCAGGACCATGACCTTTGGCGGGAACCACTTCTCGCCGGCAGGATTTAACCGCGCGGTAAGCAGCGGGAGGAAGGCTTGGATGGTGAGGATGGGGTGAAGGAGGTGGGTGTTGAAGAGGTCTGCGAAGCTGGAGGGCGGGATGGTGGCGATGGGCGAGGTCTGGTAGTTGAGTGACGGGATGAGGATGACGGATTTGAGCGAGAGAAAGTTCGCTTTTGTTCGGGGTGCCGGGGTATGTGGTGACTGGAGGTATTGGGCGAAGCGCTCGATGGCCACGCCGGCGTTGGTAGGCTGCGTTCATGTCAGTTTGGGTGTCCGATCCATCAAGAGTACAAGGTCCTGGGACGTACGTCTGTGGCGTCGATGGTCAACGGTCGGATGTCCGGCCTGGACATGTTGTGCACCATCGACTCATCCTCGACCGCGTTGCAAACCACGAAGACGATGAAGCCTCTCCTCTCCATATCCAGCGAAAGCGACCTCGTCAAAGGAAGCGTCGGCGACCCGGCAATGACGACCACCTCCAGGCGGCCGCCGTTCCTGGCGCGCTTCGCTCGCCGCGTCTTGCGACATAGCTTACTGCTCTTGTAACACTTGTATGCCACCACGCCAAAGACCACGACGACCGCACTCGTGACGACCTTGTTTCTGGAGACCCAGTCGCGCAGCTGCTCGTATCGTGTGAGGGCGATGATCTCGACGGGAAGATCGCGGCGCGGTGGTGTCGGGCGGATGGAGTCGGGGATCCAGGGGGACGACGAGAGAACGTCCCTGACTGTCACAGCAGCCTTGTCGACCGAGCTGTTGATCTGGTTTGCGACATCGTCGGAATAGCGCTTGATGTGGTTGGGCAGGGACGAGAGCTGGGCGACGACAAGTCAGTAGCTGGCTCGAACGTCAAGGAAGCGGAGCGAAGCGAAGGGCAGACTCACCACGTCCAGAAACTGCTGGTCGTCGGCCGACATGGTGCCTTTGTGTGTGTTGGCAAAGGCGTGAGATGTAGAGACTGCAGAGATGGTAGAGTAAGGTTCTGAGGGGTGTTATTCGGATGGCATGGAATGACGTTTGGAGACGGCAACTTTTGGGTGGAGTCCCGAGGCGCGACTCGAAGTCTACCTGGGTACTGGCCGGCAGCTGGCGACGGCTGTCAGCACTCGAGCCTTTCAGTCTCCTTTACCCCTTTCCCGTTTCAGCAACAAAGCCTCGACAGTCACCATCCCGATATCTCCCAACCGACATCGCATCACAGCCAGCCAAAAATCCCGGATGATCACTTCGAACTATAGATTTGTTCATGAAATACATGATGTATCATTTCCAAACGAGTATTCTTCTTGAAACGTCCAGGGAAACAAGGAAACTGTTACGGACGATGGAGGCAGCCATGCCGCCTGGCCGCCTCCCGTCCCTCTGTTCATGGATATCGCTTGATTTCCGCTGTCCAAGCTCTTCCTGAAGCATTAAAATCAAGTCATGTGATGCTCATGGAACACTGTCGAGCCATCTAACTACACCGATGAACCAGTCACCTGTCAGTTCTCAGCTCTTGATCGCAACATCACGTCGAGAACTCAGGCCTCGAGACCAACGCACGCATCAGGGCTGTTCAGGAACATTCTTGCTGAACCGTGTATACTCAATCCAAGGGACTGATGTCGGGGTATTTAGGTTATGGCCAAACTCCTCCAGATGTGAAATCCTCAGAATCATCACACCCACTCTCGCTCTCAAGTCGCTTTCTCAAACCTATCTGACAACAAACTCGCATATCTCCAGCTCTGCAACTACTGCTTCACTTCATTCTCTCTGTATCTACACTACATCTTTCCAGAAATCATGCGGAAGACGCATCACTGCAGCCACTGCCGGAAGGCCCCCTCGGGTGCTTGCAGGAGGAAGGGCCACACTATTCGCTGCCGCCGTTGCGGCCACTTCCACAACCGGAACTTCAAGTGCCCAAGGAATGTCGATGAGCAGTCATGCAAGGGCAGCGGCAAGGATAACGGCAACGGCAACGACAAGAACGATGGCAAGGGCAAGGGCAAAGGCAAGGGCAAGGGTAAGGGCAAGGCCAAGAACTAGGGCGGTTCATTGTCTGGCTCTTCAGGCGAGCCTCAAGAGTTTCTGAGAGACATCTTTCCCAGCAGGTTCTGGGGAGAGATTTCAGCAAGAGGCTGCGTTGTCAGGGTGGGTGAGAACTCGGTCTCGCCGGGACTGTTGTTTTCAGGGCACGGGATCACGGGCTGCCCCCGGCCTCTGGAGGCTGGGGTCTGGATTCCTGGGAGCACTGCGTACCATTTCAGATCTGTTAATATAACCTCCGTGTATCCGCAAACTTTCATCTTGACCAGTATGCCGTGATAATGTTTCCGAGTTGCTTTGAGACATCGTCTTATGGAACTAGAGGTAATTCTAACAAGCTCTATCAAATCATCTTTGAGTAGCTCTGAAGAATAATTCACTTGGGCGGCAATTGACCATACCAGAGTTCGGCGACGGGACCCTTGTGTCTGGCCGATCCGGCCCCACTCCGGCCCCTAACCCCGGGCTGCCCCGGGCTGGGCCGGGCCTCCTGGAAGAAGACGTAGGCTGAGGACTGGAACCTGGATTCAGAGGATAAGCAGGACGGCGTTTTTCTATCCCGAGCGGGTGACCGGCAAACAGAATCTCACAAGTTTTCTTGGTGGAAACCTTAAGCACGGCTTGCTTCAAACGGACTGAGTGGTCCCCTTTGCCCGTCAGGGATCCAGGTGGGCTTGGCTTCCAATAGCTTGGGACGGACAGAGACAGCCCCATGCGAAGCCCGGGGTAGTTCAGCCATGCTCACGAGTGAATAAAGACCCCATCCCCCGCAATCTCCCTGGGTTGACCGACTTCATCTTCAATCCGACCTCACCGATCACATCACAAGCAAGATACCAGTCAACACCGTCATCATGAGCGACAAGGGTTACACCGTCAAGAGCTCCGGCACCAACAGCCGGGTATGTGATGATTTTGATGATTCCAATCAAAGGACCGCGGGCTCACCATCCAATGTAGGGCAACAACTACGACGCCCGCGACTACGGCTCAAACGCCGTCAACTCCAACAGCTACCACTACTCCAACCAGTAAGTCTCCTGTTTTCCAGCAGCCCAGATCGCGGACCGCGTGGGCTGACTATACTCGATGCAGGGACGGCTCGTACTACTACTCCAACCCCAACGGCAGCAAGTACTACAACGACGGCAATGGTGGAGCGACTTACACGTCTCCCAGCGGCTACCACAACGACTACTCGTCGGGCAATGGTGGTAACAGCGACTCTGGCAGCAAGAAGTGAGAGGAGCCAGGCGAGGGGAGACGGGTGCTTGGCATACGAGAAGGGACATTGATGACGGAGGGACGGAGAGAAGTTGGGGTCAGTTCCATTCAGGGAGTCGACAGGTAGAGAGATGTGTGGTCCAGCTTTTCAGCCTTCTCCGAGCCGCTCCACGCCCCCAATCCCGAGAGTGCATGACTACCCGCTGGGCGTCAGGCAAATAAAGGACGACCGGCGTTAAGCAATTGAAGGACTGCGATTTCTTGGTGCAAGCTCATCGTCGGGTGCCAATGGCGTCAAAAGCTGGCTGGCTTGGAGAGACACAGGTCAAGATGACGAAGGTTGGGAGAAACACTGCTACTAATAACATGCAGCATCAGGAACTAACAGGAGGACTTGGATGCTCAGCTGGTCACGAGATCTGTTGTGGCTCACGAATCATGACCTCCCTCTCAGCGACCCCTGGCTTATCCCACTCGCATGCGCCCAGAGCCTGATCGTGGCAGTGCCTCTCGCTTTCTGCTGCGCCGAGATGCCTGCATGGTGGAGGCGTGGCGTCCAGCTGAACAACTGTCAGGCCGCCGCCCACCACACAACCCGAAGACAAGGCTCGGGACTTGCACTTTGAGTGATACGTAGGTAGTAGTATATCAGGGACGACATCCCCCGAGATGTCGCCCAGCATGCTTCGGCAAGATGAAGCACTTCTCGCCTGTCTGTACGCTCCCGGTTGAAAGCCCGGCTTTCGTCGGGGCGCCCAACGTCCGGTCGACGCTCGACATCGTCTGGACGTGCATCTCTGTTCTCATCCTCAGCAGCTGGTCCATCCTGCACCTCAACGTCCCTGAACAGTTCGAGCCGCAAACGAAATGGCAGGCCTGGAGACTCGACGCGGCCCGCTTGGGGAAGAAAATCCAGTGGGTTCTTATCATTCTGGTTGTGCCCGAAATGATTGTCGCCCACGCCATCATGGCATCGCGGTCGGCCTACCTGAACACCGCCTGGCTTCGGCGCTGCGCCGAGCAGGACGGAGTGCCTTGGAGCAGGGTGCATACGTTCTTCGCGGACATGGGCGGATTCGTCATACAGTTCAGCCCAGACGAGCCGGCATATACGGGCGTCGAAGCGCAAGAGGGTGACCATGATGCCGCCGAGGTTGCCCTGCGCGACCTCGACACCCCAGCGGCCGAGATGGATCGCCTGGACGCCGTACGAGCTCCATTCATAGCCGACATGGCCGCACGCTCGCGCCGTTACGGTCCTACCCCGTGGCGCCCACACAAGCTGCACCAGAAGCGTATTACAAAAGTGCTGCTCTCCTCTACCTATGCCCACCACATCATCACGAGACTCGAGGGGGATTACTGGGTCTTGACAGCGGTGCAACTGTACGAGGCGCGGCGGCACAGCATCATCACAGCCCTCCCCGACATCAGCGAGGCGGCTCTCTCAGATAAGAGCAAGGGATCCCTCCTCGTCAAACTTCTGGCGAGCTTCCAGGTGTGCTGGATGGCCATCCAGATCATCACGCGGGCGGTCCTGGACCGCCCGTCGTCACCTCTCGAGATCATGACGCTGTCCTTCGCCGTGTGCGCTTTCGCAGTCTACGTCCTCTCCCTCGGCCGCCCTCAAGACGTCACCACTCCGTTCACGATCAAGGCCGACAGGGCGGCGAGTGGCCGGGGCATGCTTGCCGTCTCAGAAGCAAACCCCTTCCACTTCCTGGGGTGGTACTTTTGGGGCTTCCGGGACTTCTCGAACCGCATCCTCAACAACACCGTCCACGCCAGCATCCAGGGGGAGGAGACCGATACTGTCGCGTGGTACATATCAAGCGGCATACTCAGCGCCTTTGTCTTTGGCGGGCTGCACCTGATCGCCTGGAACTCGCCGTTCCCCACTGAGGTGGAAAAATGGCTCTGGCGAGCGTCGGCGCTCATCACGATGCTCGCCCCTCTGGTTGCGGCGGTCTTTTATGTCCTGCTTGAGCTGATTTTTGGGCCTCTCAGACGGAAAAAGAAGGGGATATTCATTGGAAACAAGCTCATGCTCGGGACATGCTTCCTGATCCTGGCGCTCGCGCGGGCGTTCATCCTCGTTGAGGCCTTTCGGTCGACGTACTACCTGCCACCCGATGCCTACGTCAACACCTGGGCCGCAAACATCCCGCACTTTGGGTGAGCTGTTCGGACTTGAGGAGATACTTGTGTCGGATTCAGGGGCGGGTGTCCTTGAGGGGCGAGTTCACGATGGGAGGGGCTGGCCAGACATCTCATATGTACATCCCGGAATATCACTGGAACTTATTGAATGGTTCCTTCAGTTGGTGATGGGCTCGTCGGTGCCGAGCTCGATCAACCCCCTCGTTCCCCTGAATATGGATACGAGATCGTTGTCCCCTCGACCGACAATCCCAGCTCCCGAGCCCAACGCCGGGCACTAAACTTGACAGGCCGCTAGAGCGGCCGCTTGTACGAACAGAATCGAAGCAGTTCAGTCTCTGATTTGTTCGTTTCGTCTCCATGAGCCCATCGCGAGATGCTTGGCGCATATCTGCCTTGACCAAAGATCCTTGCCGGTTGGGGGCCAAATACCACATACCCTCAGCTGGCAGGGGTCTCGAACAACGTTATATGGCCAGAGCCCCGCGAGGCTCTTGTCGATTCTTGCTCTTCCTCGCTCCTGGGTAACCGCTGTATTGCTCACCTCAGGTTGGCAAGTATACCGCTGGTTGGCGGCGTGTGAATTACCATGAAGTCCTCCAACGACGCGGCTCCCGCCGCGGGAGTCCCCTGGGCTGCCCAATCATTCCGCCAGTTCCCATCCCTCACGGCCGTCTACCTCCTGGGCGTCGTTCTCGCCATGGCGCTGTCCCTCGCCGTCCTCAGCTTGGCGAACGGGCAGCGTGTCGACAGTTGGCCCGTCGGCCCAGCCGTGTACCTGTCCATCATCACGACCCTGTCAGGCATCATGCTGCGCTCGTCGTTCCGAAGCACCGCGGACTCGTACCTCTGGTCCCTGCTTCTTTCCGACAAGGGAGCCAGTCTCGCCAACATCCACACCGTCTGGGACCTCGGATACCAGGCCAAAGCCATCGTCAATGTTCGGGGGAACAAGTTCGAGCCTTTCCTGCGCCTGGCCGCCCTGTTCATGATTCTGGTGGCCGCGAACGGGCCCCTCCTCCAGCGCGCCGTGACCGTCGATCTGGACAACTTCGAGGTGCAATATGAGAAGACGCTGGCCATCCGCCGTGAGCCCATATGGAACCTCACGTCAAAGTGGCACTATATGGCTTCTTCCTCGACCTACTCGGCCTCGCAGCTGCAGGAAGAACTCGCCGAGGTGGTCCTGGAGCACAGCCAGCGCCAACCGATGAAGCTGGAGACCGACTCGTGCCCCGAGAGTGCGACCTGTAGGGCGACAGTCACCGTTGCGGGCTTCAGTCGGGCTTGCACGAATGATACTGCGTCGTACGTTGGTATCGAGAGCCTCCCGGTCGCCCGAGTTGTTCCGCTGAACACAAACTATCTCGCCACGTGTTCCGTCACCGGGAGGCGGCTTACAGATGAGGAGGTGGAGGAAGGCGGGATGAATGAGAAGGGAAACAGAGAGGCCTGCCAAGCGCTGGAGACGGAATATCAGCTGGGCGTCGAAGTATCAAGCCGTTCTGATATCCGGGGACAGCAACATGAGGTCAACCAGGATGGAGGGTCAGACGAGCCGCAGTGGCAGGATCGTGACCTACCGCCCGATCTTATGGACTATACCAACTACGTCCAGGAGGGCAAGCTAAGCGACGGTTTGACGGTGCGAAGGTGCAACTTCTCTACGGCCTTCATCGAGATCCCCATCGAGATCACCGACGGCGACACTGTTCGCATGGTTGGCGCCGCATCTGACCGCGACATCCGTGTGGTAGAGTCCATTCCCCGTCATGAGATAACGAGTCGCTGCCGTCGCAATGTTCTCGATGGCTTTGGACGGGCAATGTCCGATCTCTATGCTGGCTACGCATTCTACTACGATACCTACGCAACTCTTGCTGTACAAGGCGTCGGGCCTCGCCAGCAGCTCAAGGAGACTCGATACCGCGACCCCGATGCCCCCGAAGATGCTCGCGCATTCGAGAACTTCTACACCGATCCGCTCAACGGCTTCACCGACACCCTCCACGAACTGTCTCTGCGGTATGCGCTGAAGAAGATCCCGACCACGGAGGGCAGACTCGAAGAGTTTGACAAGTGCATACTAGGCGACAGCGGCGACGAAGTGAACGGTCTGGCCGACGCCAGAGAGCAGCGATTCAGGGCCCTGCGCGCCATGTCGACCGAATCCGGCCCCGAGCAGACCGTCTCCGTCCGCGAGACGCAGATGGTCGCGGTGTACAGGTCGCACTACCTCTATGCCGCCATCTCCGTGGCCCTCTCCTACATCACGACCATTCTGCTCTTCGCCCTCAACATCGGCTGGCGGAGCCTGGGCCGCTCGTTCTCCATGTCGCCGCTGGAGATCGCAAAGGCCTTCGACGCGCCGCTGCTGCGGGACGCCGGCAGCAACATCTCAGGTGACCAGATCGCGCGCGAGTTTGGGGATGAGAAGGTGAGGTACGGCGAGCCGACGGCGCCCGGGCCTGCGGCAGTGGACGGGAACGGGGAGGAGAGGCAGGAATACCCGACGAAGGAGGCGGCGACGACGGACATCGCGGCGAGCGACGACAGCGTCGCCAGGACGCCGGTGGTCTCGGAGAAGACGAGGCTGCTTATTGACTTTGCCGATCGGGTGTCGACGCCGGTAAACGGCAGGTCTTATGAGTGATGCGTTCTGGTTATGAAGCCTGGGCTTGGAGCATACTAGTAAGGAGATTCCATTATTGGGTTAATTCATGTGATGGATGATGAACTCCACGGAGTATTTCAGGGTTTTTACTCCAGGGATCTATGCAACGGGAAGATGCAGGTCGAATTCAATTCGCCATTTCGAGAAGATGCTAGTATTGTTAGGTCACCTATTGAACGAGAGCAAAAGTGAACCAAAAAGATAGCCCCTGACGATGTGCTGGTGTAAGTGAGAGTTGGCATGTGCAGGAGGCAAAAAGTCAAAAAGAACTCTCCGACGGGGAATTGAACCCCGGTCTCCAGCGTGACAAGCTGGCATACTAGCCACTATACGATCGGAGATGAACAGTTGCGCCAATTGAGGCACTTCTTGTTGGTTGGAGAAATTGATGTTCCGAGGCGTTATGGCGTCTGGGCACAGGCACAGTTTAGTGTGGCGATGCACATGTCAGACGCTAGACAGACACTCCCCAACTTTCATTTTCGCCTTCAACAACAGCAGCAGTTCCGATCGTGATTCTTACCTTTGCCATCCCAAATCTCGCATTTCTTTTTGATTAGTGGTATCTACTAGTATATCCCCCCTCGCCCCCGTGACCACCACATTATCACATGCTGGCTTCACGATGCCACGAGCCTCCAGGCGGCTAGTACCTGTACACTTCCGCACCTTGTCATCCTACATCATCCTCACGAACCACTGACACCTGCTCCCTCGGGGCCCCAGTGAGCACATGCGAATCGCCTTGGCTATTGCCAAGGACACATAGCTTCCCCAACAAGTGATGTCAACCACGGATGGGTGTGGCTTTGATAGGCCACGGATGTGATGATCAGCCACACCCTCCTGTTTTGGACCCTGATTTTCTGACGTCACAAGCGTCTCCCGCCATCCAGGATCTCCAACGCTTCCATCACGACTGACATGCATCAGGCCCACGGGGCTCGTCACCATCGCTGCCACATGGAACATTCAATTTGCCTATAAATCACCTCGGTCTCTTCCGTTCAAGCCACTCTGCTCCTATCCAGCTCCCAAGAAACAAAAGTACAAGACATCATCCCAATTGTCTGCCAATATCAATCTTCTCATATACCCCTACAACAACAAACCTACATACACACCTCTCTACCAACCGCCAACATGCCCAACTCCCCCATGTCCAAGCAGGAAGACAACGGCGTCACCGGCGCCGCCAAGTTCGTCACCTCTGCCCTCGGAAACACCGTCGGCGGCGTTTCTCGCACCGTGGGCAACGTGACCGGCGCTGCCACCCGCGGCCTGGGCGACACCATCACCGGCGCCACTGGCTCTGCTGGCCGCCCCGTCGGCGACGGGCTCGGCAATATCGGCACCGGCCTCGAGAACGCGGCGAACACTGCTGGCAAGGGCGTCGAGGACGCCGGCCAGTGGAAGCGCTCGTGAGCAGCGGCAGCCATAGCCAAGGATGGAAGTTGAAATTTCTGGGAGGAGCACATACCAGACTGGACTGGACCGGCGATGACAAAATATGTACTACTATGAGCGTTGCATTTGCTGTATGAATCAGAATACGAAACACGGAACACCCATGACTTCTCACTCATCCATGTTGCCATTCGAACGCGAAGTGATGCGAGAGATTACTCTGCCTTCCGGCGGGTATATTTCCATATCTTACAATAACGTACATGTCTACAGCATGTGATACATATTCTACATCTTCTTCTTCCTCCGCAGTTCTAGGTTATACGTCTCCAGCGCCTCGTTGCTGATCTTGCCCGGCCCGCCGGCAAACTCGTCCACACCCTTGTTGTTCTTGGGGAAGGCGATGACGTCCCTCACTGAGCTGGAGCCGCTCAGCACGGCCACGAAGCGGTCGAATCCCAGCGCGAAGCCCGCGTGCGGGGGGCACCCGGCCCGCAGGGCCTTGAGGAGGTGGGAGAACTCGTCGATCTTTTCCTTGCTCATCTTGAGGATGTTGCGGAAGATGAACTCCTGCATCTGCGCCACGTGGATACGGCGGCTGCCTCCGCCGAGCTCGACGCCGTTGAGCACGAGGTCGTAGTGGTCGGCCTTGGCCTTGAGGGGGTCCGTGAAGAGGAGCTCTACGTCTTCGGCGGTCAAAGGGGCAGTGAAGGGGTGGTGGGTCGCGGAGAAGCCGGACGAGCCGCCCTGGCCGACATCCACCTCCTCCTGGGGCGTGAACATGGGGAAGTTGGTGACCCAAAGGAAGTGGAAGCTGTTGTCCCTCTCCAAGAGGTCCGCTTCGATCGCTGCGTGGTACATGAGGGACCTGAGTTCGCCGAGCTTGGTGGAGCCGCCCTGCTGAGGCCGGTCCTGTCGAGCCTGGAAGACGACGATGTCGCCATTCTCCAGGGACTGCAGGCCAGACTCGGGAGACGCTGCCTTTTGCATCGCGTCCAGGCCGTCAGGGCCCAGCGCCGAGAAGCCGTTCAGGGGCTTGCTCGTGTCGTAGACCAGGGCCTGTGGCGCACCGTCCGGGTTCTGGGAGAAGCTGGGGTGGATGTTGCTGAGGAAGGTCTTGACAAACTCGAAGGCTTCGCGCCGGTCAATATCTTCATGGAGTTGGAATTTCCATGCCTCCACGATCGGTGCTTGCAGATGAGAGATCATGCCGACGAAATCAGGGCTCACGTGCCCACCGACTGAGGCAATCTCGTTGGGTATCCGAAGGTCTGGCTTGTCAATGCCAAACTTGTCCATGCAGTCCACGTATGTCATCCTCTGAAACGGGATGGAGATCTCCGGGTACTCTCGAGGGGCATTCTTCACTGCTCCCTTGGACGTAGCCTTCTCGGAAGCCTCGATGCCTTTCTTAACGGGAATGAAAGAGGAGTCATCTTCTTGGAGCAGGTAGTGTTCCCTTACGGCATCCCAAGCGTTCTTCACCACGGCCTCCACATCAGCCTGGACGGTCTCGCCCGTCGCGAAGGACTTTTCTAGGTCCATCTGCGTGAATTCGGGCTGTCTATCGGCCCTGTGGTCCTCGTCTCGGTAGCACCGTGCAAACTGATAGTACCCAGCCAGGCCAGATGCCATGAGGACCTGCTTGTACTGCTGAGGGCTCTGCGGCAGGGCATATGCATAGCCGGCGCGTCGCGTGGGCACTAGGAATTCCCGTGCGCCTTCCGACGTCGACTTGAAGAGGGTCGGTGTCTCAACGTCCAGATACCCCAGGGTGTTCATCTTCTGGCTCAGGGAGTTCTTCAGGAAGGCCCTGAAGCGCAGCGACTCTCGGAGCTTGGCGTGGAAGCGAAGCTGGAGGTATCTTGCGGACGGGGGGAAAACGGCGTCGGAGGAGACAATGATGTCTTTCGGGAAGGGGTTGAGGTATTGGATGGACTCGAGCTCCATGTCGAAGCGTCGGGCGGTGGACTCTGCTGTCGTTGTGCCTGTTACGGCGACTGCGCTGTAGGGCTGGATCTTCCGCAGCGCCTCGACCTGGTCTTCGCCTTTGGCGCATATCTGGCCCGAGAGCTCCCCATTCTCCAGCTCAATGGTGGCAAAGGCAAGGGCTTTTGAGGTCTTTCGGAGCTTTCCGATGAAGCCGTGCACTACCACGGAGGATTTGCCGGGTAGCCAGAAGTCGCGCGGCGAGATCTTGGGTGGGAACACTGGAGGGCGATGGTCAGACTGGTGACTAGATCTGGGGCCCAATTGGGGCCATACGGAAACTCTTGAACTGCTCCAAGTCTTCATCTTGACGAGAGGCCGGTCCCTTGGAAGAGAATGCCCGCAGGGTCGCGCGAGGACATGTCGCTGCCCATGATGGCTGTAGAACTGGCCGAGCACGGGGGAGTCTCGAAGACAGGCCGCGACAGCTGCAGCGGCACTGTCGCAGCATCGGGGTTTCTGGGGGCGAGGACTGGGTCGCAAAGTATATACAGGTATAGTCGACGCTCGAAAAGAGGGAGCAATGCGCAGGAGAAGAACGATTGTTGAAGCTCTGTGTTGCAGTCTGACCATGTGAAGAAGAATAAGGTGACATCGGTTCCCGTCCTCAATCGAGCTCCAAAAATCATGGCCCCACACAAGGTACTTCCATGGCCACACAGAGGCCGCGGGGCAGGTACGTACCCCTGACAGCGCCTGTTTAAAAGTTTCGGCGCCCAGACGCGCCCCCGAATTTTTCTCTTCTTTTCCTCTTCATGATTCTTCCATTTCAAACAAAGTGTACGTCAATCCACGACAGCCAACGCCCCCGCACTGCTCTATTTGCGAGAGGCAAAGCTAACATGCTCGCAGATGATGATAGCCCGTGGGATAATATGATGCAGCACCCTCGTCTGGAGCTTCCGAGCTCTCCCCTCCGGGGGCCTCAGGGCAGAGTTGCGAAGGGCGAGGGGGCCATGATCTAGGCGTTCGACCACGACCTTGTTACATCATCGGACGCGAAGATAAGGCAAATCTGATTTTTGTACTGAAATGGAAGATGCTGAGGTAGGTTGGTTGCTTCCAGTTGGTGGCATGGGATTGCTTGGACGAGCATGCTGTGTATTTTTGCGGCGGCCGGCGAGTGCTGGATGGCTCGAGGAAGCTTGATGCCAGATGATCGCGCGACATGTTCTTCTGTTTCTTTTCTTTTCTGTTCTCCCTTCCCTGTCCGGCTGTATTCAACGGCATTTCAAACCTCGTGGACTACGAGGAGAAGCATGGGTTGGACAACGCCCAGATTATCCCTGGTCTTGATGTCATCATCGGGTGCAGGGCACATGGTCAGATAGAAATAGTCCCGGAAAAACAAATAAACGACGATCGTAATAAATTCGTTCGCTTGGGCCAGTATGTGCAGTTGAACGAGGCTTCTCAGGCTCTGTCGTGAAAGTTGGTGATACCTCCAGCTGTGTCCTGCCCAGAGCTTCGGTGGGCCACTCCGGGCCAGCCGGGGGCAAGTGGGAAGGAGCTGCCCGCCAAGCCCCCGACGCAGTCCAACCGCGTCACTGCCAGCACCGCAACTGGGCCCTGTGCAATCTGATGCCAACCACCTCATCCCGACTTGGCCACCGGCGGTGCTGTCCTGTCCTGTCCTGTATCGTCCTGTCTTCCAGCGCCCATCTCGATCCCACGTAGCATTCTCGACATAGTACACGGCATCGCCACAGTATCGTTATCCTTCCTTTCAGCGTGTCATGGCATTGTTGCGCAGTTGACGGCAAGAAACGAAACCTCGCGCCCCATCCTCGACCCCGGTCCCAATTTCCCTCGGCCAGGATCGACTTCTTGGAAAGTCGATCGACGCGCATTCCCGTGAGGCCTTTCCTCGCCGACATACCCTCGACGAGCACTCTCTCTCCGACCATTGATCGGAATTGCGCGTCAACAAGTCGCTCACGAGACAGGCGGCCGAATCGCCAGCAAACGCCGACGACTGCCCAGCCCCCAGCTGCCCAACCGAGACCGACGGGACCTCGTGCTCGTAAGCCAGGGAACCTCTCGCCGCCTCCAACCAGCGACACACCTGCCTCGCCGCCATGTCGGGGTCCTTCGAAAAGTCCGTTAAGGGCGCCACCAAGATAAAGGCATGTCCCTGCGCCGGCTCCCATCTGGGATCGTCACATGCTAACGTACCTCTGCGAGCAGGCGGCGGCGCCCAAGACCAAGTACATCGAGCACATTCTTGTTGCAACGCACTCCGGCGAAGCTGGTGTAGGGGAGATTTTTAGGGTTCTCTCCTTTCGCCTGCGAGACTCGACGTGGACCGTTGTCTTCAAGAGCTTGATCACCGTACACCTGATGATCAGGGAGGGCTCGCCCGACGCTACGCTCTCGTACCTGGCGCATAACCGCAACCTCTTGGCCGTGACGTCCATCAACGATGGTAGGAAGCTCCAGGATAAGGGAAGGGGTTGCGCTAACAGTCCATCGCAGCTCAGACACAGGGCCGGAATATCCGGGTCTACGCCAACTATCTTCAAGAGAGAGCGAAGGCATTCCGGGATACCAAGTGCGACTGGGTCAGGACGAAGGAGACGCGGCTCGAGAAGCTCTCCGTCGACAAGGGCCTCCTCAGGGAGACCGAGTGTGTGCAGCGCCAGGTCCAGGCCCTGCTCAAGTGCGATGTGCGTTGCTACCCGGCTGTCATGCGACCCCGCGGCCCAGCTAACCTCGCAGCAGCTCATGGATAACGATGTCTCGGCCGACAACGAGGTGCAGACGACGGCGTTCAGGCTTCTGGTTCTCGACCTGCTTGCCTTGTTCCAGGTCCTCAACCAGGCCATGATCAATATTCTCGGTACGCCTGACCGCACACCCGTGATGCTCCCCATCTGACATGTGCAGGCCACTTTTTCGAGATGTCCAGGCCCGACGCCGAGAGGGCTATGGAGATCTACAGGCAATTCGCCAAGCAGACCGACTTTGTGGTCAGCTACCTCAGAGTGGCCCGGCAATTCGAGCACCACACTCGAGTCGAGGTCCCCAAGCTCAAGCACGCGCCTGTCAACCTGAAGCAGCAGCTCGAGGAATACCTTAATGACCCAGACTTTGAGGTCAACCGCCGCCAGTACATCGCCGAGCTTCAGGCCAAGAAGAGTGGCGGCACGACGGCGCCCTCCAAGTCGGCTGTCGGCGCCTTCGACTCAAAACCCGCACCGAGCAGCTCGTTCCCAGAGCCGAAAGGGCCCAGCACCGCCGCTGCACCATCACAGCCAAAGCAGGAGCCGGCCAAGGCCCCTGCGGCAGACCTGATTGACTTCTTCGGCTCCATCGAGCAGAACCAGACCCCCTTGGGACAGAATCCTCCTCCTCCGCAGCAACAACAGTTCCAGCAGCCGCAGCAGCAGATGCCTATGCAGACCGGATTCAACCCGAACGGCCAGTTCCAGCAGCTGCAGCAGCAGCAGCAGCCTACGGGTTTCCAGCCAAACGGCTTCAATGGGCAGCAAACTGGCTTCTCCACGAACCCCTATCAGCCTCAACAGGGCCCCAGCCCGCCCCAGAACCTCAACCCGTGGGGACAGCCGCAGGCGCAACCACAGCCAATGCAGCCTGCGTTTACTGGGGCAGGCTTCGGCGGATTCACCCCCCAGTCGGGCTTTCAGCCTGGCGCACTGGGTTCCATTCCACAGGAAAGTGTGGCAAGCTTCCAGAGTGGCGCACAAGGCGGGATGCAGAACGCCCTGCAAACGCCCCAGACGACGAACCCGTTCCGAGCCTCCATGATGCTGAGCCAGCAGCAGACAGGCATGCAGCCGACCACGACGATGTCTGCCCCGACAAGCCCACCAGGGCCCGGCGGTCTCCAGCGCCAGTCGACAAATCCCTTTGCGAGATCGTCAAGCCAGCCTCAACAGCAGTCCTTTGCCCCTGCTTCCAGCTCTCCCTTCCAGAGCCAGCAGCCAACGCCCGCGCCGCTGTAGCCCGTGGCCACGGGTACCAACCCCTTTGCGAAGACTTTTGGTGGCCCTCAGGCCCAGCTGCAGCAGCGACCAGCGACCAGCGCCGGGCCCCTTGCCCCGCAGCCTACTGGGAGCACGAACCCGTTCCGACAGGGACAGTTCGTCAACCATCAGACGGGAATGGGCTGGCAGCATAACCAACAGACCATTGGAGGAGGGCTCGACCAGCTGCCAACGACGCAAGTGTTCCCGCGGCCAGCTCAGCAGACGCCGTGGCAGCAATAGAAAGGTCTGGCCAGGGCAGGTTGACGCCGTCGGTGTGGGATTCTCGAGCTGCGTGGTGTGTCTGCTTGAACAGACGAATTTTCTGGCTTCAAGCGTGGCGTTTACTGGGCATTGCTTTCGGGCCGGCATTAGAGAGGGCCGACCTGGGTCCCGTCGCTGTTGCAGAGAATCGAAGAGAGATGCGATCTATTTCTGTGCGGCACCGCGCACTTTCTGCGCAAGTTCACTCACCACTGCCTCCTCTGTAGTACGCAAGCTTTGAGGAAGGCATGGCCCCGTGGATGCGCCTCCGGCTGCTGGCTCATGCTGCTTCCCCCTGACTGCCCGCCCAGGTGACAGATTGGCGATTATAGATCTCAACGTTTTCCGTCCACGCATAGAAGCCACACAAGCCTTCGTCGACTCATACTCTTCATGATTAGGGATATTCGAACGCCGAGCAACTTTAAGTCCTGCAGACTCCACAGCCCGGCGAACGATTTTGCCTACTTAAAGGGCACAACATATCATTCGACACGCCCTGTCTCTGGTCCCTCGCCACATCACATCAGTACTCTTTCTTAACAGATTCTTTTCCCCCATCGGAGACTGCTGCGAGGCTCGACATCCAACAGCCGATACTATACCATCAATGCTTCCACCTCCGACTCTCGCGAGAGACACTGGCAGGTCTCACCACACATCGATCCCTCGTTCACGGCCTCTCTCAGCGCAAGCCGTGTTTGAGCCTCTCCATAAAGGTCTGCGCTATAACCGCGACCCTCTCATTTCCGACGGCCCTTCGCCACTCGTGGATTTGATTGCTTCGAACGGACAGACCCCTCACACAGCGAGTCTTGTGAGGCGTCCACTGTCGAGGCTACTTCTGAACTGGCACCGTTACCTTTACGATCCCACTGAGTGCGTGTCGCCGAGTGTTCTGCAGGCACCGAAGTCGAAGATGCCCAAGCCACGACGCCTGACGCTCTCCGATGCACTAAGGTTGGCTGCCATGCCGCAGAATGTCCTCGCCGGGTCGCCGGATCTGCGATTCGCCATGTCCGCCCTCCGCGGAATGTATTCCGACGTGGTGAAATGCCTGAAGGCTCCCCCGTCGACATGGCAGTGGATGGGGCCCAGACATCCCGAACAGCCTGCCTGGTGGCGCGCAGACTGCTACGTTGGCGATGCTCTTCTCCGTCACAAGTTCTCGCCCCTCTCGGAGACGCAGATAGACCGAATGTTCAGGCTGCTCGACTTTGCGCGCAGGACGGCGCACCTGCACCCCGGACACGCTGAGAGGCGGTTCATGTTAACGCTGAATTTCAGTATCGAGTCGATGAAGGGGTTCGAAATGATCCGGGAGCTGTTGCATGCTGCGGCCCAGGTTACGCGCGTCGATAGCTGGTTGTACAAGCCCCATCTGCCAAAAGTACTGAACCCCAATCCCTGGTGGACTATTAAAGATACCCAACCTTGGGACGGTGGTCCTTATAGCAGTGCTCAATTCCGTCGGTGGCTTGGGTTCGACAATCTGTTTGACGGGCCAAAGGAGGCCCGGAGGGCTACCTGAGGTCTCGGCATACCGATGAGACAGAATAAACACAGTAATCATACTTAATAGTTGGAGAAACTTGGGAGCCTCTAACGGCTGAAGAGAAGAAAATGTTTCAAAATATGACGTTGCCACGTTATCAGTGTATCCATCCCGTTAAACGTCAACCAGCTGGCTGGAAAGGGGCCCGGGCCGGCCCCGAATGGATCGGGGTAGACGGGATGCCCTGACACCCGTCCAGCTGACTAATCAACAACGTCAGAGCCGGACTTGCCTCCAGAGAAACTTGGGCTCCGGCTTCCCGCAAAATTAAATTTCACACAGAATCCTCGCACGACTCACCCGGCTTTTCTGCACTCCCAGCAAGCAGAATCACTCGCCATGGCCGGCGTCAGGGACAGTTTCGCCGACCTCGAAAGGCACCGGCAGCAGCTCGAGGAAAACGTCGCCAAGCTCCGGAAAAGCCTGCAGCACTGGCGGCAGTGGGACGCAGAGTACGAGATCCTCAAGGAGGAGATCGAGGCGCTGCCCGCGCCCGCGACCCAGAAGGACCTGACGCGGATCCGCGCCGAGTTTCAGAGCGACGTCATCGGCGCGAAGGAGATCGATGAGATCTTCGGCCGGGTCGGCGTCAAGCCCGCGGAGCAGATCGTCGGGCTGCTGGCCAGGCGGATCGACTATGTCACGCAGAACATCGGCACTGTCGAGAAGCAGCTCTATGCCGCGGAGGACAAGCTCGCTGCCGTGGAGGTTGTGAGCCACCCTGATGTGCGGGACGAGGACGGTCTGCCGATCACGGAGATCATCGAGGAGCTGGATGAGGAGGGGAATGTGATCTCGCATCGGTTGCAGAGGCCAGGAGACACCTCAGCTCAGCTGCAGGAGGTTCTCGAGAAGGCTGGCGTGAAGGATTTGCCACGCGGCGGGCCTGCACCGAAGAGGGTGCTGGAAGATGTGACCGAGGCACCTGAAGCATCGAAAGATGCCGAAGTTGAGCAGAAGCCGGCGCAAGCATCGAAGGTTGCGAAGACGGAGAGCAAAAAGCCCAAGTTTCAGCCTTCACAGCCCAAGACCACACCATCAAGAACCGCAAAGCCGACGCAGGCAGCCCACAAGCCATCAAATGACGACGCGGTACCCAGGTACCAAAGCATTTCCCTGTCGGAATTGGCCGCAGACGAAGACGAGGCAGAAGAATCACAGTCTCAGAAGAAGAGCGTCTCTTTCACGGAAGACACCAAGCCTGGCGAGGAGACGCGGAAATCATGGACGGCGCGACGCGTCGAGGAGATCATGAAGTCAGCCAAAGAACAGGAGCAGCTTGGCCGCCAAGATGCCCTGGTTCCCGAGGGAGAGTCGGCAGAGGATGCCTTCCTGCGAGGAGAGATGCTCAAGTACGGCATGGAGGAAGTCGGCGCAGTCGTGGCCGAGCTCACCCTGGAAGAGGGCACCGAGGACGAGGATGAAGGTTTCGATGAGCTCGACTCTGATGAGGAGGATGACGACGAAGACAACTTCGGGCGCTTCACCGGCAGCCTGGTGGATGACGATTACCGACAGCGCATGCTGGAGCTCGAGAAGAAGCTCGGCGTCAAGTCTCGGTTCACCGAAGAGATGGAGGAGAACGACTCGGATTCAGACGCCGAGAAGGAGCCGGAGGGCTTGGGACGTATCGTCATCCAGCGCGAGGGCGACAAGCAGCCGCCGTCATCTACCAAAACAGCGGCCTCACCTACAGCATCGGCACTGAAGTCCAGCACCCCGCCGCCCTCGAAAGACGGCGACACCAAGGGGAAGAAGAGCGTCAGCTTCGCAAACGAGCTAGATATCGCCCCGGAGGAGGCCAAGCCTGCCCCTGCGCCATCACCGGCCCCCGTCAGCGAGCGCACCGTGCCCCTCGTCGAGCCTCTCAGCGATATCGTCGAGCGAACCGGCCCCTCCAAGCGTCCCGAAACCTCCAAGAAGCCGAAGCGGGTGTCCCGGTTCAAGAAGGACCAGGCCTCGGCACCCAGCAACACAGACGACTTCGACATTCCGAAGGGACCTCTCGACATGCCCGTGCGCTTCCTGGATCAGGATAGGCCCATTGCGCCATCAGGACCCGAAGGCAAGACGTTAGCGGCAACGGTCATGGAACGCCCGTCGGCCTCGGACTCTCACAACCTCGATGATGCCAACGACGAATTTGTCGACCAAGAGGTGGCGGATGAATACTACCGCAAACGCCGCGACTTCATCCACCGGCACGGTGGCTTCCTCAAGGAGGACGAGTCACCGGTGCAGCCTCTGGGCGAAGCTGATGGTGGGCGGAGGGTCAGCAAGTTCAAGGCTGCAAGGCTGTCAAAGCAGTAGCTGTGGTATTTGCCATGTGACATCGAATACAGACGAGGGCACATTTTGCCAGACCCAAGCATCAGCTGCCTGCGGGCGCAGGCTGCCGTTCGATGTGTCCAAATGATGCCGTTATCCCTTGCCAACTCGTAGAACGGACGGGTCTCAGCAGGGCAAGTGTCAGGTTCCCTGAAAAGGCTGTCTGGTCATTGCTTCTGCGCACCGATGGGCGGCAGCCTCCTACTGCTCCCTGTCTATGACCCCGTCCAAGATCAAGCCTCGTCCAGGACCTATCTGGCGTCCTACCACCGATCTGATCGGGCCTCATGGTATCGACGTTTCGTTTCAGTCCTGACATGCATGCCGCCCACGCGTTGGTATCATGCTGCTGTATTTCATCTCATCATAACCGCATATGCTATATCTTTGTCCCTAAGTACTTTTTACACGGCCATCGGCTAGTTGCCGTGGTTGATCGTGGCCTGGCTGAAATCCATCCCCGTCTGTTCCTGCAGCTGCTTGAGGCGCTTCATGTTCTCCTCCTCCTTGGCCTTCTGCTTCTGCTCGGGGCTCTGCATGTTCTCGTACATCATCTTCTCGACCATTGCGCGGGTCTCGCCCTGCTCGAGGTCGTTGAGGGACGTCTCCTCGGGCTCGATCATGGTGATGTCGATCTTGGGCGCGGCGGTGACGACGTGCGGCCACCACTCCATGTCGCTGGCCTTCTTGAGCTGGATGTCGATGGTCTTGGAGTCGCCGTCTTGGACCATGGTCCAGGTTGAGTCGTCGACGCGGATGGGGTGGGGGAACTCGCCCTGGGGGAGCATTTGTCAGTCTTGTGGACGGGCAGCATCTGCGCACGCGAGGACGGACGTACCTCAACGATGGGGGCCTGGCCCTTGATGCCGGCCTTGAGGGTCGTGCGGGTGAAGTTGATGACCATGTCCCGGCTCTTCAGGTTCCCGGGGACTGTGAACTCGACGCTGACCCATTTGATGTCGCTCTGCTTCCAGGTGTATGGGAGGGCGGACTGCTCGGCATTCTGCTTCTCGCGGGAGGCGATCTCCTCGTCGGTCTTGGGCTGTCGGAACTCTAAACGAAAATGTTAGAAATACAACTACCAGCCGAATTTCAGTAGGGACATGTGGATTTCTGTCATACTCATGGCTACGGTTTCTTGTGTGCTGTGGTGTGTAGAATGCAACAGAAGCAGACGGGCAAGGCTGATGGAAGCTTTGGAGATGGAGGGGTAGCTAAACTGGACCCCTGCAAGCTGCCGGTCCCTGCAGCCAATCACTTTGCTTATCTAAGCTGCAGACCAGCCTCGCCAGACATCTAATATTGAACGTCCTCTTGCTTCTGCCATCTTTGTCCGTCTCCCTTCGCCACAACCCTCCACGGGCTCCTCCACTGCCAACTTCACCTGCAGAAGCTGTAGGCAGAAGGTCACCGGCTCCCCGATACCTTGAAATCTCTCTACCCCACAAACCATACACTTCGCCACGCCACTCCGGCACATCTCCCCCGCCGCCTCGGCGCAAACAACCGCCCCCCATGGCGACGATGAACAAGTCCAAGGCACCCCTCTCGCCAACCTCCCAGTGCCCCGTCTGCAAGACCAACCGCTACCTCAACCGCGATCTCGAGTTCCTCATCAACCCGGAATGCTACCACCAGATGTGCGCCAACTGCGTCCAGCGCATCTTCGCCGACGGCCCCGCGCAGTGCCCCTACGCCGGCTGCGCCAAGACCCTGCGCAAGAAGAACTTCAAGACGGCCTTCTTCGGCGACCTCGTCGTCCAGCGCGAGGTCGACATCCGCAAGCGCGTCAACGCCGTCTTCAACAAGGTCGAGGAGGACTTCGAGTCCCTCGACGACTACAACGCCTACCTCGAGCGCGTCGAGACGCTCACCTTCGACCTCCTCAGCCGCGACGCCGACACGAGGACAAAGGCCGAGGCCGAGCTGAGGGAGTGGGAGCTGGCGCACAAGAGCGAGATCGAGGAGCGTCGGCGGCGCGCGCGCGAGTCGGAGGCGCAGCGGGCCGCGAGGGAGAGCGAGGACAAGGACGCCGCGCGGAGGCGGAGGCTGGAGGCGCAGAGGGAGGACGCGGAGGAGAGGGCGCGCGAGGCGCGGGCGAGGGAGGAGATGCTCGACGGGCTCGCGAGCGGGGACGCGAGCCAGGCGCAGGCGACGATGAACAAGATCGTCCTGAAGAGGCGTGGGCAGGGCAAGCTGGACGCCGCGAGGCTGTCGCTATCCGATGCCACCGCGGCGCCGAACCTGTCCATCCGCGGCCTCAAGAAGAAGGAGGTGCGGGTCGTGCAGGACGACGGCCCCTACGACCCCTTTGGCGGGCTCGACCTGTCCATGCACCGGTACAAGCTCGGGCCGATCGACGACTACCGCAACGAGTGGGTGGATGCCGCGAGGCTGGACAGCAGGATCACGGTTGGCGGCTACAGCGCAGAGGAGTTCCTCACGAGGGCCATGTTCGAGGCCTTCTCCGGCATTGGCGTGTTCATTGACGACGAGAAGGGCGGCGAGGGGATGGCTACTGTCGAGGCGGCGCAGGCGGCTGCCACGGGACAGACGACGGAGAGGATGGACGTGGATGCGGTCTAAGGGGGGCAAGGATTGGCTTTTTTATACCGGGGGTTGAGCAGAAGCACAGCGATGGCGTTCAGGGGTTGATTTGGCAGCATTAGAGGTGCTCGTGCGGTGTCCATACCGCATGGAAGCGCCCTTGGGAGAGCAAGCGATGCCTAATGGCAGACTCTCGAATACAAACACATTTTCTCGCATCAAGTTGTCCAGGTCGCGTGGGTCAATATGTGCCAAGTGAGCCCTGGGCATGTCGGTCACATACATACAACGATGGTTACCACACAAGGTCTGATAGATCAAACTCGTCCATCATGACGTCTATTTCTCCATTGTAATTCCCCCGTTATGACTCCTTGTATCCCTCCCTCGACTGCCTCCTGTGCGTGTTGCCGCCCCAGCCCTCCTGTCCGATGAACTGGCCCTCATCATCGTCATCATCATACTCCCTCATCTCCCTCTCGAGCAGCTGCACGCCCTGCTCCCCATCCTCGCCCGTCCTCTTCTTCTTCATCTTGTTCAGCATCTTCTGCGCCCGAGTCATCCGAGCAGCCTGGTACCCCTTGCGCCCCGCGGCGACCGCATTGCCCAGGCCGAACCTCATGCTCCGCTTGCTGCGCGACCACACGAGCCCGATGATCATGATGAGCAGGAGCGATCCGATCACGATCGGCAGGGCGATGTACAGCTCGGCGCCGGCAGGGATGCTGCCGTGGCCGGCGCCCGTATCGTGCTTGGGCGGGCGGAAGGACTTGACCGTGGGCCCGGGGATCGAGGGCTCGATGATCTCCTCCTCGCCGTCCTCGTCGACGAAGACGCGCTGCAGGGAGAGGCGGATGGTGCCGAACTCGGCGTCCTTGGGGACGGTCTTGCGCTCGATGTCCCAGGGGAAGAAGCCGTGGGCGGCGGCCTTGACGAATTTGGAGTGGACGATCTCCTCGCCGAGCTCGCCGGTGGAGTTGACGAAGGAGCCGAGGAGGCGGAGCTTGAGCTTCTGCGTCGTGTTGGACTTGAGCATGGGGTTGGAGGTGTCGAACGTCACTGTGGGAGGTTAGACCCGGACACGGAGCATAGAGGGGGGATCAGAGGCGGCTCACCATAGTATGTCTTGCCGATGACAACTTCGTCGTTATCCACCGGGGAGCAGAAGGGGGCGCCCTTGCCGTCGGTGTTGTGGCAGGGCGCGAAGGCGCCTTTGCCCTTCTTGTTGTAGGCCGTGGGCAGCGGGGGCTCGCCGGTGCTGGTGGTCACCTTGGCATTGCGCTTGTCTGTGATGGTGAAGACCGTGCCGGTGAGGGCATTCGGCGCGCCGTCGACGATGGCGGCCGAGCCGGAGATGGTGGTCGCGACGGGTGTCACTGTCGAGGGCTTGCCGGTCTTGTCGACGGAGATCCATACCGCCGTGGGATCGAGGTGATGCCCGGCCCGTGGTGCGACGGTAGGTGTCGGTGTCGGTGTCGGTTCTGGTGATGCGGCAGGGAAGGCTGCCACGAAGGGCACCAGGAGAGGGACGAGGAGGGATGCGGCGCGCATTTTTGACGAGGTGCTGGCTGTGAAGCCGTCTGGATGATGTGTCGAGCGTCCTCTCTCGAGTTTTCAGCACAGAGAAGAACGAATCTTCAAGGTGGCGAGCAAGCTCCCAGGGACGAGAATATTGCGCAACTAATGGCACAGAGGTTGTAGGGGTCAATTGGTCGTTCCAAGGGAGAAGTAGATTCAAGGAAGAAGTCGGGAAGGGAAGAGAAGATATTAATATGAGGTCCCAGGGCGCGTGATGCGGGAAATAAGTGTCGTCACAGGGCAGGACAGATCCAGAAAAAAGATGGATGCCCTCGGAAGACGCGGCGAGAGCGCGAGAAGAAAACGGTGCCGCCATCCCGATGGAAGGTCGACGGCATTCCAGGTCCTGCACCCACCAGGGCGCATGTCAGCTTGGCATCGGATTCGCCGGGGGCTCCAGAAGCTACAGGGGGCGGGTCCCACTGACCAGCATGACTTTTCAGGGGTTCAACCCGCAGGTGGCGGGCCTCGACACGCTAAGCTTTTCTTGGCTCCCGCCTCGGCATATCAGGAAGCTGGTCAGCCAAGAATTGTAGATGGGATGTCAGGTCACCTTAGGACGGCCATGTACTTCTATTCATATCATCATAAAACATCTCCTCTGGGAAAACTCGAGCCCTCATATCTGCCTTCATCTCTAGAAGGCGGCCTCAAACAACGGCATACGCAGACGCATAGCTCACGCTAAAGTCGTTCCTGCTCTCTACCAGGTTGCTTCGGTCGTACTTCACAAACTTGAAGCGACTGGTCTCACCCGCTTCCTTGCTCAGCTCCTCCAAGCCCGCCATGGTCACCCCGATGGGATGCCGTCCACACACGGTGTTCTCGGTCTTCTGTAGATTGTCGTAGAACTTGGCGTACTCTCCCGTCTTGATCGCATCGATGGCCTGGTCGTCCAGCATCTTGATCGTCTCGTGGATGGGCCTGGCGTCAGGCGATGCTCCGGGAGTCTCCTCCAGCGACCCGGTTGGAGACGCCTGTGAGTTGTAAGGCCTGTAGCGGAAGTGCTTCCCCCAGTGGCAAAAGTCGGAGCTGATAATGAAGGCATTCTCGGGGTCGCCAAGATACGGAGCGAGCCACTTGCCCACTTCGCGCTCTTCCGCCTTATCCCCGTTGCCGACAATGATAGGGACTACCGGCGGGAAAGAGTCAGGGGACTCACCAAAGGTCTGCGCCAGGCGGAGCCAGAGAAACGGGAGATGCATCTCCAGGGAATGCTCCTCATCGTCATTGCGTTGATGGATCTCGGGTAGAGACTGGGCGTCGCGGATCTGGTCAATGACCTCCCTGTCCACGCGAAGATCTCCGAAGGGAGTGCCGTAATTTTCATAGCTCGTCACGGCGCATCCATTCAGGTAGTAAGTGTGCGATGGTCCCAGGATGAAGACGCGCTTTGCTTTGCTGAGGTCAAGAGCCTTATATGCCCATGCCGCCGTCGGTCCCGAGTAGCTGTAGCCAGCGTGGCTGTTTGACATGACCATCAGCGATTAACATTTCCTCGACAGACCACACTGGCGAGATGGGACTGGCTGTCATACGGGGCTATGATGATTCTTGCTCCTGGGATTGGCAGTCCAGATTCGTCTATCTGGTCGGGCACCTGGGCAAGGAAGTCGTCGAGCTGTTCCCGAAGCTTCTGAGCATCGCGGAGGTACCAGCTTCCCTGCTTGCCGGGTGGGCGAGTCTTCCTGGAGGGCATGGCTAACTGTCTATTAGCACGATCGATGCGATTAGGCTTCCTAATCAAACCTGTATCAAAGCTGTGTCTCTTCACAAATGCCGGTCCAAATAACACAAGATGAACTTGTTGGTGATGGGAATGTAGGAGGTTGAGTGAGAGCTGATGATGCTACCCCGCAGGAGCTCCAGATGGAGGGGCAGCTGGGTGGTCATGCACGACCTACGTAAGCGCCCCCACAGCGCTGAAGCTCGACCTAATCCTCAAGCCAAGGCGCCATCCAAGCCGACTTACATGGCTCTTCTGGTCCTCCCATCGAAGACTCCCTCCAGATGATGCCGCCTATTTCATCATCCAATTCGACATATGCTCTTGCCGATTCTAATTCCGAAGCCCACGGAGAGGGCGACTCTTCCCAAGCGCCAGGGACCAGACACGGCGGGTTCTCAACAAGGTCCCAGAACTCCTTGGCAAAATGCTCCGTCTCCAAAGCAAACCAGATCCTCCAGTCTCCAATGCTCGGCCCAGAAGTGACCGCCACGATCCGCATCCTGATCCATAACGCGGCCGTACCGGTGATCTCCTGGTCCCGTAGGCTTAGTAGCCGAGCACGGCTGAGGCTCGGCATGCTCTTTGCCAGCTCCCGCTCTCTTCGACCATATTCTCGGAGATCAACACCCCCTCGGCGCAGAAGAAGCAGCCAGATGGGCAATGCATTTTCCATAAATTCTCCCATGTCGTAAGATATCTCCGAAAAGCCCGGATCGAACAGATAGTTCTGAGCCTCTCTGTGTTGCGCTCGCGTGATAAATACCCAAAATGGGGTGTGTCCTTCACAGAGGGACTCCCTGAGAGGGTGCTCCAAAGGCCGTACGTCGTCTGCGGACAACTGCCGATGTATGCCTTGAGGATCGACAGCAGCGCATCTCCTAATCCACCGGGACATTTCCAAGAGATCCTTGTGGTTCCATCTCCAGATCAGCATTACCATACGCACGAGCTTGGTGGCGAGACAATGAATGAAGAAACTGCCCTGGACGTTCGACTGACTGGGAATATCGGACGAACGACCCAGCTCTGGGAAGATAATGTTGATGTCCTTGGGAGAGGTCAGGTGTATGAGCCTGTAAGCCAGTCGCTGCTTCAGGACCAAAGAGGAGCTCTGATATTTTGGCATGAACAGGTCTTGATACTGCGAGTAGCCGGCATGCGGAATCTGCCTTGCGACGTGGAAGAAGGATGTTTCATCATCGACAAGGGTCGAGAGACCAAATGGAACCAGCAAGTGCAAGGCTTGCAAGCTCTTCGACAAGTTGCCGTTGTCTTCCGCTGATATCGCGAGTTCTAGCCAGTTCTCCATACTGGAGGACCGCGTCAGCGGGCCGGAATGGACGTGGGCTCTCAGAGAAAAGAACTTACTACCAAGATGGATCTGAATGGTCCTCGATCCATTCCGTGAAGATGCCTAGTCCCAATGCCAGGAGTCCCTTCATGATATCGACAGCGCCGGCCTTGCATGCTATCTGGAGTCAAGTCAGCACCACCTCACTCCGGTATTTCAATACTGATTCTACTCACTTGCAAAAGATTCGTGCCCCTTGGATCAGTCGAGAATAACGACAGGCCCGTTGACCTCGCACTTTCGAGCAACGCTGGCAGATCATCCCGCGCTGTCGCATCGTGGACTTCCGAGCTCCATGCCTCGATCGTCTCATAGCGTCGAAGGGTGAGCTGAGGTCCACAGACTGTGCTCTCGGCGATGATAGAGTACATTGAGCTGGCCAGCCAAGTCGGCGCCTGGATCGACAGTACAGGTCCGCCCGCGGAGAACCCAAATGTCAGCCGGCCAGTCCAGGTCCATTTCTGGGGGAGATGCGAGCTTCTCCCACGTGTCCGGCCATGAGAAGATTTAAGATGAATGATCCCCTGGAGGGATTTGTTGTCTGGTCTTTGGGGGCCTGCTTTTCCGTTTTCAAGAGACTGTGATATCGGGGCTGGGCAGTTGGTGACCCGATGGACCTCGGCGACGATGCTTGCCGCCTGGTTCGCAATGGACCTATATCAGAATGAGCACCGGTACCATCTGAGGAGCATCTTCCTCGCTCACATGGAATGCAGCTGCGTCGCCCAGTAAAGCTGCTGCATTGACCGTCGGAGCTTCGTCTCCAAGCGGTCCAAGACTGGCTTCTTTACCACAACCTTGGCCGAGGAGATGAATCTTCGGGACTTCCTGTTCGAGCTCTCCAGCTCTCCGTGGAGAATCTGGACCGCTTCCTCGAGACTCTTATGAGCTTTCTGCGCCTTGTCGAGGATGCGCTTGAACCCCGCGTTTCCCAGCGGCCCAGGGACGAGGGACGACTGGGCCACCTGGTTCTCGATCTCCTGGATAACATAGCTTGCATCCGTGATGTTGTCGAGCAGATCGTCTACCTCTTCGCTGGCGCCCTTTACCTCTCCCCATAGCTTCTTGAACTTGAACGAGAGGGCGATGGCTTCTGCGCCGAACTGGGTGACACCGAGGACCCCGACGGCAAGCTCGAAGCCAGACATGGCGGCGTGATAAGGCTACGGCGACACATTGAGGTTCAGCAAAACGGCGCAAGGCCAAAATATAAGCAACCTCCTCATTATGACGGCTGCCTCCCGAGATGCCGTCGGGGCAGTGGCAGTGTCACGACTGATGCAGGGGTCGGGGTGATGTGTTCGCTGCGATTGGGTCGGGCCGCGCCAAGGAGGCCGCATGGTGTTGCAGGATCCGGGACGATTGGCATAGCAAGCCCCGGGAACGATGTACGCTGAAGCGCGCGTCAAGTGTCTGAATGATGGAAATGATCCGCAATGCTGCTTCTTGTGGGAGATGGCGTGCCCTCCATCTCATGGCACCTCCCACCATATAACGGGCAGGTCGTCGTCCAGAGCCATGTAAGCCTCCAGTGATTCGTCCTCCAGGTCCCTCTCCGGATCCTTCCAACCACCCGGCACCGTGGGCGGAGGATCCTCAACTAAATCCCAAAACTCTTTGGCAAAGTGCTCGTACTCCCACGCCCACCACAGTTCCCAATCCTCGGCTTTGGCCCCAAAAGATATCCCAATGACTCTCGCCCTGAGTTGAAGCCTCGTGAACCAGTCAGAGGAGAAGAACCCCGAATTGAAAATCTCGTGGTTCATCCCTGGAATGGTGCTTGCGAGCCTCCGTTCTCTCCGTCCATACTGTCTTAGGTTGACGCCGCCCTGTTGGAGCGATTCCACCCATTTTCGCAGATAGGCACCATCATACATCCTCCTGCCGATCCGCATTCGTCGTCGTCGACGCCTCATCACTTTCATTTGTTGCATCTCTGCGGTCAAGCAAATCCACAGGGGTGTGAATCCTGGTAGCAAGAGATGTTCATACGACATCTCCTCGATGTCCTCCCTGGACAACCGGTGGTGAAGGCTCCCCGGGTCCAAGACGACGCATCTGCTGATCCATCCTGATATTCTGGCAGGCTCCCCGTTGTCGCCTTTGATCCAGTATCGTCCCTTGGGCCAGTATCCAGGCCAAAGTGAGAGTGCTCGCGCGAGGCAATGTAGCATAAAACTCCCCTGTATCACTGTCGAATCAGGCACGTCTGACGCGGGGTCCAGCTCGGGGAAGAGATTGCCGACGTCTAATCTGTAGTGGTATAGCCTCGAATAAGCCAGCGTCAACTTGTAGCTCGTGGGGAGCACTTGATGGCTCGGCATAAACAGATCCATATACGTAGGCAAATCGGCCAGAGGCAGCCGGGATGCTCCCGATACGAAAAATCGTTTGTTGCCCTCCATTTTCTGTGCCAGTCCAAACGACCGCGTTAGTTTCCAGCATTCAAGAGCCCTAGGGCTAGTCGGAACTTCCAAAGCGAGATTGTATATAGAAAGGTCGCCAGCGGTTCTATTTCGTCAGTCCAGTCTCTGCTGATCTCATAGAAAGGAGACGATCTTACTCAAGGTCATCGAGCAAATCCACCGACTCTTCCACAAAGACACCTAGGCCCAAGTCGAGAAGAGTCTTGACCACCTCCGTGGCCTCGTGCGAAGATGCTTCCTTTTGTGATGTTAGAAAGTCCGGCAGAGGAAGTCAGCTAAGGAAGGGGTGGGTAACATACATAGAGTAAAGTGTCTCCGGCTCGGTCTCGGGAGTAGATCGACAGTCCGGTGCTTGTTAGATGCTTGACCAAGGCGGCCGGGTCATCACGGTCTAGGATTTCCGAGACCTTGTCGCCCCAATCATAGATAGTCTCGTAACGTCGGAGCTGGAATTGAGGGCCACCGACGGACTTTTCGTAGATCATTGTGTACATGGAGCTTGTCAACCAGGTGGGAGCCTGGACGGAAAAGATCCCGCCTTCCGCTGAGAAGCTGAAATTGAGTCTCCCTGTCCAGGTCCAGTCTTCAACATGGCCTGGGCGATGCTGACCGAAGCGCTTGGTAGATGAGATGGCTTGGGTGGCGTGTGGTTGGGCGTCCACCTCTTCGAGCTGCTCGTCCGAGACATCGGTCACATCAACGACCAGCGCTTTCGTAGGCACCGGCAGCCTTTCGGTCATCACTGCGGTGGCTCGGGTGACGACAGACCTACTAGGTATTCAGTCCCGTGCCTCTGGGTGGTGATTGAGTCGCAACTTACATGACGTGGACGTTTGTCGAGAGCTGGAGAAGCATCAAAGCCCGTCTCAGCTTGGCCTCGAGCCTCTCAAGCACCGGCTTTTTTAGCACGATCTTTGCCGACGTGAGGTTCCGACGGGCCTTGGTCCGATGGCGCTCCACCTCCAGCTGAAGCATCTGGAGAGCTTCATCGAGGGGCCTGAGGGCAAGTTGAGAGCGCTGAAGGACGGCATGCAGGTGGGATGGGCCGCATGCCTCCGCCGGTGCGGTAGAGCTCCGTAGCTGGTCCTCGATGTCTTGGAGGACTTGGCCCGTGGCTTCGATATCGTCGAGCAGGTCTTTGATGTCGTCGGGAGCGTCCTTGATGTCGCCCCAGAGGCGCTTCAGCTTCAGAGTTATTGCTGCAGCCTGGCCGGTGGCCTGGACCACGGCGATGATGCCGGCCGCTAGCTCTAGGCCAGACATGGTGACGGCGAACAAGGTCGCATGAGAGTGAGGTGATGAGAGGAGGAGGAAACTGATCGGACGTGAGACGGGCGCATGGCTCGAAGCCTTGGGCACTGCCACCTGCAGGTTGACATGCCGTGAGGGACAAGAGGGAGGTGCCATGATCATTGGCTGAGGCTGTCAACTGAAAATGGCCCCCACGTTGTGCAAGCCCAGCCTGATTTGTATGGGTAATCTGCTTCCAAGATTCCTCCTCTAGGTGTATTGGCTAGTGTTCGGTTTCGCAGAAGGACAGAATGTTGGTTCAAGGGGATTACTTTATTGTCCTCGTCTCATGGTATCAATCCGAACGATAACGCCAGGCCCCGGTATCCCAGAATCAGCACGCAAAAACACAAGCAATGGACACCCTGCCATCGCCCTACCATGTCCTCCGCCCAGCGCACCGCAGGCAGCGGCGCTGCTCGCCGAGATTCGTCACGGAGCAGTGTGAGCATACTGCCTTGCGGCACGCGCCGCACGTGTGGTCCGAGTCGAAGCCGTAACCGTCGACGTCCATGGCGTCGCCGGAGCCAGAGCCAAGCCCGGTCCCGCAGTCCTCGCAGCTCGCCGGTGATTGCGCCTCAGCTATCGGCGACGCAGTCGGGACGTGTCGCGGGCCGGAGTTGATGTTCCAGAAGCTGTGTAGTGACCGCTGGGTCGGGCGGGATGGCCGCGGGGCCTGCTCGAGCAGTGTGGGAGGGCTGGCGGCAGAGAGCGGCGGTGACGGGGCGGACGGCTGGGCTTGTGCGTTGTAGAGGAGGTTCATGGTTCGTTCTGTGCATTGATCGGGTTAGTGATGGCTGGCCCGGCTTGGGTGGATCACGACAAACATACGGTGCACCTCGTCTTCGGAGGGCCGGTTGTCGCGGAAGCGCTTCATGGTGCGACCGGAGGTTTGCTCGTGAGTAGTAGACCGAGAGGCGAAGAAGGACAAGGTCGGGTACACGGGGGTGACGTCCATGTCCATGAATGATTCTGGGCGGATGGGCGAAGAGCCGAATTGCGAGGTAGAGCTGGAGAGCTCGGAGGAGGAACGCTTGCGCTTGAGGGTCATTGTGACGATTTGAAGGTCGGAGGTGTTGTATAATGTTGGGACCAAAATGCTTCGAGATACAGGGTGCAGATATGCCGATTGCGATCGATTGATACAGGATGCGCCGGTGTTGATGTTGAAGGGAGGAAAACGGGTGACGACGGTGATGCCAGGGGCTAAAGTGGCTGGAGCCTCCGACGCGTCTGACGTTGAGCACAGACCACTGGCACTTAACGCGTCGCCCCGCGCTCGTGTGGTGACAGCACCAAGCACCACAAAACACCGCCAGTTCTTCTACTTGCAACTCGCGAAGATGCATCCATTGACGGTCACCACGACAGCCATGGCCTTAACAGCTAAAAAAAAATATTTACTACCGGGGTATATGGACATCCAGACGACAGCTACGCCAGCTCAATCACGATGCTAACACTTCAGCCTCTCCTTCACTCCTTCACCCTGATCACCAGCTTCCCAAGCCCTCCCTTGCCCGTGTCTACCTTGGCACACTCGGCCCTGATCCCGTCAATGTCCGCCAGGTTGACGGCCCTGTACACGGTCTTGAGCTTCCCCAGGGCTGCAGCCTCGTTAACCCTGTCCATGTCCTCCCTGATCTCCGGGTTGCCCGAGATCATCTTGTACTTGATGTTCGTCCCCATCAGCTTCCAGGAGTACCAGTATTGAATCAGGTCAAGCACACACGACATCCAGAACGGCACGTTGTCCGCCCCGAGCGTCCCCTTGAGCGTCTCCGAGGGGGGGATGCCGGCTAGCGAGATCAGCACCCCCGTCTTGGGCTTCAGCAGCTTGAGTCCCGCGTCGAGCGTGTTCCACTGCGTGTTGATCATAAAGTCCACGCTGCCCCGGGGCACCACATCCTCCACGTTCTCCTTCGTGTAGTCGATGAGCTGGTCGACCATGCCGGGTATCCACTGCTCGACAAGGTCCATCTTGGGCGTCGACACCGTCGAGATGATCCGCGCCGCCCCGAACATGTTCTTCGCCACCTGGATCGCCATGTGCCCCAGCCCGCTCAGCGCGCCGGGCACGTATACCGTCTTGCCCTCGAGGCTGTCGGCGCCTGCGAACGCCAGCCCGGTCTTGATGGCCTGGTACGCGGTGACGGCGCCGGAGACCAGGGGCGCTGCCTCCTCCCACCGGAGGTTGTCGGGCTTGGGGAGGAAGACCTGCTCCGCACCGATGGCGTACTCGTTGCAGTAGCCCGAGTCCGGCTCGGAGAACAGGGGGCGGACGGTGTTGAGGCCGTAGACGGCATCGCCGGGCTTGAAGCGCGTGACGTCCTTGCCTACGGCGACGACGACGCCCGCGCCCTCGGTGCCGATGTGCATTGGAAAGTCAAACTTCTTGCGGATGATGGGAAAGCCACGGGCTCGCTGGCAGTCGCCTGTCATGATGGCGCCGGCGTGTATGCGAATGAGGATCTGATTTGGCTTGGTGATCGCTGGCACAGGCAGGTCTGTAACTATATATTCTGCCGGGGCGCAGTGCTTGGGGGCGACGAGGCCACGCATCGTTGCTGGGAGGGCGTCCATCTTGTGAGTTTCGGATGCGTTGGGGGCATGGGAAGAACAGAACTCATGTCATCCGACTCGATTGATGTGGAGGGGGTTCGCATTATAGGAAGTTGTTGGACTCAGCCGCAGGCACTGAAAGTCCGCGTGGTTGGCGGACATTCGAGGCGGAAATGCTACGGCGGAGCAACATGCGAAACTGTCTGCGGACTTGTAAAAGTGCCAATGCTATTGCAAGGCCCATGATTTTATTTCAAGCAGAATCATATGGGGGCGGGTTGGATGCTGGCGAGGTGAAAAGCGGAAGTTGGACTGATTGGATGATTACACGACCATCCAATGGCCTCCGAGGTCGTATGATTCAGGCCCTGGGTGGCAACTCGTGACTTCTCTCGCAGCTTTCTATATGCCTGCCCGTTGAAAGTCCCTGGTCGCCGAGGAAGGAGCCCCGAAGAGCGCGTCTCAGGTTCCCAGGCTTGACGTACCTACTGGGTAACTTCCACGTTCCTTCCGTTCCCGCGTGACGCGAGACCAGATTGCTGCTTCACCAATTTCCCTTCGCCGAGCCAACGTGTTTTGTCCTACCTTCTCCCATCAACAACTCAACCGAAGTCTCTCACTCACCTCGAGGACAACCAGCCGCTTCTTCTTAATAAAGGGGCCCCCGAGTCCAGGACCATCACTCTCCGTATTCATCATCCTCTTCATCAACCGACTCCTCCCCGACCATGCTCAAGCCCGCGTATCTCGCGGTTGTGCTTCTCAGCAACCTCCTTCTCGGAGTTCAGGCCGTATTCGATGCCGCCTCCAAGAGCAATGTCGTTCTGTACTGGGTTCGTCAAAATCCATGTCTCGCCCCGGCATCACTGACTCTGACAATATCCAGGGTCAAGGCCCCAATCAGCTCGACCTGATCCACTACTGCCAGCAGTCTCACGTGGATGTCATCGTCTTGTCCTTCGTTCACCTCTTTCCGGCTCAGGCCAATGGCTTTCTCGGAACCAACTTCGGCAACCAGTGCAGCGGTGCCGTCTTTGACGCTCCGGGCTTTGGAGGCGTCAACACCCCTCAGAGGAATGCCCTGCTTTCTAACTGCACCACTTTCACCACTCAAATCCCAACCTGCCAGCAGACCTACGGCAAGAAGATTGTTCTTTCCCTGGGCGGTGGCGTGCTTTCCTATCAGTTGACTGGCGTCCAAGAGGCCAACCTCCTGGCGGACCAGCTCTGGTATATGTTCGGCCCTCGCAATGAGGCCATGGTTGCCGAGGGCATACCACGCCCTTTTGACCACGGGGGGCAGGCTGTTGAAGTGGACGGCTTTGACATGGACATTGAGCACCCCTCCAAGGGTAAGACCTCCGCCCCCCAGTATCTGTACTCAGCTGACACGATGCAGACAACTCAGAGGGCTACAACCATTTGGTCACTCGCCTCAGGGAATACTTCTCGACGGCCCAAAAGCCCTACATTCTCACCGGCTCTCCCCAGTGTATCGTGCCCGACATCAACATGGCTTCCATGATCTCGGCCGCACCCTTTGACATGCTGTTCATCCAGTTCTACAATACTCCGCGATGCTCCGCTGCCACCTGGGCTTCGGCGAACCTCGACTACTCTCCCGACAAGGCGTCCTCCCCTGCCGGTTTCACGTTCGACGACTAGGCGTCGTGGATTCAGACGACTCCGAGCAAGGGGGCAAAGCTGTACATTTCACTTCCGGGATCCCCAGACGCCGCCAACCCAAGCAATTACATATCGCATCGCCAAGCTGGGAACCTTCTCACCGCCTACAGCTGCCATTCGCAGCTCGGAGGTGTTGCCATCTGGGAGGCCACCTACTCTGAAGCCAACCGCTACGATGGCTACACCTTCCATGCGTATCTGAAGAAGCATCTCACCTATCTCTGCAGTTCTCAGGCCACGGGCAGTTGCGATGTGAGCTATTCTTACTCCTGGCGCAGAAGCATGTCACTCACTGTTCCCAGGTTCAACCTCCCGGCCCGTCCGAGTCAGTTCCAGACATCGATGTGCCAAACTGCGGACCCCACAGAGGTGCCTGTCCTGAGGGACAGTGCTGCAGTCAGTACAATTTCTGTGGAACCTCCACGGATCACTGCGGCGCAGGCTGTCAGAGCGGCTTCGGCGCTTGCGGTGCACCATCGTCCCCTTCTCAAGGCCCACCGCAGACGTCTCCTGGTCCTGGGGCCCCCGAGCTCCCCGTGAGCACCGATGGAAGCTGTGGTGAGGGCATCGCTACGTGCAACGGTAACCCTGAAGGGCAGTGCTGCAGTCGCTACGGTTACTGCGGGAGCAGCCCCGAGCACTGCGGCCAGGGCTGCCAGGCCGCCTTTGGTATTTGTGGTTGAGTATCTCGCCACACCGAGTTAGAGGTGTTTTTGTCAGTTATATCGAAACACGTTGTGTGGTTTACTAGTCAGTTGGGACGAACTTTTGGTCTGGCTTTCATCAAGTTTGGCCAGGTAAGGCATTCTGGTGGACAGGAGAGCACCATCATGCATCTTCACCGTAGAACAGATCTGGAAACAGATGTAATGTAGTGCGACAGGGAAAACATGAACTCCGAGTACATACAGCAATAACCAAAAGCTCAGTGATGCCAGGACCGATCGCGACCTCCAGGAGTCTAAGCCGAAGAAGACTCTTCCCTTCTCCGCAAGCGCCCAGGATCGTTTAGACAGGAGAACAGCATGCAAACTGAGTCTACTCCTCCAGCAACTTCTCATCCTCTCGCAGCTTCGAAACCCCTATTCCACTCCCCAGACGTACCTTGGTGCCGGAAGAACCCCTCAGACAGAACAGAACAGAAGGTGCTGACCCCTTGGTCGCTCATGTCGTCTCCTCCGGCTCCTCCGGCTCGGCCATGCTAATTGTGAACTGATTATCCATTGGTAAAAAGGCGTCTACCAAAGGGGGCTCCGAGTCAAACTCGGCCCCGACTTCCTTCTCTGGCGCATACGGGCGGGCGCGGGGGATGCGGGAGCGCAGGACCTTCGGGAGCCTGGGGATCCGGACCTCGGGCGCGCTGGGGTCGTACCGCCTGTTGCTCGAGAGCGCGCCAGGAGGGGGGTAAACGTTTCCGAAGCCGGGGAGTCTTTCGGCGGGGAGTAGGGCTGGAGAGGCAAGGTTAGTCGTGTGCTCGGCATGGGGACTCGAGGGCAAGCTCAGGGGCTCGGGGGGGAACTCAGGGGTTGATCCTGGTATCTCAGGGGCACTCACTCTCAAACTGCGCCTTCGTCCTCTGCTCAAACGACCTCCTCTGCCTCGGCGTGTCGCCCAGCCAGAACTCCTTCTGCCTGATGAACTGCCACTTGGGATCGAGGTACTCGTGGGCCGGGATGGGCTTGGCCGCCTCGCGCAGCGCCATCTCCTTGAGCTCCTCGACCCGCGCGATCTCCGCGCGCAGCCTGGCCCGCTCGGCCTCGCGCGCCTCCTCCGCGGCGTCCAGCGCCCGCCCGACGGCGATGCTGTACTCGACGTCCATGTGCGTGCCCTGGAAGCCGCACCCGGTGATCTCGCGCGCCCGGGCGTCCGACTGCACGTGCACCGGCCAGCGGTCGAGGGTGAAGAACTTCTTCCGCGGGCGGTGGGCGGCCTCGCGCGCGAAGTCCCAGATGGTCTCGCGGCGGTACGTCTTGCGTGCCTCGCCCGTCGCGGGGTCCGTGTGCCAGACCTCGCGGACGGGCCAGAGCATGTTCTCGGCCTCGCTGAGCTCGCGGATCTTGTTCTGCCGGACGAGCTCCACGGCGCGCAGGTTGTACGTGTCCCTGGACATGGCCTCGGTCCAGAGGGAGGGGTCGGCGGCGCGCACGACGGCGCCGTAGGAGACGCAGGACGGGTCTGCCTTCCTGGTGGCCGTGCCGCGCCAGAACATGTTGTGCATGTCCCGGGTCTGGAGGAGGTGGATGTCGACGTCCATGGAGGACGATTCGCCGAGGCCCTTGTCCTCGAGCTGCTCGTAGGCCTCGTAGACGAGGTCGCGGGAGACGCGGAGGTTGTAGCCGAGGCGGAGGCCGATGAGCATTAGGGCGCGCTCGGTGCGGGAGCGGAGGGACGGGTCGGGGGACTCGGCGAGGTTGACCTCGTCGAGGAGGTGGACGGCGCCCGCCAAGTGCCAGTCGAGGACGCTGGCGTCGCGCGCGGGGGGCATCTTGTCGTTCTGGGGGTGCTCGGGCATGATGCGGTTGCCGTGGCTGTCGAGGGTGTCGTTGACGCGCCAGTTGATCCTGTCTTCGGGATGGATGTCGCAGTATGGCCGGGCGAAGGCGGCCTTGCTTCCCGTGGCCTTTCGCGAGAGGAATCCCATCTGGGCAAGGGTGTCGCACATGTCCTCGACGTAGGTCTCGTCGAAGACATAGTTGAGCTTGGATCGCCTGTCCGCTTGCCCCTTGTTGTTGAGGGCCTCGGTGATCTTGGGGACGCTCGCCCAGCGCTTGTGCTTGGACAGGATGCCGCCGCTCCAGGGGTCGTCGAGGAGCTGCTGGAGCCTGTTGAGGAAGACCCCGTCCAGCTCGCTGATGGGATTGACCTTGTTCTCGACCATCTGCTGGTTCGTGGAGGGACCGGCGATGAACCGCAGCCACCAGATGGTGTCGGCATCGGGGACAGGGAAGACCTCCTCCGGCCTCTCCCCGGCGTCTTCCTTCAGCTCGTACTGGACTGCCAACTCATCATGGACGCTATTGAACTCATCGTTATCGAGGCCGTGGGGCACTTCAAAGTCTTCGTCGAGCCCAGCCTCGACAAATCTCAGCATCTTCTTCAGGACGGGCCTCGGCGCGCGGCGACACGCCCTCTTAAGGACGTCGTGCACCTGCTTCAGCTCGTTGAACGTCTTGCGCGCCTGCTCGCAGTCCCTGTACAGGAAGCTGGGCACGTAAGGGCCGTTAAAGTTGTTCGACGTCAGGTCCACGCGCCGGTTGTCGGTCTTGTCGCTGTTCATGGCACACGAGTGGTACGAGGCCTGCGCCGCCTTGAAGGTGAGCCGGGCCTTCTCCTCGTGGTTCTCCAGGAGCTGCTTGTGCCAGTGCGTCCAGCAGAAGGGGTCGACCTTGACGTTCGTCGGGGGCGCCTTGATGGCGAAGTTGCTGTAGACGATCTTCTTCTGCGCCTCCTCCTCGAGGCGCTTCCGCTCGCGGAAGGGGATGGGCAGCACGAGTTTGCGGAACGACGTGATCAGCTCCGTGTTCTCGGAGCCGTCGAAGTTGGCCAGGCACTGCTGGATGGCTGCGCGCTTCGCCCCGCGGAACCGCGACCACTCCTTCGAGGTGCCGCCGGAGGGCCATATGGCCGTGTTGATATCTGTGAGCAGGTCGGCGGCCGTGATGGTGAAGTTGCACTCCTCCCTCAGGGCGCGGGACGTCTCGAGGGTTCCCCTGAGCATGCACTTGGCGTACGTCTCGTCTTCGACCTCGGCCGTGTTGAAGTCCTCACCGTACCCGTCGTGGAGGAAGATCTCGCGGCGCTCCCCAGACCCGGCCGTCCCCGTCCTGAACGGGTCGCTCATCCAGACGTGGTCGATGTCGTTGCGGAACCAGCGAATGAAGCGGGTTCGGAGCAGCCGTCCCGGAATCTGGTAGTCGACGTCGTGGATGGACTCGGGGATGCGGTGGATGAGATACCGAGGCTTGACCTCCTCGGGCTCGAACTCGGTGACCGCAATGTCAGGGGCGTCCTTGGGCGCCATCAGCCTCTGCTCGAACCGGGGCGTCTTGAAGTGAATGTTGAGCTTTGCGCTGTCGTAGTTGTACTTCTGGAACGCCCAGTGCGTCTGCAGCATCTGCTTGGCCTCCTTGAGGTCCCATCCCCAGCTCTGCGTACCGTCGTAGACCTCCTCGACGAGGTATCTCAGGTAGCTTGCGGTCTCGGCAAAGTGCATGTCCCAGCCGCGCGTGCGGTCGATGTCCTCGTCGGCGAGGAAGTTCTTGATGCGGATGAGCTGGATCTTGGGAGAATGGATCTTCCATCCGCGCCAGGTCACCATCCCCAGCTCCTCTTCTGTCGCCATCTCGGTGGCCTCGAGGAACTTAAAGAGCCAGTTCGAGTCATAGACGCCGGGCTTGGGAAGCTCGGCTCTCGCCTTGGGAGTGCTGGTCCTCTGCAAGGGTGGTTGAGGCTCCGTGGTGTTCCCAGCATTGCCCTCGGTCATCTCTGTGTCCTCCACGTCGTTGTCGTTTCCCACAACTGGTGTATCCAAGTCCTGCTCTCTGTTGTCCCTCTCGTCCTCGGTATCCAGGATCCGTTGCAAGTCCTGCTCAACCGGCGTCTGGAGTGTCGTAGCATCCTTCGGGCCAAGACTGAGGGTCCTACCCTTCAGCACTCCCCGAATCCTCTCCAGAGACTCCTCGGCGTCCTTGAGAGTCAGATGGGAGGATGGGCGGCACCTCTCCTCGCAGAAGTCTCGCATGGTCTTCAGGTGCTGTTCGGGCGTCTGCAGCAATTCCCCCCCGACGACTTTCTTGCCTTGCCTCTTTTTGTACATCATCGCCTTGCGCTTCTTGGCCAACATGCGGTTTCTGACGACGGAAACGGTCTCGGAGAACATAACATCCAGGACCGTGTTTCCCGTATCTTCATCGTGCTCTTGACCCTCGCTCTCTTCCTCTTCATCTTCATCTTCATCTACTTCCCCGAGAACAAATCCCGGCACCTTTTTCTCCTTCGCAGGCAGCCTCAGCGGAGGCAAAAACTGGTCGCAGGTCTTCTTTGGGTCGAACGAAGGCGGATACTGGCTCACCTTCGGGGGCCTGTACGTCCACCCCGTCGTGAAGGGCTGTCTCGGCGCGGGACCTCCCAGCGTAGGGGCCAGGGGCACGCGATCCTTCTCTGTCGCCTCGGGAGCCTCTTTGAGTGAGTTCTTATCGAAGGTGAGGGTGATGCCCTCGGCCTCCAGCTCCGCGAGGCTCTTGGCCAGGAGCTCCTTCGCCTTCTGCGGGTTCGCCCTGTTCTCCTCCCGCTCGCGTCTGTGCCTCTCCGCGTCCAGCTCGTCGCCCTGCTCCAGGATGGAGATACCGACATCCTCAAGATGAAGCCGCGGGTGCCGCAAACCGTAAACGGAGGCCATGAGGCGTCTGAACCCCTGATCCTCCACCAGGAGCTGGTCGAGGACGCGGTCTTGGATTAGGTCTTCCAGGTAGCGGAAGATGCCATGGTAGTCTCCTGCCATGAGGAGGTCGCCCATCTTGTCACGGTGCAGGCAATAGATCTGTTCGTAAATGCGCTCGACTTCCGCCACAATCTCGGCTTGGACGATGTCAGTCTCGCGACAGCGCGACGGGGGTTGTCTGGCTGGAGATACTCACGCATCCGGCCCTCGGCCCCCGGAGGGATCGGGAACTCCATGAAAGACTCTTGATCCGCCGTAATGTCTGCGCTGTGGCGATGGTGGTGATGCTGGATGTGCTGAGCTCTGAGAGCCTACAACCCCGGATGACAACTCTCTCTCACTCTCTCAACCACGCGATGCGATCCCACCCAGCGGGTTGCGATACAATCAGAAGTGACGAAGGTATAAAGACACTGTTCAGTCACTGAAACAACAATGACATTGCCGTGACCAAGGAGCGAGAAAAACGAAGGGAGTTCGAGAAAGGGGCCGTAGGTCGCGGGGTGCAAGGCGGGAACGTTTTGAAAGACTTCTTCCGAGAGGCTCAACAAAGAACAGCGTGGGTGAAGGCAGGCAATCCAGGGATGCGCCGTCGTCAAAGAAACGGGCTCAATGCGGCGCAGAGAAGAACCGCAACAATAGCAACAAAGAGAAGTCGCGAGGAGCTACCACGGCTCATTCTCTGCCTGCGAGGACAAAGAAAAGGGGGCTGCCCTGGATCCAAAGCCCGGGGTTCTTGCAACGACCTGGGGTGGCTGTGGTCAAAGGCGCCCCATCCGACCTTTGAGTAAGGGGATCGTTGTGGGATGGATGTCTGCGATGTTGCTAATGTAGCAAAGAGACATGGTCTTGGTGACATTGAGTGAAGGGAATTTCAGAGCCTTTAAGGCGGCTCCAGGGACCGAATCATGCAGGACTGAGTGAAATCAGCAAATCCAAGACATAGACAAGACGACAAGATGACGGAAAGACGCAGTAACCGTGGGAGGGCAGCGAGGTTCACGGGTCAGTACCCTGGCGGTGACGGGGGAGAGGCTTCGGACTCCAAGTCACGATCCGAAGGTTGGGAGAGTGCCACAGACGGCGGCGCATCTTCGTACATCAGCCCCGAAGGGACCCCCGAGCGGGTCGAGGACGAAGAAACCAACGACTACAGGTCTGCCAGGAGCAAGGCCCATACCGTACCGCCAACCGAAGGTTCGAGGGCGGCAGAACAGACGCAGGACGTTGAGACCTCGAGCCGCGTCTCTCGCCGGACGCCCGACTTGGATCCCCCGTCGACCATCATCGGCGCACCATTCGGCCGGGACCTCAGCGTCATCGAAGCCGCCGATGCTCTCGTGGAGCGGTGGGAGCTCATTTACGACAGGGCCCTTCGAGACCACGGGCCGGGAGCGGTCGCCGGCATCGCCGAGCAGCTCGAGCAGGCCAGAGAGAAGCGCATCGCGCTGGACTTGATAGAGGATCGAGATGCCGTTGAAGAGCCTTTGTAAGTTGTCATGTCACACCCGTGGCAGAGAGCAGCACTCGCTAACCCGCTCCCAGCGAACAAACGAAAGCCTACGAAATCGGCGCCGTCGCCGAACGACTCGAGGACCTGCGGGAGATGCTCGGGGAGACCCCAAACGAACATGTCAAGGCCAATATCCAAGGCGCCATCGACTGCTATGAAGACCGTCAGCTTGGCGTCAGCAAGAAGTTCGCCCTCTTCTACGCCGGCCGCTTCATGGAGTTCGCCGACTCGTGGGAAGAGTTCACCGAGGATCGCCCGGCGCGCCTCGAGAGATATGCCGCGCAGTGCGGCGAGGGATCACTGTGGTACGAGCCCCCTCTCTGCGAGTACGGCGCCGACGTGCTCGCGCCCTCCGTGCAGGCCATGAAGGGAACGGTCTCGCGCTGGGCTGGTACCAACACCCACCGCATCACTATGAGCTTTCAGGGGCTGTCCGTCCTGCCCGGGCGATCGGTCCCAGGAGACACGCAGAGCGACAGATTACAGGCGAAATCCGCCACCGCTCCATTCGACGAGAGGACAGTCGGCAGATTCGAGCCCGACGACACGAAGCCGCGCCTGGCCTTCCGGATGATCCTGGACTCAGGAGCGTCGTACCCCTGCCTGTTCGAGAAGGACTTCAACGCGCTGGGTATCAACACGAAGAAGTACGCGGCCACGACGTGCCACAGGATCTCCATTGCCGACGGCCACAAGCTGAAGAAGTTCGTCTTCGAGCTCTACGTCACCGTCTGCGACACCATGAGCGCCGAATCCCTCGTGGATCCGGCAAGGCCGGTCTGGCCCCAGCGCAGGTGGGAGCTGGGCGGGATCCAGCGAGTGATCATGTTCGAGAACAAATTACCTGAACCAGGCGAGGTGGCGGAGGTCAACCCTAACGGAAGCGTCAAGAAGCTGTGCAGGGACTGGGTGGCGGAGGCAGAGGAGGCCTGCGGCCGTCTCTCGGGCATGATGCCCTTCCAGTGCTGCTACATGCAGACCACACCTGGCTTCAACGAGATATGGCTGGGAGAAGATCGGAAGGACGTGCTCGGTGCGCACCGCATGCCCGGCCAGATGCGGTGGGAGCCCGGCACCAAGCTCACCTTCGAGACGGGCCACCCGAAGCATACCTGGGACACCCTGAAGATGGGCAACGGGGGAAACCCGGTGCTCATCCGCATGGTTCATGAGGTCAACGGGCCGGATGGCTCGAGGATCATGAGGCTTCAGGACTGTGAGGGAGAAAATTCACATGGCGTGAGCGAGGTGTCCGTCGTTGACGGGACCGGCTGGCTCGACCCCGTCACGATCGAGCCGAGGTCCAAGAAGAGGAAGTACAGCAGCGATCCGCTAGCCAAGTCTGATAAGCCTCCCAAGAAGGTGAAGACGTGGGGGATGTTTTCATAGCAGTAGTTGTTGTTGAGGAACGAATTCCGAGTAGAATCTATCAACGAGACATCCCTGATTGTGAGGTGTGTTGAAATCCGGGGTTCGGACGAGAGAGCATTACTCCGGCCAGTTCTACCCGAGGAATTCAACTCTTCAATGCACCTGTTCCATCGCCATCAACGGTCTTGGTACGGACTCGGGGCCCTTGCGTGCCAACAACGTCCAGGGGCTGAGACGTGGAGAGACACCAGGACGGGGTAACGCGGCCGAGCCTCACGGACCCGACGATGGAGCCAAGGAAGCGCCGAGCGCCGTGGCATGTAATTATGGATGAACGAGCGGTGTAAGCACTTCGATTTGTACGGCATTGGTACAACTCGTGCCCTGCATCGTGCGCCTCGACGCCGATCCCGTACCTCAGTCAGCACAAGGCCACGCAGCGAGACAGCCACAGCATTGACGAACACAAAGCGCCGGCCTATAGCATCGCATAACGGTAGACCGATATGGACCAGGAAGGACCAAGCACTGACAGGCCCGGGTTTGCCTTGCAGGAAAAGAAGCAAACCCGGCGGTGGGGTTCATCTCATCTTCTTCCTCTGCGTCCTCCCCTGTCGTTCGTGTCGAGATTCGAGATATCCACATTCGTGCCCTCGGCACGCCTCGCGGCGGAACAAAAGCCCAAGTGGAGAAGGCCCCTAGACCTTGCTGCAGCTTTGACAGTCGAGGAACGAGAAAGAATGGGATGGACATGAAGTATGGGGAGGGAAACGGGCGTCCTGGCTGGAATGCGGTTGCACAAAGAAAGGGGAAACCCTGTCAAGTCTCCTTCCTGCCCGTTGAGATGCGTGTCTTGGGTCCGGTGGGTTGGATCAAAGGATCTGACTAAGCCCCCTTACCTGCATGTTCTCGGGGGGCATCTCGCACCGGACCACCTGTGGATGGCGGGCGACGACCAACATCGCAACACCACATGCACCGCGCGCCTTCCTCAGTTTATAGGGCCGAAATTTCAGATGGTTAATGCCCGCCAGTATCCGACTGGCTGAGAGGGGCGGTGCTCTGGTTACAAGGCCAGCTAAAGCAAATAGGCTCTATCGCACTGGAAGCCCGCGCTCCCAAAAAGGGAGGGCGTGGAGGAAGGGTTCCCGGTTCGACCGGGACTCTTACCTTTTGCTTTTCTATTTTTTGGTCCCCTTGGATGACTGGTTTACATGGCAGAAACAGGTTATATGAGTATAGAGGCTACAATGAAAACGATGACTCTGGAAATGGCAACCTTGGGCTCGGAGCCCCTGATTCTCATACCACCCCACCACGTAGATCTTGGTTAACCTCTTGGATAGCCTGCTGTATGTATGCCTGATGCTCCTCGATCTTCTTCTTAGCCGCTGCTCTCGCCCGGTAGGCCCTCGGGGGAACCAGTGCCAGCCACTGCTGTATCGCCTTGATCCATATTTCGTCGTCCTGTCCTTCAGGCTCCGCGATATCTGGACTGATAGGGAGAGACTTGCCCGGGCACATCCGCTCAGCGTCCGCCTCCGAAGCTTTGATCGCCTGTTGAAGCGTACGAAGCTTCTTCTCAGAACGCTCGACGGAGTTTCGAAGATCCACTGAGACGCCTCCGGGTCCGCCAGCTCCCGCCGCCTCCTTGACCTGATCCTGATATCGCGCAAGGCGATACTCCTCAGCCTTCAGCACCCTACGTAGCTCCTTCAGCTCCCACAGTGGCAGCTCTTCGGGTTTCTGGGCCTGCCCACCGGGACACAGCCGCTCAGCCCTGGCCTCGGCTTCTCGCAGCATCCTCGGAATAGCAGCTTTACCCTCCTCCGCCACGAATAGTTCCCAGCGGGCGAACCACTCGTCGTCGAGCCTCCGCGCCTTCGCAACCTCTCTCCGCTTCTGCTGGACCCAGGGAGGGTCCTCCTGCCAAGCGACCTGGAGCTCCCGTACCATACGGAGCGGCTCCTCGGCGTCCCATTTTGCCAACAAGGCGGCCAGGGCGCGTGCCTGATCAACGAGGAAGGCGTCGCCGTCAAAGTCGGCGCTGGGCCAGCCGTGCTTGAGGTACAGGGGCTTGATGATCGACTTGCTCCACTCGTCATCAGAGTGCGCGCCGCCGCCCGGGAGCTCGGTGAGGTTCTCAAACCAGAGGACCATGTCGCGCAGGACGTTGGGGGCGGGACGGCATCGCATTTCGTCCCAGTGGCATTCGCCATCCATGTCCTCGTCCTCGTCCTCGTCTTCCCAGTCCTCATCCTCATCCTCGTCGCTGCCCGAGTCGTTGGAGACGCCGCCTCTGCCTTCACTGTCATTTCCATTGCGCTCGTTCACCTCCCCCTGAGTCACTTCCATGGGCGTCCACCCCTCATCGATGTTGTGATCGCGGCTCCCTCCCGAGTCCATCCGGCGGCCAAATATGCCGATAGCATGCTGCCGGGCGTCGTAGATGATGGCGCTGTAATGGTTGCTGTAATGGTTGCTAATCCCCGACAGAGGCGTCATCCAAGGACGCAGGTTGTTCTCGTCATCGCCAGCGTACATGGGATCTCGGCCTTGCCTGATCTCATCCTCGTCGCGGAAGTCGATGAACTCGCCGCCCTGCAAGAAATCCGCGCGTCCGTCGGGCGATTTGACGTAGGGGAGTATGCTGTAGAGATAGATGATGGACGGATCCAAGCCAAGCTCCTCATAGACGGGGAGGAAGGCCGTCATGTCGTGAGGGCCCTCCTCGATCCATGACGCCGGGAGGAACTGCATGCGCACCAGCGTGTGGTACACTTTGAGGAGGCCATCGGCAACCTCGTGGAGCCTCGCCTTCTGAGAGGCCGTAAGCTCTTCCATCATTGCGTTTGGGGCCGAGTTGATGAGTATGCTTCTGGTTTCCTCCGCCTGCATTTATCCTCCACCTACGTTTATCCAAGGCAGCAGCCAACTCAGGCAGAGATAGTGGAGGCCAAGTCGGGGCCACTTCATGATATACCTCATATAACGATTCCCAACGAACATGAGTTATCGAGACTTATGTAAGCAACCCCCCAAGGGGAACACATTCCGCCCCCAAATCCAGGGGTAAAGACCAGCCCTCGACCATCTTGAATCAGACTTGGGATGCCCCTCCACGACGCCTCTCGCCATCCCGTCAAACGGGAGTATTACACCCCCTAGAATATCCATCGCACAGAGGAATCCACGACCTCAGACCCTCCCGCCCAACGTCGCACGCCCCCCTCGTTAGGCTTCCCGCATCTTCCTCGATGTGCGCGCCCCTGAGTCCGGGTCTGACAAGACTCGAATCCTCATTTCACCTGCATGACTGGCCCAGAGCCATCTCGCGCCCCAAGTCCATGTTCCATGCCCATCCCACCCCTTGAGCAACGACAGGCCACCAGGCATCACCCCGTACTGGTTGTAGCACTCCCAAAAAGCAACACCCAGTCCCCAGGACCCGGTCGCTTGTCCGGGCCAGCCTCGATAGTCCCCAGACCTGCAGAGCCTCCAATGCATGCCGCAATCTTACACCTTGAGCTATCGCCCAATAACCCAAAAACCCTGCGGCGGCCATCGCTGCAAGAGCCACAGATGACGCGCCGCCAGCTCTTCAATGCGCGCGCGCGCTGCGGACGAGCATGCAAGCACTTTGCGGCGTCTCTGCTGCTCCTTGCTGCCATTTGGTGAACCCCAATCTCCTCAGCCAGCCCTCCTCCGCGCACGCGAGAAAAAGGCCCGACGTCGCACCTCTGACGTGGCAGCCTTCCATACGTGCCTCGCCCTGACTATACGTGCTCAGTTTGGCAGGCTTAATCTCCGAAAGCGTCGTCGTCGTCCCTGCTTCTGTACATCGCCTCGGCGGGCGAACCACATTCGAGCAGCGCACAAACCTCTTGCTGCCCCCCGAAACAGAGGGCCATTCACTACTGGGTCAGCCAGCCAGCTCTTCACCGATATTCCGTACGGGAGCTTGGCCGTCAAATGAGGTCTTCGCATCGCAAATTAGAACATTGCACAGGGACGCGGGGCGAATCACCGAGCGGATGGACCAGAGTGGATGCATTTTTACTGTTTTTTTTTGGTTCAGGTTGATGCGTTTCTACAACTACCTGCCGTGGCTAAGGGCGGTTGTTGGCTTCTGAGCGTCGAGGGCGGGGAGGTCTGAGCTCTGTGCTCAAGACTGGTATCCCCTGTGCCCATATTGAGTGCCTCTTCGAGGTATTAGTGGCGGAAGTGGTCCATATTCCACAATAAGCCGGAGCCCTCAAGTCTGGTGGCTCAATTGCGAGATGCCACTCGTGGCATCTCCTTGCCAGCCTCACCGCCCCTGGGGCTGACATAGAAAGCGCTCCTCCTCCACTGGATCTTGCAAATGATCCCACAGTCTGTGACCGGTTTGCTTCCTGCCCAACCCGCGCATCTGGCCGTGGCCGAGATGGTGTTGGGTCTCGACCTCCAGTCGCTGTCTATGAATCCCTAGAGACAGGACATTCACGTCCTTGGGGGATTCGATTCATCCACCCTTCCGGGGGTGGCTCGCCGTCGCGAACATGAAAGGCTTTCGTCGGTAGAAGAGATAATGTATGTCGAGGATGAAAGCTGTTGCATGTGAAGAAAGGAAATGTGTTGGGGTATTCGAGTTCGGGTGTTCTTTTTTTTCTGCCGTCGGCCGCTGTCGAAAAAAGTCGCAAACACAAAAAATCAAATCGCTGGATGCCGTGACCGTGCTGATAGTGAGAGCCCATTCTGTATGCTCCTATGCAATCAATCTTCTTTTCCTTTCCTTTCCGGTGGCGCGCCCGGAGACTGCCGAGTGTAATAGAACAAGGTTTCGTATTACCCCATGTGGTGGCTGCAGGGCGTTGCAGCCGGGGCTTGTGTCGAGGTGAAAAACCAAAAGCCAACACCGAGGTGTTTGGCTGCCCATTCGTCTCTTCAAACCATCTGCACAGTCGTCTCGTGGTACATGTGTGGTACGTATTGATGCTGCTGCTGCTGCACGTGATGCTGGGAATACGCGGTGTGATGCGGTTGGGGTGTGGGTGTAACCGGGCATCGAGGGGGTAGCGGGTAAGAGTCCTTGGGAACGTTGCCGAAGCAGTTGCCGTCAGGGGTGATGGGAGGCGTCATGTAGCCGTCAGCGATGCCTTGCACGGCACCGTGACCCTTCTGGGGTGTGCTGTAGATGTCGGCCTGCTTGTGGGCTGTCTCAGAGGGCGGGGACGGAGGACCAGCCTGGGCACGGGCGATGTTGGCCTGGTGCGCCATGAAGGAAGCGAGCTTCTTGGAGACGCCGGAGTAGTGGGGGGACGAGTACTTCCTTGCCAGGGCAACGGAAGGCTGATGAAGGTGCTGAGACAGCGTGAGCAGTGTGACGTTCTCGACGTGATCCCATTCGCCGTCGTTGACTTCGGGTTCGCCAAGAATGGCCCTGGCCAGGGCAAGAGAGGAACGGGCCATGACGGAGGGCTTGGAGGAGACGAAATCCCGGTGGTAGAGGGCGATCTCGCAGATGTACGAGGCCATGTGCTCCACGTCAACCTTGTCATGCTCTTCAGCAACAATCAGCTGGGAGAAGAAGTCGACGGTGGGGTGTCCGATGGTCCATTCGAGGGTGTTCAGGACATGCATCTCCATCTGGGTGAACATGCCGGCATCGTAGAGGCCGCAGCACATGTTGTTGAGTTCGTGGATCTGGGGGACGCGGTCTTTCTTATCTCCGTACTTGGCGGCGATCAACAAGGCGGCACAACCAACGAGTTGGTAGTGCTGCTTGTAAACGACCCTCTTGGAGCAGTAACGATCGAGGAGGTTGACAGTGAGGAAGAGGGTCTCAGGGAGCAGAGAGAAGGCAGCGTGGGCCTCAATAAGGAAGTCGATGAGGTATGGGCGCATGTACCACTGGATCTCGCGCTGCATGTCAATCAGGTTGGCATCGGGCAGGGTCTCGTCCTGATATCAAATGTCAGTGCGGGCCCCAGTAGTCTGGTTCCGGGTCCTCGTTCTGCATACCTCCATGTGCCTCATGTGCTGCATGATGTCCTCGAGGTACTCGTCGCCGGCGAGGCGCGAAAGTTCGTTGGCGATCATCTCTTGCCGTTGCCTGGCGATCATCTTGGCTGCGTCCCTGGTGCCCATGCGAGGCTGCTGGGGCACGTCGGCCATCTCGGTGAAGAAAGTCTCGTCACCCTGAGGACGTTGTTGTTGGTAGAAGGCCATGTTGACTGATGGTGTCGATGGACGGTTGTTGAACAAAGAATGACTGGTCAAGTTCTCCAGGAAGCTTCGGGTCGGAGGTGGTTTTGAATAGAGAGCGGCGGGTTTGGTGGAGGCCCAAAGAAGGAATATCCAACCAAACGATTAGATTATTAGAATTAGAAGGAGCGTGGTGAAGAATATTCAGCAAAAGAGTGGCTGTGGCTGGTCTTGCCGTGTGAGTTCAGAACGTGGAGCAGAAATGACCGAAGTGGCCGGGAAACAGGCCGTTTAAGAAAATGGTCGTTCAGTGAGTTCTGAATATTCAAAGGTTAGCTTAACAGAGTCTTGTCGGGCACGCGAGGAAGGAGTGAGACATGGAAAGCGCCGATCGAAGGGCGCACCTAGAGTGCCAGTGGCCTGAGTCGCGGCTAACCCCCCGAGGGGGGAAGCGTGGAGACGTGCAGTGGCATGGACGGGAAATAGGCACAACCACCCCTCATGGTGAAGGAGCCCGTGTCCATCCACCCTTGGATTAAGGGGTGCCAAGCCGAATCGGGAGTATGCAGAGAAAAAGAGAAGCTTACCTCCACGGTGACAAGGCGTCCGGCGAAACAGAGGGAAATGAGACAATTCCTGAGGCGCGGTAGGAGCTACGAGTTAACGTGTCCCACGGAGCAGTCCTCGGACGGTGATCGAGCTTGAATGTGGAGAGGTCGTGGTTCAACTGGGGAGCCGTCGACAGCTGCAAGGGAGGCAGGAGCACACTTTAGAATCGACATCTGAAGAACACTCTTGGGGCGAGCACGATGTGCGCAATGGCATCGACATACCTTCACATCCAATGCCCTGGGAGAAGGGGGGGTGAACACCTAAAGGTGGCACACGGGTCGAATCATGTATGATGGCCCTTAATGGTGGTGAACCTCAAGAGACGATCAATCAGGTGTTTGCGTGGTCACTGCTTCTATCGATACCCAAATGCAAGCAATTGGAGCTGTCGAATTGTCGAAGAAGGACGACGATTGTTCCGCACTCGAAGGTGGGAAACTTCCAGACTCGAAAGGGATCGAGGTGGAATGGGGGTCGGGTCGCGGGGGTGGACGTCGAGGGCCGGCACGGAAGGGAGGCGCGGAGGGACGGCGGCGGTTCGGAGCGTCAAGATTGGGTCGAGTTCCTGGTCGTTGGACTGAGGAATTCTCGGGTGGTCGGATGGAGAGACGAGTCGGAGGAAGGGCCGGTTGGTCGAAGGACAGCTAGCACAAAAGGGAAACGAAATCCTGTACAACAAGAATATCCCGCTTCTCTTCGTTCAGATCTGTCCTCTCCTTTCCTCGCAAATCAGGATGCCCCTTTTCCTTTATACAGGAGGTCGAGAGTGAGTCCTCGTTCCCAAAGGTCGGATGGGTGGTCGGGGGGTGGTGGGCTGCAGCAACGGGGCCCCAAGAAGCGAACTCCTCCTTTCGCTTCCTTCTTCCCAGACTGCTGGATGGACTCTTCGATCAGGGACGATACAAGAGCCGGGAAGGACAGGCTAGAGAGGAAATGAATGGATGAGGAGAGGTAGGAGGAGAGAAGGGGGAAAAGCGGAGGAGGAGGAGGTAGGTTAAAGGGTAGGAGGAGGACGGGCGAGATGAGGAAGGATTGGAAGAGAAGGTGTTTTAACGAGTAGTTTTAAGACAAGCTGGTGCAGCTTTGGCCCCGGGGTGGGTGGACAAGGTCGGCCAGGTACTTTGCGTGTACGGGAGGGCAGACAGGAACCAGGATCTTGTGCTGAGGTGCAGTGTCTTCCCACTTTTTTCCTTGCAGACTGGGGCCTGCAGGCGCTCAGCGGGTGATGCCTGTAGCGTGTTGCGTGGGTGGAGGGCGAGGGTACAAGACGCGGCGTGCGTGCGAGGTACCGGGGGTCGGCCGGCCGTCTCAGCGATCAGCAACGAGTTGTGCTGAGTGGCCCACAGGCACCGTAAGATACGGCTGTGGTGTTGTGGGAGAGACTGGCTGTGGGAGGTGGGAGGTGGACCAGGTTCGCTGCAAGTGAGCGCCGGCGAGACTCTGATCAGCTGGAGAAGGCCTCTCCTCGCTTGAGTGGCTGGGAGGAGATCCAGGGCTCTGCGTAGGGAGGAGAGAGACGGCAGGCCGAGGTCGTAATTCGCTGGCGTCGAGTGGGCGGCGTGTAAATTGCGTGGAGTCTTGGCTCGTCCGTCCGTTCGACGACTTGTCGGCAGGCCAAGCTGTATTTCAGGCCCCGTCTTCCCTGTCTCTTTGGTTGGCTCGGACAGGGGGTAAGGAGCAACGGGAAGGCCAGGCCAGGGGGCCGGACGCTCTCTGCTACTGCTGCTGACGAGAGAACTGGCTGAGGTACAAGTACAGTCAGGTCTGGGGAGGGGCGGAAGCCGATCAGGCTGAGGCACTGAACAGACGATTCTCTGAACGAGTGGAAGCCGTGTATCGGACTTGTCGTGCTATGCGTCTCGACCGTGGACTCTCGGGCTCGTGCTGTGAGTCCTGCGGTTTCTGACGATGGGATCGAGCAGCAGGGCAGAGTTTCGAGGCTGGCCCTGGGAACGCTCGAGCCAGAGATGGGGCACAATGACGACAAGCCGGCCGTGGGTGTGGGCTGTGGAAGAAGCGAGCAAAACGGCCGAGCTGGGTGCGATTGTGGCTGAACCCAAGATGTGCAGCGCATCGGCGGGATGGGATTCCCATTGCCTTTTATGTCGACCGACACGGAGCATCGAAATAAGCACATGGCGTCGGGCCACAGAAGGTGGTCGCTTGCTGTCGCGAGAGCTTTCGAGGTGCTTATCGACCACCCACGGTGTTTGTTGTTTGTTTAGACATTGTCCTGCGATGATGCATGAAATGTCGATGACGGCGGCAGGCCTCGACTGCGAGGACCATCCATTGTTGATGTCGACCAGCGGAAGCCGCCGCCCGCTGGCTGCAGCAGCATTGAACGCACTTTCCCTTCCACTGGCAGCTTCCAGCGGCGGCGGGCAGGCTTCGTGGGGAGCACCTCCCCGTTGAATTTCGACAGCCTCTGACTGTACTGCACCGCCTCATGCGCATCCACCGACGCCTCACCTCGTACACGAGAAGCCCCAGAAATCTGCACAAGGCCGATGCATAAATCGCCGTCAGTCATGCTCATCACACAAATGCCTCTCCGTTTGTCGATGCACGATCGCCCATCTTGCTTTCGACGCGAACACAACACGCTCCCCCGGTCCATCGGCCTTGTCTCCCAGAACGGTGGGTGTCCAGCAGGGAAGCGCGATGAGATATTCCTACGCCTTTCCCATTTCTGTCGGCCCAGCACACGACGACTGCATCCGCGGGTGTGACTAGGCTGCATGTCGCAACCCATCGAAACTCCAATAGCTCCACGCCGGCTGCGAGTCTCTCATGATGAGCATTGGAGCGAGCAGAAGCGTCCCCGGTGGAAGACACAGCCGGGCCTCCAAGTCTACGGCCAGGGGCAGGCCACCGGCGCACGCGGGACTTCGCGAGCGTCCTTAGCATCTCCAGCTCTAGAGACCGCCACCTCATTACCCCGCTTCGTCGGGTTGTCCGTCTGTTCGACATCTCGGAGCTTGCTGGCTGTTGTCTCTGGACATGTGAGCAGCGGGATCTCTTTGGTCAGCACCGTCAGAAACGCGAGGCCGGGGCCGGGGTTGCAGCCCACCATCGCGAGTGGCCTCTGAATCCTTGCAGTGCCAATGGGAGTTCTCCGTTCGGCTGGCACCGACCAGCTTTCGCATCCATCAACGCCCCCGAACCATCAGGGGCCAGCCAATCACACAGCCGATACGCGCTTCTTCGCGGTCTCGCCAGATTCAATTAATCATGCGTGTCATGACGGCCTTGCCCGGGCCAGCTTCAGCTGCCTTGCCGGTATCTTCTTCAAACAAGGCCACCAAAGCTGGTCTCACGGCGTGGCCTCGCCCATGCTTGCTGGCCCCCCGACTTGGCTTGTTGCGGGATGGAGGAAATCGCCTGAGGGGCCATGTCTCTCCCACGCGGTCGTGCAATCGGGGCAACATCGAAAATTGACTCTGATGGTCTGTTGGGTTTGTTGACCGGGATATGTCCCTGAAGCTTAGGTCCAGATGCTCCGGCCGTCCTGCCGAAACTACCTACGCCCCTCACGCCGTCGTCGAGCTACGGAATTGGGCTTGCCAAGCTATCGACAGCTTGTGAACATGGTGGTGTGCAGCCCGCCACACCCGCTTATCATCGCTGGCGAAAAGGCGGCTCGGCATGCCTGGGTACAGCATGTGGCTGGCTGCCACTCTTGTCAAACTCATCGATGTCGTGTGACAATACAATTGCGCCAGAATAGCACTTGATGCAACAATGCAGCTTATATCCTGCAGTTTGGATATCTTGGGCCTTCGGTGTCCGGGATGATCACTTGGCCCGGCGAGGACTGGTCGCCCGTCCCCTCGCTGAGGAGCACAGGAAATTTGACGCCGTGCCATGCAGGTTTGAGACCTTGAGGACCAAACAGCTGGAAAAACCAACGAGATGCCTCTGGTGACTGAGACCGGGGAAGTCCATGGATCGGCCGTCGCCAACAGCAAAAGGAAGCAAGCGGGTGAGCCACGGCCCACGACAGCGAGTCGAGAATTGGCCAAGGTACCCGGTGCTCTGATCTTTCCTTTCCCGGCGATGAGCTACGCGCAAGGCGACCAGCGCCTGTCCAACGTCGCTCAAACACCTCTGTCATTTGCCAGCTCCCCAATCACTGAGCCGCCCCCTGCAACGTACAGAATCGCCATCTTGTCGAACACAGCCTGCTGCTGTTGTCGAGGGGGTTTGGGGGGCGTCTTGACGAGATGAACAGTAAATTTGCGCTTCGGGTCCTCTGGCAACGACGAGATGGATCCCACATACCGTACCCTCCGGCGTCAGTACTAGACGTTCGGGAAGGAAACGGTGACAGGAGAGCGGTGACTTCGATTCAATCTTTGATCATGTCACTCAAGCAGACGACCCCGTCGCCAGGTTCTCCGACCCATGTTCGTGGATCGAATTGCCGCAAGCGTGCCCGAAATTCTATCGGAGGAGACGTAACAGAGTGCCCAAAGGCGGGTTCGTGATGCTCGGCAGACGGCACTCTACGGGTCCCAAGAGGCCATCTCGTCGGCCTAGGCACTTCTGCGGCCCCTCGAAGACCGCACTTCGGAGCTTGTCACGACGAAACGAAGACCAGATTTCAACCCGCTGCAGGCCATTTGCTTGAAACCCGCCGCGGTGCAGCAACCACGACATCATGAGCTTGGCTGCCAGGCCGCGTGCAGGGAGGCTGGGCAAGTTAAAGCTGAGTCCGCGGAGGGGTTGCATCCATGGTATCCGACCAGTCAGGGGACCCCGCACATCAACTGCAAGCCGCACACCATCTTCGTCCCAGAACCGAGAGAGAGTCCAGTCCTAAGGATGGCCTACTGTTTATTATGAGGGGGTAGAGCTAGTTTCCCTTTGCGGTTACGACTGGGTCGTCCGGTTACATTCATCTGCATTCACCGGTCGATTGCCAGCAAGTCTGTCAGCCAGCCTTACGAGATGCGCATGAGCTATCACAGCTGGAATTTCGAAGATGGCTGTATTGCAGAGGAGCGGTCACCAGAAGAGGCGGGCCATACCTGCAACTGATCCACCAAATGCAGATGAAGAAAAGAACTCGGTCTTGGAGCAGCCCAGTCCTGCTTGACCAGACGGAGCTGCGCATGTAGCAGGCGACATGCCAAGCCGCAGTCAGTGCTTGCATTGAGACCCTCCGCAGTGGAGAGAAGCCTTGAAGAAACGTCACGAACGCCTCGAAAAGGACTCAGTCTCGTGACGCTCCGCGTCAAGGAGAAGAGAATTTCAGGGTCCTCCCAGGGTCATAGTCGCTTCATTCCGACACTAGCAAGAATGGGACGCCGGGAGACTCCACTGAGGAGTCTGGGACGCATCGTCGAATACTCATGATGCCGCAAATACCGCTGACGACGCCAACCCAAGTAACAATTTGCCTTCCCGACCCGTCCATCGTCGGGGCGACACGCGGGGCATGGTGGGGGGCGATTCCTCCGTGATGGAAATTTTGCTCCCAAGGACCCGTTGACGCCGCAGGACTGGACCACTGTTCGACTTGAGCCTCAAGGATGGGCAAGATGGAGCCTTCGGTTTTTCTCCCTCGTCACAGTCTGCATGCACAGGGTCGGCTGAAGGCATGGATGCCCGGCCCGGAGGTGCAATCCCCTCGAAAGGACACCGCTTCCACAGGAGCCCGAAGATGCGTCGCCAATCCCTACCAAACTGACGTCGAACCGATTTTGTGGACACGGGGCGATGGCCTTCGTTTGATAGAGGCACCGCGAAAGACCGTGTGCAATGTTTCCAGCGGCTTCTGACAGGCTGAAACTCAGCGACGGGCGGCAAATGGGGATCATTCGCGATGGTGCTGGGTCTTTTCGACAGCTTTTCTTGTTCCTTGCGTCGCATCGCCCTCCAGCCTCCCATTTCTTGAGGCAGGCTGCTTCGGAGCAACGTCTCTGATGCTGGTGTGCCACCCCACTGGGTCCGAGTGCTAGCAGCGGTGCAGCCGCCCCTGTCTCGCATGAGGAACCACCGACGTCGTTTCGTCCCGCCTAGAAAAGACCACTCTACGCGACATGAGGCTCGACGCGACGCGTTGAAGATCCTCCTCACCCAGCAGCTGTTTGAGAGTACCCTGTGTCGGATGCCTCCAGATCCGCCACTACGGTCTCTCAATTTTTGCTTTGCTGGTCTTGTCTCTGTGCGGGGGTTTTGACTTAACGCAGCGCCGGGGCATAGCGGATTGTCTCCGGTCCAGGACATGGCTGAGTGACTGTCTCGTCTCGGACCCTGGGCTGGACAACGGATCGTGATCCCCGTTGTCGGAAACCTGTAATTTTTCTGAGCAGTCATCTTGGTCCGACAGATCAGTCCGGCCTCCGGCTGCCCCGGCATCCCTTGCGTTGAAGAACCGACAGAAGCAAGGCGGCGCGGGCAGTCGAATTGGCCGGTGGTCAGCCACCGACTCTCCACCAGGGCTCCCAATGACGTCTCGAAGATTTCCAACGCCTGCTTCTTCAGAGAGAAATTTGACGCCCGCTTTACCACAGCAACGGGTCGTCTCGTCGACAGATGAAGGGGGCTGGGCCGTACGTACAGTCCAGCACCGGCCATCGACTCCCACACAGGCACCGGACCATTTCATAATTAGTGATCCGCTGAAAACTCGGTGCCTCCGCTTGTGGTGCGAAGATGCCGAGACTTTTAATGATGTCAAGAGAGGTGCGGGCCCTGCACTGCACTTGTCGCGGACGCGAACGCGGGGAAACACCACGTCCGAAATTGGAACCGCGACAGGCCAAAGGGTGGATCGGTGCGCCCCACCCGCACGGGCCCTCCCGCTAGAACTTTTCCAGAAGCGGATAGCTGGCAAGTGACGACAGTTGCGTCCTGGGCGATTTGCCGGCTCCAGCCACATGGCGCGCCCCAGATCTGGACGCGGGATCCACTCCTTGCACAAAGGGGGTGTGGATGGTCGATGAAGCTAGGTGCACAACTGGAAAACGGTCGCTCTTGAGGCTGAGAGACCCGAGAAATGAGAGTCACGATACCGTACATATGAAGCCCATTTCCCGCGCTTCTGCAGGGCGACATGAAAAATCTCTCGATGAGGCTGGATGAGCTATGCTCCACACTCTGTCTGTTCCAGACCGACCCTGTGCACATGAGCACAGCACCTGGCTCGCCTGAGATGCAGCACTTCCGTCTCGCGACCTTAGTCATACCATGCAATTATTCCGAGGCAAGATGGCAGGTGCACCCCACTGAGCCCATTCCGACACAGGAGCGACCCCGCCATTTGCACCAAAGAGGATCCGAATTTTTGAATGTGCTCGCAGGCCGAGAAATTCACAGAAACTTCCCTCCTTCATCATCGTCTGGCCGTATGGGCGGCCGCTGCGATGCTTCCACAGACTCTCCCTCCGAGCCGTTTCTCGCCATCAGTGGTCCCTGATACCATCCGGATTCGGCGACAGCTGTTGGCTTGGACCCCCTTTCGGTCCCGTTGCTACCATGGTCGAGGAAACATCAAAGCGGCCACGGGCGGCGCGCGGGATTACCATCTCAAACGCCCGGTCGACGAGCCCCGAGGATGATCCTCGTGGAGTCAGAGCCCTTTTGCGCGAGAGCCCCGACGACCGTGGTAGCGAACAGACGGCCGTGAGAGGTGTCGTCCCATTTCGGCTGGTGGCCAGGAAGAGGGTTCCGCGCTCAGACTGTCCGACTGCTACCTGGAGCGCTGATTGGCTCTACTTTCAAGATTCTTTTCTCGATGCTACCCTTGGAAAACCTGGATTTTGAAGTCGCGAGAGCTGTCTGCCACGTGCTTCCGTCGCCGGAGGCTGCCCAAAGACTGCGACAGCTCGAGGTTACAACATGCTGCCAGGGCAAAGTTGCCAGGAGTCAGCACCCGAATCAATTGCCTGCCGCCAGGCGGCTTCGTCGCTTCGGGCTTCGGTCATCGTGATCACGGCGTTGAGGACGAGTCGACGGGCCAATTGCCAAATTGGCTCCGTGTTTCGAGTAACATGCCACCTCGTGTCGCATCGGGGGCATCACGACTGGGGATGTCATCTCAATGTGACCCCGAAGCTAACTCTGCCTTGGTCATTGATCTCAGCGCTTCGGCGACCCCAGGATTGCTGACCTGGAGCCCCTCACAGGCCCGCTTCCGGAGGCTGTGTCGTCCAACCCGATGCGAGGCTGCTATGTTCGACCCCTGGGACCTGCCCGATATATCCATCCAGCACTTGACCGGTTGGCAGCTGATGGCTGCCTCAAGCGAGCGGCGCGGTACATCTCACGTTGATTGCGGATGTACCTCGAGGATCCCTCCAAGCGCAGAGCTTCAGCAGCTAGGGACCATCGCTCAGTCGCCAAAAACGGCCGTTAGGATGGGCGACTTGTTCGAACTTATGAGGAACGGGTATGGTGAACACGGCATTTCCATCTCACACTTCGCTGCGGCAGGTCGCTGGCGGTCGCACCATCAGTAGCTTATCTTGCCTGACGGTCGCCGGCCGGCCGGCCACCGCAGAACAAAGAAGGGAACGTCCGATCCAGAGACTAACCCCGGCGCTCAGACATATCTGCTCACACACCATGCCACCTCTTCGAGATTCGCAACAACGGTCCATTGGACCGTCTCCCCTTCACTGGATGAGCATGCTGCCGTCGCCAACCATCGGCGCTTTCTCATCGCTGACCAGTTGCCAGACCACAGGGTCCCCCAGGATGATCACGAACTTTGGTCAGACATCATCCCCCCGGCCAAAGTTTACGTGCATCGGTGACCAGGGCCCCCGGCTGGATCTGGGCTGAGTCTGGACCGATTGATCAATCAGAGAGATCCAATGTCGCGGCAGCCCATTTCCCCAACGCGTAAAAGCGCGCTTCCGGGAGAATGGCGACGTGCATTGGCCCTTCCCGTGGGTCGGCGATCCCTGAACCCCAGTCCCCCGGGTGGGACCTGTTGGTGCTCTGCAAGAAACACTGCGAATGATGACGCCTGGTTGCAGTGGTTGAGTGGCGCTCCCGTCTGGTGCTTGCTTGGCTGCCGCGAACAAGATCGAAGGGCTGCATGTGGAAGGCAGCATGGGCAATTCCGGTTTTGCGAGACACGGAAATGGCCTTGGAGTGTGATCCGGCGGCAGCGCAGCCCGCGGCGCTCATGGATTCGAGGTGAAGCTTGTTGCGGTTCAAGTCCGTGGTTTGCTTGGTGTCCGGTCTGAGACATGATCCTCGGGGAACCTCAAGCGGAGTGGCGGGACGCACGGCACGGAAACTCCAAGCTCCTCCTGGACAATTGAGGCGTCGGAGCATCATCTCGGCCGTTTCTCCAGCGCGACGTGCTTGAGATCTGAGGGAAAGCAAGGTAGGCATGCAATCGGTTCAGGAAGACATCCCCGGCCCGAGACCTCATTTCGGTTCATCCCCTGGCTATATCATGTCAACGACTTGCTTTCCCTTCACCAGGGAAACCGCCAAAAACGGGCAGCCACGGCCTGGGCATGGGGTGTCGCCATGCTTCTTTTCTGCTTGCCGCCGATAGCTCTGGTCCGGTTTGGCAAGGGATCGCCACTGCAATCTTGATTGTCAGGGTATCTCGATCTGTCGAACGGTACGAGACGTTGACCTGCCAGCCTGGCACCAGCTCAGCTCACTTTCACTCCTGGCCTTAAGTGTCGGATCACAAGATGGTCCTTGCGTCCTTGAGCGTGGCAGCATCCAGATAGCACGGTCGGCGTCGAGGCCCAGGCTTGAAGGTCCCAGCCTCCTGTGCCGGTCTCGCCCGATCCGGCCGCATATTGAGGACACCGACAGTCAGAGTCGAGATGCACTTCCTTTGGCAATTTGGATTCGACATTTGGAATAAGTGCAAACGCACTCCCTTGTATGGTCAGTTCCTCGTCAGACGAGCTCTGTCCCAATTGACCCATTTCTCACGTGGGCGCTCAATCATCCAACCGGAGCCCCTGATGAAGAAGTCTCGGAACCCCGCGGGGGGTGCTCAAAGAGCTGTCGCTACGTTCGACGCGTGCTGATTCGCAGGAAGATCTCTCGCTGCATGAACCTCCGAAACACAACAGCGAGGTGGTGAATTCGACGTTGGCTTATCGAGTTCGGATCTCTGCCCAATCAGACGATTGATCTACCAGTTGACGCCATCGAAAGGAAGCTCTCAACGGCAACGGGATGTGGCCTAGCCATCACCGAATAGTTCGCAGGCTAGAGCACCAGCACGGCCCAGCAGGAGCGCCGGTCGATGGGGGAGTAAGACATTCTGACGCCATGAAGGATGCCGCATGGGCCAGTCTCGCGAGCTTCGCGAACGGGCTAACGGTTCGTTGTGTCAGACAGAGCTGGGGGCTTGGTGCCAGCCAGAGTGCATGCAGGGAGGGCGCATCGACATCAAGGCGCCAAGGACATGGATGCTGCTTTCTGCCGCTTGCTTATTTTTGTCTCTGATGGACGTGATGAAGATCCCGTCAACAACAAGCGCGTTCGGGACGTGTCGAGATGGCATCAATCCCGACATTGTCTAGAAGCGCCAGCAATTCTGCGAGAGCGAAGATCCGCAGTGTTCAGCTCAGCCCTGCCCCTTGCCTGCATGGAATTGGAACCTATTTGGGACCGCCAAGGAGTGCCAGTTGGCAACTCGCTCGCGAGCCTGTCCCTCCTCGGGGAAATGAGAGCACGGAAACGTGGTCGACCAGCCATTCGATCGCCTCTGCTACTCGGGACCGGCGGGCTTGTCCAAGTGGACTGATTTCAGGGAGAGCGGCAACGTTAGCGGAGGGCCGCGTCTCGAAAGGGAAACTCTCCACGCCGACCGAGCACGCGATGGCCGAGCTGCTGCTGAGGTTGAGGCGGTGCTAGAAATAGCCGTGGCCCGGGGTGTTCGTCCAGGCGAATTGCAAGCTGCCGTCGGGCTCGGCGATCTCCAGTCGTCCCATGCAGCCACCTTGCTGAGCTGAAGACCTGCCTCTGCGGCCTCCTGCTACAGATGCAGCTTTCGGCGCCGTTTCTTTGCTTCTGCAATGCCGAGGGGTAAGTTGGTCGTGACAGCCCGCCACCAGCGTTCAGCCCCGACGTGCCCGTCCAGACGGCGGCGCCTCCAATTGCGTCTAGTCAGGTACTCAGGCACCGTTGAGCCACCGTTGAGGGGAATGCATCGCCGAGGCAGGTCAGACGACTATTGCTCAAGTGGAGAATGCTTGACAACCGATTGACATTGACTGCGTGATGCTGACCGCGAGGCAAAGCCTCATGTGACCTTTGCTGCTCTGTCAGGAAGACTGACGACATGTCGGGGGCCAACGAGTATCAAGTCTTCGGTCATAGGCTGGCTCGCCAGGGCGAATTCACACCACTGATACTGGAGATTAGCATCATATACCTTTCCAACTTTTCCGCTTATCGAGATGCCCTCCCCGTTCAATACAAGTACCAAGTGCCTATATGGGATGCTTCATAGCCGAGGATCGTGGTGGATGGTTGTAGCGATGGGGTATTCCTCCGAAGTGGAGGGTCGGGAGTCGCTTAGCTCGCCCCGGAGCTTCAACCCCTTTTCGAGATATTCAGGGGCCCGAGTAACTCAAAGAAGGTACACTTATTACCAGGTACTACAATTAAGCAGCAACAACTACCTGACCAGCAAGAAACGGCACCGGGAATCCGGTTTCTGGCGTTCCACTCCTCCATTATTGCAACCGATTTAAATGGCGACTTCAGATTTACTCGATTTCGTCGACTCGATCGAGGTGGCCCGACTCTCGCGAGTCGTGGTCGGCCGCGTCCAAGAGCGTTCATTCCGAGCGGTGCGACTGAACAGTCATCCTGAGTCGTTTCGGCAGTTTGACCTAGTCTTCGAGAACGAGGATCTACGGCCTCTAGTCAAGACGATTGAGTTTGACGCCGTGCTACCAGCTGTGGGGGACAAGCGCTTGAAGAAGTTCCAAAGCACAAGAGAAGCGGGTGCCAATGCGATAGCCTTCTCTCGTGCTATATATGAACTCTTCGTTCGGCTCAGTACATGGCCATTTCAGTCGTCACGTAGCGGTATACAATTGAAGCTGACGGCAACCTCGCCGTCAGACGACGTCGATGCCCGCACGGAATATGTCAAGACACTCCACGGCAGAAACAAGTTCAAGTACATTACCATCGACAAGATTGCCATACAAGATCTTCCTTCGGCTAGGTGTATCACGTCGTTAGACTGGGAAAGGTTCGACAGAAGGACTGGGCGCTCCTCCATGCGCTTGCTACATCCTGAGGCCATCCATGCCATGACGATAGCGCTGCCATGTCTCGAGCAGACGACTTGGCATATCTCAATGCCTCCCCGGAGGCTCGCGTCTCTTCGAAAAGAGGTTCGGGGCAGCCTTGCGCGAGCCTTGAACAACCCGAGTTTCTCTGGACTCAGATCACTGGTCATTGAGTTGGACGACTCACAACCTTTCAACGAGCGTGCGCAACCCGAGAGCTATGTCGAGCCGGGAGAAGAAGACGAATTAGACAAGAGCGTGCGGAGGGTCTGCGGCCTTCCCACCTTGACAAAGCTCGAGCTTCGCGGCTCTTGGGTTCTCTCAGCGGAAGCATTCGCAGGCGCGCAGCTCGGCGCCTCGCTGCGGTCACTCCTCGTTGATATCGCTCCCACGACGCCAGACGGTAGATGGCACCTCGACGAGATGGCGCCCGAAGACCAAGACTCGTTGCCGTCAGATACGGATTCAGATTACTACGAGGACTACGGCCTCGATCCAGTGGTCAAGGTGCTGCCTGCCATCGACTCTGAGGACTCGGACCAGGAAGACGCCGAGCTGCCAGAGAGAGCAGAGGACATCGCCAACTCCGACTGGCCTCACGTCCAGATCCGGGGCGTTTTCGGCTCGGACACTCTGGCGCCACTTCTGTGCGCCTTCGCCGACATGGTGGACAAGGCCGACTCGGCGCCAGAGTCGTCCCTCCGCGGTGCCGAGATGCACCTCAGCGCGAACCAGATGCTGGCGGGAGTACACGTCGGGTACATCGCGGCAGGGGTGGTCGAGAGGGACGGATTCCTGTCGTGGCCACGTCCAGCCCGTGTCAAGATGAGGGGAGAAGCACTGGACCAGGCGAACTGGTACTGGGACGCCGTGGGGCCGTACGGGCCCTGGGACATTCCCGACGAGATACGGAGGTTTATGCGTGGAGAGCTTCACATCGACACGCATGAGTGAGACCAAGCATTCATTCATACGTCCATGGATATAGCATCCCCGAAATCCAGTTTCTGATGTTCCATCGTGTCCTCGATGGCACCCTGGAACCAGCCAAGGCGCCGACGCCGTGGTTCTGCGGGGAGGGGGGCTGGGCCGGGGGACTTTTGCTCCGCTGCAGCCCCTGAAGGGCGCTGTTGGTGATCGATCAACAGCGCTGTCGCCGATCCGGACCCCGATCTCCTCATGTGGGAAACCCGCGCTTCCCAGTTTCCATATCCGGGCATGCGCGAATGCAATTGAGTTTCTGCTAGGCAACCCCGTTTCTTTTCCGCGGGCGCGGTGAGATTGGGAGGGGGTTAGACGCTCCGGAAAGCAGGTTTTCGGGCCGCTTAAGGGGCTGGGGGATGCGCGTCTCGGCACCGAAAGGGCGTCGGTGTCGCGTTTTGGGGATGGGGGGAGCGCGATGATAGGCATGGCGGGTGCATGGCATTTCCACCTTGGCCGGACGGACGATGCTACTTTCTCCTTGCGAGAGATCAAGTCTCGAGGACTTGGACGGCGGAGACGGCAGAGACCGAGCATCGGTTGGGCGACCGTCTGGAGAAGACTGGGCCTGTACACCACTACGCAGCCCCTGGGCTGGGTCGTTGGGGTCCGGGAAGGGGAATCCTGGGAATGGGATGCAGAAGTTGGCAGACAAATGCAGAATTCCATGTTTTAGAGTGGGCGCCGGAGGCACTAGAGTCCTTGATGTTGGGATTGGATCATCGTGATGTGTGCCGCTGCACCGGGCGAGGTAATTGTTGGAAGCTCCGCGATTCGATGAGAGCGAACAGAGCGAACAGACGCGAATTTTAGCGTTGATGTGCTCATCTGCAGTGTTACGCGTGACAGCCATGTTTGAGGGTGGTGATGATGATGATGAGAGAGAGACGTTCTTGAAGTTGACATGCTGAATAGTGACCGCAGGGGAAGACAGCATGTGTACAGAGAGCTGATTGCCCATCGCATGATGACTGAGCCTCGGAGGCGAATCGAATCAGTATTGATTTGGAATCTGAGTCAGAATGGAGCTGTATGATTTGGTTTAGAAGTTCCGTCAACGATATGTGATCCGCCACTGACTATCCTCGACTGTAGATGGAATGGAAATAACCTCCTGCTCTCGTCGCTCCCCAAGAGAATGAATCTCTCCGAAGAGTGCAAGAAAGTGGGCATATACTCACTGCGAAAGACCTGTGTAGATCACTTAGAGCGGAACAGAAACATCGGCCTCTATGGGATGACTGTGTGCTCTGTTCTCAGGTTGATGACTCCTTGTCCTGTTCTTCTCGCACCTTGACGAACAACTCGAACAAGTCCATGGCATCTTGCGCGCCGTCGAGGCGATGTACATTCTGTACGACAAATGCCGGGACGCCCGAGCCTCCGTGCTTCTCCTTTGATCTCCTGGCATCCTCGTCGACAGCCTCCACGTCCTGATCCGAGCCCAAGTAGGCGTCCACCTCGCCTTTATCTATGCCAGCCCGCACAGCAACCTCTCTCAACACCTCGGGCTTAGAAACATCCAGCTCTCGAGCTTGATACGCATCAAACAGCCCCTCGACAACCTCTCTCTGCACATCAGGTCCCTTCTCCCGGCCGCTCCAGCGGATCAGCCGGTGGGCATCCCGCGTGCTTGGGCCGATCATGCCGCCCCATTTGAACTCGATGCCAGCACCGCGTCCGGCTCGCTCCATCATCCGGGTGAGCGCATCGCGCTGCTCGGATGACATGTGCGCGAGACGCTCCTCTCCCAGGGCACGTTTGTCCACGCTGTGAGGCGCCTTGTTGTACTCGAGATAGTACGGCGTCCAGTTGATGACGAAAGTGTCGGACCTGCCGCCGGGGTATGTCCGCTGGTAGAGGGATATGGCGCGATCAAGGTTGCGTTTGGCGATGTAGCACCACTGGTGACGAGTCAGTCAAGGGCTTCTGGATGACAGGATGAGTGTGACGGAGGGGACCGAGGTTCGCGCCTTACCGCGCAGAGGATGTCAGAGACGACCTGGATCTGGATGACGGCCATGGCGATGATTGAGGTGAGTGAGCTGGTTGTTTGAGTGAGAAGTGAGGGGGCTTTGACAGAATCCACGCCAGTACTTAGGTAACCTGGAACCCCGGCCGTCTGCCTGAATTCAGGCAGGAGCCTCCGTGATAGTTCCTTCCGTTCACCTACCTACCCACCTACCTTACGTGAAACTGGGACTACCTGGGTGAAAAGTGACGATGGCGTTGGCAACTTCCTCGGTGAAGCTCGCTAGCTCACACTCCGTTCCAAGGTTGCTTCGCTGGGGAGTCGAACTGGTTCCTACCTACTAAGGCACTTACACAATCACGACCTCTTCCTCTCCAGGAACGGACAACGCAGCCCGATTCTTCCAAATGATCAACATCGTCAAAAACACCGCCTCGCTGTCGCCTAAGATCGATCAGGCTGTCAGGCGCAGCCTCGAATAACGGCCGCGCCGCGCGAGAAGACCAATCAATCAGTCAGGCTGTGCCGCTGTCGGCGGATCCTTCACCCTCAATATGCTCGACAACTGGAACTCGTTAGGCCCACCGTCGTGCCCTCGACCTTCCCCCAGCCGTTGAGACGATGTGACTGCCATGTCGCTTCGCGATCCTACCCCCGCCGAGCCCCGCGAGCTAGATGCTTTCTGCTACGATTGTCGACAGGTACTGCTGCTGGACGACGATGACGAAAACCTCCAGGTGATCACAAACCAGGACGGGAAGCCTTCATTGAGATTTGTGAAGAAAGCCACCGACACCCACCGCTATGAGGAGCTAGTTCCATGGCCACAACTCCCGACGCTTAAGGCCTCTGCCCGCGCAGGTTGCGATTTCTGTGCGTTTCTATACGACCTCCTCTCATCCGACAGCATCGGTGACATCGTTCGAGGCGCCACCAGCGCCAGCTCGTCCACCGTAGACATAGTGGCACGTCCCTTATGGAACGGCCTTGTTTCCTATGATTTGGGGCTCCAGAACGGGCTTGGCTACGCAGGATTGCAATTGAACTTTCTCTTCGATTGCCTCGAGGAGCCTATTATCTGTTTCCTCGTGCCACATGCCGTCCCTGGTAAGATGCTTGCGCAACACGCGTCCATGGATATCGGTGCCCTTGCTAACCCTCCTCCTCTCCAGGCTTCGAGGCTGCGGCAATATGGCTTGGACTCCGGCCGCCCATCTCGTCAGATCACTATTTGAATGAGAACTCCATCACCTGGATGAAAGAGCGGCTTGGAAACTGCGGGAACCACGGGCACGAGCTGCAAGTGGATGGATTCCTCCCAGAGAGACTGCTTGACATCGCTGGCACCGCCTCTCCACGACTGGTCTCTCGGCACGAGATTTCATCATCGCAAAATCTCGGATGTCCGATCCCTCGTTATGCCGCTATGAGTTATTGCTGGGGATCGCCCACTCAGGCCGCACGCCAGCTCAAGGCGACCTCATCCAACATCGCCCGGTTGCGGCAGGGCATTCCCGATGCTGATATGACCCAATCTCTCAGGGAGGCTATCGCCGTAGCCAGAGCTTTGTCCATCCCGTACCTTTGGGTGGATGCCGTCTGCATTCTACAGGATGATGAACACGACTGGGAGCGCCAGTGTGTTGATATGTGCAGGATCTATGGCAACTCGTATGTCACCTTGTGTGCCTCATCGACCGTGTCTTGCCATGAAAGCTTTCTTCAACCACGTGGGCCCCGGTGCCGTATACCCTTTTTGTCCAACAGGCTCACTGGGCTCCAGGAAGATTATGACCTGCGAGCCGTATTCTGCGGGCAGGACAGATCATGGGATATCGAGGATTGGGACCTGTCAAAGAACCCGTGGTCGCGACGGGGTTGGGTCTTCCAAGAACGACTCTCGGCTCCGCGAAAGCTCATCTTCGGCAGCTCAAGTCTCTTTTTTGAGTGTGACAGTGAGAATGTCAGATTCGGAGGCCACAGTGTACCCGAACCATTCTTTCGCAGCATATCCCATATGGTCAGCGGGAAGCCCGGGGAGGACCAGCTGGCGGCCTGGTTCGAGCTCACCTGCAATGCCAGCGCAACGTCTCTCACCAGGGCTACAGACAGGCTGCCAGCGCTCTCGGGGCTCGCCCATAGCTTCTCGAGACTGCTCCCAGGAAAGTATTATGCTGGCCACTGGGATCACGACCTCCACATCGGACTCACGTGGTTTATCTACTTTGCATCCAGCCGTCCACTCCGGGCAACCTTCTTCGCCGCCCGGGAGCATATGGAATCAGAGTACACTGTGCCCTCTTGGAGCTTGCTCTCAGCGTCGGTACGATTCAGTGCCTCGATGCATAAGGCGTGGCACGCGAGGCTCTTCATGAGCCTGGGGCGAGAGGCACAAATTCGTCCAGAGATCGAGCTGGCAGGTTCCAACCCCTTTGGAGCCATCCGAGTCGGGATTCTGCATATCACCACGCTTATTCTCGACCTATCGCACCCGGCCCTGTCTGAACTCTGTGTTTACGATCCCAAAATGGGGTCCAAGAGGGACATGTTGAGGTTCCCGGAATTCTGCGGCGAAGCGGTTCTGAGGAACGGCAACAGGGATATTTGCCATATCGTCCTGGATTTTGGCTACACTTCGCACGGAGGCGTCTTTGGCGACGGCGAGCTCGGCAAGGGCGTTAAGCGGGACCTTCCATCGTTGAAATTGCTCCTGCTCGGAACCTGCAAGGTTGGATGGATTGACGAGCGTTGGAGGAGGCCGCGGAAGGGCCGCGCGGCGTATGGGCTCATCTTGCACCCGGTGCCCGCGTCGACGAGCTTTTACCGCGTCGGCGTCTTTTTCCCCAGGATTTCCAAAACGCACCGCGAGGGGCTGCGTTTGTTGAAGAGTTTGGGTGAGATGAGGAGTGTCGTTGTAGAGTAGGTGGTCCTCCGAGAGCGACGAGTAGGGCCAACGAAGTGCTTGGAGTTTCGGTATCTCACTGGGAGTGGTGTCCTGGATCCTATTCAGCTTTCATCATATATCAACACGTTGTTGAGGCGCATCAGCTCATCCAATACATGCAACTGAAGTTATTCGATGAATGACGAAAATTCTTGGGCAATGCGACGAATCTATGGCGATAACAAAACAAACGAAAATCATGCTGAGGCATTCTTCATGCCGAACGTGCGCTTGACTACTCTCCTGATGCTCCGTGCGGCCCGTCACGCTGTCTATGATGGTGTACAGACCGGAAACCAAACGTCTCGAAAGATGCGATGCTCCCCCGGAAGCCTCCCTCACCTCTTCCCCCCCCTCACGAGCTGTTCAGGAAGCTGAGGTAGCAGTTCCAGCCGATGCTGATGACGTTGACGAAGAGGACGCGGTGGTGCAGGGGGACGAGTGTGAAGTTTACGGCCTGGACGGCGGGCCAGATGTAGTAGTTGCTGGTGAGCGCGGTGGTGTAGTTCTTGCGCAGCTTCTCCTTGGGGCTGGAGCCCTCGAGGACGGCCATGGAGGAGAGGAAGACGCCGATGAAGGTGGGGGCGAAGATGAGCTGGTCGCAGGCGACGCGGGCGACGGTCTCGGTGGCCCTGCTCTTGAAGACGACGTTGCGGGCGAGGAACTTGAACCAGGTGGTGGCGGCGGGGCCGAAGACGACGCCGCCGTAGAGGGCCATGCGGCCGGTGCGGGCGAGGTCGTGGGCCTTGGCGCCGCGCTTCTCGACGGCCTGCTGGGCGATGATGTCGCCGGTGGCGAAGAGGATGGAGGTGGTGATGCTCTGTGTGAGGAGGGGGCGCGCGGCCAGGCGGGCTTGGTACCTGTTGAGATGTGTCAGTTGAGAGGCTCTGGACTGTGTGTTTGGATGTGAAGTTCAGGTGGTAGTGAGTGTGACGTACCAGGCGAGAACCATCTTTGCTGAAGGCTGGTGGTGGTATTAAGTGGAGTTGAGTCTATTGATGAATGGGGCGAATTGAAAATGAGGCAAGTCCGGAACGCCTTGATGGGAGGGTATCGAAATGACACGATTGACGCCGATGCGAGCAATTGACGGTGGTGGTTGTTGATGACAAAAAGTCTGCGGTGAGTGAGAGGATCGATCGAGTCGAGAGGAGGTCGAGATCTTCACTCTGGGCCGTGTCGCACACAGTCGATGGAGCGAGTTGATACGGAATGGAGCTTGGCGGGTGACAAATGGATTCACGAGAGGTCACAGGACTCAGAGAGATGGATGGATGGGCTTGGTGAGGGTGAGCGCAGTTGGGACGCCCACGGAACGGAGATTGCGAGCGTGGGATGTTTGGCTTTAGAACGTGGCCCCTGTTCAGTTTGTCCAGATTCTTGGTCGTCACGAGGGCAGCGTATCGTGAGCGGGCTAATTGCATCTGCGTGGAGGTGAGAATCCCACACCGAGTAATGCAATGTGGCGCCCGGGAGAGATCTAGACCCTGGGCACGGCTTTGTCTTGGAAGGGGAAATATTGAAGATTGACTCGGTGAATATCATTGAGCGCTTCCACCTGGTCCCCTGAAAATCATTGAATTGACTTTGCCGGCAGAGCCTTCAACGTCGCGGCTATTTCCTGAAGAGGAAGTGTCCGGCTAGGCCGACTGGGTATTTATCTACGCGAATTGGCGGCGTCTGTCCAGCGGCGCCCGGCCCCCGAGTCAGGGGTCGGTGAGACTGCTGAGCGACGCTGAATCAGGGGTCGAGACGAGGGCGACATCCTCCGTGTACGACATGCTAGAGCCAAGTTGACCCGGTAGTCAGCGACGGCCATCCCAGTTCCACTGTCCGTCGGTTCTTCGGGGCGTCAGAAGGATTGCGATCCCGAAATGGCAGCAATTTCGGGCTCGCTCGAGCCCGTAATGCTCCGGCGCGGCATCGGGCTCGGAGGCAGTGTGGAGCCCAACTCCCGGGGAGTCGGCCTGGATCGGGGGATCTACAACTCAATCGATCAGGCACCTTGGTAGAGTGCTTAATGGCAATAATTGGCTGCTCTATCTGACAAGTGCACGTTCGAGACATTTCTCACATGTGATGAAGTGAAGGTCCCGTCAAGCGGACCTGGATGCTTTAGTGCGCGCAGGGCTTCAGCTGAGCTCCGGGGCCCCGCAGTGCGAAAGCGTCACTGATGTCACCACTCCGGAGCTTCTGTTCCCGTCCGTCCTCAGGTCTCCCCTTCTCCCCTTCCATGTACCTGCGTCACCTAAATCACAAGGGAACACAGCCTACGTACCTAAGGAAGGAAACTTTGACACACGATGAACCGCAATTCGGTGCCTGTGACGTAGTACTCTCCTCAGTTCCGGAGCTGCCTCCTCAAAAGCTCTCAAGACCCTTCCCCTTTCCACCCAGAGCTTCCATGTCGTGACACTCTCAACACTTTCTCTCCGAGCTCCGTGACCCTAATTCCTCTCTACACGCAGCTCCTGTCTGTTCTTCAACACACGACTAACTTATAATACACCCAACCACCGCACACATCTCATCATGATCCCCGTACGGCCCGTCATCCGCTCAACCCTCCCCAGGGCTGCGCGCTCGGCACGCATTCCCCGCCAGCAGCGCGTCCGCTTCCAATCCACAACCTCCTCGGGCGCCTCGGCATCCGGCAGCTCCAGCTTCGGCGCCGGCGTCGCGGGCGGCATCGCCGGCACAGTCCTCTGCTACGGCATCTACTCCTTCACCCCCGCGGGTCGCACCGCGTCGAAGCTCAACAAAGCCGTCAAGGACGCCGAGGTGAAGTATCTGGCCGCCTCGAAGAAGCTGCAGGAGAGCGCCCCTTCCCCCGACGACGCCGCGAACTACATCAAGCAGCTCGCCTACTCCTACACCTCTTGGGTGCCCGGCGGCCGCGCCTACGTCGACACCGCCTTCGACGACTGGGAGAAGATCCGCAAGAATCACAAGGAGGAGGCGGACGAGATCGTCAACGATGCCTACAAGAAGTTCCAGGAGGTGGCCAAGGCGGGGCTCACCCTCGAGGCCGCCTCCAAGGGCTACGAGGCCATCGCGGACCTGACGAAGAAGATCGCCGAGCTCTCGGGCGACGCCATCTCCGACATCCTCGACAACCACCCCCAGGTGAAGGAGAAGCTCGGCGGGAACATCGACCAGCTGAAGCAGATGGGCGAGCGGTACGGCCCGGAGGCGAAGAAGCAGGTGGACGAGACGTGGAAGCAGCTCAAGGAGCTCGCGGCGGGCGGGTTCAGCGTCGCGAACATGGACAAGGCGCGGAAGATCATCGAGGAAAAGACGCAGCAGGTCCGCAAGCTGGGCGACGAGGCGTGGAAGCGCGGCCTGGAGGAGGCGAAGCCCTACCTGGACAAGAACCCCAAGATCAAGGAGCTGGTGGAGAAGAACGCCGACGCGTTGAAGCAGGGCAACGCGAAGGAGCTGTTCGAGGCAGCGAAGAAGGCGGCCGAGTCGGGCGACCTCGGCGGCCTGGAGAGCTATGTCGGCGACGCGGTGCAGAAGGCCAAGTCGGCCGCCTCGAGCGTCGGCGGCGGCGCGGGGGTCTTTGCCGGTCTTGATCAGTACGTCAAGATGATCCCGCAGGGCGACGAGATCATGCCCAAGATCAAGCAGCTCAGCGAGGTGGCGGAGAAGCACAAGGACGAGGGCGAGAAGCTGCTCAAGGAGACGCTGGAGGAGCTCAAGTCCGTGCTGGAGAAGAAGGCGGAGAAGGCCGAGGAGATTGTCGAGAAGGCCAAGAAGGAGGCCAAGTAGGCGGGCGGAAGAGATACCCGGGTGTTATGGGTGAAGGCAGCATCGTTTGTAAGAATCAAGAGAACTTGGAAGTCATTCGTGTCCTATGTGCATTTAGCTGTGAGTTGAACGAGGTCTGACTTGGTCTGTGTGCCCTGAACTCTGAATCTTCACTGGCATGCTCAACACAAGGTCTGACATTCTGGACGGCGAATGATGCATGGATGCCAGTCAAAGAAAAGCGTGGTGATGTATCTGTCAATTGGGGCCGAAGTATGATGGTGGAGGATTGAAACGTTGCAGAGGATGTCTGATGGAACAACCACGAGGGGACACTAAACTCAGCTTTACCCCGCCATAACCTGAGATCTGCAACTGAACCCAGCCATCAGCTGTTGATCTGAGTTTATGATATAAGTACATACAGATTTCGCCCTTCCTTGAATAGCAACTCACTTTTACTCAAAGGAACCATCTGTCATCTTACATCTCCTAGAAACCAGCCACCCTGCAGCCATGACATCGCCAACGCTCTTGGAGCGCCTCAACCGCGACGGCTTCGTCATCGTCCCGTCCGCCATCTCGCCGAGCGAGGTCGAAGAGCTGCGAAAGGTCACTCAGAAGACAACATCCCTCGCGCGAGCAGGGGAATGGCCGCACGTCCGCACCCTGCCGAAGCAGTTCCCGCCATGGCCCGAATCGTCCCCGGACAACCTGCCGTCCGAGGGCATCTGGGGCGTCCAGGGCATGATGCACCCCGACCTGCCCGACAGCGCCGTCTACGTGAGGACCTACTTCTCTGACGCCGTCGTCGGGCCGACCAAGGAGCTGCTGCAGTGCGGCGACGAGGACCTGGTCATGGAGCTCTTCAACCTGCTCGTGCGCCCCGACGCGGACTTTGAGCTGCGCTGGCATCGCGACGACATACCCGCCACGGCGACCGCCGACGAGGAGCTGCACAGGCTTCAGCAGCCCGCCTTCTCCGCGCAGTGGAACCTGGCGCTGTACGACGACGAGAGCCTCGTCGTCGTCCCGGGGTCGCACGCCCGCGCGAGGACGGACGCCGAGCGCGGCGCGGGCCCCTTCGAGAAGGAGATGCCGGGCCAGCTCGTCGTCAAGCTCGAGCCGGGCGACGTGGTGTTCTACAATAACAACATCCTGCACAGGGGCGTCTACTCGGGGACCAGGGAGCGGATGACGCTGCACGGGAGCGCCGGGCACGTGAGGGGCAGCGGGCTGAGGGCCAGGAACGTGCTGCAGCATGGCCTGAAGGACTGGGTCGATCGGGTCGATCTAAGCGCCCTGAGCGAGCGGGAGAGGGCGCGGGCGGAGCACATGAGGGCGATGCTTGTCAGGATGGGCCGTGAGGCGGGGGATGTTGGCTTTTCTCTCGAGGGGTGAGTTGAGTTATCAGTGGACTGGTGCGCGGCCAAGACTATAGCACCGCTAGTAGGCACTCTCGAGGGGCATGTCCAGGCGGCTCTATCGTGCGGGTGAGCCTCGATCAAGCGGTGAAGAGCTCATCCGATAATGCGGGATGAGGCAGCGCTTTCGGTGGAGGCTTGGGGGTCGATTGATCACGGGGCGAGGCTCATGACGTGATGGCCTCTTCCTTTGTCCGGCATCGGAATTGACCGTTCGAGTCACTGCTGTAGGAAAGAAGCCGCTCTTTTGAACAAAGCAGAGACTGTTTGCTGCCTCACCTGGTGGTCAGTGGATGAAAGGAAACGAGTTGCATTCTTGAGGGTGGCTTACCTTATCACTTCCCAGCGATTCTTTATCGAGGCTTAAAAGGTACGTACCTTTCTCGGACCGAGTTTATGCCTGAGGCAAAGTGGGCCGACGAACCACCCGACCAGTCACAGCAAATCCGAGCCACCAGGCCAGTCTTTTCCCAGCGGCCAAATCCGGACTTTGCATCTCAACGCTCGCCCGCGACAACGACGACACCCTCACCCTCACCTCCCGCCAACCTCTCCCCCGAGTACCGCCCTACGATCCCCTCACCATCGTAGTGCGCGTCTGGTGGCATCATGTTGCCCAACACAGTGCGCCGCGTGGTCTCCGTGCCGCCGACGCCGCTCGTCTCCTCCATCAGCGCCTCCGCCCCGAGAGCCGCCGCCGCAGTCGGTGCCTCGCGACCCTTCCGACACCAGCGACGATGCTCCTCCTCGAAACCCTCCAGCTCCGATAATGGTTCCAAGGACATCCCCGGCCAGTCGGCCGCCGTCCCTGCGTCGGCATCCTCGCGGTCCGCCGAGACCAAGTCCAGCGGCAGGAAACGCAAGAGCAAGGACACCTCCGACGCATCACAGAAGCTGCCCAGCGTCCCCAGCACGCAACATCTCTCGCAAGAAGGTGCGTGGACTCGTGAGGTGACGTGACATGACATGTGTACTGACAAACCACCGCAGCCCTCGGCCTCTCGACCTTCTTCTCCCTCCACCGCCCCATCTCAGTCACCCACAGCATGCCCAAGTCCATAACGGAAGAGGCCTTCGCCACCATCTTCAACCTGCGAAACAAGCCAGTCAGCACCTCCGAGGTCATCTCCACGCTGTCCCGGACCGCGGACGACATGGAGGGCGCCATGGCCAAGATGACCATCTCCGAGCAGCCGGAGCCCAACGCCCACGGCGACCCCGTCCGCAAGATCGACTTCCAGCACGCCGACGGCTCCGAGTCCAGCGTCTACCTCCAGCTCAACGCCATGGCCGGCCAGTTCGTCCCCTTCCGGCCCCCTCCGGCCCCCGAGGTCCAGGACTCTACCTCCGCGACGACAGCCCCGTCCGTCGAGGCCGTCGCCGAGGAGCTCCTCGACGAGTCCCCCCAGCACCGCGTCTACAAGGCCCTCTTCACCATCGAGGAGTCCACGGATCCCTCCGGCGAGGTCCGCGTCGTCGCCCATAGCCCGCGCATCGTCAACGACGAGGCACCCCGCTCCTTCCTCGAGCGCATGGCGAAACGCCAGGTCATGTTCGACGAGGCCCGCGAGGGCGCCGCCGACGCCGGCGGCATGCAGGCCATCAGCGTCCGGAGGCAGCGCAAGCTCAAGATGAAGAAGCAGAAGTACAAGAAGCTCATGCGCAAAACGCGCAACCTGAGGCGCAAGCTCGACAGGCTGTAAGCGGGCCGGCCGGGAGGCTGTACATACGCATACGGCCCGAAGAGGGCCTACTGGCTCATCATATCATCGGTGTTTTTCCGGCAGGGTTTGCACTTTTTTTTTTCGCATTCGTCAAACAGGGCCTGGGTCTGCTCGGGGCATGGTTGTGGCTATTTCCCTCTGCATCTCGCGGCCTTCTTTTCTTCCTCGTTCCATGGTTCGAATAGACCGCTGCAACCAGCATAGCAATGGCAGACAGACCCATTTGATGAGAAAAAACTGGCCCCGCCGAGATCCCTGCCGAGAGTGATGATGAGCCTGCTCTGCGCCGGCTGGAGGCATCTCACTCGACGACACGAGTTCTAGAGCGGGAGGATCTGTATAACAACAAGAAGACCAAGTGTATCGATAGATTGTGGCGAGGGTTGAATGATGAGTTTCCTGTGTCTGCTGCAGTATTTGGTATCTCCGCCTAGTTCCAGAAAAATGATGTGCTGTGATGATACGCAGCTGCCTCCCGTGTGCCCTGCGGCGTCTATTTCTTCTAAGCCTTCTTGTCCTCCTCCTTGCCCCAGCGCGACGTCTCGTCGCCGCCGGCCCAGTTCTTCTCGACGTAGCCGAGCTCGGTCTTGACCCTCTGCACCGTCTCCTTGTCGCCCGTGTTCTTTCCGGCATTGTCACTAAGTGGGAGAGGAGAGTCAGTATTGGTAGAACGCCCCGAGCGCTGGCAGATCTAAACTCACCTGATCTTCACGGCGTTCCTGCCCGCCGCGGAGCTCAGCTTGATGACGATGTTCAGGGGCACCGACTTGGACCCGTCCTTGAGCCGCGTGAAGTCGTTGGTCAGGAACGTGCCGACGCCGAAGGTCGGGACGAAGCCCGCGTCCTCGGAGATCTTCTTGTACTCGAGGCAGCGCTCGATGTTAAGCGAGTCCGAAAACACCATGGTCTTCTTCTCCGCGACGCCCTGGGCGGCGTAGTACTCGCGCAGCGTCTCGACGTACTCGGCCGGGTCGCCCGAGTCCTGGCGCACGCCCTGGAAGAGCTCTGCGTACGACTTGACGGCGCCGTCGGCGGCCCTGTAGAAGTGCGCCCCCGCGGGCGCGGAGCCGTCGACCGCGCTGACGGGCCGGCTGAAGGCGTTGAGGAACTCGCGTGTGCCGAAGGTGTCGGTCAGCGCGATGCCGAGCTTGCCGCCGAAGGCGCCGACCCAGTACCGCAGGGCGACCTCGGTGGCGGACTTGTAGTCGTTCTGGATGGCGGCGATGCCCATGAACCACTCGTGGGCGACGGTGCCGACGGGGGGGATGCCGAAGCGCATGGCGAGGTGGACGTTGCTGGTGCCGCTGAGCTTGCCGGGGAGGCCGCGGGCCTCTGCCTCCTTGCTCGCCCTGACGAGGCCGCGGAAGACGAGGGCCTGGGTGTGGTAGTCGCGGCGGCGGCGGGTGCCGAACTCTGAGAAGGTGCAGCCGGCCTCGAGCAGGCGCATGCCCTTGGCGAAGGCGCCCTCCTCCTGGCCCTCGTAGCTCCAGTCGGTGTCGATGAAGCGGAAGTAGGCCTCGGAGGTGAGGGCGAGCATGGGGATCTCGTAGAGGATGGTCTCGGACCAGGTGCCCTTGATCTCGATGTTGATGTCGCCGATGTCCGCGTCGGAGCCCGTGTCCTCGCCGACCGGAGCGAACGTGAGCTTGACCTGCTCGCGGGGGCGGAGGCGGAACTCGCGCAGGAAGCTGATGTAGTCGTCGGTGAGGTATGTGCAGTGCTTCTTGAGGAAGGCGTACTCCTCGTCGGTCAGGGAGATGTTACCGAGCTCTGGAGGAGGGAGAAGTGAGTCAGTGAAGGGGGCTCTCCTTGTGTGGGCACGGGGGTTCACGCACTCCGGATCTGCTCGGCGAGCCAGTTGAAGCCGGCCCTCGAGAGCTTCTTCTCGGGCGTCCTGTTGGTGAAGGCGTAGGAGACGGGCACGTCCTTGAAGTACTTTGTGACGGCGCATTGCATCGTAAGCTTGTACAGATCCGTGTCCAGGAAGGAGATGACCCCTTCCGGGTATGGGGAGGAGCTGTTGAAGTCCATTGTCGCCGTAGACCAGATGGGGTGCTGCTCCGGAGGTGGTGTATGTCAGGACTCCGAGGTCATGATCCGGAAGATGCGATGTGGGAGAGGTCCAGAGGCGGCCGGCCAGTACTCGTACCAAAAAATGGCGTGAAGGACTGAATGTTCGAGTCTGGCGCACGCTGCGTCACAACAGTGGAGGGGGAATGTTTGATCGGAGCTGCCCGCCTGCTGAGGTGGGTGGATGGAGGGGCATTTGTGGCTGAGGGGCGCATCTGATCCCCCTAAATTCGTGGAGGGGTACCTGACTTCGGGGACTTATGGTCCGTGCTCGGCCACTGAAGTGTACTAACCGGGCTGAGTTGCAAACATGCCGAATCGCTAGGTCATGTTTTCCACACCATCTCAGGCTCGGTACTGCACTGCCTTTGCACTTCACATACCCGATCACTTCTTCTGTTTGTGACTCACGTACTTACACGGATATTGATCGAGCTGCACTAACAGGAAGAGGCCCTCTCCGTTGGCAACTTGGGCCCACGGATCAACACCGGGATATGAATCCCGGCTCAGCTACATCTCGGCACGGGTCATGTCGAGTCTTTGGAGAAGGCCTGATTGTATTGGGAGACGTTGCACTGTCGTATGTCCGATTTTGATTTTAATCCCCGTCCCTTCTACCTTTTCAAACACCCGTTCCTAGAGATCACAGATCACCTCGCGCGTGCGAGCCTTTTAGAACTTCTGTCCGGCCTCAGCCATCTGGAGGCCGTACTTCTTGAGGCGGATGGCCTGGATGGTGATGAAGCCACTCTGCGCGAAATTGTCAGTAATCGAGCCAACCGAGAGATTTGAGTTCTACGCACCGTCTCGGAGGGGTCGAAAGTGTCGAGCGAGTCCATGGAGGCATCCTCCTCGGAGTACAGCTTCTCCTGGGAGCTACGGCCCAGAACGATGACGTTGCCCTTGTAAAGGCGGAGGCGGACCTCGCCGTTGACCCTCTGCTGAGCGTAGTCGAGAGAAGCTGTCGTGACAGTTAGCCTGGAATCCGACGGAGGGGTCATAAAACTCACGCTGCAGGAAGGCGGCCTCGGGGGAGAAGTAGAGGCCGTTGTAGAGCAGCTCAGACCACTGCTTGCTCAGGTTGTCGCGGAGAGAGCGGACACGGCCGTCGAGGACACTACTTCGCGTTAGTTCTGAACAATGTCACAAGGCTAGATTCAGCTCATACAGGCCCTCGATGGATAGATGTGAAATGCGAAGGATTGTCATGCCCGGGGAGTCGTAGCAGCCACGGCTCTTCAGGCCGATGAACCTGTTCTCGACAATGTCCTGTTCACCAGAGTCAGCTGCCGTATTTGGGTCACGCAAAGAGAGAGGCTTACGATACGGCCAATGCCGTTCTCCTTGCCGAGCTGGTTGAGGAGGCCGAAGAGCTCGACAGAGTCGGTGGCAGTCTTCTGGGGAGCCACGACCTTGACGGGAATGCCCTTCTCGAAGTGGATGGTGATGTCGGTGGGCTTGTCAGGAGCGTCGAGCGGCGAGACGGTCTTGGTCCACATGTCCTCGGGGGGAGTGACATCGGGGTCTTCCAGCATGCCTGCCTCTGTTGACCCGCGGAGTCAGTAATTGCCTTGTATGGATGTGTTGGGAGTTTCGTGACGGAAACAACGCTGTTGGCACCGTCGTCGGCGAGGGTTGGTACGCCGGCAGCGTCTTCCAGCTGCCTTACGATCCGGTCCCGCGCAATGCTTATGGAGACACTATCGGTCCCCTCTCTCCTGGTCGTCACGCTCAAGGACGGAACGGTCATCGAGGTCCCTACAGACTCATCTTGACTCTTCGTGTTTTAGGAGCAACGTGTCGCAGGACTCCTAAGACAGCCAGAATAAAGAAAAATGGGATTACGTACCGTACGAACAATGTGCGAAGTTATCATCCATACTGTAAGGCTTGGCCTTGGTCGAGGTGACGGGGATGCCCTTCTCCGCGGCGTAGTCGAGCAGGTCGTTGCGGCCCTGGAAACGCTTGAAGAAGGTGGGGTCGCGCCAGGGGGCGATGACTGGGGAGGAGAATGAGGGTCAGATGGCGGCCGGAACCGTGAGAAAGGCAAGACGTACCCTTGATGGCAGGGTTGATGGCATAGTAGGCCAGCTCGAAGCGGACCTGATCGTTGCCCTTGCCGGTGCAGCCGTGGGAGACAAAGTCACAGCCCTCCTCCTCGGCGCTATCCCGCGTCAATAAACAAATCAGACCAGGTCAAAGACCAAACTTACGCCTTCATCATGCCCCTGGCAATAACGGGACGAGCCAGACTCGTTCCCAGAAGGTACTGGTCCTCGTAGACGGCGTTGCAGCGGCTATTCTCTTTTAGCGTAGTTTGGGCGAGGTGGTCCAATATTACTTACACCGCCTTCCACAGGAGGTCCTCAACGAACTGGACAGTGTTGGTTAGCCCAAGTTCACAATCGGCAATAGACGTCAGGTCCTAGTTTCCTGCCGCTGGGACGAGGTGTAGGGTGCACAAAGGAGGTCGTACCTCTCGCTTCAAGTCGGCGATGATCATCTATGTACTTTCGTTAGCAGCCTCAGCCAAGTCAGGGGATATGAGGCCAGGATGTATGTACCTTGCTGGCGCCGATCTGGAGAGCTGGAGGGAGTTCATCAGCAAAGGGCACGTGAGCCACTACCGATCACAAGCTTACCCTTCTTCTCGACGGCGGCGAAGTCCTCATCCTGTCCAACATCGGCCAAGAACGCGCTGATGAACGGTCAGCCTGAAATGTCCAGTGATGGACGGCTGGGTCTGGACACGTCCAGTCGTCCGCGCGACGGGGAGGGCATCAACTTACACGACCTCATAACCCTGCTCCAGCAGCCAGAGCAGAATCGTGCTGGTGTCGAGCTGATTCGGTCAATACGAAACGTCCCTCATTGGAGTCGTCGTGATCGAGGTTATCTTACACCGCCAGAGTATCTGGTCGCGGGGTCAGTTTGGTGGGCTCCTTTGTCCTCGAGTGTTGAGGGGTACGTACGCGAGGCAGACCTTGCCCTTGGATCCAGCCATGTTGACTATGTGTGGTATTGGTGATTTAGAACGGGTTCTTGGGTGATTGAGGGTGTAGGAGCTGAGGTCGGTGTGAATTGAGTCACCTCGAGAAGATGGAGGGTTGGTTTGACTGACTCTTCAAAAATTACGCCGGTCTTCGGGAAAGCGATAAGATAAGGTGAAGGAGCTTGTTGGGGTGGTGCCAGTCTTCAGGTTTTGGAACCGAGGGGCATTTGTGTGGCTCAAACTCTCGCTGCTGTGGCTGAGGGAGAGCCACCCCCACAATCAGTCTGGGCTCCACTGCGATGCCAGTGAACTGACCGCCCGGCAGAAAATGTTGCGCTCCGCCAAAATTCTGGGATTTCTCCCCAGTCCAATCCGAGCTCCATGACAATTGAGCCGTCGAGTGCCCGCCGACTACATCTTGACGACAGCAAGCCTCCTCGAGCTGCCTTTCCAGAAGCGCAACCCCTCGAGCCGCCAAAATGTCGCGCAAGCAGGTGTAAGTACAATTGTTGTTCCTGAAACCAGGCGCAAGCTCCTAATACCGAGGCCAGAGACTCTCGCATCCCGGCCCTCATCAAAAATGGGGTCCAGGAAAAGAAGAGAAGCTTCATCGTGGTGGTCGGTGACCGGAATATCAAGGATACGATCGTGAATCTGTACACCATGTGGACTCATGACAACCCGAAACACAACAAGAACATGCTGTGGGCATACAAGACCAAGCTGCTTGGCTTCACCAGGTACGTCCCAGCCGCCCTGGCCAGAGACAAGACTCTTGATTAACGGCTGACCACCCTCGGCGCAGTCACCGTCAGAAGCGCGAGAACAAGATCAAGAAGGAAATCAAGCGTGGCATCCGAGAAGCCAACCACAACGACCCCTTCGAGCTCTTCGTGTCCCTGAACAACATTCGCTACGTATACTACAAGGAGACCGAGAAGATCCTCGGTAACACGTACGGCATGTGCGTGCTACAGGACTTCGAGGCCATCACACCGAACATCCTTGCGCGAACCATCGAGACGGTCGAGGGCGGCGGCATGGTGGTCATGATGCTCAAGGGCATGAACAGTCTGAAGCAGCTGTACAACCTGACCATGGACGTCCACAAGAAGTACCGCACCGAGGCGCACGACGACGTCGTCGCCCGGTTCAACGAGCGCTTCATCCTCTCCCTTGGCGGGTGCAACTCGTGCCTCGTCATCGACGACGAGATGAACGTCCTGCCCATCTCTGGCGGCAAGAGCGTCACCCGCCTGCCGCCGCCGGAGCTCGATGATGACAAGACGGAGGCGCAGAAGGAGCTGGACGGCCTCAAGGAGTCGCTCCAGGACACCCAACCCGTCGGGTCCCTGGTCACCCTGGCAAAGACCGTCGACCAGGCCAAGGCGCTGCTGACTTTCGTGGACGCCATCAGCGAGAAGACGTTGCGGAGCACTGTTACCCTGACGGCGGCGAGAGGTCGTGGAAAGTCCGCGGCCATGGGTGTTGCGGTGGCGGCTGCAGTGGCGCACGGGTACAGCAACATTTTCATCACCTCCCCGTCACCGGAGAACTTGAAGACGCTGTTTGAGTTCATCTTCAAGGGCTTCGATGCCCTGGGTTACGCCGATCACGCCGATTACTCGATCATCCAGTCGACGAACCCCGACTTCAACAAGGCGATTGTTCGCGTCAACATTACGAGAAACCACCGCCAGACGATTCAGTATATCAGGCCGCAGGATGCGCATGTACTGGGCCAGGCTGAGTTGGTGGTTATCGATGAGGCTGCCGCTATCCCGCTGCCTCTGGTGCGGAAGCTGATGGGCCCCTACTTGGTCTTCATGGCCTCGACGATCAACGGATACGAAGGCACGGGTCGATCGCTGTCCTTGAAGCTCATCAAGCAGCTCAGGGAGCAGTCTAGGCCGGGAGCCCAGGCGGATAGTGAGACCACCGTTGCCGATCGGTCCACAGGCCGGCAGTCGAAGGACCAGTCGAACGAGTTCCAGGCCAGCCGGTCTCTTCGTGAGATCACCCTGGCGGAGCCCATTCGTTATGCGAAGGGAGATGATGTTGAGAAGTGGCTGAACAGTGTGCTGTGTCTGGACGCGACGCTGCCACGAGCAAAGGTCGGCGGCCAGGGTTGCCCGGACCCCAGCCAGTGTGAACTGCTCCAGGTCAACCGTGACAGTCTCTTCTCGGTATGTTCCCCTTGAACCGTGAATCGCGACACTCTGACTGACAAAACTAGGGCCATCCGGTTGCCGAAAGGGTGCTTCAGCAGATGGTGGCGCTCTACGTTGCCAGCCACTACAAGAACTCCCCCGACGACCTCCAGCTTATGAGCGATGCCCCCGCCCACGAGCTCTACGTTCTTGCCGCGCCTGCTGCCGAGGGCAAGCTGCCCGAACCCCTCTGCGTCATTCAGGTTGCGCTCGAAGGCAAGATTAGCAGGCAGAGCGTGCTCAACTCCCTGAGCAGGGGACAGAGGCCCTCGGGCGATCTGATCCCGTGGCTCGTCAGCCAGCAGTACCAAGACGAGGACTTTGCCTCCCTGTCGGGCGCCCGTATTGTGCGGATAGCCACGAACCCGGATTACATCGGCATGGGCTATGGAAAGAGGGCGCTGCAGCTGCTGGTCGACTTTTACGAGGGCAAGTTCACCAACCTGTCCGAGGGCGATGCTGTGATGGAGGAGACGTATGCCCGTGTCACCGACGCGGAGCTGGCGAACGCCTCCCTGCTTGACGATGATGTCAAGGTCAGGGGCCTGAATCAGATGCCAGCCCTGTTCGCAAGGCTGGACGAGAAGAAGCCGGCGGCGTTGGACTACGTCGGCGTGTCCTACGGCATGTCGTCCGAGTTGCTCAAGTTCTGGAAGAGGGCCAAGTTCGCGCCGCTCTACGTCCGCCAGACGGCCAGCGACCTGACCGGTGAACACACCTGTGTCATGGTCAAGCCGCTCGACATTGGCGCCGACAACTCGTGGCTGGGCGCGTTCTCCAGAGACTTCCAGAAGCGTTTCCATTCGCTCCTGTCGTATGACTTCCGTGCTTTCTCCTGCATGACCGCCCTCAGCGTTGACGAGGCCGCCAAAGCCGGCGCCAAGCTGGACGGCATCGAGCCCACCCCGTTGACCAAGACGGAGCTTGACAGACTCATGACGCCCTTTGATCTGAAGCGCCTCGAGTCCTACGCCAACAACATGCTGGACTACCGCGTCATCCTGGACCTCCTCCCGATCATCTCGAACCTGTACTTTACCGGCCGGCTCGCGTCCGACGTCAAGTTGACTCCCGTGCAACAGTCTATGCTGCTCGCCATCGGCCAGCAGCGCAAGAGCATGGACATTGCCGCGCCGGAGCTCTCGATGCAGTCCGGGCAGTTCCTTGCCATGTTCATCAAGATTCTCCGCAAGGTCACGGCGCATTTCAGCACTCTCGTCTCAGCCGCGGTCGATGCCGAGCTGCCTAAGAGCAACGCTCTGGGCGTGAGCCTCGAGAACGCCGCGGGCATCCACGATGACGAGGTCGTCAACCAGCGCTTCGAGCCCCTGGAGACGACGCTGGATGACGAGCTGGAGGAGGGCGGCGACGAGGTCCTCCAGGAGCTCCGCAAGAAGCAGCGCGAGCTGATCGACTCCCTGCCCCTGGATCAGTACGAGATTGACGGTGGGGCCGCCAACTGGGATGACGCGGAGAAGCAGATCGCCGATGGCAAGGGCAACACGGTTGTGAGTATCAAGACTGGCAAGGCTAAGCGCAAGGCTGGCCAGCAGACGGCGGCGGAGGTGTACGAGGAGGCGTTTGGGGATAAGCGGAAGAAGGCGAAGAAGTCCAGCAAGAAGGACCGGTGAGATGCGAGCTGAGCCGAGGGGATGGTGGAGGTCCTCGTGTCTGAGTGCATCAACCCAGGACTTTTCCTTTGAAGTCATGTAAAGGGGTCTGGAGTTTGGGATATCTGGGCTGTTCGGCATTAGAGAACAAAAGCAATGGATTGTCTTCCGAGTAACACAATGAATTGTCTGTGATGTTCTTTGCTGGGCCCAGAGACTGGCCATTGAATATCCTGCTCCTCTCATGGTTCTAGTAGAGTGATTCCCTGAGCAGCCCCTGAGCGCATCCGAGATGGTGATGGTCCGAGTGCCCCTTTCTCGTTCCTTCCCAGAGGAGGTGACAAGATGTCGCGTCTGCCGGGCAACGACGCGGCATCGTTCCTGCCCTCTCGCCTCCTGATCCATTTCCTGGCCTCGGATTCACTTCAGTTGCACACTTCACTTCACGTCTTACACCTCTGATTTCTTCTCACGCACCATTGTTGTCTTTCGATTCCAGCCTTCAGTTCTCCCTTCTAATTGTCTCTTCTATTCCTGCGTCCACTTCGACTAACACCGACTCTTGAACGTTGTTTTCTTTCACCTCCTAAAGACAACACTCCTACCACAGCACCCCTATTCTATCTGAAGGCTTTTGCAACACGATTTGTGCGCCCGACCAGGCGTCCAGCGCGCCTCTCACGACGGCTGTTCCTCCACGAAGCCTTCACAACCGCCTCCTCAAATTCATCGACAGCGCCTCAGGTTGTGATGAAGCCGACCTCAGTCCTCAGCCTTCACAAACATCCCCGACAATCAAACAAGCACCCTCAGCACGCCAGGAGAACTGGCATTACATGTTGACCCGCCAACATCATATCACACACTCGCATCAACATCAAGAGGATCATCATACCCACCCCTTCAACATGTGCACCAACTGTATCGCCCATTGCGACTTTTGTGGCTTTGAGCGCCACATGGGGTGGGAGCGTTGTGCAGGGTGGACGGCCGCGTACAAGGAGCACGTCAAGTACTCGCACGTCTTCAGCAACCCTCCCATGCCCGACCCCAACCTATGCCCCTCGAAGGACACGCTCGTCAAGCTGGCTATCCGACCCGGGTCGTGCCCGCGAGGCCCGAGTAAGGCCTATCTTGCTCGCTGCGCTAGAGAAGCTAGAGAAGCCAAGAGACGTCGCAAGGCAGAGCGTCATGATGAGGCAGAGCGTCATGATGAGGCCGAGCGTCGTGATGAGGCCGAGAAACGTGGCGAGGCCGAGACACGGGGCAAGGCCGAGAAACGGGGCAAGGCCCAGAAACGTGGTAAGGCCGAGAGACGTCGCGGGGCCAAGGGCCGTCGTGACGCCAAGAAGAAAGGGGTCAAACTCGAAGTCATCAACGAAGAAGAAACCTGCGGGACTAGGGGTTCTGGCGAGGATGGCTGCATCGGATATGAAGTTTGCGCGGAGATCCGGGGCCTGGGGCCGGAGCATTGGGATGGCCAATGGGGCCACGTCAAGGTCAGGGAGAGGATGGGACTCGATGACTTGAGCTTCGTCGCCAGCCAGTATCAGCAGAAGAAGGACTCGAAGCCCCAGCCCCAACGCCTCTTCGAGTCGCGGCCCCTCTGGAAGCCAGGTGACGACGAGGAAGTGGAGGCGACCCCCCGTGCGACGAGAATGGCGCCGATCGAGTGGACGTATAGGCTCAGGGAAGCCACTGACGACGAATCCGCCGCGGCGGAGGCCGAGAGCGAGGGGGGTTGGGAGAGGGTTCTCAAAGCTCTGCCGCGGGTGAAGAGCCCTGGACTGAAGACTAAGGGAAAGGAGAGGGAGATGAGCGACACAGTCCCGACCCCTGCTGAGCAGGAGGAGGAGGACAATGCTCCCAAGCTGTTTGTACACGACATCCCCGGCCCGATATCAAAGACGGTCCTGGCTACGAAGAGGGACAAGAGGACAGGGGTTGAGCGGCTCGTCATCCCTCACATGGCCACGATTCCTGTCCTTGGAACGGAGAAAGCCGAAAGCGACAGCCCGCCTCAACGCTGCGAAAAGACCGCTCCCGCGCAGACTGAGAAGAAGCAGGAGCAGGCCCGCCCGGAGCTGGGTCGCAGGCAGACGACGCAAAACCACATCACCGGCAGGCGGCGCCGGGTGCAATTCGCCAACGCCGAAGTGGCGGCCGAGCAGCGCAGGGCGGAAGCGGAGGGCCCGGTGCAGGGAGAGCTGCATAACGTGTCTGGGCCGATCCCGATAATGCCGATGAGGAGGGACAGGCACTTCAACGGACCGTCGATGTTTCCTCACTGAAGGTGAGCTTGCATGGTGTTTCGAGAGCACACACGACATGAATTTTACGACTTGATGACGCGACTCGACGATGGAACGAAGAGCGAGAACGGATACACATCGTCGCAAGACCTGGTTGCCGCACGTTTGCCAGACGAGCGTTTCGTACAAATACCCATTTGTTTTCAGCTGCAGGTTGGCCAGGCCGGCCGGGAGAGGATGGATACAGAGAGGGCACCTAATGGTAATCAGAAACCTTTGCTCACTTAGGAGGAGGGAAAGGGGACGGGGAATGATACCTTGGCTCAGTCCACAGGTCCAACCAGGCCTGGGCTTTAATGACAACACACTTTCACCGCACCAAACTCATAAAGCACCGTGAACACAGCATTGTGACAAAGAACCACTAAAAGATTGTATTTTGCAAAAAAAGCAGCCAGGATTTGGGGACTCATGCTAACAAAGAAACGCCCCATAATGCCCAGGGAAGCAGCGAGAAGCAGAAACAAGAAAACAAAAGTACGTACGCACGCGGGAGGATGCCGGACTTGAGATGTAACAAGAGCACAGACGAGAAAAATAGTAAAAGCGAGAAGACAAAAAAACGCCCTTGCTTTCCCCCGCGAGGGGGATGGCATCCCAAGGACTGCTGCGGCACGAAACCTCCCGATTTTTCCCCCCAAATTCCGAGAGCGACACGAGGCAGTGGTGTGTGTGATGTACAGAGGATGGGGCCTCCTGTCGATGGCCCCCCAGACCTGCCCTGATCTCTCCCGAGTGCGGAGCTGCAACGCTCCTTGTGGTTCCAGACCCGTATAGATAGATGAGAGTGTTTTCCGTGAAATGTGGGATATTCATCCAACGCCCCCCGGCACGAGCTATAGCTGGTGGCATGTGCGGCAGTGGCCGCTTACCACCGCACCGGCGGCACGTCCATACGGCGGGCGTAGCTGGCGGCCGCGTTGTCGCGGGCGGCGTTGGCGCCGGGCTGCCACTCGATGCCTGGCCTGTTCATCCTGTCGCGAAGCACGCGGGAGATGGTGCCGGCCTCCAGGGGCATGGAGTTTGCGAGCTGCTCGATGCTGCGCTTGGCGTTGTTATTGTTGTTGTTACCGCCGCCGTTGTTGAAGCCACCGTTGACGGCGATGACGACAACCACGACGATGACGATGATGATGACGATGACCACTGGGGAAGAAAGTCAGTACAAGTTCCACATCTAGTAAAGTAAGGGGGGGTCGGGGGAACGCACCGCAGATGGCGAGGCACCACCACTTCTTCTTGCGGGTAGCACGGGCAGTGTTGACGGCCACCTCGATCTCCTCGTTGCCCTTGATGAGGTTCTCTGCGACCTCCTCGCCCTTCTGCTCGATCTGGGCGACGGCGGCCTCCTGCTGGACGACGATGGTATCCATGTCCTGGAACATCTGGGCGAGCTCGACCATCTGGCGCTCGATGCGCTGGATCTCGGCGTGCCTGTCCTGGACGGCGTTGAGGGCGGCGCGGGCCTGGCCCTGGCGGGAACTCTGCATGAGGGCCTGGCTGAAGACGGCGCCGCCGTCCGGGTCGGAGACGGCCTGGCGGACCTCGTCCTCGTCGGCGTCGGGCCGCACGATGCGGTACTGCCGCGCCATCTGATCCTGCGTCTTCTTGCGGAACTGCGACTCGATCTGCTGGTACTGCTGGATGACGGTCTTGAGGCGGCGGTCGATGCGGCCGACCTGCGGGTTGTTCTTGGGGGTGCGGGAGTCGGGGTTGGACTTGACGGTGCGCACGCGCTCGACGAGGGCGCGGTACATGGACATGGTCTCCGCGCTGAGGGCCTCGAGCTGGCGCTTGGTGTTGCTGGTGCCCGAGGTGTCGGCGTCGGCGAGGGAGCGGTCCTGGAGCATGCGCAGCTGGCCGAGGTTGTTCTCGACCTCGTCGATGCCCTGGTCGATGGACCGGCACTCGTTGAGGATGGCATTGGGATCGCCGCCGCCGCCACCGTAGCCGCCGCCCAGGGAGGTCATCTCGGTGGCATCTGGACAAGTCAGCTCGACTTCCTTCACTCTGTTGACATCAAGGGGCTCCTGCAGGGCGTACCATTGTATCCGCCGTACTGCTGACCGCCATACGACTGCTGGCCGCCGCCATAACCGCCATCTGACGGCCCCCGGTCGTCGAAGGGGTTCTGTCTGCCACCGTATCTATCCATCGCGTCGTCAGTATTGGTGGTCTAGCTCCAGGGTCGAGAGACTGGATGGCATCGGCGAGACATACCCGTACTGTTTTTGTTGATCCATGGTGTTAGCACTTGTTCTATCAAAGAAGCAAGGGGCCACGAGGAGGAGATCGGAGCAATGTGGACGGGAAAGGAAGAAAACAAGACGATGGGTCAACAGGAAAGATAGATTGGGTGCTGTCGGCCCGGCAGGCGTGAAGCGCAGGGACGGCAGTGGGCAGAGCTAAGGGAGAGCAGGAGAGGAGAGGAGAGGTCCCAGGTTCCAGCCGAGCACTTCAGCCGAAACCTAGAGAGTGCGAACGATGGGGTGAAACACATACGCTCATGATGATGTGAGGGGACCGCGAAGGCGTCTTCCCTGTGGTCGGTTATGTATGGAGCGGGTCTCGAGGATCGGTCCCGCTGCTGGGATGTGTCGACAGTCGAGATGATTATGCGTCGCCGGGTGGTCGTGTGGTCGTGACGTTTCGCCCGTTCGTGCCGGTGCGAGAGCTGGAATGCGGGAGGGACGATTCGAGGAGCGTCGGCGCGAGAGAGGAGGAAACAGAAATGTGCAAGGCCTTGCTCGCGGACAAGGATGATCGACCGTCAGATAGGAGGTGCGTGCGCGCGTATTGTCGCCTATACTGTTCTGCCGTCGATAGGGCGAGCAGGGGTGAGAAGGCTGAAGTCGAGGATGGGGAGATGGAATTAGAGAAGGGGGACGGATTGACTGTCGATGCTAGCCAGCCAATGGAGCAGGATCCAAGATGGCGGTGGTGTTCCAAGGAAATCGGTCTCAAGGCTCGTCCAAGAAAGGGGCCGTCGTCTCGAGTGGTCACGGATGGTTGGATTGGGATGTCGAGGGGTGGAAGAGAAAAGGAGACAAGACAGTCGATCACCCCTGCTCGAAGTCGGGGCGCGAGCTTGTGGTGCTCTGGCGATTGGGTCCAGGGGCCCAGGAACCGCTTTTTAGGGGGTGTTGGGCCTGCAGCAGAGTCGAGCTCGAGCGAATGAGCGCGCAGCGTGAGGCGCAGGTTCCCGGCTTGGTATTCTCAGGGGTCTCGCCCACAGCGGTTGAAACAGTGGATCTTGGGCGTTCTGGAACTGCCTTGGCGTTCCTTTATGTAAGCTCGAGTTTGTTTGAGCAGCACCTCGAAATGCAGAGTCGAAAGAGAGGTTGAAAAGGCGAAAGAGGAGCAAACATCACCATTGACTCTGTCGCGAAAGCTGACCGGTTATATTCTTGCAGCTAGCTGTGGAGGCTTACCCTCCCAAGCTGCAGAGCTGACCACCTAGCCTTACCTCGCAGTCGTAAATGCAGCGGCATGCGGTTGTCCCAAAATAGCTTACATTGCGGTCCACTGAACCTTCAGCATGTTCGCCACCGACCCAACTTTTTTTTGCTGCGGCGTCTCCGACCTCTGCGACCATCACCAGCCTCATGGGTATTTTTGCGCACTGCCTAAATAGCGCAACAGCCCATCGTGGTATTTTCTGGGCCTGATTAGCATATATTATCGTGCTAGGAAAAGCCGTGCATCTTGGAATATTGTCTCCGAGGAGCGCCCACGGGAGAGCCGACACCCTCTACGGCATGGGGAATCCTCCAAGTGATGACCAACAGCAGGGATACTTCAGCCCTACACCGGCGAAAGCATCCTCGAGGCTAGATTGGGGATTGGGCGTACTATCACCACCGAGGATGCGGAGAAATCGCCGTTATAAACTTCCGTGAATGGAGCTGGGAAAGATCCACCTCGACCGACGGAGGCCGTCTCCGAGTCCGGACCGGCCCCGAAATCCCTCAATGGAGCCCCGTGTGTGTGTTGGGCTGAGCCGCGACTGAGATTTTCAGAAGCCTCACATCCCGAGAGTAGATGACGTGGTTCGGTAAAATACAGAACTTCGCGACTACATCTACTGCACTCCCTCATCACCACGTTCACTTCACGCTCCGAAGATGGGAGACGCCGGCCCCAACAGTTCAGGGGCTCTTCCTCCCCTGGCCCGTTATCTTGAATCACTCCTCCCGGGTGACCGCGCATCGCTCTCCTCAACCGTCATCCCGTCCCTGATCCAGGCCGTTGCCGATATCGCGGACACTCTCAGGGCCTCCCACCATGTCGCCCTCGCCGGCACCGCAAATGCCTTTGGCGACGACCAGCTCAACGTCGACGTCTCCGCCGAGAACATCCTCCGCGCCGCCCTGGCCCAGTGCCCCTCCGTGACCACGGCCAGCAGCGAGGAAGACCCCATCGAGCGACCAGTCCATGCCTCTGCGCCCTCAAGCACAAGCACCTCCCCGGAGCAGTACACCGTCGCCTTCGACCCCCTCGACGGAAGCTCCATCATCGCCCCCAACTGGACTGTCGGCACCATCCTCGGCATCTGGGACGGCCCAACCGCCCTGAACCAGGACCCGACGACGAGGCAGGTCGCCTCCATCCTCGGCGTCTTCGGCCCCCGTACGACAGCCATCATTGCCCTCCGCGTCCCTGGCGCCCAGCCCACCTGCTTCGAAGTTGCCATCGACCCCTCCCCGGCGCGCGAGCACACGCTCCTCCGCACGGAAATCCGCCTGGCGGACGCGCCGCACAAGACGCGGTACTTCGCCCCCGCGAACCTCCGCGCCGCCGCGGAGAACGAGCAGTACGCCGCCCTGATCTCGAGGTTCATCGTAGAGAAGTGGACGCTGCGGTACTCGGGCGGCCTGGTGCCGGACCTGGTGCATGCTCTGGTCAAGGGGCATGGCGTCTACGTCTCACCTGTGACGGGGAAGAGCAAGGCGAAGCTGAGACGGTTGTATGAGCTGTGCCCTGTGGCGCTGATTCTCGAGTGTGTTGGCGGAAAGGCCGTGGACTCGGCTGATAGCACGCGGATCTTGGAGAGGCCGGTGGGTGATTGTGACGAGAGGGGAGGGCTGGTGTGCGGCAATGCCGAGGATGTTGATGAGGTTGTCAAGGCGCTGGTCGGGGGTGTCTGATCAGAGCGTAGTTCAGACATAGGCTGCGGTTGCATTCAGAGATGGGCATTAGACGCACAAGAGCCGGAGTTTAGACCATAGAATAGACCTGCCTAAAGGAGTGAAGACAGATAGAATGAGAGCTGTGATATTAATGTTCAGAGTATGCCATCTATCAAGCGACGCCTGAGAAACACCCGACGCCTGAGAAACACCCAACGCCTGGCTAGAAAAACAGAAAAGTTCCGCTGTGCATGTACAGATGCATTCAATCGTAAACAGCCGCCGAATCATTCACAGACAGGGAAAGGGAAAACCTCAGAGTGCGGGGTGATGCGTCTGCATCAGCCAGAACCACCGTCACCCACGCCTCTGTCAGCCAGAGTCCCCGTCGCTGTCGTCATTCTTGGGCACCCCAGCCTTCTGCTGAGGCGCTTCATCAGGCGCCTGTTGGGCCTCGTCCTTGCTGGCCCGCTTCTCGCCAGCCGCCACCATATTCCGGATAAGGCTCATGTTCTTATCGAAATCCTCGAGGATCGACGGGTAGTCGTCCTTCGTGGGCGCGATAGAAGCCTTATCGCCGCTCTGAGAGATGCGGAGGCTCCCGCGGGCATCGACCGCATCCTCTTCGGCAACCTCAACGCCGTTGATCTTCAGCATCAAGCCGCCGGTGCTGCCGCCTTCCTCCGACTCTGTACCCGTCTTCGCCTTGGCCGGGTTGCCGCTGGCGGAGGCCGAGTCCTCCATTCGGGTGATCTTGGCGTCCATCACGGCGAATCCGCCACTGATGCTCGAGGCCGATGTGACCTTCCAATTGCCAGTGGCTTGCCCGGTGGCTGGATCGGTAACCGGGGCCACGTCGACGATGATGCCGTGGCTTCGAGGTGGTTGTCGGGAGTCGGTGGATGCTTCGGGTTCGCGCGAGCGGGCGATCGCCGCTGTCAGCTCGGCCGGGTCATCATCAGCGAAGATGTACTGAACCCGCGGATGGTGCGCCTGCTGGCCGCCAGAGGAGGAAGCCCCAGAGTTGATGTTGTTAACAAGCGTGAAGAAGCCGGCTGGGTCGAGCTTGGCATTCTGAGGCGGGGGCGGTTCTTGATGCGCCGGACCGAGTCCGTGGGCTTCGGCAGGAGGGCCGGACGGCTGGGAGGCTTGGAGCGGCTCCGGTTCCTTGGGTACAGGCTGTTCCTGCTCTGGTACCGGAGCTACAGCCTCGGGCTGGGTGTTGGATGCGGTGTCGGCCATGATGGGAGCCACGGGTTCGGCGTGGGAACCGCGAGGGTTGTGGAAGCCGCCGGGGCCTTGGGATATCGAGGCTATGTCTCTCCGAGTCTTCCTTTTTGCTCTCTTCGAGGGTTTGGCATCTTTCTGGGCCTTTGATGACGTTGAGGTGTCTTCCTCGATGGTCGGGAGAGAACGATCGAAGGACATGGCGCCGAGGGGAGGTGGGCTTATCGTTATCGGAGCTTTTATCGCTATCGCCCACGTGACTTTCGTTGAGGTTGGGTTGGATCAGCAGCTGATGAACCAATACTGAGCTCACCCACTGGAAGGGAAAAGAATAAGTGCAGGCTTTATTTCAATGAGTTTTGTGAGGCAGAGCTCCGAAAGAGTGACCTGGGAATTCTGGCAGTTGAAGTTCCCGCAAAAGCCTGCAAGGCAACGGGATTTGAGTGCGCCGCCGGGTGGCTTTCAAGGCAACCAACCGCGCAGGATTCGAGTGATCAAAACGGCCGTATTCGGCGCTTCCATTGAATGTCCTAATGCATATTGGGTATCTCTGGTACTAGGGAAGAACGAAGAACGAAGAACACAAACACAAATATGCTTCCTCCCGGTCATGTACCGATCTCTGCAGGCTCAGTCGTCGTCTGGTTCATGGTCTTGTTACCCGTGTCGTTCCCCTGCTCATTCCATTCGAATTCTAGAGGAAGAATTGTCAGTGTAGACTCCGGCAAAGAATATTAAAGACATACTCTGTCGACACATGGGGCATTGTCCTTTGGCTGCGTCTTGCTTGATCCATTCTAGGATGCAGTGCTGCTCCATGTAAGTCACCGGGCTGGCAGCAAAAGGGAAGATAGACCGACCATGTGGAAATTGTGAGCACACTTTCCTGACACTTGAGGCCTGTTAGAGGTCATCTCTGAGCCGGAAGATCATGAGGCACTCACAGATACTGCAGTCATCGCCTGGGTACTTGCAGGTCGGGCATGTGCCGTCAAAGTGGACTTGGCAGATACCGCAGACATCGTCCTCGGGCAGGTCCCATTTCCAGGTCGCCACCGTCTCCCAGCGAGTGATCTTGACCTTCATTGCCGAGAGGTTTTGTTGGGGAGCTTTGGTGTTTGCTGTAATATCTAACGAGCCCCCGATGCTTTGTTTTGGGCTGGGTCAACAACACGGTTGACGGCGTCAAGGCGCACCGTTCCAGATTGGAGCTAAGCCAAAAGGTGGGCCCTCCGAAACAGGCGCTGGGTGGCCCAAGCTCCTCGCATCCGCGGCATTCCGGTGTGGTCCGTCATCCCGCATTCTCCTTATCAGTGCTCCGAAGGTTTCCAGCCATCCCCAGCACCACCTAGTCGGGATCAACCACCACCACCTGCCTCCTCACCACCTTTACCGCGGCCGACGTGCCAGGGAGACCTACAGGGACGACAGAGCGATGCATATTCGCTGACCTACGCGGCAACCACTGCTCCTGACTTCCTCCTCGACAGGGTCGGGCTTTTGGAACCTCCAACCGTGTGACAGTGCCGTTCCGCCGTGGTCCGCTCAACCGCCATCACGCAATTGACCAACCTCGAACCCCGCCACCCTCACCATGGCGGCCGTCGCCATCTTCCGGTCGACGACCCGGGCGTCTATGCCCCGGTGCACTGCGAAGACCTACCAGATCGGCCTCAGTGCCTCTCGACGCTCCTTCTCCTCCTATCTCGTCACCCCCAAGGAGCTCAACGAGGCCTTGAGCAAGAACCCGCCCACCAAGATCAGCACAGACCCCAGGACCATCCCGCTCTGCGCGGCGTGGTTCCTCCCCAATGACGGCCGCAAGGGCATCGACGTCTACCGGGAGCAGAGGATACCCAAGGCTCGCTTCTTCGACCTCGACAAGGTCATCGACCGCCGCAGCCCGTACCCCCACATGCTGCCCTCCGGCAAGGACTTTGCCGCGACCATGAGCGAGCTCGGCATCAGGAAGGACGACGTCGTCGTCGTCTACGACACGAAGGAGCTCGGCATCTTCAGCGCACCCCGCGTCGCCTGGACGCTGCGCATCTTCGGACACCCCAAGGTGCACATCCTCGACAACTTCAAGCTGTGGGTCGAGGAGGGCCTGCCGACCGAGTCCGGTGAGCTGTACACCGTCGAGTGCGGCCCGTACCAGATCCCCCAGATGGAGGAGAACAAGGTCGCCGACTTCGAGGAGGTGCGGGAGGCTGCGCTGGAGCATAACAAGGAGGGCGCCGAGGGCATCCAGATCCTGGATGCCAGGTCGCCCGGCCGGTTCACCGGCAAGGACCCGGAGCCCCGTGAGGGTATCTCTTCCGGCCACATGCCCGGTTCTATCAACATCCCCTTCAGCGCCGTTCTCGATCCCACAACCAAGACCTTCCTGCCCGCCGACAAGCTGAGGCAGCTGTTCAAGGAGAAGGGCGTTGACCCCGAGAGGCCCATCATCTCGAGCTGCGGTACCGGCGTCAGCGCCTGCGCCCTCGAGACTGCCCTGGAGCTGGCCCAGTACGGCAACCCTGAGAAGCGCAAGGTATACGACGGCAGCTGGACGTGAGTCATCCATCCCCAACCCCGTACAAACATCAATCCAGACTAACACCGGCGGTAGTGAGTGGGCTCAGCGCGTTTCCCCGTCCGAGTCCCTGATCAGAAAGATCGAGTGAGGCGCTGGATTTGCCGCGCCGGGCAGACTTTTTGCGCGTGGACCGCGATACCCGTCTTACTCCCCTCCTGGTTTTCTCTACTCTACGATATCCCGGCTCATGAAAAACGGGGATTTCTTCCTCCTTTGGCGACTGACTACGTACGCATCGGCGGCTTTGCTTTGTTTTTGGCGGATGGACGCGAGGTTGTGACAGTGAGGGTCAGGATGTAAATAGCCTCAGCAAGTAATTGCATGTGATTGACCCCGACGGCAGGCGGATCGAGTCTCGCGTGATGTCGGCGATTGAAGGATAGACAGAGAAGAAATGAATTTTCTTAAGATTTAGTCTGATGTGATGGAAGACAGGTCCTTCAAAACCACCCAATTCTCATCCATTGACTGGAATTGGAGTGGTAGTATCGTTCCGTTATACCTCCGAGTGAATACGGACACCGGGTGAATTCAGGGGCAGTTGTCCGGCGTCGCTCGGTGAGCTCGGTGAACCCCACTCACCGAAACAGGCTCCACCAAAATGTGCCCCACCCCTTAGGGCTGCCTCATTCGTTAGGCGCCGAAAACTAGGGCTTCGGTTTTCGCTCAGCAGCCAGGACACACATTTTCGGCCCCATCGCCAGCAAAGTCGTCGCCCTCGCACCCCCGCAAAAAAAGTTGCGACGTCTACAACCCTCACCTGCAACACCAAACCGCGCTTGACGGCCCTCGACGACACCGACGTTCGACTAATCCGACCAGCAAACGCAAATATGGCCGACCGTGGAAGCTCCGCCCCCCGTGGCGGTGGTGGTTTCGCATCCCGTGGTGGTGACCGCGGCCGTGGTGGTGACCGTGGACGTGGACGTGGCCGTGGACGTGGTACGTGGCATTCGAGGACGGATTGAGGCCGGATGCGATGTGTCTGGAGGGCATTGTTGCGGCTGCGCTCGTGCTGCTGCTTGTCGGTGCCCTCGGATCGCCGTCCGGGCCTCGTCCGCCGAATTGTTGGGATCGCGGCAACTGACTGGAAACAGGTCGCCGTGGCGGCAAGTCCGAGGAGAAGGAGTGGCAGCCCGTCACCAAGCTCGGCCGTCTCGTAAAGGCCGGCAAGATCAACTCCATGGAGGAGATCTACCTGCACTCCCTTCCCGTCAAGGAGTAAGTTCAATCCAGAATCAGCTCAGCGGGGTTTATCGATCCAATTGCTAACTGACCGCCCTCAGGTACCAGATCGTCGACAACTTCGTATGTTCCACCCGAACCGCTACATCGATCCCTCGATGCGAATCCGAGCCAACCCCACGAACGATATACTGACTGAACGCGATGTAGTGCCCCGGCCTGAAGGATGAGGTCATGAAGATCAAGCCCGTCCAGAAGCAGACCCGTGCCGGTCAGCGTACCCGTTTCAAGGCCGTCGTCGTCATTGGCGACTCCAACGGCCACGTCGGTCTCGGCATCAAGACCTCCAAGGAAGTCGCTACCGCCATCCGCGCTGCTATCATCATCGCCAAGCTCTCCGTCATCCCCGTCCGTCGTGGTTTCTGGGGCTCCAACCTTGGCCAGCCTCACTCCCTCCCCACCAAGGAGTCCGGCAAGTGCGGTTCCGTCACCGTTCGCGTACGTATCCCCTCCCCCCGAATCCGCCGCGATGCCACGGCGGCGCCGCTCTCAAGACCGACCGTGCTGACCTCCTCCCAGCTGATCCCCGCCCCCCGTGGTACCGGCCTCGTCGCCTCCCCCGCCGTCAAGCGTCTCCTCCAGCTCGCCGGTGTTGAGGACGCCTACACCTCGTCCGCCGGCTCCACCAAGACCCTCGAGAACACCCTGAAGGCCACCTTCATCGCCGTCTCCAACACCTACGGCTTCCTGACGCCCAACCTCTGGAAGGAGACCAAGCTCATCAGGAGCCCGCTTGAGGAGTTCGCCGACACGCTTCGGGAAGGCAAGAAGTACTAGACGGAGAGGTTGACGGGATGACGCGGGTCTGTTAAACCAAAGGAAAGGCGTTGCTATTTGCGCATTTCTCTGCATCGTCGGTTGGCCTGGGCATGAATTACGGCTTATGGGCTAGCTCGGATCTGAATAAAAGGATCAAACTTCAGCAAGGGACGAAAGATCGGATGTGACTGATGCGTGATGGCGTGAGGTTGGGACCACGGCTCCGTCGGGGTCACTCGGGGCCACGGAAACAGGATCATCGGGCATGATGTTCGGCGGTCTGGCGTTTCTGGGCCCAGATATTGTCTCCCCTTTCTCGGAACTAACTGAGTTTACCTAGGATAAGTATGCTGGCTCACTGGTCTCGTTCTATCAGTTAAGGATCCTCCGGATCCTCCAGGTGCTGCCACGGATACCGCGCTTCTCTTCGCATCTGGCCAAGGGATACCTTGTCGACCACCTCGATCTCGAGCCCCAGATGATGAATAGCGTCGGCGTGAGACTTGACAAGGTCGGCGGGGAAGATGCGGCTCACGATCCGCTGTCGATGGACTATGCCGTTACGCCGAAGAGAGACAAGCTCCCAGGCAGTGACAACATCAGGGGGCAGCGCCAGGGACCATGTACCGTTGCACGCGATCTCCGTGGTTGCGTCTGGCACATACTTGTACCTGAAAAGACACGCCTGCTCCGTCCGTCCGTACCACAGCTCAAGAGTCTGCAGCGCGGGCATTCTGCGGGCGCCATGAGCTGCTGTTAGGAGCAGCCGCTTGGTGTCTTCCTCGTTGCCTCGGGGGAAGGAAATCTCTCTCGTCTCGCCCGGGCAGCGTAGAGCCGGCGATGTAAGGGACACAGAGGCCAGGTCCGGCCATGTGCCGTGGTGTGCTGGTTCCTGGCAGACGGCGTCGAAGAAGTCCAGGGCGTCTGCGACGAAGGACACGGACAGGTTTCGCAACCCCTTGAAATCTCTAGCCAGGCTGTGTCCGAGAGGCCGATACGGAGACCTGAGCAGCTGTATCCCCATCTCTCTTCTCGGTGCGAGGTACAGGGAATCAATGTCTGCGTTGAAGTCCTCGAAAAGAACGATGTGCTTCACCGTTTCCGGCGCCCACGTCATCATATTCCGTGTCAGGCCTGGTAACACCCGTCAGCGAGGGCCCTCGCTTGGTGAGCTTCAGGGACAAGTGCATGCATACCTTCGTCGCGAGATATCTGCCCGCCTGACCACCTTTCCCGCCACCATTCAAACCAGATGGTCTCGAGCCGTGGAAGGTTTTTGAACAAGTTCTCAAAAGTAATCGGCGACCATGCCCGTCGCGTTTGACGGCGAAGGAGGAGCCTAGTGACGCTTCTGACAATGGGCAACTCCACGAAGGCGGAAACAGGAAAAGCGAAGATCTTGTCCACGCGTTTTCTGGTGATGGAACGGGCCATCGGCATCCGTTGGCCCCCTGCCCAGCCATGAAATGGGTCATCGGGGGCGATGATTTCACGGCGGCCAAGCGCTTGTTCCCCGGGGTCGTCGTCGTCGAAGTCGAAGTCCTTGAAATGGTGCTCCGAGTCGCTCGGAGAGTGGGCGGACAACTCCAGCGTCAGGTCTTGCCGGAGAACCCCTTCCCAGGCGCCGAGAACGCAAAACAGATCATAAACGGCCTCTCCAGTGACGACAGTGTTGGCGTTGATCACTCGGCCGAGCTCACTGCCGCTGTCACAGTCAGGACAGTCGTAACGACAAAGATCAACTCGAAGCCAGACGTGGCGGATGAGGGCAATCTGTCGCGGGACGAGCCTGGACAATGCCCCGAAGTCATGCTGGTTGAGAATGAGCTTCCCAAAGAGGACTTTCTCGAAGCAAGACTGCCACTCCCTGCAGACCGTCGCATATCTGGCGATATGGCGGCGACTGAGGAGAGACGTGATGGGTTGGAGCTGTCCGGCTTCAACACGGGTTTCGGCGCCGCTGTGGCCGCGAGGATCGGCTAGTTCTTCCAGTATCGAGAGTCGGGTTTCGACTGGCAGCAGAAGCCAGGAGAATGTTCTGCGGTCCATGAAGTGGCGAGTTCCGTTCATGAGCAAGGTGAGGGTCGAGGAAGAGGCACCGAGCTTGAAGTAAGAACAGCAACGCCGATTCCCGTCAGCCACCAAGCCGGAGGTAAGATCCGTACAAGAGCCGGGGGATAAATAGGCCGCGTGCCCAGAACCGCTCCGGCAACCCAGCGGAGGAGGGCAGACAGCCGTGAGACCAGTAAGATGATTTCCCTCAAGTCGAGTCAAGGACTGCGGCGGCAAGAGACGTGGTCTTGCGGCGGGTAAGGCTGAGGGAGCATTCCACGCGCGAGATGTGCTCGGCCGCCAAGAGCTCTGTCTGCTCAGGGCGTGTTTACTTACACCGTCCACGGCCGAGGCCCTCTGGACTACATACGTCTGGGGAGGATACTAGCAAGGCGCAGATTATATAATTCAAGATATCTACCAGGACTAGTTGATTCATCACCCTCGGTTGACGTGACTACCGACCTTTCCTCAGAGTGTTGAAGGACTGATACATGCGCTCCTCCTGCTGGGGCGTGAACTCGTGCTGGCTGGGTCAACATTAGCGATGAAGTCCATGCGCATTAGACGTCCATAAAGTACATACCAAGGTTTAGCGCTGTAATCCATGTAGTTATGGATGGGATCAAGCCCCGGCTGATCAGGACAGGTATCCTGCCCAATGTTGCACCCCTCCGAGGCGCCCAACATGGCCGGCGTGTCGTCGATGAAGTCCCCCTCACCATAGCAACTGAACCCTTCGAAGACGTGGAACAGGCCGAACCAGTGTCCCACCTCATGCGTGGCTGTCTTCCCCACGTTGTCCGTGGGCTCGTACGGCGTGCCTGGTCCCCCCGGCATGGTCACGGCCCCGACGTGGCATCCGTCCCACTCCATCCACGAGGTGCCGTTCATGCCCGTGTTGACCGGGTCCGCGACGGGGAACTCGCACAAGCCGGTCACGAAGCCGGGGACTCTCCCCACCCCGCTCTCGAAGAAGAGGTTGAGCTCGTCATATCCGCCGCGCCGGAGTGCGAGGGCCTTGTCCTTGTGGCGCGTCGTCGAAGCCCAGGCGGTGTTGATGGTGTGTGACACGGCCTGGACGGCGAACTGGATATTGTGTGGTGCAAATGTTTCGTTGAGGACTCTCATCTGATATCGTTAGACTGCTGCTATCATCCGAACTTTGCTCAACCATCGTGTAAGCACTGGGCGCATACTTGGTCTTCCAGCATTTGGTCCGTGACAAAGCCGGCATCTTCTTCGGTCTCGACAACGTGAACGTAGGTCGAGATGACAAGGGTTTCGGTCCGGTTCACGCCGGAAGAGAAAGTTCCATCCTCTGCTCTGGCTCTTCTCGCAGTTTGAAACCCGCGAGCCACGTCGAGCGCTTCAAGTGGCGGTTCCGATGAGCCGCAGACGTCCGAAGCAAGTGCAGCGCTCCCAATGGGGACAGCGATAAGAGGCAACAGGTAACCAGGCTTCATGGTTGCTGCTGGGTGACGTTGAATTTAAGTTGAGAATGAGGGCGGAGAGGTTGAGAGAAGATTGTCAACTGTTGCCGGCGATATCGCCATGTTATAAGAGGTCTTCACGATGATCAGCGTGCGCTCTGACCAAGAATCCGCTTCCCGATTTAGCAGCTGGTGTCTGCCGAGAGGCACCACAAGACGGAGGCTGCCAAATTGAACCCAATCTCCGGATTCTCGCATTGTATATCCACGTTTGATGCAACATGAATACGAGGACGGAGGATTGGGCACACACATCTTCAGCCATCGCTGTCTGAAGAGCACATAATGTTCAATAAACGGCCCAACCAAGCGAACTATATTACCACCCTGACTTTTTCCGTTTCGATTGCCAACACGAGAATGGTTGTACAGAGTGTCAAACGTACGTCCAACCCTTGAAAAGAGCCCCTTTTCATCAATCCCAGGCATGGACCATGGACTCTCCCTACCTTTGGTACGGATGACAAGAGGAACCTCCATGCGGGGCTCACGATGTATTCGTCATATTGGGCATAGGAGAGGTGCTAACTTATAGCCTTAGTCTAGATTGCCTCGACCGTGGTGTACGTACTTCTAAACACACCTCAAGCAGGCCGAGCGCAAGTAGCTGAGTACATCTCATGGCGGCGACGCTCCCTCAGCTCTACTTCATTCAACATTGTGGCAACTTGAGTACTCAGTCAATTCCAACATCACTCCGCAAGACTGAGGCTCTTGCCGCAGTCCTTGACGTGGGGGGATGACGACAAGAGCAATAGGCCGTTGTGGCCCGAGGAGATGGCGAGAATATCATCATCAGGTGTCGGTCGATGCCACAATCGAAGTGCGACGTCACGTAGGTAGGGCTCGGACAGGGAGCAAGGTCATCGGAAACTTTAACTTGACTTCTATTTCGGACGGGCTTCGAAGCACGCGGTCCATCGACTCTCGACTCCGGGTTTCAGGCAGCTCGTGGCCGCATTGCAACCCCTCCTTCTCTCGTGGATCATTCAATCCCGACACCCTAAATTCATCGCTCATGCAGGACATGGGGAAAGTATAAGAGACATGATGATGCCAGCCGGAACGCCCGGCGCACACGTGTCGGCGACATGGAGCAACGATAGCGTCGCCCCTGTCCGCTTCGACACTGCGCGCCAACCCTCCCATGATGCGTGCCCTCATGAAGCGCCAGGCGAATGTGCCCTCAGGATGCGCCCCCCCGCTGCAGTCCCATCTCTCGCACATGCTTGGACCAATTTCCAAGCTGTGCTATTTATGACAAAAAAAATGTGCAATGACGTGTGTAGATACATTTCCGTACTCCGAGCCAAATCCCAGGGGTATCAGACGGGATTCGAAAAGGGAAGTGTGGTTGGTTAGGTAGATATGGCAAGCAAATAGCTTATCGATGCGACGACGTGTCGTCGGTCGTGATATGGATTATAGGATTAAGTTGGTCGGACAGGGGCTGTGCGTGAATCCGTTGTTCGCAGCCCGATTCGACCACATGGTGGTGTTGTGAGACGGCCGATTGGCGGCGCTCTCAAGGCGAGTCTCGCCTCTGGTCGGGATCGCTGGGAGGTTGTCGGCGCGTTCTCGCCGCAAGGTACTCGGCCGAGCCAGTTTGACGCCCAGGCTGCTCAGCAGGCAACTTGGTGTCATCGCGGCGTTGAGAAGTCGAGCTCGAGGTCGAGGTGCTGGAGGGCGACTGGGGAGGGGCCGTCGTCGGCACGAGCTGTGTAACGGCCTGGGTAATCGTGCTGATGACGTATTGGCGAAGTTCCCGGTCCTCGCGTGACTCCTCCTTCTGCAGACGGAAGCGCTCATCCTTGCTCATGTTCGCCCTTCGGATGTTCTTGATCTCCTGGAGAATGTAGAGCAAGACCTCCTCGGGACAGCGGTTGCGCTCGTTTGCATACTCCGACTTGCGCACATAGCGCCGTGTGACGTCGGCCGCACCGTCAATGGAGAAGGCGATGCAATATGACATCTTTCTGCCCCATCCCTCGGTGTAGATTCTTGGAGTATCCCATGACTCCTCGCAGGCATCAACGTGAACCCAGCGCTTCTGGTGGTCAGAGTAGACCTCAGTCCAGACGTGATCCTCGGCGTTCCAGACCCATCGTATCCGGCCGCCGACGGCACGGCAAAACATGCTGAAGCAGTTAGCCCACTCGCCAACGCGGCCTCGGCGGGTTTGGAGCAGGCGCCAGACGTCGCCGTATCTCGGGAAGCGCTCGAAAGCGCCGCAGCCTGCCATGGAGCAGCGGTATAGTTCGACACGCAGCGCCCCGCATGCGTTTTCCTCTGGCGTCGGCGCGGCCATGCCGTGTGCAATCGTAGGGGAAGAGCAGACGTTGCAAGGGGGGTTGTTGACCCAGGTGAAGTAAGATCGCTTGAACCATCTACAAGGTTGTCAATACTCTGGACACAAGCATCGGGACGAGAAATAAACGAACCTTAGCAACGCGCGGATGACGCAGTCCTGGTAGCCCCAGACTGGCTTTCGGCCATCACCCATAGACTCGGCCTCAGCCTGAAAGACTTGGTTCTCCTCCTCGGCCTCCTCGTATATCCGGGTCAGGGGAATGTGTTGCAAGGCCTCATCGAGAAGGCCGGGGTTCTCGTATTTAGTTGGCGTCAGTGATAAACTGATGAGCATATTTCTGAACTTTTGGGATTCACGGTCGTGCGGTTGGGGCGGTGTTGGCATGATGGGAAGATGGCGAATCGAGGAGTAGGATGGCGGTGTTGGTGTTCCGTATGATGTAGTCGGGCGGCTGGAGCTAGATGAGGGAGTCATGGGTTGCGGTGTGCCCTGGCGAGACCTAGACCGCAGTTCGTTCATGCGCTTGTCGCGAAGCAGGCCTTCGAATTGAATCCTAAGGTCGCGCGCCCATTCCTCGCCGTAATCTGCGCCATCGGCCGAGGACGGGCCCTGGTGGCCGGATGGTGGGTGGCCAGCCATGATGGGTTGATAGACAAGACTCGGTAGTCGAGGACCGCCGAGAATTGATCAGGGTGTCGAATTGTTCCTTGACTGAATGGCGAAGATATCACAGGAAATATCAATCCTGCAGTTGAGATGTTGCCGTGGTGGTGTAGGTCAGCACGATGGCCAAGTCGTCGTCAGCCGCGAGACGAGGTGGATGCGTAGGCCTGAATTGCCACGGATGGACAGATACGCGCAGCGAAGCAGTGCGATCGACTTGAATGACCGGTGCCACGCGGCCTACTGAATTGTCGTCGAAATCGTCGGGATCGTCGCTGACGGGGTTGCGGTCGTCGCTGGGGGATTCTCGAGTCCTTTTGTTGCTTGGGGGACGATGACGCTCGTGCACCCAAGTACCTGGACTGGTCGGGTTGAAGAATGCCGTGCCTCTTGAAGCGCCCGGTGATCAGGGAGTCAGCTCGACTGCGGCGCTGGCTCGTGATGTCGTCGTTCTGTCTTCCGTCCCGAGTCCCTGGGTCTGGTCGGATTGAATATTGCGTCTGGTTGGGTTGGCGATGGTGGAGGAGAGAAAAGACGCTGCAGAGAAGAGGAGGGAGAGTGACAAGGCAGTCAATCGGGCAAGCCAGTCGGTCGATGGCGGTGGACCAGGGGGTAAAGAGGGAAAGGGTTCTTCTCCAGCAAAGCAGCAGGGGGGCGAGGAAGTGGAAGAGGAGACTGAGGGTTGCGTGTGCATATGGCGTCGCCAGCGAGAGCCACCCGAGTTTCCCCCCCTTTGCTGCCGGCGCTCTTTCAGAGGGGGACAGACCCAAAAGGCCCGCCCAAGCCGCTGGAGGCAGTCGTCGCCCACTGTTCTTTCCGCATGTGCAAGTTACGCGTCAGCTGTGTGACCATGGCCAATCAGCTGCCTGGCAAAGCCTTGAGAGTGGAGAATTCGACTCGCGGGTACGTACCATCAGAGGTACCTTCCGCCTGGCAGCCGGTATTCCAGACTTCCCCACCTTTTGTGGGAAGGAGCGAACCTGCTGGTCCTGCTGCACTGCCAGAGTGCCGTGTGCCGTCTTGGGAACCAATTCCTTCTCGACAACGAGACGCCCTGCTTCTCAAACAAATGCCTTCAACAATCTGGTCGCAACAATATCCAGTGGGCTTGCGGTCTTGCAACAGCCGCGTCGGCGACATCAGAAGCCTCTCAAATGTCCGCGACGCCAATAGCAATCAAAGTACAAGTACAGACGAAGTGTCTTGCGCAATGACATTCATCAGACAGACCCGCACGTCACTCGCGGCCTGGCTTCAATGTTAGGCGTCTGATAAGGAGATACCTCAGTCTACCGCTTTGGATCGCAGCAAGACCATGTTCCGCCTATCAAACCGACCGCGCCGAGAGGCGAGGCGACGACGCAAGCTTCCCGCAGCCAGACGCATCCCGAGGGAGGCGATGACGAGGCGTGGCTGTTCCATTTTCAGCGATGAGCGACGCTGCGGCGAAGGCTGTGTGGCACAGCTCGCCAAACTCGGTCGCCTCTTTGGACTCGTTGTGCCACTCTGGCTCCCTCTGTATTCTCCGCCCGCAACTCTCCACGTTGTCGTCTCCCACCTCCTTGACTCCCCAACTCCCCAGTCGCGACGCGCTCGGTTGTCGTGGCCGTCTAGTTGACAGCGGAGGCCTTGTCGGCCAATCCCTCCACATATTGTTGCCCGACCGATATTCCCCGTCTCGAAGCTATCGACCGCGCACACACGTTGATCACTCGACTCGCGTTCATCGACATTGGATGAACCGGATTCTGAAATTCGCATTACGCACGCAGCCATCGTCGTCGATCGGGCGCCATAATTTCCCCTCGACGCCAAACGCCTCAGTGAAGGAACCCGCGCAACCCGCCTGCCTCGGCCCCCCTCCCCCTTCGGCACCCTCAGGGACCGTCTCTGGACCCTTTGCTCGGTGGCTTCCTGGCATTGGCGGTGCTTCGTTCCAAGTGTCTTGTCATGCAGTTTGGGGTGCCTAGCTCCTTGGCCCAAGGGAAAAAATAGGTATCTTCCTGCTCTCGTACGACACTATTGTTAACAGGGCAAGGTCCCCATGTTGTCTCATTGGCTGTCCCAAGCGTGCCCACCGACGCCACGGCAGACCGGCAACGAGGCTGCTTCTTGTACCTGTGGTTTGCCCACTGCAAGTGATGAGAATCGCCAACGGAAAACGAGGGTCATGGCAAGCCATAGAACGCAGCTTGCCATCTCTGCGCAGCCAAGCCGATACACAGCCAGGCCCTCGGCATCAGCACCTTGATTGCTTGACCAACCTCCAGACCCGCTGGGCCATGCGACAAGCCAGAGTCGTCAAACAATAGACTGGCGGGCTTTAACCTAGATTTCTAGGCATAATCACGGATCAATGTGCCGATTACACAACCCACATACTTTGCCTTTGCCTAGAACCCAGCATGGTTCTTCTCGAACTCTCCAAAAACCGAACCTTGAGCATCTCAGATCGTCCCAACTTTTAGCAGCCAACCACCGCCCCTGACTCGCTCATTGGGAAGTGCTTGCGGACTTTCGACAGGATGACTCGAAAGGCCCTGCACGGGCTAATTTGTCCTCGTGCCGGCGAAGAGCTTACCGTGCAAGCTAGGCCAATGTCATCTGCATGAAGAGCGGTCACGGCAATATACCGCCGATGCAGTTCGCGATGCTCGGCGTCCCGTCTCCGTTCTCACGCAGACCGCTGTCCGGTGGCTGCCCACCTCTTCTCGGAGCACACCCATGGACAGGCTACACTCGCCTGCTGTTCCTCTCCTCCATTCCTTGGCCGGGTCTTTGGCCCTTCTTGTCACCCAGAGGCCCGGGCTGGAACGTTTGATGAAGCTGACGAAGCCGAGTACTCGGCCTCCCTCAGCCTGACTCTTCCGGATGCACGTCGTAGACCCAGGCATCATCATAGTTTACCTCATCCGCACCAACACTCTCCCCTGGTCTCGGGGGACACCTAGAGAGTCACTTTTGCCTCCTCCAGGGTATTCCGAGGGTTGGATCCTTCGATCCCCCATGGCATCGTTGCCCTGCTTGCGTGTTCTTCCTCCAGGAAGCAGAGGTCAAGGGTCGCTGTCGTAACCAGAAGGCGGGAGCCGAGGGACGCGCGTCTGCTAGCGGACTCCAGGTCTCGCAAGGGGGTATGTAAGACCAAGACCGCGCTAGGGTGAACCATGCCGAGATCTGAGGTCGACCTTGGCCGAGAAGTGGATCCCGTTTTCAGGCGAACAGAACACAGCGCATGACTAAGCGAACCGCCATCTTGGGTGCGAGATCCGACGACATGTCAAGACATGCTTAAGCTGCCTGTAGTTTCTAAATGCTGGCGAAGTATTTCGAGAATCATCTTGGTCAGCGGCTGCCTTGGGCCTAGAGGCCAGATGGCAGGCGGAGGTGGACGCTTCGAGGAGCCAAACAGGCCCTCGGATGGCTGGAGCCTCGGATTCGGACTGAGGCGCACGACGCGACATCGACCTACGTAGGCCCGCGGTACCGAATATCAAACTGTTGGAACGTGCATTTTCGCCCACATAGTGCATGCGAGCTATAGAGGCCTTGTACACAGGGTAGCGAGCGTTAGAACCCACCAGACAGGACGAGCTACCCCGGAGGAGACCCGAATCACACACGGCATCTTAAGCTTGAAATCAGGTCCAACAACCTTAATTTGTGCACCAAAAAGTCTATAGATACGGGGCATACAGGGGCCGCATGCCTGTGATCTCACTGCATTTCTAACAGTTCATGTCCAGTCGGGCTGGAACCAAGCAGCCCTCCATATGGCTGCCTCCCGCCTGATCCCGCGGGAAGATCCCTGAACCGAGCTGACGCGCAATCATCTCCCCTCAGGCCAGATCACCGCTCTGCCTCATTGGCGCCAAAATACCTCTCTGGCAGGTCGACGTCCCAGATCGGCCGCTCCACCAACACCGCTTCCACGGACGGCAGGCCAGACCCCTGGGCCTGCGCGCCGCCCTCGGGCTCGATGGCCACGACGCCCAGTACGGGGCGGTACTTCCTCGTCTCCCAGAACTTCGTGGCCCCGGAGGACGAGGACGAGGCGTCCTCGCCCGCCTTCCGGCTCCTGAGGGCTGCGAGCTCACCGCCCTCGGCCTCCGCTTCGCTCTCGTCGTCTTCCTCGTCGAGCATGTCCGTGTCGCTGCCCTCGGACCGCGACGCCGTGTTCTCGACGTCGAGCTGCCACTCCTTGCCGGAGACGTAGCGGTCGACCTGGTTGGGGACGATGGCGCCGATGGACATGCGGTTGCCGGCGCCCGACTCGGCGCCCTTGCGCTTGCGCTTCTGGCCCGTAGAGGAGGCGAGGACAAGGGCGGTCTTGGGGTCGTCGAGGTCGAGGGAGAGGTCGAGCATGAAGAGGAAGGAGACGCCGGAGATCCAGGCGCGGGGACCCTGCCAGAGGACGCCCTTGGCGGGATCGCGAGTGTCGCGAATGGCGGGGGGGATGCGGCCAGCGTTGCGGCGCGTCCAGGGGGCGAGGGCGCCCTCGAGGGGGTGGAAGGCGTTGATGTGCCAGGCGGTGGTGATAGCGAGGAGGGTGTAGTCTGAAGGAGTCGTGCCGTCGGCGTTGGGGACGGAGGGGGTGTCGTTGGAGAAGGAGAGGACAGTGGGCGGCGCGAGTAGCTTGGGGAGAAGGGTGGAGGAGGGCGTGTGATGCCACTTTTCCGCGTCAGCGTCGCTGGAGTCATCACTTTCGCTCTCGCTGTCGGAGGAGTCGCTTTCGGAGGATGACGTGGTGTCATCGTCGGATGTGGTGTCGCGGAGCACCCACGTGTCGATGTAGCCTGCGAGGTCTGCGACGGCGAGGATCCTGCTGTCGGGACCGAAGGCTACATGCGTGATGGACCTGTCGTACTTGCCCAGACCGCCCAGGAGGATGTTCTTTGCGACCTTGCGCGGCACACGCGTCACCTTCTGGGGGCTGCTGAGGGTAGGGGTCTGGTCCTCCGCGTCATACGCGATGTAAACGAGGACGACCCTATTCGTCTCGGTGACGACGGCGAGGCGTTTCCCGTCGGGCGAGATCTGCACCTTCCTTGCACCCTTGTTGATGAGGGAGCGGGGAAGATCGATTTGTCCGAGAGTGACGTCCGACGGCTTGGAGGGATTGTTGTGGCGGAGGTGGAAGGCCTTGATGTCCGTGGACGTGGCGACGACGAGGACACTGCCGTCGGAGGAGATGGTGGCCGAGGCGATGCTAGACTCGCCCTTGACGAGGATGGATTTGAGGAGCTTACGGTTCTTGTTGAGATCTTCGGCCGTTGTGCCAGACTCATTGTCGTAGAGGCCGTCGAAGTTCTGGCGCAGCTTCCAGATGTGTACCTCGCGATCCCACCAGCTCATGACGAAGCGTGCCTTGGGGGCGCTTTGCAAAGGGGGCTGCTGAGGAAGATTGGGGAGGGTGCGGTGGTTCTCGCGACCCAGCTCCTTGAGCGGCAGTACGACAGGCGAGGCGTCGGGTCCTGCGGCATGCATGTTAGCTGTCTGTAGAACGAAGTCAATGTCTTGGGGTCACCAACCTCCTGATACCACGACGCTCATCTTTGTGCTCTCGAACGACGCCATCGTCTTGACATCGTGCTCATGGTACTTTCTGCTCCAGACCTTGCCCCATCTGCCACCGCTTGCAGCGGTCCTCTTGTACAGCACGGTCCTCCTGTCCATGCCACCGCTGAAGATGCTGCTGCCATCGGCGCTGGCAGCAAGACTCAGCACGTCCTGGCGATGGCTCTGTATCCTCTGCATCTGCGTGTACGTCTTGCCGTCCCAGATGGTGACGTGACCTGTCGAGTCGCCCGAGACGATCTCGCCGCTCGGCAGGCAGCGGACGGACCAGACGATGATCTCCTTGGAGCCGCCGGCAAGATCAGAGCCGAGCGTCATCTTGCGGATCATGTTGCCGGTGCGCATGTCGTAGGCGCGGAGGGTCGAGTCACTGCAGCCGACGACGACGACATCGCGGGACTGGAAGGCGATGCTGACCATCTGCGTCTTGCGGGCGGGAGACTTGACGAGGAGGCGCTGGAAACGGAGCTCCGAGTCGGCGATGGTGTAGATGGCCAGGGCGCCGTCGCTTGTGCCAGCGACGAGCTTGGTGACCGCATCGCTGTGGGTGTGAGGGCCTGCCGTGCTGGGCGCGGCAGACTTCTTGCTGGCCTTGTTCAGAGGCGAGGACGCGGGAGGCTGGGCGGCGATGCACCAGATGTCGCCGTGCTGGCCGCTAGCGTTGCGGAGGGGCCTGCCGTTCTCGAGGTCCCATTCTGTGACAGCAGACGTGTATCCAATGCTGAAGAGGCGGGCTCGGCCGGGGATTGTGGACTTTTCGCCGGAGGAAGACTCGATTTCTTCATCGGGCTCGACGACCCAGACTAGGCCGTCGACAGAGCGGTCCTGGCCGCCATGGATGATCGTCTCTTGGTGCCAGGTACCCTGAAGAGGGTTCCAAATCTCAATGTCTCCGTTTGCGCGACCGACTGCCAGGCGGCAGAGGCTTGTCTGGAGGTTCGATCGTGCGAAGGGCTGGGAGAAGGCGACGGTGTTGATGGGCGAGGGCGGGAAGGGGACGAAGCGACAGCGGTGGATGTCCATGGCGGACGTTGTCGGGCGGGAGATGGCCCTGGCAAGCAATTGGCGGGAAGGGAGGGATTGCTGCGCAGCGGTGGTTGTCGGTGGTGGCCTTCCTGGTCGTCGATTGCTGGTGAAGCTTCAGCAGTCGAGATGTCTGATCTGCATTTTGCCCAAAATTTTTGTCGGCGTTCGGCGGTTGTCTGGCCGGACATGGCGCCCCAGCTTTTAAGCTGTGGTCCGTGCACGGACCCCTCCTTCCCTTTTCAGCACTAACACGGAGCGCCTACCCCTCGATGGATGCACCACCAGCGTCCCTACCTTACCTGTTATTGAGACAACTGCAATGAGATGCATTCTTTCCGAATACTTATCCTTTGATGCTCCAGAAATTTCCATCGCGACTCATTGCGTGGGAAGAAGGCGGTTCCAAGATGACCATCCACAGACTCCTTCCCAGATCAGAGACTGACTCTGAATCCCATCGCGTGGTTCTTGACCTTCTTGGCTTCTCTTCCCCTTGCTCTTCTCTTCTTGACATTCCCGGGAGAAGGACTCATCATGCACTGTGGCTTTTCCCTTCTTTACCACGCTCCTCGCCAGGCCTGATAGGTAAGGATTTAGCGTGAATCCAGCTAGGAGATGGTCCAGCCAAGATAAGATCAAAGAAGGTGCAAGCCAGGGTGGCAGACAGTCCAGGAAGGAGAATTACGAGAGTCTCTCCTTCCCCTCTGCATGTTCTCCGAGAGATTGGGAGAAGAGGACATCCATTCGACTCGACCTGGAAGCGACAATTCCTCCCTCCGTCCCATCCATCAAACCTCTTCACCAGCTCACTGCCCACACTCTTTTCTCACTTTCTTGGAACAACAAGTCTTGGGATCATCCATCTGCTCTCTCCTTTTGTCAATACAATCGCTTGCCGGCTTTCGGCTTCTCGGTGACGATGTCACACCGCTCTTCGACTTTGATGAGAGGTCTCCTCTGCCTTCTCTCTTTTACCGCATTGGCCCTCTCCCTCTCAGCTGCATCGTTCCCTGAGGAGAACGATGGCTCTCCTCGTCTCGAGAAAAGAGACCACGAAAACCACCCCCGCCAACTGTTTGGCCTTCCTTGGGGAGTGTTCAACCTCCACGATGCCGAGGATGAACAGGTCACTCCACCTATTGTCCCAGCCCCATTGCAGACGGAAGTCCTTGGAGACGTCTTGTCCGACGGCGTTCATCCTGAAGGACTACCGACTTCGCAAGAGCAGCCCATTCCGCCTCTAGACCCAGCTCAGACCATTTTCCAGGTCCCAGGCGAGAGTGTTACTGCTACCATCCATCCCGAAGAACATCCAACTGGACACCCCCCAGTCCCAGATGCCGGACAGCCACCCGTGGGAGACCTACCCGCCCCCACATCTCTGGTCGTCGAGGCCAGCACAGCAACTCCCCTTCCCACAGTAGTGGCCGACGAGATGACATCTCTCCTGAGCGAGGTATCTGAACTGCCATCAGCCACTCCCATCACCGACAGGGACCACCAGGAAAGCCTTTCGGAGATCATCCATTCCGTCACCGGCCATGCTTCGAGTGTTGAAAGCGGCATTGAGCAGGCAAGCACTGTTGCCAGCGCCGTTACCGAAGGCCTCTGCACCGTCGTGGAGCAGAGCGGCGACGTATTGCTCACGCAAACTGTTCCCTGCGATCAGGTCAACACCCAGATCCCCCCAACACTCACGTCGAATGGCACACCCCTGCCGGAGAGCCTGTCTAGACTTAGCATCACTTTGTCAGATCTGGGTTCAGGAACCCAGCCACTCTCTACTCTCTGGCCGACAGGACCAGCTCCAGCATCCAGCGATGCTGTTAGTACGATGGATCCGGCAGATGAGACTCCGGCCGACACCTCACAGAGTTCAAGTGATGCCGCAGAGCCGTCTCTGAGCCACACAGCAACGTTTGACACGGATCTTGGCCAAGCATCTACGACAACCATCACACCCACGGGCCCGGGTACCTCTGTCGCAGACCCTGTTCCGTCGACGACAGACCTCCAACCACACACGCCATCCGGGAATGCTGGAGAGAGCACTCTCTGGCCCACGGGCCCGGCACAGGACTCGGCAGCTGATGACCCCACGCATACCGTCACTGCAAGTGTCTCTGGGCCAGGCCAAGAGACAGGACAGCCCACCGGTGGCAGTCAACAAGAAGGTCCGTCTGAAACGACAACCACTATGACCGGCGAGGGCAATGTTGGCGGCCAAGGTGAAGGCCAATCTCAACTCCCTGGCACTGGTGACGGTCAAGCTTCGGACCCATTGCCACAACCAACTGGCGGCAGCCAGACGGAAGGCAGTCAGCCCGATCGAAGTGGACAGACTCCAGGAAACAATCAGCAGCCGGGTAGCCCATCTGGACAATCTCAGCCAGCTCCAGCAAGTGGGCCATCGGGCAGTCCAGCTGAAGTCAACGGGCAGGATCAAGGATCTCAGCAAGAAGATCAGATACCGTCTCAACAAGGGCCCGGCAGTGGGCAGACTAGCAATACCCAGAATGGCCCCGAAGGCACTGGACCTTCTCAGCAGCACGGTACACCACAACAAGAGTCCCCGGAAGAACAAGCCGCAGGTGCTGCACATATGCCACCTTCTCCGCCAGAATCAGAGGGCGACGGCGCGGACGCCGGAGCAGCCTCACACGGACAATCATCACCGATTGCTGCTAGAAGTGGCGGCACTTCCCCAGCAGGAGCCAACGGTCAAGACGCTGCATCGGCAGGGCCAAGTCCTTGTCCTGCGTGCCCGATCCCTAGCTGCCCCAGCGAACCCACGCCCGAGCCGGACCCCAGACAGGGTCCTTGTCCTGGAAGAGGTTATTCTTGTGCCGAATGCTTGAACGGATGGTTCTGCCCGCCTGAGCAGACACCGATGCAGAGAGCTCCCTGCGGCTATGGATGGCCTTGCTATCACTGTTCTGGGGGTTGGTACTGTGCTCCTGGGCCGACGCCTTCACCGGAAGTTTGCCCCCCGTCTGGCCCAAGTATTGTCACGGCTACTGTAACCACCACTTTTGTGCCTTCGACGCCAGGTGGAGGTCCAAATGGAAACGGAAGCAATGGTGCCAATAATGACCAAGGGGGACCCGGGGGAAACGGAAATGGGGCAGGCAACGGCAACGGCAACGGCAATGGAGGGCCGAGCAGCCCAGGAAGCGGGACGGGAGATGGAGATGGCGGCAGCAGCCCCGGACAGCCCGGCAGTGGTGGTGACGGCACATGCACTGGTGCAAATTGCCCCTCAGGATCCGGGAACGGTGCAGGAGCTAATGATGGGAATGGAAACTGCACAGGCGCGAATTGCCCAGGAGGTCCCCCAACGGAAGGCTCCAATGGCCCGAACAGCGGTGGTGATGGACGACCGCCTGACGCCTACGGAGGACCAAACAATGGGGACCGGGATCCAGACAGTGACGGCCTGACTGCTCGTGCTGCCCCTGAAGCTGGAGGGTGGAAATACCTTGGCTGCTTCAACGACACTCCTGGCAGAACAATCGACTGTGACCCCAACGACTGGTACGCCGGCAACATGACGAACGCGAAATGCGTGGCCTACTGCAACAAGAAAGGGTACAAGCTTGCAGGAACAGAGTACTCTCGCGAATGTTGGTGTGGGAATGTCTTCCAGAATGCCAAACGTCTCCCTGATATCCAATGCGACATGGTCTGCGACGGCGATTCGGCAGATGTTTGTGGCGGCGACTGGGCTTTGACGGTGTACAGCCGGGATGGATCTGCGGCGAACACCATTACCCAAGATGGTGGCTCGCACGAGGGCAAAGTTGGCGGCAAGCAGGCTAGAGACAACGCCGAAGCCCCAGGCTACGGCGAAGGCAACGCGGCAACCTCGAAGCCACCTTTCACCCCAACCACCGTCTTCCTCAGCCTGAGCACGTCAGCGGAATCACGGCCGACGACTTTCTTCACTGCAGCAGAGCCAGATCGACCCACTGCATCAGAAACGGAGACAGAAGACGACGAGAACCACATCCTCTCTGTCATCCAGAGCATGCTTGAAGCGATACCCTCTGGTCTTGGTCTCGGAGACGACTGGTCCGAAGGGCCTGCGGATGATGGCCCTGGGTCTTCCACTGCGGCGCAGGAGCGCGACGACTCGCACCTCGAAAGACGATCCGAATCTCATGCCGGCGACCATCAAGCTGTTCAGAGACGATCAGGCGACACGAAGGCTCGGCCTCACCGCTTGACGAAGGAATGGCGAGCCTGAACTCATGTTTCAACGCACTTACAGTGGCCGGCAAGAGCCTGCTTTGATATGGTTAATGGTCATCGGAACTCGCATAGATGATCAACGAATTCGCTTCCAAGGGTGCTGTTGATAGACGGCATCGTTATTTTGGACGACTCATGGATATCCTATTGTGGGATTTTTACCATTCTTATCATGGACTGATATGAAGTTAGCAAGCTCTGATATTCAATGGCAATGATGCATTTCATCCAATCTGCATGACTGGCTCTCGTCTGTGACCCGTTGTTCGTCTCAAGTCAGGGCAGACATGATGAGAAGCACTGGAGTGGATGGGACATCTTCCTGAGTGTGCAGATACAATTGCAAGGACTTTGGGAGAAAAACGAGGTCAAAAGAGCAGGTTTACTCGCGACAGTCTCATCGATTGAGAAACCAGACAGCTGAAGTTTGGGAGATGTCTCAGGAACCCCTGTATGAGGCTCAAGCATTGTTTGATCGGAGCCGACAGGGGTCCTGTCCACTAAGCGACGGTGTCAAAGCCAGGGTTGACCCCTGACTCTGCACCAAGGCCAGAGACCCAGCGGCCATTAGCGCTCGGAAACGATGGATTCCGGGGGCGCATCCTTGTACCAGATCCAAAGACCTGACGCTGACGAGTGGTGATAGTTGTCGACTCAAACGTGTCGAACCAGACTTGGCACGGCTTTCGCGATGCTACAGCTGGGACAGTCGTCATTCATGGATGCTGTCATCTGATGATCATCTCGTTTGGCACCATCTGAGGGAGATGAACGTCAAGGAGGCGTGCTGTCTCTGATCGCCTGACTGACAGGTGCCGCCCGAGTTGGTAGACTGTAGTCCCTCCCCTGGTGTGCGACCCCTGCTTCTGTCGGCAGTCCTCGTCGCAGGTGCTTGGCAGGAAACAGAGATCCCAGGCGGCGACGCGTCACTCAGAGCCTCGGCCGTTGAGGAGATCCACGAGCTTAAAACAGGCGCTGAATACGGGGTAGGCCCTTGAGTTTGGGATGGCCGGCGTGATCCGAAGTTGGTGATGATGGGCTCTGGGCTGTGCAGATCGCTCACCTGCCATCCTAAGGAGCTTCGGGAACGACCTCGGAGGAACCGGCACGGGAGACCAATAGACAGGATGAGCGATCACTCGTCTGTCAGGTGGACGTTGTCGAACATGGCACAGACGAGGAGACGATTCTCTCACATTTTGGGGAGCCTTGAAGCATTTCGAAGTTCCAAGGACAGAATTAGCCCTTGAATACTACCTCGACGATGGTCGTTGCGGCAACAAGGCAGACAGACCCCTTGCCAGGAAACGAATACCCGTACTTGTATGACGATCTCTTCATCTTGGCCTGCGACGTCGCCTGGGCGTATCACGACCAGCGATACCCTAGCATTCGTCTCAACTCTCAAGTCGAGGACCATGAATAGATCACCAGAAGGCCATGGTGGAATGATGCTCATCGCCGCTTCGGCACATTCGGCTCATACCGACCGAAGAAGTTGGTCCAGACTCCGGCGGCTGATCACCTATTTCGGCCATATGAGACCGGATGAGTGTGAGATCCGGACTTGGGATGACAGATGAGCCCCCCGTGAACTGTGCGCCACAGCGGTCTTGGTCGGGGTTGCGACCCTTCGCATCTTCAATGCGTTCGTGTGATCGCCGCTCAGGGGTAACCCCAGGTCAGACTCCTGCGCCGGGCCCAACCTCGCGAATACGCCGATGGCAGGCTACGCGGTCCGAACACTCGGTTCGGGAGGATGCGAGGAAGTTTCGCGACGGACGTCCGTCGTCGTCTTCTATAAGAAGACGTGCCGCTGTCATCTCATGGTGGTTCTTCTTCTTCTCCATCCTCATCAACAGATCATCAGTCGCCAGCCGAACCACTCCTCCGCCTCTCCTTTCCGCTCTTTCTTTTTATTCAATCTTTATAGTTCTGGGAACTTTTTAAACAACTTCCATTCATCCACTCTCTTGACAACTTCAACCGAACATCAGTTCTTCTCACTACAACCGCAAGCCGGTCTTTTCAGTCACTTCGCTTCTTACCTCTACAACAACACAACTACAACTCTTCACCTCAACCCAATCCAATACCAACCGCCAAGATGTCTGTCTCTTACAAGATCACCCTCATCGCCGCCATCATCGCCTCCGTCGAGGCCCGCTTCGGCCAGGAGCAGATCCCCGTCGCCGCTGTCTCCGCACTTGACGGCCAGTTCGGCAACTCGGGCCAGGCCGCCACCCTCGCTGGTGGCATCCCTGGCAGCCTGCTCGGCGCCACCGACCCGTGCGAGAAGCTCCGCCTGGCCGATGAGATCGTCGCCACCCTCGGCAACGACCCGGCTGTCATCGCCGCTGCCGCCGGCCTCGTCTCCGCCGAGCAGAACTTCAACCCCTTCGCCACGGACATCCCCAACATCTGCGGCGACGCGAGCCTCCCTGCCACGGAGGCCCTGCGCGGCATCACGCCCCTCGTCGACCCCGCTGTCCTGGACTCCGATCTGGCGAACCAGCTGTCTGCTTCCTCGCTGCAGACCCCCTTCGATGCTGCCGGTCTTTCTGTTGCGGATGTCCTGATTGCCCAGGGCTTCGTCAACCTGGCCATTGACGGCACCCCCAACGCCGGAGCCGGTGCTGGCGGTAACGGAGGCGGCAACAACAACAACAACAACAACAACGACAACAACCAGGGAGGCGATGACCAGGCCGACAACAACGGCAACCAGGGTGATGCCAACCAGGGTGATGACAACCAGAACAACGACAACGCTGGTGGCAACGCCGGCGGCAACGCTGGCTGCGAGGTCGACAATGGCGACGACGCTGAGGACAACCAGCAGGGAGACAACAACGACAACCAGGGTGACAACAACGCCGGCAACCAGGGCGACAACAACAACGACAACCAGCAGGGTGACAACAACGCCGGAAACGGTGGCAACAACGCCGGCGCTGGCGGTGCTGACTTCGGCCTCTGCGACCCCCGCATGGACTTCGTCTTCGGCCGCAACGGCCGCAGCCAGGACGAGGGTACCTTCGGCCCCGTCGACGCTCAGGTCGGCGGCCAGGAGGCCCTCAACCCCAACATCATCACCGAGCGCATCTGCGACCAGCTCATCAACGTGTGCGAGGCCAACGACGCCGCCGTCACCGTGTGCGACCAGGCCGCCGCCGAGGTTCAGGCCGCGGGCAGCCGCGGCCCCGAGATCGTCGACCTGTTCAACGGCGCCCTGGGCCTGTAAGGGGCTTTTCTGGGCTCGGGTGCTGAGTGGAGAGACTTGAAGTGTCGGGATGGCTGTATCGGAGGTGCTCTGGGTAGCTGGAATATGACGATGCTTTGAGGAACAACCGGGAAATGATGGTGATTTGCTTTTGCTATGACATGGTGACAGTGTCTTGGTCCGGAGTTCTGGGAGGCACATGCATGAGGATACGCATTTTCGGGAGATACATGGCTCTGAATGAATTTAGCTATGAGGCTTGAATGAGATTCAGTATGATTGTACAGGTCTATCTTCTGATGTGATGGGGTAAAAATGCGATGAAGTGAATAACAATGATTAGAATGGAATATGTCGGTGCCCGGGAGTGCTCAATCTAAGGTCCCTCCTTGCCCGCTGTCGCACACCTCGCGATGGCCAGATGCGAGGGCTTCAGAAGCGGATCATGCGCGTGGGGTCGATGATTCGCTCGACGGCTTGCTGGACAGCATCGAAACGCATGAAATGGCAGCTCTCGCTCTCGAGATGGTTGATGACGGCTGCGAGGGTCGTAAAGTCCCTGGGGCAGCTGCGGTTGGGACAGTGGTACAGGCTCTGCTGGTGGACGGGGGATTTGAGGTGCTGGTTGAGCGAAGGGAGCGTGTTGAACAGGCGGCGGCAGAGGTAGCACATGTACGCCTGGCAAGCGCTGTTCCAGGCCATCGATGTCGCCTCGTAGTCTGGTTCTCCTGACCATCCCAGGAGGTGTTTGGTGAGAATGCCGTTGGGATCACGGCACCGAACTGCATCGAAGAGCCTTGCTCGGTCAACGGGGGCTTGGGGGCAGGCGCCCCGTTCGATATGGTGAACGAGTCCGGTCGCGGTCGTGTATGTATCGCCGCAGAAGAGGCAACGGATGCTGCTCTGGGGGAGATGAGCCCTGCTGTTCAGGTGCTGGGGATGTCAGCGCCGTCGTTGGGGGTCGTATAATTGGCAGTACATACCATGTTGATGGCGTTCCGGTTCCTGAAGTATCGATCACAGGGATCACAGTAGTAGTGAACATCCACCTCGTGGTCTCGGAGATCTTCCTCGTCGAAGAAGGCATCCGAACAGTCGTTGCATTGGTAAGTAGGGTCGCCCCAGTGGCCCAGAGCATTCATGTGTTGATTCACGGCTGCCGGGCTGCCGAAAAAACGGTCGCAAACGTAGCATTCGTTCTGCGGTTCCCGGTGGCCGGTGGCGTTGAGATGCTGGTCGCGAGCTCGCCAGCCGGCGGGGAACTCGCGCCAACACGTGCCGCAGGTGAATGTCATGTTGACAGGCTTGAAGAGGAGAGATGAGGAACAAACTGTGGGAGTGAGGGGGCTCAGGAATAAATATAAAGGATCCAGCCAGCCCGCTGAGCTGAGACAGAGACCGGGCCGCAGCGTCACCGTCCGTTTGTTCACCTCACCTCCTAACAAAGCTCCCACACCGATGGTACCAACGCATGATGTTTTGGCGCTGATTCGTATGTGGGATGAATGAATGGTAAAGAAGGCTCTTGGAGGTACCTAGGCAGCACACCAGCGAGGATAGTATCGCCTCGATGGTGTTTCTGTCGTTGCCCGTGTTGCTGGTGTCCCGGTTGCTGTCTGAACGAGTGTAAGTGCGGTTGAGGTGGACGGTGGCATCCGTTTGGGCTGGATGCATCAAGATGGATCCAGGGGGCCCCTGAGTCTGGGGAACTACTGTGGATCTCCTGAGCTCGGACCACCGATGGCGTTTGGGGTCACTCGCCACCACACCATGTGATAAGTCACATGACTCCCAGAAGCCTGTGAGGTCGCTCCCCCTTTTGAGTCCCCGATCCCAACCTCACCAAGCTCTCTCCAACTACCTAGGTACCGTATTGTTCAGTTCCTGACCCGACTCTCCGGATGATCGCCTATTGGCTAGCCGGTAGAGGTGGCATCTCAACTCTATTGAGACTTCTCTCAGCTTGACGGCGCAACAGACAGAGCCGGCGTCGCGCCAGTCAGTCCTTATCAGCGCCCCTATCAACGCCCTTGTCGTGCTGCAACCTGCCACACCAACGGAGGCTTGGCGAGATACCATGTCATCCAATAACCGGTACTTGAACTCATGGTGATCACCGTTCCTTATCTCGACCTTCTCTGCCAGGAACCCCCTCCCAGATGCCGCTTCTGCGGGGGGCCCGGATTCTTTCCGCTTTCAGCGCGCGAACCCCGTCAGGCGAACGCCTTCAGGGCCGGGGTCACGCTTCGGATGAGCTTGATAAGACTGGCATCCTTGTGAGGTCCGGGTAAGCTAACCCTGGAGAGACATGTGCAGATCGATGCCTTCGAGTTGAGATTGGAACCTGGGATCGAGTTGTGAGCAGCCGGCTGGCCGCCGGGTGGAAGTGGAAGAACTCAAGCTCCAAGCACTCGAGGTGAGAGCGCGTCTTGACCCGTGTAGCAGGTCAGGAGGCCCTCGGCCACTTTCGTTGAGTGTGCAGCTTCTCAGTCGACTTGCTCTTGGACCAAGCTCCCCCCCCTGCCGGCATCCCACGTTTCTTGCTCGATGCATGCGAGCAGTAGCTCGACCGAGCTGGCGGGCCAAGACTTTATTAGACGAGGGTATGAGCTGACGTCGTGCCACCGACCTCTCAAGTCTCGTTGATAAGACCTTACGGAAGTGCCGAACGTCGGTCCCTGCATTCCATGGCATGTGGCTGTGGCTGTCCATGGTGAGGCAGCTTGCCAACTTGCTTATCGGTTGACGATGTCGGTCGGAGCTTGCTGGAGCTCAGACTCTCCGAGAATAAGAACCGGGCTGGTCCCATCTTGACCTGGCTGCTTGATCCCGTCTTCCCCGTGCTGTGTGGTTGAATCTTTCGCTGCTGTGCCGCCCTTGATCGACGTCATCACGCATCTCTTGTAGCTATTCTTCACCATGGCGTCTGAAGGTCTTCCTCCTCTCGAGGAGTTTCCCGACTACTGGGATAACCCCGAGGGGGGCAATCCGTTGGAGGTGGACATCAACGCTCCGTACAACAAGGTGCGTTGGAATGCTTCCCAAAGCTGCGCTGGCCTAGCTAACATGCTTGCTGTAGGGCGATCTCGCCTGGATCACCGTCGCGACGATTCTCTGCTGGCAGATCACCCCTGCCATCGGATTCCTCTACGCCGGCATGCATCGGAGAAAGTCCGCCCTGACCATGATCTTCCAGTCGCTCTTCTGCGCCTGCGTGGTTGGCATCCAATACTGGCTGTACGGCTACTCGTTGTACATGTCGCATACCTCGAACCCCATCCTCGGTGACCTCTCGAAGGGCGCCCTGGTCGGCGTGCTCGCCCAGCCCAGTCTTGCCAACGGCGACATCCCTGATATCCTGTACGCGACGTTCGGCGTGACTTTCGTCACGGCCACGGCCATGATCTTGGCGGGCGCCATGCTTGAGCGTGGACGTCTGTTCCCCTCGATGGTGTTCTTGCTTTGCTGGACTACCTTCGTGTACTACTTGTGAGTCTGCCCTACCTAGACTATGGCCAAGTATTCAGGGGTTGGAGCTGACATCTGGTGCTCAGCCTGGCCTACTGGGAATGGAACCCCTCCGGATGGCTTGCGAAGCTCGGCGTTCTCGACTTTGCCGGCTCGGGCCCGGTTCATATTGCCAGTGGCTTCGGTGCTCTCGCCTGGTCGTTCATGCTGGGCAAGCGAAAGGATCATCTGGGTGAGAGCCACAACCCGAAGATCCCTCATTTCCGCCCGCACAACCCGCTGCTCGTCGGCATTGGCACCATCTTCATCTGGTTCGGCTGGCTGGCTTTCAACGGTAAGTTACTCGTCAATTTCTCCATCCCTCAGCGACATACTGATAACTGACTGTGAAATAGGTGCTAGCACGGCGAATCTGAGCATCCGGAGTATCTACACCGTCATCAACACCAACCTCGCCGCGTGTGGTGGAGGCACAGCCTGGACCATCCTCGAGTACATCTTCACCAAGAAGTTCAGCATCGTCGGCTTCTGCTCGGGCATCATCAGCGGTCTTGTCGGCATCACTGCCGCCGCCGGTTTCGGTAAGCTAACTCCCGCCTCTTCTCACGGCCCGGTATCGGTTCTAACATGAGAACAGTCCCCGTGTACACCTCGTGCCTCATCGGCTTCGTCACCTCCTGCGGCTGCTTCTTCACCTTCCGCTACAAGCACCTCATCGGTGTCGACGAGGGCCTCGACATCTTCGCCATCCACGGCGTGGGCGGCGTCATCGGCGACATCCTCACGGGCATCTTCGCCGCCAACTGGGTCCACGCCATGGACGGCGTCACGACCACCAACCCCGGCGGCTGGTGGAACCGCCACTGGGCGCAGATGGGCTACCAGCTCGCCGCGGCGGCCACCTGCGCCGCGTGGAGCTTCTTCATCAGCTGCCTGCTGCTGTTCATCATCAACAAGATCCCCGGCCTGCACATCCGCGAGTCCGATGACGACGAGCTCCAGGGCCTCGACAGGAAGTACTTCTCAGACGCGGACCACGAGGCTATCAACATCAGCCAGTACGGGCTCATGTCTGCCAGCCAGGGGAATGTCGCGACGCAGCCGGTTAGCGATAAGGACAGCGGGACCCCTGCGGTGGCCGGTTCTTCGGACGAGCCCCAGAAAAGGGATTGAGCGGTTCGCTGCCAGGAGGAGTCGTGAGAGTTCAGTCTGTATTCTTGCTACATATACTTAGACGAGGTCGTTGTGAATTGCTGTTTTACTCTGAAAGCCTTACCGCCTTGCGCTCATGATTTGCCCAATATGAGTGTGCAGTCGTCAGGATTCATGCCCTCGGATAATCGTGGTTCAGCTCTGCGAAGAGCAAGTGAGGAAGCCGCCATGAGCTCTCTTCAGATATGGGAACCTAATAATACAAAGGAACCGAGTCCAGAAGTCATCTTATTACAACGGTGGCTGACATGCCGTCCAAGCTTACTTCTTTACCAGCCTCTGCCTCGTTCCCGGCACCCGCAGACCGACGACTCGTCCATCGTCCACCTCAAAAGTCAGCTCATCCGCCGGCAGCCCCCCGTACCGGAAGCCAGCAATATGCATCCACTGGTCGCAGGCCTGCTGAAACAGCGGGAACTGCATGTTCGAATCAAGCTGCAGCAGCCACCTGTCGCCCTCGCCAACAGGGTACGCGCGGGCCTCGGCGACCGTAGGATCAGCGTTCTGGAACACGGCCCAGGTCCCGATGATCGACACGCCGTTCCTGGTCCAGCTGGCGATGCGCAGGCCCGGCCCGTCATCGACGGTCAGGACGATGGATCCCTCGCCGTCGGCGTCCACGTACTCGCCCGCGTACTTTGCCTCGGCCTGGCTGCGCGCCAGGGCCTCGAGCCTGGGGACGAGGTCCTGCACGGCGAGGTCGAGGAGGAAGCGGTTCGTGGCCTGGGCGTCGTCGCCCGCGACGTTGACTGTGATGCCGACGTTGTACTCTGGGATGAGGGCCATGAAGGACCCGAAGCCGGGGACGCCGCCTTCCTTGGTGTAGATCTCCGTCCGGCGCGGGCTGTGGGCCAGGTTGTTGGGCAGGTAGATCTCCCAGGGGGCGCCGACCGCGCTGCCGGGGAGGGAGGTGAGGGCGGCGGGCTTGAGCCAGGCGTTGATGGTGGGCTCATTGAGGAGGGTGTGGCTGAGGATACTTCGGGCGATGCTGGCGACGTCGTTGGGCGTGGAGTAGAGACCGCCGGTGCTGGGGGAGCAAGATGTCAGCTGAGCCTGGAAATAAGAGAGACCCGGCGGCTCATTGAGTGAACTGATGAAACTACTCACGCGTTGTAGATTCCCGTGGGCATGGTGATCCATATGCCACCCAGGCCGACAGGTACGATTGCATCCTCTAAAGCAGTGAGCTCCAACCCGGTGGCCTTCAGACCGAGAGGCTCTGCGATGTACTTGGCAACAACCTCATTGTAGGACAGCCCCGTGATATTCTCGAGAGCGTATCCGAGCAGGGAGTAGCCGAGGTTGGAGTATGCCGGTTTATGGCCCGGTTTCCAGGTGGTTCCCGCCGTGAGGAGTGTGGCAAGAAGGTCTACCCAGGTCGTCAGAGCGTGTCTGGTGGAGTTCATCAGGGGTAAGCAGCTCACCATCGCGGGTGCAGCGGTCGTCGAGTGTCAAATCGCACGTCGGGTACTCTGGGGGAAACTCTGCCGGAGGAAGACCAAGCATCTCCGCCGCGCCGGGTGGAAGAGTCGGGGCAATATCCATTGCCCCGCCTGGTGAAGAGGTCAGCGAGAAAAGAAGGCAATAGAAGTAACATGGCTCGACTTACCATCTCGACCGGCGCCGCCGGTATGGCTCATCAACATTCTCAGGGTGATGTCTTGGTAAATCTCCAGCCCAGGGGTAGAGAGCTCGGGAACGAAGTTGGTGATGGAGTCATCCAAGTTGATGCCCTCTTGAAGCAGCAGGGCATATGCCGCGACCGCCTTCGAGATGGACGCAATGCGGTATACTGTATCGCCATCGACCTTCTCCACGCCCCCGGACCCCTTGATCGGTGCTGTATGGTGGAACTCGAAGAAGGTGGACTGGGGAGAGGTGATCTCAACAGAGAAGGACGTCGTAGACAGGTTGGCAAAGGGCATAGAAGATTTGACGAAGTGCTGGAGAGACTGCTGGAGAGATGATGTGAGGTTTCCAGGCGCACACAGCTTGGGCGGCGGTAGCACGGGGCCGGTAGGTGGGCAAGTGGCCATGGCCATGGGGAGGGCGGAGGCCCAGAGGAGCGCGGATGGCGATCTCATGATGATATCGACAAATTTAAAACAGGCTGGTTTGCCAATGCGGCTAGGAGGACTGAATAAGAACGCGCCATGGGGGCACCTGTTTTATAATAGGTAGTCTCCGAGGCATCACTGTGATGATGATTGCTGCGCATGGTGAACATCGACAGGGGTCGTCGGATTCCGCCTTTCCTAGATCCACCGCTCACATGAAAAAGACTCGTTGATCTTCGCGATGGCGGAGTTCTGTAGCTGCGTAATAAAGTCCGGGATGTATTAAGGCCGACCGCTTCTCCTCGTACTGCTCGCGTCGGGCAGAACGCAGGCATGTTGCTGATCTGAGAGCCTGCTGCAGAGCTTCTGGCTAAGCAAAAGCCTCCGTGGTTGCATTCCTGTCCTGCAGGGGCGGAAGTGCGGACTTCTCTTGAGTGTTCCGCAGCAGCCCGAGAAAGCCGTTCTTCCACTTGCCTCTCTCTTTTTCGGTTGACAATGTTCATGAGATCCCAAAAGATCCTCGAAACCAGGCGCCAAGCCGTGAGATACCCGCTTTTTCGCATTCAGCGTATTGTCCTAATTTGAGCGTCGTGGCACTGTCAGACGAGGACAGGGGTCGGCGCGGTTTGGGACTGAGAGCATCGAGGGGCGGCATTGAGGTCAACCCGTCTTGCCATGAGCACGCTGCTCAGTCGTATGCATCAAGGCAGAATCGGTGAGTAAGCGATTCAGAATGTTGGCGATGCAGCCGAGCCCCGAGGCCGGATACGCGGATGTGCGCACGCATGATGCTGCCTGGGAGCCTGCGACAGCGCCCCCAGCCAGGCCTTAACGTCCAGGAAACCGACAGTATGGATTACTGGCGATTCCCCAGACTGCGAAGACTCAAGCATCTGTGTTCTCACGACCCAAATCATCCGCGGCACGTGTGCCTTCACCGCCAATGCGGCGCGTGCGGGTGGCTATGCCGCCTCGGAGATCGCGTCGTTACTCGTGAGTCCAGTCCAAAGGCAGATACGCTCTCCTCAGGCTCTCGACTCACCCGATATTGCGCATCCAGTCTTCGAGGAACACGGCGCGATCCGCATGGAGCCGGTCGAGTTCCCTGATACTGATAGTTACGTTGACCGCGACTGCTTCAGCTTCTGCCGACGCCTCCGCTGCCTGTGCAGGTCTGAGAAACAAGAACTCTCAGCCACCGTTCACCAGGATTGCTTCAACCTGTACATGCGATGGGCGCACTTCGCAGAGCCAGAGCGCCGATTGTGGAAGATTTCCATCTCGCGGAGCCCTTGGCGGCCCGGATGCGATTCTACGTTGATGGAGCCTGAACCAGACTTGAAAAGGGCGGGCTACCTGCTGGCAGGCATCTTGGAGTTAATGCGATTGCCTCACCTGCCGCTGGAGATCGTCATGTTGATCGCCAAACACCTCGGCACATCGGGTACCATGCTGCGTTTCGCTGGTGTCCAGGAGACGGTCGAGGTCGCAGCACGACTCGACTTTGAGGATGCCGCATTGATTCCTCTTCGCCAGATTGCGTCGTGGCACCGGGGAGGGCGGCCCGTGATGCGCAATGATGATTCGGATTCCGTGGTCGAAGTGACGATAGATGCGAGGGGAATCAAAAGCGTGGAGAGGCTTCCAGACTTTCGGCGGGGACCTCGATCGCCATGGAAGACGTATAATCAGATACGATCTGGAGATGCCCAACTCGACTTGCTGGTCGGTATACCGCCATCTCTTGAAGAGTTTTGCGCCCTCCGGCTAACCACCGGTGACAGTCCGAGGCCGCATGTCTCGTGACCCCCTGGCACCGGCGTGCCCTGTACGACTTGCCAGAGCGCGGAGAGCTGGGCGCTGGAGTCGTCAAGTTCCCTGACTGGGCGTTCAGGCCAATGCGGGGGAACCGTTTGCCAACAGTCGACCTGGCGTCGTGTACTGGGATCACATTCTTTTTGGGACTCCATGACACCCTCGCAGTGCATTCGCATTCCTTGGCTGGGCCAAATGCCGATGTGACATTCTCGAGGCTTGAGGACTATGTCCAGGCAGAAGCCACATGGCTCTACGTCCCGATTTCCGCGGGGGACCAGATAGAAGCCTTTGGAATCCGTGCTGGCCCATGCCGAGAGCACGAGATGGCATGGATGCAGGCGTACTTGGTGAGTCGACCTCGTTGTCAGCCGAGCGTAGAACAGCGCCGCTGACGATGGGGCAAGCTGCGTACCCGCCTGGCAGGCGATATCGTCGCTGGAAGGTGGGACGCGAGAGAATTCGACAACCATTCGATCTACACGACCCCGTCCTCTTCTCATCTGCTGTGGTACTTCGATAGGTACGACTTGATATGCACCCCGTACGGAGTGGCAGACTCACCAGGGAAATGTTACAACTTGGGGCCGCCCACGAGAGAGCCCCCGGTTCCCATCGAAAGCCCGTACTACTCGATCACTAATCTGAACGACGTTTCGACGGTCTGGATGTTCCGTGACAAGAACACTCGGTACTTGCGAGGGCTGGTCTTCGAGTACTCCAACGGAGGTGAGAGAGCCGTCGGGACCTGCCGTACGGGACTTGACCCAGTCGAGAGGTGCGCCGATCCGAGTCGCCTTCGTCTTGCCAGCCTCCAGGTCCCGGTCAGCCCCGGCATGAGCCCACCTCCAGTGCGCAGGCGGCCGCTCAATGTGGTACAAGTCAAGCAGGGCGACGGGTTGGAGGCTGGATGGACAGCCTGTCCAGAGCGCGGCTGGATTGAGACTTGGTTTAACCACCATGAGCTGGTGATAACCATAACTCATGACGGGGGCATATCTGAGGAGGTTCTTGGTGCTTGCCGGCCGTCGCCTCCGTGGGAAGGACTTGGATCTCCCGATTCCTGGTCTGCCAGGATGTTCGAGTAAGTAACTGTGACTGCCGAGTCCATTGTGTTCGTGGTGGAGGTTGCCCCAGGGGACATTGAGTCCTTGAAATCTGCTAGGAGAAAAGTAACAGGACGGCGGTTAGGCATTGACACGGAGATGGACATTTTGGGAGTGTAGAAGGAAAACCTCGAACGAGAGGTTGAAGTGCTCCTTCCAATGTTGACATTGCAAGTCTTATCTTATCGCCAATCCATACGACGTCACCAGCTATAGTCTCCCCTTACCTAAGCCATATTTTCTGCTCCCAAAGCTTCCCCTTCTGTCACCATCACGATCTTGATTTCCCCCTCCCCCTCCAAACACACCCATTCGACCAGCACAATGGGCGCATCATCTTCCAAAGCCGTCCGCGGGGCCGGGCGCAAGTTCCCAGCCCGCGCGCCAGGCGCCGCGCCTCCTCCGACAGCAAGACCAGCCGGCCCCTCCACCGCTTCACAAGCCAGGACACCACCGCCGCCTCCTCAAGAACACGCCCCAGCTTCCCCTCTGGACAACCTAGGTCCGAACCGCCTGCCACGAATATCAATCACTCAGCTAACCTCCCACAGATCCCTCCGACGTATCCCCCGAGCTCTCCGCCCGCCTCCGCCAAATGCCCATCGCCGACCCTCACCCGACCTTCTCCCCCTCCTCGCGCGCCGCCTACCCCCCTTCCCTGGGCCCCGACCCCTCCCTCGCCCGACCCTCCGCCGCGCCGACGCGGTCCCCCGGCGGCGCGCCCGTCTACCCCTCCGCCGCGCGCAACACCACCCTCTCCGCCCTCGAGGCGCGCAGGACCCTCGAGGCCCTCGCGAATGAGGAGTTCGAGAACCTCGGCCGCGCCGGCAGCACGGGCCGCCAGCTGCTGGACCTCAACACCATCGTCCAGATGTATCTGCTCCGCGGCAAGGGGGTGCCGGACCGGCAGATCGAGGACAGGTTCAACCTGAAGCCCGGGACGGTGGGGAAGCTGGGCAGGAAGGGGGTTACGATCCCTGCGTCGGCGACGGATCAGTCATAATGCACGACGTGGATATGCCGGTGAGGGAGCGGGATGGTAGCGGGATGGTTTGGCTCAATCGACGGGCGCCGCTCGTGAAATGGGTGTATGATATCTGTACATTACGTGGGAGGACATGTTTAAAGATCCCATATCTGAGCTAACGGCTTCACTATTCCAATTGCCTGCAAAGCAATGAAATCACATCCAATATCAAACATCACATGTCAAGATCAGTAGTAAGTTATTGTCATATTAATGTCATTAAGTAGATGTACACCTGCATACTCTGCCAGGAAGTACTTTGAGAAGCCCAGATGCTCGCAGCATGATATCGTCAACGCAACCATTGCTCCGACGCCAAACAGTCATGAAAAAAAGAGAATACAGCTCATCACAGTCCGCCCTCCGGAATTTTACCACGCGCAGTGGCCGCCGTCGATGCGCAGGTCGGCGCCCGTCATGAAGCTGCTGGCCTCGCTGAGCAGGAAGACGGCGGAGCCGCGGTAGTCCTCGGGCACGCTGAGGCGGTTGAGCATGTTGCCCTTGGGCCAGTCGGTGCGGCGCTCGGGGTAGGTCTCGAAGAGGGTGGCGGTCATGGCGGTGACGATGTAGCCGGGGGAGATGGTGTTGACGCGGATGCCGTGCTCGCCCCACTCGGCGGCGAGGTTGCGGGCGAGCTGGATGACGGCGGCCTTGGAGGCGTTGTAGGCGCTGAGAGCATGTTAGCTTGAGGTGAACTGGGTGTGGTTCTGCCTGGGTGTACTCACGGGCAGATGAGGCCGCGGTTGGCGACGGTGCCGCTCATGCTGGCGATGAGGACCATGCTGCCCTTGCAGTTGAGGCGGATCATCTGGCGGGCGACGGCCTGGGCGGTCATGAAGACGCCGGTGACGTTGACGCCCATCATCCTGTCGCAGTCCTCGGCGGTGTACTCGAGGGCGGGGGTCTCCTGCTGGATGCCCGCGGCGGCGAGGAGGCCATCGATGCGGCCGTGCTCGGTGGCGATCTGCTCGACGAGGGCGTTCAGGGGCTCGACATCGCGGACGTCGGCGCGGTGGTAGGTGAGGGAGGTGCCGAGCTCGCCCTTGGCGCGGGCGGCGACCCTGTGGAAGTCGTCGCTGGGCTTCTCCAGCCTGTCAATGGCATGGACGATGGCACCAGCCTCGAGGAGACCCTCGGCCTGGGTGAGTCCGAGACCGCGAGCGCCGCCGGAGACGATGATGACCTTGCCCTGGAGGCTGAACTCGGGGAGGCCCCTGACAGCGGGAGTACCAACGGAACCCATTTCGTCTGGTGTTTTGGGAGTGTCTTGCTTGAAGATTGCTGAAGTGTGATGGAAAGGTCGAAGGGAGGAGAGCTGTGCGGGAGTGATGGAGGCTCTGGGGGTGTAGGAAGAGGAGATTAAAGTAGAAGCTCTACGCTGTGCACTGAGGAGAGGAAGCTTGTTGAGACGAGTGATGAAGAGACGAGACATGATGAAGGGCGAGGAGGTCGTGGTCTTTAATAGCAGTCTGGTGTAAGAGAGAGTGGAGTTCTGGAAAGGGGAGTGAGATGCTAGTACTAGTCACTAGTAGCAGCAAGAGGAGTTCGGGAACAGCTATCACGGCGGGAGGGGTGTGTTGGATGGAGAAGGTTCGAGGCCCGGGGCAGAGCATCACGACCGGGAAGCCCTTTAAGCGGAAAGATGGGACCCTGGGTGTTGAATGAGACACGGCCGACCCCCGCCCGGGAATGGCTGAACCAACCCTTGTTGAGGTATCCGTGGAACGTTGTCACAGAGCTAACGTCAGCCATTTGGGGGTGATGGCATGCCGAGTTGATGAGTGAGGGGAAGGGGAAGGGTACGAAATCGCATGCGGACTGAGGTCAATCTGCCATGCCAGGGGAAACCCCCCCGGTGTGTGTGCTAGGTGGCCGGGGAGGCGACACGGGGCGAGGCCGGCAAGCCGGATACGTTTCTGAGCTGGGTAGCCCGAGCGAGGATCGATCACTGAACGGCTGGTTTGGGGAGGTGGCGGTTGGCCGTGGGAATGGATGATGTGTCTGGACGGCGGCGAAGCTTCAGCGATGGACGGTCGAAGAGTGTGGGGAACCCCCTGGCGGCGGGATGTGCAGTCCGTCCAGTTGCCCCAAGCTCCCTCCGCCCCATCGAGAGCTCACATGGACACATGGAGATTTGCTCCGCAGTGCGCGTGAACAGACCTGCCAAGCATGCTGCGTGTCTGTCCTGCAGGAGGTTCCCACAATGCGGTCTCGTCCTGGAAACACGAGACGACAAGCGACGGTCCAGGCCCCTGGCGCTTCTCGGGAGGCCGTTGAGCGGGAGGCTGGTCGGCTCAGGGGCCGTTCGAGGTGTCACGTCTTTCCTGCATTACGAGAGATGCCAATTGGTAAATGAGGGCTCCGGATTGTGATTGCCGGAGAGCATTCCCATTACAGGGCGCGGGATGAGCTCGCGAGTGATGCACACCGAGATGTTGGGGGTCGCCACAAGCGTTTCCAATGGACATCGTCCAGATCCCGTCCGCAGCACCCGGCCGGCACCGCATTAGCAGACCCGAGCCGTACTTGGCCAGCCACGACATCGACTCACGGGCGTGGGGTGACAGAAGGCGAACCGAGTCGTGTGTTTCGGGTTGTACTGACAGGCCGAGGTGGGGATCTGTGACCGCTCATGACTTGATATCAGATCGCGATGAATCCCAGACGACGATGTTCACGAGAATAGAAAGACCGTGGACAGGTCTCAATGCACCCGCAATTGATCTGAGGCGCTGATAGTATCATCGTGATGTCGACGATCTTCGTCCGTGATGTCAATTTGCCTGCCGGGCCTGAACGTCCGGCGGATAGCGCCCAGGGATTGACACAGACAGGCCGCGTCAAGTGACCCAGCGTAGTTCGAGAGATCCCAGACAAGACTCGACTGGCTTTCTTGGGTGCTCGCCTTCTCGGAACCGGCGCCGGAAAAGAATGGGACGAGGCGTGGAGCGGTGACAGCTCGTCGGGCTCGTTGGGAGGGCTGGTCAAGGACTTGAGGGTGTCTTGCGCGTAATCGGGGTCTGAGAGCGGTCGCGGAGCCCGGGAGGAGGGGTCCAATGGCTCCGCGGAGGGTGTCTGGAGCAGTCCCGTGGCATTGCTGATGTCTTGTTTTGTGGGTTGGCAGAAGGAAAAAGAGGGCTGGAACGAGTTGACGATGCCGAATCTCGAGACTCCCAGGGCGTCCAGTGGCAATTGGGGTGCAAGGGAAGGTTCAACCGCCCCTGTAAGATGCGCCGATGCGGGGCATCTGCAGCGTGGGGACGCGCTAATGTGGCCTTCCCCGCCGGCTTTCCGAATCGGGAAATCCGCGTCCTCCCACTCACGATGCTTCACTTTTTCCCATCGAAGCTTGGGCGAAGACGGCATCCCGTCCTCCACTGCAGCCCACCGCAACCGGCCCCCCGCTATGGTCTCGAACGCTTCTATCAGTCCGACCAATTTAGAACAGAGGAGCAAATGCTTAATTGTTTCTACCTCCTGACCTTACAGACTTTTCTGTTCCACGTCGTCGCGGCTCACACCCACGCCCCCATGCCGAGACACGTCGACACCATTGGAGACGAGTCTTCAGGGTCCAGGCGCTAGAGAAACTCCGGCAAGACTCCGTGAGACATACAGATCACCTCCCGGCCCTTGCATACTACTAGATGCCGACCGCCGGAACAACAGCCGGAGCCATCAGCTGGCCGCTTTGCCATCGTACGACACGATAGCGGCGTGGGATGCAGGGCAATCTTCCAAGACAGCCCTACCCGCCGCTGGATGTCGTGACCTGATCACGTTCTCGCGAGATCCACCGCTGGACTAGCCAGAAGGCTCGCAGATACGATATCCCGACGTGGAAGTCCTCGAAGCCGATGGACAGCCCGGCCACGGCCATCTTGCGGCGGATGAACCGGCCCCTGGCATCCTGCTCCGTGTTGGGCGCGGCCACCAGCATGATCCACAAGAAGATGCCCGGCGTGCTCTTCCACCTTGTCAGGTTGACGCTTCTCACGGCCGCAAAGGCTTTCTCGATCGTCCCCTCGTCGTTGAACTCGGAGATCTGGGACATGGTCGACACTGACCAGGTGTGGATGAGCGCCGCCAGACGGATGGCCTCTTGGACGCAAATTTTTTCCGTCGTCGAGCTTGTTATCTTCTCGGTCGGCATTTCCTTGAGCTTGCGGTGCAGCCAAGTGGCCGTGCTACGAGCCTTGCGGACCTTGGACGGAGAGTCTTCGCCTTGCGTGATGGACGTGACGAGGAACCGGACGTCTTCCAAGATCTGGGCCGCCGTGGCAGTCAGTCCCAGTACCGAACGACGCTCGGTGAATTTGGTGACGGATGGAATCAGTGGACAGTCGAACCCCTTCGGCCAAGTCTTCGGGATCGGGATCTCCTCCTCTAGCACTGGGTCGCCAGCCTGCAGGAAGAGGTCCGACTCAAAGCAGCATGCGACCTCGTAATCAGTCCTACATCAGTCAGCTTGGTTCCATAACCAGGACGAGATGACGAACAGGATGATGATCGATTCTCCGACAACGTCATTGATGCCCCTCATGCCGTGGCAGAGGTGAATCATGTGCCTGATCCCTCGAAGATGAGCCCACATGCTCTCGTCTGCTCCCCAGAACCACTGGCCAGGATTGTCAGTCTTGGGGTGCATCGCTTGGCTTGAAGATGTATTTAAAGGAACTCACCTCCATCACGACCAAGTTGACCACGGAGCGGATTACCTCCAGGGAGACAGAAGCAAACTCTCCTTGCAGGAAGTCGTTGATCCCGGTCAACACCCGAGCTTTGATCGCGAGTGACTCGGGATTCTTGACAACCTCGATTCCCTTTTCCAGTGACTGGGTGGTCGAGGCCATTAGCATGCCGATGCTGGGAAACAGTGGCGATTGCAGCATCCATGGCAAGACCTCGGCGAGAAACACAAAAGGCTGGCTTTGCCCATCGATGGAGACCAGGTTCGGCGCTACGAAACGGATGTCTGGCCTTTCGTCAGCTCGGCCAACCATCTGTCTTTTTGGGAGATACTCACAGAAGTGCAAGAGCTCAGAATTACGGCTGCTCTGCTCGATTGGCAAGGCTCTCAGAGAATTGACCTCTGAGAGAATCCCGCCGAATGGCCGCACGTGGGAAAGGGCGTCGGGGTCACCGCCTCCGTCGAGGAACAGGCTTCTTGATAGCCCACGGAGCGGTAGGTCTTCATCATCTTCGTCGGCATGCCGCACAGTGGTCTTATCCGTGGCCGGATCGTAAACGATATGCATTTGTCCCCTCCTCGTGCCAACAGCATGTCGTCTTGGCAGGGGTAACACCAAGCCAGTGCTTGGGTCGCGCCGATGCGGATTTCGCATCCGGGACGGCTGCACCTTCGAAGCGGCATCAGATGCGTCCGAGTTTGTTGAAATGTCGAAATTCAAGACAAGCTCCTCAAAATCCTGGTCTCGTGGCACTGTCTCTGCTTGGATGGTCACACAGTCTACGGGCGGGAATCGCCTGGAGCAATTGACACACGGCGTGTCATGGCTGCGGAAGATGCACTGAGAGCCTTGTCAGTCGCTCGCATCACTGCAAAAATGTGATTGTAACGACGCACCTTTTGCTTTCGTCGCTGACACTCGGTGCACGACTTCAGGCTCCGAAGCCGCCGTTTCGGGTTGACGAGCAGGACGTCCATTGTCTCTCTTCTGGCACATCAGCATAGTCCCGAGCCTCGATGCCCGTTCTGCCGGGACTCGCCAAGATATTTTGTATGATTCTCCAGCGTAGTCTGAGAGACTCATCCTGGGCAGCTGACCGCATGAAAACCTGCTAAGCGTGTTCAGCTCGACGCCACCGAGGGGCAAAGGCACCGTTGTTGCGCCTACGAGGAATTAGAGGCTTCGGTTGGGGCGCCGATAGACACAAGTCTGGACCTTGATTTGTGAGCTTCCCAGCTGGTCGGGAGACGGTTCATTTCATCATTCGCAGTGAAGGACCGCCACGACGCGGCACGGCTCGGTTCCGAGAGTTGGGTTGAGCTGGCGGCGACTCCGAGCTGAACTAGTCGCCCGCCTTTGGTGTTGATGGATTGTGATTTGTCTCATCATGTGGCCCAGGGATCGCCATGCACGGCGTCTTCTATTGGAGGCGATGTTTCCAGAGCATTGTCCAGACCATTTCGGCTGCTAAACGCCTGTGGCAGTGGCTCACAGCGACCGATCCTCATGACTCGACAGTGTCAGAGATGGTTGACCAGAGCGCGAACACCCGCATCTCCCTTCAGAGACGACATGATGACCGAATACTATGAAACCTCATACTGAATAATCATCGACAGCTATCCACACCCATTTACCCGACGTCTCCGTCCTTCGAGGAATATTATATTCCCCCCGGAGCCCGGATGCTTGGCAGCGCCGAAGGAGTCGGCTCCGGGAGGGGTCGCAGCTCCACTGCCGGACTTCCCCGGCCTGTGATTGCTGGAGAAACCTCCCCCAGATGCTGGCGCGGTTATAGGCTAAAAGGGAATCGCCCGCTTGACCAGGAACTCGGGTCCATCGCCGCGGGCTGTGGTGGCAGAGATGCAGGTCCGATAGCCGCGGGAGACACTTTGAGGCTCTTCATAAATTGTCCGCTCGGCGCCACTCCAGGAACGCGTGTGAGGAGGCTTCTTTCTGTAGCATCCATCTGACACTTGTGCCAGGACTCATCATGGCCTTCACCTTCACCAACCCCGTCATCCGCGGGTTCAACCCGGACCCGACGGTCTGCGTCGTGCCCGCGACAGACACGGCGCCGGCGCAGTACTTCCTGTCGACGTCAACCTTCGAGTTCTTCCCCGGCGCGGCCATCTACCACTCCACGGACCTCATCAACTGGAAGCTCATCGGCCACGCCCTCAACCGCCGCAGCCAGATGGACATGCGCACGGTCGAGCCCGGCGCCGGGTCCTGGGCGAGCACCCTCCGCTACCGCCCGCGCGAGAAGCGCTGGTACCTCACCAACGGCGTCTACCACCGCTACCGCCCCAGCGTCGACGAGCGCATCTTCCCGCGCGGCTTCTACGTCTGGACCGACGACATCTTCAACGACGCCGCCTGGTCCGAGCCCGTGTACTTCGACAACCCGGGCTTCGACCAGGACCTCTTCTGGGACGACGAGGACGGCAAGGTGTACCTGTCCACGACGGTGCGCATGGCCAAGCGCACGCCGGGGCTCAAGCTCAAGGACTTTGCCATTCACATCTCGGAGATCGACCTGCAGTCGGGCCGGACGCTGACGGCCCCCAAGCTGATCCGGGACTCGGCGTTCGGCGTGGCCGAGGGATCGCACATCATGCGCAGGGGGAAGTACTATTACCTCTTCACGGCGGAGGGCGGCACGGAGGCCGGGCATCAGGAGTGGGCGTTCCGGAGCACGGAGGGCCCGTACGGGCCGTGGGAGGGCCAGGGCAAGGCGCTGTGGTACAACGGGCCCGACGAGGAGGTTCAGCGGACGGGGCACTGCGACATCTTCGAGGACGGGAAGGGCGACTGGTGGGGGGTGCTGCTGGGCGTGCGGCCGGCGAAGAACAAGGAGGGCAAGTGGACCGAGCCGCAGCTGGGGCGGGAGACGTTCCTCGTCAAGGTGGACTGGGTGGACGACTGGCCCGTGTTCAACGGCGGAAACAACGTGACGCTGGAGACTGTCGGGCGGGAGCCCGTGGTGCAGGCCAAGGCTGCGGGTGCCGACGGGCTCAAGTGGAGGGCGGACCTGTCGAGGCCGGACCTGGAGCTGGGCTGGTATCACAAGAGTACGTCCCGTGTGCAACCTACGTGACTTGAGAGGCGCTGATGATGAGCAGACACGCCGATCAAGAAGAGCTACTCCCTGACGGAGCGGCCGGGCCACCTCCGGCTGTATGGCAACTGTTACGAGCTCACGAGCCCCGAGTCGCCGGCGCTCCTGCTGCGCAAGCAGTCGTCGTACAACGACACGTTCCGGGCCAAGATGAGCTTCAAGCCCGGGCGGGTCGGCTACGAGTCCGGCGTGACGCTGTGGTGGAACCAGTACTCGTTCGCGTCCATCGGCGTCGGCGTCGTCGAGCCGTCCGAGGGCGGGGAGCCCGTGCGGACGGTCATCACGCGCGAGCCGACGGGGAAGAACGGCGAGCTCAAGGTGTCGTATCCGCTGCTCGAGGCCGGGAAGGCCCTCGGCGCCGACGACGCGGTGCAGTTCACTGTCCACGCCGGCGAGACCGAGTACAAGCTGACGCTGGAGGCGGGAGAGGTCAGCGCCAGCTTCGCGTTTGCCGCCGAGGACCTGACGCTGAACCCGCCCGTCGGGTGTGCGTTCTGCGGGGCGATGTTTGGGCTGTATGCGTTTGGCAAGAGCGAGCCGGCGTTGGACCCGTCGGACTTTTGGGATGTTGAGATTGCGGAGAGGTCGTGAGCGTTCCCTTCAGTGCTTTTGTCGCGGTTCTAGATCGATGCTGGAACTAAGAGGTCCAGTCCTTGAAATTAGATAATCATTCTGAGGCTCGATGACATAATGCTACGTGGTGCGTTGGCGGTGGACCGATGGTGAAACGCAAGCTGAGGCTGTGCTGGAGAGGCAACCGTCAGCCCAAAAGCCCCCATCGGCGTCATCATCGAATCACTTGTACGACCGTTTCATCTCCTCTTCATCACAGACATCAAAACTCTGAACTTCTTCCGCTGGCTATTACATGGTCGCAAGTCCTCTAGAAGTGCCAAAAATCCTACCTTGAATATATCCGACCGAACCTTGACGTTGACGTCATCTCTCCAACCGCCGCCATGTCCCGCTTCTCCCACTACGACACGGACTCGGAGCGCCTGCCCGAGGGCATGGAGCGCATCGGCTACGACGCGGACACGCAGACGTACACATACCGCGACTCGCGGGGGAAGATCTACGAAGGCGCGCCGGGGAACGAGTACGGATACCTGTCTCCCGCGGGGCAGGGCGACGACGAGAGCGCGCCGTTCACGGGCGGCCCGCCGCGGCGGCTGCAGCAGTGGGAGGTGGAGAAGAACTCGTGGCGCGCGTCGTGGGCGCCGCTGCTGAACTTCTTCATGCTCGTGGCGCTGTTCCTCGCCGGCGTCGGTTGGCTGCTCTACGGCCGAGGCAGTTCGGCGCACGAGGTGCAGTGCTTACCCGGGCAGACGGGGTATACGGTTCACAAGGGGGACACTTGCTGGGCGCTGGCGAAGGAGAGGGGGATCGGGGTCGAGGATCTGAAGGGGATGAATGAGGGCCTGGACTGCGACAGGTTGCAGGTTGGTGTTGGTATTTGTGTGCCGGACGGGGAGACGAAGGAGGATGAGAAGGCTGCTGAGGGCGATGCGAAGGCAGACGAGTAGATGATGTTGACGAGGCAACGGTGTATTGAACAAGCTCCTGGCTCCAGACCGAATATTGTCACCCTTATTCATAGCGGGTATGTTCTCCAGATATCTTCCTTCTGCAGCAGTAAGACCTCCCCTTCACATGGATGTCTGCTTGCCGCAAAGCAGAGAGCTATGTTGCCGTCCAGATACATTACCCTGGGAAGAAAGGTGTCTCAATCTCGTGCAATCAAAAGAGAGGCTATGTCAATTTCTTGAGCTTGGAAGAGGTCATTTGATGGTTGGGCGGCCATCTCTCTGTGACCCGCTTCCAGTCGTGGGGTGGTCCGTGGGTTGAAGGTAGCAACTTGCCAATGCTGAGAGACGACACCATGGAAGCCGAAGCCTGTTGGTAGTGATGCCGGTGAATGGGGATTCATGATGGACAAGATGGCCGAGTGGTTAAGGCGGCACGTTCAAGGCTTTTGGCTTGGAAGTTTCAAAATTCTTCTCCCGTGCTGGAGCAATCCACCTGGGTTCGATCCCCAGTCTTGTCAATTGCCTCGCTGAGGCGACCTTTTTGCCAATTCCTTTTGTCCTCATTGAAGTCTCCAGTCCAGCCAGGCCGGCCTGAAGTGGATAGACCTCAGACCTGATAAGGCTCGCGCGGTCTCGACTGATCGTGTCCACTTTCTGGGCCAATTCAGCTGTGCTGCAGCCTTCTGCCCAATCCATGGCACCGTTAGAGTCAATTGCAGACGCCGACGCTGGAGCCTGTACGCTTTAAGTAGGCTGCCTTGCGGGGTCCGCCCGCGCCATGGCAGAGCGGATCCCTTCCCTATCAGCCACCAGCGGAGCGGATACAGGCTCCCCGATTGGCGGCCAGTTGCTTCTGTCGCTGTAACCACAGCCCTCGAGAGCGAGTGGGATGGATGGTGCAGGGCATTACGAAATAATTGCGAGGAGGGAAAACACCATGAACAGGCCACATCGTTCGACTTTTCGCCCTTCAATTCCTCCCATAATCCTCATTGTACACTGCCGACTCACGTCCCCTTCAAGAGGTGTCGTCGGCGGTCGTGTGCTCTCCCCCCGCAAACGGGTCCAGGACCTGCCAAGCGAGAACAACAGGCGGGGCGATGGCGCTCGTCGCCCCATCACAGGCCCTGGCGAGCCCCTTCCCCGGAGCCACTCTTCCCTGAAGGTGGGCCACAGCGTCTGGGGAAGTGGATTCGTACGGGCGGGGCCCCACTGATGCGATGCCCTGGAGGATGCGACTGCGCCTGTGGCGGGTGGTACTATCGCGTCGGGGGCACTCAGGGGATGTAGACAGATGCGAAAAGGGGCGGGCATGAGCTGGCTTCAATTTGACGTCTAGAGGATTCGAACTCGCAAAGTTGGGCATGAGTGTCGGCCGCTTTAGCGACTCGACGTCCCCTAAAGCGACGTGTCGGCGTTCAGAGAAGCCCCTGAAGGACGCCGGATGCCCCTGTAAACGTCAGCCAAATGCGCAGACGCAGCCCTCCGTCACTGCTCAAATGACCAAAACAACTCACGCATTCGCAATGACTCGCCCCCGGGCCTTGACCTCTCCTGGCGACGGTTGCGTAGGGATCATCTCGCCCCCTCCCCTCGTTTAGCGTTTCACTCAGTCATGTAGCCTGTTCGGGCGGATTGGGTGGCTGTCGGCGCGTGATGAGGTGTGCCGTGTACATTGCCCAAGCAGGGAGGATGTCTCTACCCCGCATCTTGCGAGTATCTCGACCACCGGAAAGGGGTGAGATGGTACCTTTGTCGGCGCGACGAGAGACAGGCAGCATGATGGAATGATGGGACGAGTCGAGTCGGCCAGCTGATGAATGATCCTCGCCGTGCCCTCACCGTAGCGCCCTGATCCTCCTCGCTCGGTGTCCTGTCCATCCGTCTCGCCCCTTTAAGAGGACGCCTGCCTGACCTTCCCTCCTGTCTCTCCTCCTCTCCCTCCTTTGTGTCACATCACCCATCACAACCACCACCATTTCATCTATTCCACCTTCTTGATTCGTCTGACAGCGTCGACGACTCACTGTACATCATCTTCTGCACCTCTCACTGCCCGTCCCGAGTCAGCCAGCACTCAGGACTCCTTTGACATCGACCACAACAAGTGACGTCGATTGTTTTCCATCACCGCCACCCTTACTTCACCAAATCCCTCACATCAGGTACGCTTTCCATCACATTTCCATCTCGAAACTCAGTCGTCATCACTTTCTTCGCCCAAAACATCCCCCATCCGCCCCAGAACCCCCCCTATATCCCCCCTAGACACCCCTCTCTCTTCGTCACCGCCATCTAACACCCACCCCAGCCGCCAAAATGGTCCTCCGCCTCGCCGCCGGCAAGACCACCGAGACGATCTGCTACGCAGGCGCCACCGCCACGGCCCTCGCGCCCGTCTACTTCCTCCTCCCCAGCGGCGAGCAGCGCCTCGCCCAGCAGACCGCCAAGTGGGCGCCCCGCTGGGAGAAGAACCTCTCCTACTTCACCCCCGCCGCCGAGAAGTCCATCAAGCGCGTCGAGCCCCCCATCGCCCGCACCGTGAGGGCCGTCGAGAGGAGGCTGCCGCTCGAGAAGGTGGCCAAGGGCGCCGAGAAGAGGATCCAGTGGGGCTTCGACCGCTGGAATGGCAAGAAGCCTTAGATGTTTGCGGCATCTGGGCTGGCGTTGGGGTATGGAGCGTGATAAGGAATGAATGTTTCGTTTGTAGGTTATGATGACGATACCGTCACGGGCGAGGTGCTTGGGCTCGAGAGTGTTTTGGACTGGGGAACGGGTGCGAGGAGGGGGACATGGACTCTGCGACGGCATAGAGCATGGCCTAGATGATTTAGCCCGCATGCGAGAACCGTAGACGGAATGATACTACGTCAAACTCATTTCCTTTGATACATCAGTGTGATGCCTACCTTGTCGTGGACTATATGATGTTGTCGTCAGCATGCTGGCCGTTGTCGTCAAGAGCTACCCGTATTCCGTGGTTGCCAAGAACTCAGACTGTTGCTGTTGGTGACTGCTGTCAACAATGCTCTGTACATGATGTTCGCTGAGGTGTCTGGCATTCAAGTACTCCCACTGGGGGGATTGATGTTGAATGGCACCCGGGATCGATTCATTGATTGCCAGTGGACAGGATGCGATCATGCACCCTCAACCACGGTGGATCGTGAGCCATTTTGCCCTCGTGATGAAATCGGCCAATGCTATTCCATCGACAAGCTAAACATCAAGCGCATCGGCTTGACATGAGGGGCAATCGGGGTGGGCTGAGAGCCCTCAGTTGGTTGCCCACCGCTGCTATCCGCGACTCTTCCACGGCTGAACCATACTGGCCACTTGTAGAGTGCAACCATGAGAAGAGCACGCATCGAGACCATCGGTCTGAAGTCCTTGGGTGAGCCCGTGGTGTGATCCAACAACACTTCGGGTGAGCTACCAGCGTCGCCGCTGTCGTTGTTAGGCATTTGAGTAATTCCCGTGGCATTCTGCAAGACAACCGGCTCAGCATCATCAAGGCGATTGAGGCCACGAGCGATTGGCCGCTGGCATCATCAGCATCAGCGTTCCCACCTTCGAAATACCCGTCGGTCTGGAGATTGCGGACTTGTAATGCATTAATGCATCTGTCAATTCCAACAAGCGCGTCGTCGGTCCACAAACACGATGTATGGCGTATGGTAGGTTCGCTTTCAGTCAAGGAGTTGCTGGACTTGCTCATGGGCGAAGCATTTCGATGTCGCGCACGTTGGAGATCCATGAGTGCGTTCTGCCGAAGATGTCGGCATTGTGGGGTGGTGTCTCTCCGGGAGCGCGGCACTTGTCGGGCATAATAATCTGTATTAATGATCCTCAGGCCGATGCAGCGTCGGTCCGCGTATAAGATCATCCCAGGTCATCGACGCCCATGGAGTTAAGATCCATGATGGTGAAGCTTGTTCGCCTCTGCCCAGCGCGGCCAAAACGCCAAAGCCAAATAGAGTGGCGGATCATGGTTGTTCCGACCGAAAGCCCCCGTCGCCAGACCCACCGCTGTGGGCCGAGCTGCGGCAGTGCGTCAGGTGCGGGGCCCAGCGTTATCTCATCACCTGAAGCCAGACTCCAAACTTGGCCAGACCTGACCGCCTTCACTCACATGCACCTCTCTCTCACCCCAACGCCTGTCGAACTTCAGATCCTCACCCGCCAGAACAACCCAGCAAGATGAAGCTGTACTACATTGGTGTAAGCCAGAGCCGCCTTCCCGCCCGCCCCGCATGACGCTCATGCAGTCTCTAGATCCTCGACAACTCGCGGCAGCCCGCCACGCAGCTGTGCGCCGAGCATGAGCTCAGCGAGTTCTCTCGCTGGACGAGGAACGAGTACGCATCCTTCATGACCATGTTCAGCAAGACCATCGCCGAGCGCACCAAGCCCGGGCAGCGTCAGAGCGTTGAGGAGCAGGGTATGTCCGGCCTGTCGCAGCGCATGATCCCCCGCTATTGAACGGCCAACTCACCACCCTTCCAGATTACACCTTCCACTGCTACGCCCGCACCGAGGGCCTCGCCGCCGTCATTATCAGCAAGGACTACCCCCAGCTCACCGCACACTCCATCCTCTCCAAGGTCCTCGACGAGTTCTTGAGCGACGACCGGAGGACGCCGGAGCAGAAGCGCAACCCCAAGGAGAACGAGGCCGTCTTCGCGCCGCTGAAGGACTATCTCCAGCGGTACCAGGACCCGGCGCAGGCGAGCAGCATCACGGCGATTCAGCAGCAACTAGACGAGACCAAGATTATTCTGCACAAGACCATTGACAGCGTGGGTGGCCCCTTGCCCATGTCGAACTCCGGACATTCCGATGCTGACAGCTTCCACAGGTACTCCAGCGAGGCGAGAAGATTGACGACCTGGTGGCCAAGAGCTCGGACCTGAGCACTCAGAGCAAGGCGTTCTACACGACGGCGAAGAAGCAGAACTCGTGCTGCATCTTGATGTAAGCTCTGCACGGGAGCGGCGGGTTTGGCTTGGTTAGGCGCACGCATACAGTCTCGGGGTCGTACCTAGCAGTCGCAATGACACCTCTGTGTCGACCCGACATGCCTGTTTGCTTCTCTGCGTAGCCTGAATGAATTTGTTCGATGTGTTGGGGCGGAGACGCGTGGCGGTTGCTTTGCATGTGATGCCGGGGCTTCAACTGGAAGCCTGGCCATCGCGGACTTGATGGCTGCCTGAACTGGTCACGAAGAGCCATACGTTCCTCAACATTCCGATATATTAATGCCGCCACCAGCGTTGGGGATAGGTAATTCATGCTCCGATGAAGGCGACCATGAGCCAATGGGCAGATGATCTTGTTCTGAGGAGAGGCCCAACAACAACCAGTCTAAGTAACACAGTCACTTCTATATGCTTATCTTGACTTATTCATTTCCGACATTTCATGCACTAGCTGCTGTTTCCTTCTGGTGCATTGAAGCCTCCCGATCCTCTGGTCGGGGCTGAAGGCCGAATGCCGGCTCCGAGCCGGACCCACTTCGACTCGCCAGCGTAGAAATACTTCGCGCATCGCGACTCGATTTCCTCCTCCCTGATCTCGAGCTCCCCCAGCGCGCGTCTTGTTGCCTCTGCTGCCAATTGACCTCCAGCATACGGCGAACTCGGGCACGATCGTTCAACTCCACTCAGAACCAAACCCACCTCCGCAATTCGCGTCGGAATCTCGCCACCGACATCAGTCGGATCCGACGATCGCATCATCCAACCCGTCGCCATGGCCCTCTTCCGACCCCAAAGGCCCCTGCGCCTCCTCTCCCTTCCACGAGCTCCCGTCGTTCGAACCTACGCAGCCCCCGCGAGACCTTCGACAGCGCCCAAGCCCGTCAGACAAGCCGTGGTCCCGAAGCCCACCTCCAGCAAAGCCGGACCACCGCCGACATCCCCCGTCGCTCCCGTGCGGACCTCAAACCCCCCGAATACACAGCGCGCGCCCCTCGCACGGAAAGACGCCGAAAAAACACCCACGCCGAAGCCGAAGCCGCTCGATCCCAATAGCCCGGAGTACAAGAAGAAATACAGGGAGGTTGCGAGGAGGTGGCTCGCCAGCCTTGTTGCCCTGCCCATCTTCTTCGTGACGTCGTATTACCTGTTTGATCGAAGTGAGTATGCCTCTGTTGGTGATGGATGGCAGACGCTGACGCGGGGCAGTAATATTGGGCAACGAGAAGAAGGACTTGCCGAAGGAGGGTGGCCTGAAGGACGAGAGGGATCCTCTTGCGAAGACGTTGTAATACCAGAAGCCTTGCATCTTTTCTTTTCGAGCACCCGCGATGTCAGCCGTGTCACAAATCTGAGCAAGAGTCATGTCTGTTTCCCGGTCTACGTCTAAGCGAGGCAAGCCTTGGTGACCGTATATCGAGAGGGCTGGGGGCTTGGGCTTTCTCGACGCTACACTGACCGTGATAGAGCTACACTCACTTGAATACGGGCTCATGGGACATGCAAGAAGCGACGAGCGAATTCACTTTCACGCTCAAGTGAGAAAAACCACATCGTTCGCTATTGCAATCTAGTACAACACGGCTACACCTACAGCCTCGCCGACACTTCCAGCTGGCCAACGGGCTCCGGCGCCTCGTCCTTCACCCCGCTGAAGGCCACCATCTCCCTCTTCTGCTGCGTGCCGCTCTTCGATAGCAGCTTCCTCTTCCCGCCCGTCGTCAGTGGCGGATCATCATCAGTCTCTCGGATGTAATACGCCCAGTCCGCCGTCCCATCCACCTCCGTCTGCGAAAAGCCGTTGCCCAGCCACGCGAACCTGTTCCCCGCATACTTGAAGTCCATGTCGTCGAAGCGCACCTCCCGCATGGTCTCGATGTAGTGCAGCGTCGACCCGGGCCACAGCGCGACCACGGGCCCGTCCACCCGCGGCTTGTACCACGACTTGCACGGGTCGGACCACACCGTCCCGCGCATGAACCACTCCTTGTACTCGACGAACTCGCGCACGGCCTCCTCCTTGGGCGCGATCTGCGTCGCGTTGGTCGTCTGGTACCGGTCCACGACCTTGAGGAGCCAGTCGGCCTGCGCCTCGATCGCGCTCAGCACCGGCCCGTTGCCCACGGGGCAGTTGGGCCCCAGCATGCAGAAGTAGTTGGGGAACCCGCCGACGGCGATGCCGAGGTACGACTCGGGGTTCGTGGCCCACTTGTCCTGGAGGTTCTCCCCCGAGGGCGCGATGATGGGGAAGCGCGGGCGGAAGGACGTGTCGAAGCCCGTCGCGCAGATGAGGACGTCGACGGGGTGCTCGGCGCCGTCGACGAGGCAGCCGCGCTCTGTAAGGGCCGCGACCTCGCCGTAGACGACCTCGACGTTGGGCTTCGTCAGGGACTCGAGGTAGTTGACGCCCGGCGTGAGGCGGCGGCACCCAACGCTCCACTGGGGGATGAGCTTCTCCTCGAGCGTGGGGCTGGCGAGCTTCTCGCGCATCTGCTGCTTCATGTACGCGTGGGTGTCGGTGTTGATCTGGTGGTCCTTGAGGAAGATGCCGAACTGGCCGTTGAGGCCGTTCTCGACGTTCTTCCGGTACTGCAGGAGCGCGCCGGGGGAGTGGGCGAACTCGGCTTTCTCGGCGTCGGAGAAGAGGTGCTGCTCGAGGCCCTGCACGGGGGAGACCCACGTCGGCTCGCGGATGAAGGTCGTGACCTTGGCGCACTGCTCTCTGATGGCCGGGAGGACTTGGATGGCGGAGGAGCCGTTGCCGATGAGCCCGACGTGCTTGCCCTCGAGGCTGATGGACTCGTCCCAGTTGGCTGTGTGGAGGAGCGTGCCCTTGTATGTTTCCAGGCCGGGGATGGCGGGCCACTTCCAGTTGTTGAGGATGCCGCCGGCGTTGATGAGGATGTCGCAGTGGTCGTTGATGAGGGTGTTGTTGACGGTGTCCTTGACCTGCACGTCATAGCCGCCGTCCTTGTTGTTCCAGTAGGCGCCGATGACCTGGTGCCGGAGCTTGACGTAGTCATGGAGTGAGTACTTCCTGGCGAAGCCCTCGAAGTAGTCGTAGATCTCCTTGGCTGGGGGGTACACGGCCGACCAGTCGAGCTTCGGCTCGAAGCTCCATGTGTAATTGTGCGAGGGCACGTCGCAGGCGCACCTGACCACTGGTGTGAGTACCCATGTTGCCTTGGGGAGGGCGTGTCTGGTATGGCTTACCCAGGATATCTGTTCTCCCACCAGGTCCCCGCTACTGCCTCGTTCTTCTCATAGAGGGTGAGGCTGTAGTTTTGGAAGTGCTTCTGGAGCTTGTACGCCACCAGCAGGCCCGAAGCACCGGCACCGATGCAGATGACGCGGATAGGCTTCTCGGTATGGACGGGGGCGTTGAGACGGCTGTTGGCGTCTGGATGGCCCCTGTGGATGGCCTCGGGAAGGAGGAGATCGGCCATGATGGGGAAGACTAGACAAGGAAGAGACGAGAGGGGGAAGATGTCTCACAAATGCGTATCTAGGGAGAGGAGGAAGAAGTGTTAGAGTACGGGGAAGCAGACATCACGGAGGGATGTCTGGGCTAGCATTATAAGAAGAAGAGGGAAGACGGGAGCAAACACCGGCGCCCGCCAACACCCCCTGTGATCAACCGGGCATGGTTCTATGGCAGCACAACGGCACGCCGTCCGGGTATCAGACACCTTACATCACGGGCGTCTGGTGTGCGCCCCGAGACCCCACGCGACGCCATAGCTGCAGCAGCAAACTCGTCGCTGAACGGGAGGGGAGAAGCGTGCCGGACAAGCCTCGGGGCCTCAGTGGGTGTACAGCCAGCCGCGTCCCTTGGGTGCCATGTTTCACTGTCGTGCAGGGCTGGGGGTGGAATGCCGCGCAGACCACCATGACTCGGGGCATCGAGATGCCACTGTCGACTGACGGATGTCTCGAGTCAGACGGGCAGACGGGAGTCGGGATGTCGGGTCATGTAAGTATGCCGGGGGCGGCGTTGCCAGTCGGAGACGGACCCAGGGAGAGATGGGGAGAGAGATCAGGCCAGGCCGTCTCGGAACGGGATGGATCCTGGTCGATGGCGGTTGGGGGGAGCTAACTAGCTTGATGCAGACCGAGGCGAAGTTGTTTCTTTGTCGTGATCATTCCATGCTTCGAGGCGGAAATATCACGGAAAGAGGCGCTCCAGTGCAACGCTGGATGTCCATGCTGGCACACACGATGCAGCCCGGTTGCATGGCGGTCCTAAATTCTTCGGCCCTCCAAGCATCCATATCAAGAAGGCCACTGCCGAATTCCAGAGAAGGGTGTGCTGCAGGCGGTACCTCGAAGGAGGCCCCGACTTGGTGAAGCTGTTTGCCGTCGGGCTCTGGGCAATTGGATTTTCCCCGCATGAGGCGGGCCCCTAATTATTTTGGTGGTCAAAAGGGGGGATCTGCCACTGGCGCCCCCGCCCAATCCCGCCAACGTTGGCCTTCGGGAAATGTCAACCGGTGCTTGAATCCCTGGCTTTGTGGGGTTTCGCAACAATTGTTCCGCCTTTGATGAATGCAAGGACATGCTTGCGTGTGAGCCTTGGATATGTCGTGTGATGCGGTCCAGTCAACAGTCTAATCAGGACATGTAGTAGAGTCCTGGCTGCAAACTGTCAAGAACATTACGCTGTAGGTCTCGAGGGGAGAAGCGGGCGGGTATTATTGGCCTACCTGCCCTCAAGGGAAGTACCTGTACCCAAGCGTATATTCCCTTCAAGCTCTATCTCCTTCAAGAAGGACGTAAGCCTATCCTGGATAGTGTAAGGCTTTTAACTAAGGACTTTAGTGATTTCTTTACCCAAACCAACACTCGTTACTCATAGATAGCGATGTGATCATCCATAAACACAGACGTGTGATTTCGAGTGTGGTAAGGATGGTTGTATTGGAAGAGGTTTGGGGCACTCCGCCCTGTCTGGAAGGGGTAGATATCCCCACTCTGGAGTTCTGCCCCGTGCCCACCGCTCCCTCCCAGCCAACCAGCCCATCAAGGAGGAGTGGGGTTCTCGGAAATTATAACAATGATGTATTGCGCGCTTTTTTGTACTCCGATGGCCAGATGGCCGAGTGGTTAAGGCGGCAGACTCAAGATTTCCTCTTGGAGTTCATAAGAATTCTTTCTGCTGGAGCAATCCTCTTGGGTTCGAATCCCAATCTGGTCAAAATTTTCTTTTTTTCTCTGTTTTCTTTTAGAAATTCATTTAAATCGATCCTGATTTATATATGTTTACTATTTTTTGTTCATTCTAGGTGAACTTTCTTTAAAAATTTGCGTTGTTGGTGTATTTGGGCGAGATGGGAGCAGGGGGGGTGGCGTGAAGTTCTAATTCCCTGATCGCATCCTCTGTTCTCGCTGTAGATATGTCTAGCATAACATAGGGTGCCCTTAGATATCCTGTTTGTTCATCACAGTCTCGCGCGAGGTGAATCCCGTTGCTTCAGCGCCTCCTCGATGGCCGCAGCATCCCTCTTTGCCCACTCCCGCATGGTCTTCCTCTGGATCTTGCCACTGGCCAGCTTTGGAACCTCGTCAACGAAGATGACCCCTCCAGTTAACCACTTGTGCTTGGAGACCCGAGGCTTGATCCACTCTTGGATGTCCTCAGGGGTGACCTTGCCTGCGGAGGTCTCCTGGATGGCGACATAGGCGCGGGGGCGCTCGTCTCCGTTGCTTGATGCTCAGTTAGCGAGTTCCCTGGTCGAAAATACAATGTGTGTAGTGACAGCGACTTACATTGTAATACCGACTGCCGCAGCATCGGCTACATGCTCGTTCTCCAGCAATACCGCCTCGAGCTCAGCCGGTGCGACTTGAAGCGCGTTGACTTTGATGAGTTCCTGCGATAGTTAGTGAAAAGGCCTTCGGAGGCGCAGGGGAATGACCGTCGGCAACCAACCTTCTTCCGGTCCACAATCCAGAAGAATCCCTCCTGGTTGCAGACCGCAATATCACCCGTCTTCAACCACCCATCGGCATCCAAGCTCTCCCTGGTCGCGGCTTCGTTCCTCCAATACCCAAGGCAGATATTCGGCCCCCGGACGTACATCTCCCCCGGTTGCCCAACGCCTACCTCCCTCCCATCATCGTCCACGAGCTTACACTCGCAGTTCGGGTCCAGCTGCCCAACACTGCCCGTGTCATCCCTCACCCCTCCGGGGACGTGGATCGCACCGCACGTGACCTCCGTCATGCCCCAGCCCTGGTTGATCTGGATGCCGAAGCGCCTCTGGCACTCGTTCTGCAGCTCGCGCGACAGCGGCGCGGCGCCGCACAGCACGTCCTTGACGCTCGAAAGGTCGTACCGGGCCGTCTCCTGTCTCTTGGAGAGCATGACGAGTATGGGCGGGGCGATCTGCAGGCTCGTGATGCGGTAGCGGCCGATGGCGGCGAGGAAGTCCTCGTAGCGGAACTCGCGCATGACGTAGACGGGGACGCGGAGCTTGATGGCCATGAGGATCGTGTAGAGCTGCCCGTAGGCGTGGTAGAGGGGCAGGAAGCCGATCCAGCGCTCCTGGGGGCGGGAGGCGAAGGGGTAGGGCCTGCGCGCGTAGCGGATGAGGATGGTCTGCTCGACGTTGGCGATGAGGTTGTGGTGGGAGACGCAGACGCCCTTGGGGAGGCCGGTGGTGCCGGAGCTGTAGTTGATCGTCGCCACGGTGGTCTCGGACTCGCGGGGGGTGAGGTCGGGCCAGCGGTAGGAGAGGACCTGGGAGGGCGTGCCGAGGAGGGCGGACCAGTCGGGGATGCCGTGCTGGGTGGCGCAGGGGGAGTCTGAGAACTGGAAGACGCGGTTTCGGGGGACGTTGGCCTTTTCTGCCGCGGAGAGGACGTCTTGTAGCTTGGAGGGGTGGGAGAGGATGACCTTGGCCGTGGTGTTGGTGATTTGGTGTTCGAGTTCTGCCTCGTGTAAGTGACAGGTCAGGCCCAGGCGGGCAGAGGGCCGGGGACGGACATACCAGAAACGGTGTAAGCCGGGTTCGCGCCGCTGAAGACGCACCCGGCTCCCACGATACCGAGATATGCCACTGGGACGAATATCTGGTTGGGAGTGCAGATCATGACCACGTCTCCGCGCTTCAAGCCCAGCCTCTCCAGGCCGAAGGAAAGTCGCTTGACCCATCCGAGCAGCTGTCTGGGCGAGAGACTCTGCTTGTCGTCTTTGCTATCGATCCATGTCGCCTCGTCGCTGGGCTCCTGGCCTTCAGGAAACAAGTAGGTGAGGAGATTTGTCTTGGGGATGTCGAGATCCGGGAAGGGCGATGTAAAGACCATCTCGGCGGTTGGGATGATGCTTGAGATTTGGTGGCGACGGACGTATCAAGACCCAGTAGCAAACAACACAGACGACATGCAACTATTCAAAAACCATTGACCTGGACAGAATGGATAATGAGATTCAATCAGAAAAGTAGAGAGCATCGTCATCTTCACACCAAGTCGACCTGCCAGCAAAGTTCAGTGGCCTGGCTGATCCAATCCGTCTTCCCTCGGCCTCGGCAGGCGGCAGGCGGGGTAAGTCAGCCCGGCACTCTGCTGGGGCCATTCGCCACAGTGTCTGGTGCCCCGGAAATGCATGCGGAGATGGTGACCAACAGGGAGAAGCCCCTGACCGACCAGTGGAGAGCTACCCCAAACCGTTCCCTGTAATGGAGGGGAGAGCTAAGAAGAGCCGGGCGAGGTTGGCTGCTCTAATACCGAGAAATGCCACGGGAAGTCGATCTCGTCTTGTCCGTGTCGTATTGAACCTTCACTGCGGCAACGCCAGAGTATCTCGTGCTGAATAATATCTCGAGAGCCTCACAGTTGAAGAAGCTCTCCTTGGATCACTTGCTTGCCATCTTTGTCTCACCCGACCGCAGCCATGTCCGACCTCAAGAACTTCGCCTCCGCCTTCTCCCTCGCGGGCAAGACCGCCCTCGTTACGGGCGGCTCGCGCGGCCTCGGCCTGCACATGGCCACCGCATTCCTCCTCGCCGGCTGCTCCCACGTCATCATCACGGCCCGCAAGCGCGGCGGCGAGCAGGGCATCGACCAGGCCGTCGAGAAGCTGAACAGGCTCCCTGGCATCCAGGGCAGGGCGGTCGGCATCGCCGCCAACGTCGCCGACTCGGAGGATGTCGTGCGGCTCGTCGGCGAGGTGAAGAGCATAGTGGGTGACAAGGGCCTCAACATTCTTGTCTGCAATGCCGGTGCTGCGTGGGGATCCAAGTTCGAGGATGCGCCGCCGAGCAGCTCGGTGAAGATCCTGGACTTGAACGTGAGGGGCGTGTTTGAGCTGGCGCAGAAGTGAGTTCTCATTGTCATTGTTCGAGAGTCGCATCGCTGACGAGGCCGTCAGGTCTCTCCCGCTCCTTGAACGTGCTGCATCGAGGGAAGATCCCGCCCGGGTGCTGATCATCAGCTCCACGGCGGGGAGCAACGTGCCGCATGTCGGCGAGCACGGCACGATCATGTACTCGGTGTCCAAGGCCGCGGCAAACGTGAGGCCATCCCCTCGTGCTTATGACTTGACGAGGGCAACGTACTGACGTCCTTTAGCATCTGGGACGCAATCTCGCTGTCGAATTGGGCCCGCGCTATATCACCTCCAACATCATTGCCCCTGGCTTCTTCCCCTCGAAGCTCGCCCAGGGCCTCATCAGTAACCTCGGCGGTATTGACGGGCTGAGCCAGGATAACCCTCTCCGGAGACTCGGTGAGCCGGATGATATTGCCGGTGTGGCGGTTTTCCTCTGCTCACCTGCTGGGAAATATGTGTAAGTATCAAATCCCACCCTGCTAGAGAAGTGAAGAAGCTGACAACATCCAGAAACGGCGTCGAGGTCGCGGTGGACGGTGGTGCGAGATTGTCGGCTGGGAGGCTTTCCAAGTTGTGAGGCATAGGCTCGATCAGCATTATGCAATAGACCGCAGTATTCATCAATTCAGCCAATGTACATCTCAAAATTGTTCGCCATCACTGGAAGTAAACATTGTCGCCGTGCAGTATCCCGTGTCGCTCCTCCACGCTCCTCTCGTAGCACGACATCAACATCTTGGGACAGTTCAGCGTTACAATTTGAATGAACTTGAACTTAAGAAAACATATTTCTCATAATTCTGTCGTCTCGAAAACCTCCCCTACCCATCCGTGTCTATCTGTCCCTAATACGTCAGGTTCACCATGACCGTCTTAGGCTCGGTGAACATGCGCAGGGCATTGATGGCGTTCTCCCGCCCAATACCGCTCTCCTTGCTGCCGCCGAACGGCGCCGTCAAGAAACACAAACTAATACAGTTGATACCGACCATGCCGCTGTCGATATCCGACGCCATCCGCAGCGCCTTGTTGATATCCTGAGTGAACACGCCGGCCATGAGGCCAAAGTTTGTATCGTTCGCCTTGGCGAGGATCTCGTCCTCCGTCTCGAAGCGGTTCAGCACGGCGACGGGCCCGAAGATCTCCTGGCGCAGGATCTCGGCGTCCTGTGACACGTTCTCGAACACGGTCGGCTGCACGAAGTAGCCCTTGTCGCCGACGCGGCCGCCGCCGACGAGCAGCGTGCCCTGGCCCTGCTGCCCGCGCTCGATGAACCCGCGCACGCGGTCGAACTGCGCCTTGTCCACGAGCGGGCCGATGGCGGTGCCCTCCGCGTCCGGGTCGCCGACGGCGGCGGCGCGCTCCTCCATGGCCTTCTTGTACGCGGCGACGAAGCGGTCGTAGATGCCGGCCTGGACGTAGACGCGGCTGGCGGCGAAGCAGACCTGGCCCGTGTTGGCGGTGATGCCGTTGACGCACCAGGTGACGGCGTTGTCGAGGTTGCAGTCGTCGAAGACGACGGCGGGGCTCTTGCCGCCGAGCTCGAGGGTGACGCGCTTGAGGTTGCTCTTGGCGGCCATCTCCTGGATCTTGCGGCCCGTGTTCGTGGAGCCGGTGAAGGAGACCTTGCGGACGCGCATGTGGCTCGCGAGGATGGCGCCGGTGGAGCCGTCGCCGGAGAGGATCTGGAAGACGCCCGGGGGGAAGCCGGCCTCCTTGATGAGGGCGCCGAGGGCGAGGGCGGCGAAGGGGGTCTTCTCGGAGGGCTTGAGGATGAAGCAGTTGCCGGTGGCGAGGGCCGGGCCGGCCTTCATGCCAACGTTGCCGATGGGGCCGTTCCAGGGGATGATGCCGGCGGTGACGCCGAGGGGCTCGTTGCGCACGATCTTCATGAAGCCGTCGTCCTGGGGGTAGGTCTCGCCGGGGAACTTGTCGATCCAGCCGGCGAAGTAGCGGAAGCCCTCGCAGCAGAGGTTGGTCTCGAAGGAGCCGAAGGCGCCCCAGGGCGCGCCGAGGGTGAGGCGGGTGAGCTCGGCCAGGGTCCTGCCGTGCTCGGCGATGAGGTCGGCGAGCTTGTTCATCATGTCGCGGCGGACGGTGGGCGGCGTCCTCTTCCAGCCGGGAAATGCGGCCTCTGCCGCGGCGACGGCGGCGTCGACGTCCTCCTCGCCGGCGAGGGCGACATCGTTGGCTACGAGGGAGCCGTCTACGGGGTTGCTGACCTCGAGCTTTTTGGCTTGCTTGGAGTCGACGTACTGGAGGCGTCAGCTTCACTCGTCTCTGGGCTTCATGAGGGGTCTCACTTCGTTGTTAATGAATAGTTGCTTGGGCAGGCTTGTCTTGGAGTAGGGAAAGGTGGAGGTGAGGTTCTTCGCAACCTCCTTGAGGCCTGGTCCGAGAGCAGCCATGGTCGAATGCTACGCTGTCAAGGGCGACGATCGAATGCAAAAGTTGACGATGTATGTTCAAGGTAACGGTCAGGAACACAGTAGGCAGCAAACACGGGGGAGAGAGTGTCAATCAGGCAGGACAGGTCAGGCCCGGAAATGGCATCTCTGGATGTATTTGTGAGAGCTCTAGCTGGCAGGTCGGGAGATCGGCTTACCCCACCTCTGTGCTACTAGTAGGTGAGGAGGATGAGGGACAAAGGAGACCGGATGCCCGCGAGTTGCTAACCCCGATGGTGGTCGGGCTGCCGCCCGGGCGAGAATAAGGGGTAACCATCCCGACTCGGGGGTTCGCACAGCGTTGTGCACAGCGGGGAACTATCGGGGTCTCGCATTTGGCCGACCGTTGGCATCCACGACACACACACGATCCATGCCGTGTAACACAGCTGGATCATGATGGTGGTGGCGAAGACCCTCGGCAAGGGGGTTATTGATTTCCTTTGGAGAGCCGAGTCATGGGCTCGGGGTAAAGTTGGGGTAGATGACTCGGCGGGGCTTTCCCCGCGTCAATAGGCCCCGGACCCCTGAGAGACAGGGGGCTTTTGGGGCATCTGGGGTGCTTTAGCGGCGGTCGTCCACTGGAGTTGGGAGAGTGTGTTGCTGGTGGAAACCTGGAAGTGAGCTTCCGGTGCTGTGGTCGCATCCGAACCGACGGAGGAGTACGACGGTTTGCTGGCAAAGACCGTGGAGGAATCGGTACTCCTCGTCGCACCAAGCCACGGAACACGAGATGCGACGGACTGGCGGCTAGGACTAGAAGGGAATACCGTTCATAAGAAGGCTTAGGGAAGGCTGGCGATGATCCTGTGGCATTCGACTGTTTTGACTGAGCTGAATACATTCACATTTACCAAATCAGAAAATACTAGATTCAACTGCTTCACATGAGGCCAGCTTGAAGTCCATCACTAATATTCGATCCAGCTTGATACCACAGACAACAACCATCATGGGCTCAACACCAACCTCACTCCCCAAGACCATGAAGGCCGGTCAATGGGATGCCGTAAGAATCACCTCTAAACCACAAACTCAACCCAGACTAACAGCCCCCAGAAACAGAAGAAGGTGGTCATCAACGAGGTCCCCGTCCCCGAGCCCGGCCCCAACGAGTTCCTCGTCAAGATCCGCTCCGCCTCCCTCTGCCACAGCGATATCATGGCCATCCACCAGAACACAGAGACCGTCACCCTGGGCCACGAGGGCGTCGGCCACATCGTCTCCTTCCACCCCTCCGCCCAGGACAAGGGCTTCGCCGCGGGCGACGCCGTCGGCTTCCTCTACATCCGCGGCTGCTGCTTCACCTGCGCCGGCTGCCAGGTCCACAACCTCCACTGCGAGACGGGCAAGCAGCTCCTCCAGGGCTTCGTGACCGACGGCTTCTTCGCCGAGTACGCGCTGGTCGACTACCACAACGCCATCGTCCTCGACGAGTCCAAGTGGAACATGGACGCCGCGAGCGCCGTGTTCTGCGCAGGCGTCACGTCGTTCCACTCCGTGGACAGCTGCCAGCTCTCCCCCGGGGACTGGTTCGGCGTCATGGGGTGCGGCGGCCTGGGACAGCTCGCGACGCAGTACGCGAAGGCCATGGGGCTGAAGGTCGTCGGGATCGACGTCGCGGACCCGAACCTCGAGGAGACGAAGAGGCAGGGCGCGGACGCCATCTTCAACTCGCGGACGAACAAGAACTGGGCGGAGGACATCAAGAAGCTTACGGGCGGAGGCGTCAAGGCCGTGGCGGTGTACACGAACGCGCAGCCGGCGTTCGCCGCGGCGACGGAGTGCCTGAAGCTCGGCGGCACGCTGATGATCATCGGCGTCGCGCCGGAGCCGCTGCAGTTCAACGTCATGGACCTGCTGCTGGGGAAGTTCCAGATCAAGTCGGACAGCACGAGCATTCCGCAGCGCATGGGCAAGGCGGTCAGGTTCACGGAGCAGCACGGTATCATGCCCGTCGTGGAGATCCGGAATGGGCTGGAGGAGTTGCCAGCCATGGTGAAAGAGATGGAGGAGGGCAAGCTGACCAAGAGGCAGGGCATTGTTTTCAAGTGAGCGTGTTAGTTGCGGTCTGATTTTCTCCCGATAAGCGACTGAATTGATGAGAATAAGTTTGCCTTGCTTCGTCTGGTGATGTACGAGTAAACATTACCGCTGCCGTACTGCCTCACCGAAGAACCGATTTGAGAAATGCTGAAGTCATGTTGACTTGATCGAATCACATACTCGCCCTACCGCACATTTACTTCTAATCGAACGATACATACTTCTCCCCGTACTGCTCCGCCAGCTTCTTATACCGCTCATTGTACTCCTTGTGCCTCTTGATAAACCCGGCCGCCGTCTTCATCTCCTCCCTCCCGACCTGATGCCTGTGCGCCGCGTCGGGCCCGTCGGCGACCCTCACGAACCGTGCATACGTCCACATCTCCGGCAGCGGCGTGTGCTGCGTCAGGCCCTGCCCGCCGAACATCTGCATGCACTCGTCGATCATGCGGGTGGCCATCTCGGGCACGAGGATCTTGCTCTGGGCGATGGCGCGCTTGCCGGCCTTGTTGCCGAGCAGGTCCATGGTGTCTGCGGCGTTGAGGACGACGAGGCGGGCTGCGTCGAGCTCGAGGCGCATCTGGGCGACGCGCTCGATGTTGGAGTCGAACTCGCCGATGAGCTTGCCGCGGGGCCGCTTGCGCGGGTCGTTGCAGCGGATGAGGGCGAGCTCGTAGGCGCGCTCGCACTGGCCGATGAGGCGCATGCAGTGGTGGATGCGGCCGGGGCCGAGGCGGCCCTGGGCGATCTCGAAGGCGCGGCCCTCGCCGAGGATGATGTTCTCGGCGGGGACGCGGACGTTCTCGTAGAGATACTCGCCGTGGCCCTCGGGGGCGTGGTCGTAGCCCATGATGCTGAGGTTGCGGACCTGGGTGATGCCGGGCGTCGAGCAGGGCACGATGATGGTCGAGTGGCGCGACCACTTGTTGGGGTTGGACGGGTCGGAGCAGCCCATGAGGATGTAGAAGGAGAGCTCTTTGTTCCAGAGGCAGTTGCCGTAGAGCTTGCGGCCGTTGATCACGTACTCGTCGCCGTCGCGGCGGATGGAGATGCCGATCTGCGTCGCGTCGGAGCTGGCCACGTCCGGCTCCGTCATGGAGTAGGCCGAGGCCGCGGTGCCGTCGAGGAGCGGCTGCAGCCACTTCTTCTTCTGCTCGGGCGTGCAGTACTTGGCCAGGAGCTCGATGTTGCCGGTCTCCGGGGCGTGGCAGTTCATGGTCTGCTCATGTCAGTGTACCGTCCTTCTCGGGAGGAGGAATGCCATCTCACCTGCGCCGCCCAGTACACCCGTCCCATGATCTCGGCGCAGCACGAATACTCGAGATTCGTCAAGCCGGGGCTCTCTTTGAAGTGGTTCGGAAGAAAGAGGTTGAAGAGGCCCTTCTGCTTGGCTGTTTCCCTGAGCTCGTGCATCATCGGCGGCGTCACCCAGCGCCGGCCCTCGAGCTGCGCCTTCATGATCTGCTCTCTAGGAATGCACTCATTCTCGACCCATTCGTGGACGGCCTGGATCTTCTCGATGGCGAGGGGGGAGAGCTTCGCCTTGACCCAGGGCGGGATGCGCGCGAACGCTGGGCCCTGGAGGGCGGGATTCTCGACTGCTGAGGGCGACATCTTCTCTTCTGCTCGGCTGCGAACTCGCTGGATATGAGGAGAGAGCAAGACAGGGGACTTGGAGGTACCGCTGGGGAACTCTGCCAAAGTATGACAGGAGGCAATCAATGAACTTTTGATTCGTTCTACACGGCAATCATCGCCTAGGCTCTTCTCAGGAACAGGCCATTTTTTGGTGTCGCGTCGGTAATAGCGTCAGATGCTCGGCTGGAGCTGGAAGACGTGTTCCCCTCCCCGCAGAACTGCCGCGGCATCTCCACAGACCACTGCCATGGTCGATTTAGCGGCTCGTACCCCGGGTCTTAGCTCTCAGTTGGGGGAAGCCAAGATTGCCCGGCTGGTGTCCAGTGGGTGATTGGTCAGTGGTGACCAGAAGGGAAAAGGGGCGGGTCAGTTGGAGAACCATCGCCTGGCGGGGAGCTGGAGGGGCAGACAAGCTGGCAAGGCATCTTCATGAGATGAATATTCCTTGAATATTTCTCATAAAACCCATTGGAGAAGAATCAAGAATGCAATTCTCTCAGTACTAGTTAATCTGTATTCACATAGCTAAGCTTAGCAAAAACCACCCGACTTCCCCTCGAAGCGCTCAAAGGACACGCTCACTGACACCTCGGCGACTTGACCTCAGCGGCCTCACGGGATAATCTTGGCCTTCCTGAACCTGTCCAGCGTCGGGTACCACGACCCCTTCGCATCCAGCTCCTCCTTGCCCTCCCCCCACATCTCGTGCACCTTGGACATGTCCATGTGTCTGTCAAAGTCCAGCATGGTCATGATGAAGTACGCAAACGGCCCAAAGTTCCGCGCGTTGCCCACGCGCCCGCTCACGAGGCCGTACTTCTCCTCCACCCTCCTCCAGTCCTCCGCGTGGTCGGCCAGGTACTGCGCCGGCTGCGGGCCCGAGCCACCCGGCGGCGGGGCGGTGCCCTTGAGCCCGAAGTACTCGCAGATGACGGGCCACTTGACGCTCCAGGACGACGGCGCCGCGTTGTCGGCGGCGTTGTAGCGCTGCTCGGACGTCTTGTCCGGGTGCAGCGAGGCCCAGATGCAGATCCTGGCGACGATGTCCTGGTTGCTCTCGTTGGTGAGGTTCTTCCACGAGCGCTCGGTGCCGGGGAACTGGACCTCGGCGCCCTTTCCGTTGAGCTCGGCGTAGAGCGCGAGGTACGGGCCGACGGTCTGCGCGAGGCAGTAGATGTTGTTGTTGGGCACGAAGCCGATGATGTTGTCGGGTATCACCTCGCACCAGGTCCAGGCCCTGCCCTTGGACATCTGGGAGAGCATGTCCGTCTGGTCGTAGTAGAACATCTGCGAGGCGTAGGGCTCGGGGATGCGCGGGAGGGACTCGCGCAGGGGCACGTCGTTGTGGAAGGGGAAGTTGTCCTGGAGGAGGTGGACGCCGTAGGCCTTGGTCCCGGTGGGGAGGACTACGAACTTAAGGTCCGGCGAGAGGTTCTCGACGGCCGAGACGGCGCGCTTGATGAGGTCCTTGTTGATCTGGCATTCCTTGGCGGGGTCGGTGTCCATGATGTAGGCTGGCGAGGGGTGAGCGAGGTCATCATCGGAGCGCTCGGAGAAGACTTACCAAAGAAGTAGACGTGGGTGATCTTGTTAATGTTGGGAACCTTGGCCTTGAGGTCTGCTTCAAGCCCCTCCTGTCCCTTGTCTGTGAGAATATCGATGCCGCTGGCATGGTGAAGCTTGGGCGAGTTCGGCCAGAAGGTCGCATCGAGATCTAGTGGGCGGTTCGTGAGGGCGGTCACCGACCCAAAAGTGTCTGGGGTAGGGTATCCGTTGAGGATGGCATTGGTGATAGCCCATCCGGTGATGCCGCTTGCACCTGAATCTCTGTTAGGTCTGCTGGACTGCGAACTTCTCTCAAAGGCTACCCACCGTAGACGAGTGCGTGGTTCTGTGCCATCGTGAGTCCTGCTGTACCGTGTACTGAGTAAGGGAGCTTCGGAAACCGCGGATGCAAATGTCAGAATAACAGGTCTAGCTGAATCGATTTTCTTATTTCTCAAAGCTGAAGGACCCTAGGTTCATGTAGCGTGAGATCACATCCAACGAGTGCGGGGCAGATCTTGGGGAAGGCTTGGGTGATGGACGACTATTCCCAGACGCCTTGCGCTAAGGGGGCCTTCTTCGAGGATCGCGGATATCGTGATGCAGAGGGACGCTCGAGGGCGGTTAGCTCCGCCGTCCGTCCGTCCAGGGGCCGTGAGCGCACGAGATCATCCAGGCACCACCGCATCCTTCTGCTGCTGGGCGGCGCGGGAATACCATCTGTTTTGCCCATGAATCAGGATGGCTTCCCTGTTAGTGGTTTCTATTCAGGTTTTCTTGTTCATCTGCTCGTCTGCGCTCTTCAGTTGGCCCAGATCTACTGTAAGTGTCCAACGAAAGCCACTGGACAGTCCAATCGATCTCAGATGGCCCAAAAGTCTTGCTTCGGGGTCTCAAATAGCCAGGTTCTATCATGACTCATGCCATGAAGCACTTGACCAGTTTCACGAGTAACCTGCTCCCTCCGACAAGAAACGGGTGAACGCAGAGAGATGGTCAACGTCAGGGTTCTCCTCAGGGGGTGGGACCCGGCAACCCCCTGAGGTCCCCCGCATTTCCCCGCATCGAGGGTCCAGGAAAATCTTACCCAGAGCTTCCCCAAGCACTTGGCCATCTTCCACAGCGTTGCACATGAAGCACACCACTGCGGATGAGCTGGTCTTGTGGTCAGTGCCAAGATTGAGCTCGTGCTAGATGGCTCGGATCTGGTACCCTTTCATCCCGTCTGTCGTCTCCCGAGTCTCCACCCGCCGACTATCTCGCCCCCAAGTGCAGGAAGAGAGATCCTGGGCGACTCGGTCACAAGACGCTGGCCCAGCCACGACCTCTGTCACTCTCACAGAGTCAGGAAATGCACTTCCCGACTGTATGGCCTGGTTTCACCCATCGTGGGGCGTCTGGGCTGATCCTCTGTCGATGTTTGGCCCAGATAGGCTGATCAAGAAGACCATGGCCCTCGGATACTCTCATGCGCACCTCGTTGAGTAGTGGCTGGTGGCACTGTATCCTAGCTAACTTCCATATCGAGGGTGAAGCACAACACTTGAGCAGCGGTTCGGATATCTCTTGGTGTTCGGTAACCCTCGTGTCTTTTACCGACTCCCGTGGGCGTTTCTCCTGAGCCGCGATATATCAAACCTTTTTGTCCCAAGATCCTCCTCCACACCCAAGTCTTGTCTCATCCTCTCTTACTTGTTGCTTTGTTGCTTGTGTCTGAGATACCCCTTACCCCTACCCCCCCTCTCCTCCCCTTCCCTATCATCACCATGGCGCCGTCTGCAGAGTCCAACGGGGCTCCCCGAACAAACGGACACACGAACGGGGTGAACGGCGCGACGAACGGCCATGCGGCTACCGACTTCTCCTATCCTCCGGTGGTCGAGGAGGGCGCGCCATACAGGGTCCTCAAGCAGTATCACTCTAAGCCGACCAAGCTGAGGGTAGCATGCATCGGTGCCGGCGCCTCGGGCCTGTGCCTGGCCTACAAGATGGAGAAGCAGATGGTTCCCGACAGCTGGGAGCTGACCCTCTTCGACAAAAACCCCCATTTCGGCGGTACTTGGTATGAGAACACGTGAGTTAAGCGTTAAGGCACATCGACTTGGACAATCCACTGACACTCCTTAGATACCCTGGAGTAGCTTGTGATGTAGACCTCCCTACCTCCTGGTGGTACCGAACCGTGGCTGACCCTATAGATTCCCTCCCACCTCTACACCTTCTCCTGGGACCCCAACCCCGACTGGTCGCACTACTTCGCCTACGGCGACGAGATCCAGAGATACTTTGAAGGCTTTGCCGAGCGCCACGGGTCCAAGAAGTACATGAAGCTGAACACCAAGGTCGTCGAGGCCCGCTGGGACGAGGAGAAGGGCGTCTGGAACCTCACCCTCGAGGACCAGGTCACCAAGGGCTGCTGGCACGACTGGTCGCACGTGCTGGTCAACGGCACGGGCATCCTCAACAACTGGAAGTGGCCCGACATCGAGGGGCTGCAGGACTTTGCCGGGCCGAAGATGCACTCGGCCTCGTGGGACCACAGTGTCGACTTCACGGGCAAGAAGGTCGGCGTCATCGGCACGGGCAGCACGAGCGTGCAGATCGTGCCGGCGCTGCAGAAGGTCGCGGACCACGTGCAGGTGTTCATGCGCTCGCCGACGTGGATCTCGCCGCCGTTTGGCGGCGGCGTGCTCGAGGCCGACCTGCGCAAGGGCAAGGAGTCGGCGGCGCCGGGCAACAGGCAGTACACCTTCACCGAGGAGGACAAGCAGCGCTTCAAGGACGACCCGGAGTACCACCTCATGTTCCGCAAGCGCATCGAGGCGGAGATCAACTCGCTGTTCGGCATGTACCAGCAGGGGTCCGAGATGTCGGAGGCCTTCCGGGCGGCCATCACCGAGGAGATGAACAGGCGGATCGGGCCCGGGAACGAGGAGCTGAAGAAGTTCATCATCCCCGAGTGGGCGCCCGGGTGCAGGCGCATCTCGCCGGGCGACGGGTACCTCGAGGCGCTGGTCAAGCCGAACGTCAAGCCCGTCTTCGGGGGCATCGACAAGATCGTCCCCGAGGGCATCGTGGGCGCGAACGGCGAGCTGCACAAGTTCGACATCCTGGTGTGCGCCACCGGCTTCAACGTCGCCTTCCGCCCGGCGTTCAAGCTCGTCAACGGGCAGGGCAAGACCCTGAACGAGGACTGGGGCGACGGCGTCAACCTGTACTTGGGCGTGTCGGCGCCGCGGTTCCCCAACTACTACACGATCGTGGTATGTGTCTCCTACACTCCTACTTGTTCATTGATAGGTCGCTGACGATGCTCTCCAGGGCCCCGGCGCGACATGGTCCTCCGGCACGCTGCTCCCGTCGATCGAGACGACGATCGAGTACTCGATCAAGATGATGAAGAAGATCCAGCACGAGAACATCCGCTCCATCGACGTCAGGCAGGACGCGGTCGACGACATCTACGCGCACTTTGACGAGTTCCACCGCACGACGGTGTTCAAGGAGAACTGCCGCAGCTGGTTCAAGGACGGCAAGATCAAGAACCGCATCTACCTGTGGCCCGGCTGCGTATGTCTACATGATTCACTGGCATTCCCCCGCGTCGAGAGTATGCTAACACGAGGTGACCTGCAGACAATCCACTTCCTCAAGTCGATCAAGGAACCCCGCTACGAGGACTACGACATCCGATACCGATACTCCAACCGGTTCGCGTTCCTGGGCAACGGCGAGATCAAGGCCAATACGACGAAGGACACGCTGGGACTGAGCACGTATGTGCGCGATAAGGACCAGGATTGGACCGTGGAGTGAGCGAGCCTGGGGGTGAGCCTGGGGGTGTGAGGCAGGATGAGGGGAAGATGAGCGTGGCGTCGTCGAGGGTGAATGCTCTCAGCCCGCGGGGGCTGCATGCAGCGAGAATGTCTGTCATTTTCGTATCTCATCACTGCTACTCAACGTCGTTGAGATACAGGGAGTCTTGCCGCCTGTACATACACAAGCATTGTCGCTTTCTAGATATGAATCTCGCGTTATCTGTTCCCCCCGGCCGCCCCGTTACTCTGGGTTTTGCGAGGTCGACGGCGGAAACCTTGTCTGGTGGTCAGGTTGGTCTGGAATCCCTTTGTGCTCGGGTGCTCCGCCTGCTGACGCTAAGACAGGGAGCTGGCTGAACAGGGCATGGGCGGCGCGTGGCGCTAGGTGTTGGTCGCGTGGAGGGAATGCAGCGTCCCTTGACCGTTCAACAAGTTTGTCTCGGAGCAAACCATTGAGGCATGTCGAGGCGCTCGGAGAACCTGGACAGGGACTCTTGCCAGGGGATCGGCCAACCAGGAGGAGGAATGGATAAAGGCGACGCGACACGAGGTCCTGCGGCGCAGGAAGTGTCCCAAGATGAGGGCAATTCGGGTATCGGCTCCGGGTATCGGGCTTCCCACGAGAACATCCAGTGTTGAGCATGACGGATGACGATGCCTATGTTCGCTCTCGTCTCCTTCTTGTCTCGACTGTGGAGGGATACATCGTCATGATCGGCAGGCAGTTCCAATGCCATGTACAAGGAGAGAAATACCAAGCATGAACATGGAAACAAAAGCATGGCAGACACGGGCTGCCCGCAGATCCCCCAGGCCAAGCCGCAAATCCATTTTCCGGACTTCCGGGCATCCGTGCAGATTGAGTGCTGACCTCGAGGGCTGTCAGACGCAGTGAGACGCTTGTGAACTGCAAATCATGACGAAACGGTCGACCATCACAGACCACCATGAAGATGAATAGGAAACCATATCGCCTCAACACCCTCTCCGGTTGAAAAGGGAGCAAATCATAGCAATGCCGGGCGAGACACGAAGCCTGCCGAACGCCCGTTTCGAGATGTTCTGTGGGTGGACGACGCAATGGTCCGAAAGCGAAGCTATTGGAGGGTCGCAGGAGTCATGCGATTCCCATGATCAAGCTCCCATCGCAACCCTCGTGAGTCAGGAAGCGAGGAACGGGAGACGAACCTGACAGGAGACAATGGTGAAGGAAGCTGAGGAGCAGAAAAGGGAACAGCTGCTGCGGAGAAAAACCTGGGGCACATTGCGGGGTCGGCCGAAAAGGGGAAAACTGCCTCAATCCACGGCCCTTGATTGGCCAGACGACCACACCCCTTTTAATCCGACTCTTCTCCGTCCCTCGAGTCTTTCCCTCTTCCTCAACACCGCCAGCACACCACCCTCACGTCCCAGCACATCCCGGTCGCAGCTCGCAGGTCCGTCCCAGATCCCCGGCGACAATCAATGCAGTACCCCGCCATTGGAGAATGGCCCGCGGCAATAACGCCCCCCAACAGCCGTGGCTCTTCGGTAGGCCTCCCAACATGATTCGCTCACCACATCGGACCCCTCTCGTCGTCCCCCTTGGGTCTTTGCAACCACCAGCACTGATCCTAGCGGTCCCCGTCGTGCCGGGACTAGCCTCTAGCCCCTTGCCCGGGCTAACCGGCGATTTCTGGCCCTCTGCAGTGCATTCTGGCGATGGCTCCCTGCTGGATGGACCCGGTTCACGGTCACAGGTCCCTTTCGCGTGCCCGAGCTGTGGGAGGTGTGCAGGGTATTCCCTGACGACGACACGCAGGCAACGCCATCATGACCGTTCAAGTGTACCTATCGACGCCCCGCCCCAGCGGCCACGGCGTACCCAAGCGCAATGCCGAGAAACCCGGGGGAGGCATTTCACAGTCCGGGGAATCTGGGGCAGGATGGAGATGCGTTGGGGCCACAAACCGTTCCCCCCAGATAATGCTCTTGTCTGGTCCACGAGACCAGTTACGCGACTCGAAACCGCATTTTCTCGAATCGACTCAGCAGGGAAACGCACTGCAACGAGCAAATGAGAGAGCACGGCCCCCTGAGCTCTCGGGTTCCGGCACCTACAGAGGAACAGGCTGTCGGCTGTGGAGCAGTCCAGCCTGAGCTTGTGGAGGGGTGTCGACGCCTGGTGCACCACGTTACGAAACAGCACGCTTCGCTCCCCCCAGACAAGCCTAAGCGGGCATTAAGACGGCCTTCGCACCACACCCCGGGTTGCTTTCCATCACCGCCACGCTAGTGGGTGCTTGCGAAGCCAGCCAGCCAGCCCTGTCTGTCTGATGATGACGGTGGGGCAGTCTACCTGACGGCGCCAGCTCCCCCATGTCTCTTTTCTCTCCAGGGACCTTGGGAACCCTTCTCGCACCTCTACCTTTTTGTTTGCCTTCTCTTGTGATCCCCAGCTCCAGAACTGACGCTGTATCTCTGGCTCCTGTGAAGATTTGTTCTCCTGGTGCTTCCTCCGTGACGACATTCGCCCATCGAGGGCGTACCCTCAGCCTCATCCCACGGTTGTTTTTCACTAGACACCCGCCCATATTGACCCCAAACCGCCCACATCAAAGTGTTTCTGCCCGGGAAACATCCCCAACTCTCCCCTCGAGCTGCCTCTAGCAATCCCCGGCCATGGCGAGCAACGCCGAGTCGCAGGCCTCAACGGAGGCGCCCATCGACGTGAGCAAGCAGGAGAACGCCTCCTCGCGATCCCAAGTCAACCGCCAGAGCTCGACCAAACAACAGATCCGCCACCGAGCCTCCGTGGCATGCGCCTCCTGTCGCGAACGGAGAATCCGGTGCGTGGTGCCCAAGGGCGCCGCGGAATGCACCCAGTGCAAGAGGACAGGCACCGAGTGTGTGATCAAGAACGACGATGAGCGTCGACGGTATGTTGCAAGAGTCCCACTACCCCGGAAGCCCCGGGGGTCTTTCTCACTAGAAATCCGTTCCTAATCAACCATCTGCACTCCAGACCCATATCCAAAGCATACATGTCCTCCCTGTCAGACCGCATCGTGCTTCTCGAGAGCATGCTGGCAGAAAAAGGAGTACAGGCACCCCCAGCAGCACACCCGCCAAAGACCAGGCACGAGGGCCCTAGCGACCAAGTAAAGGAGGAGTCCCCACGGCGGCCGGACTCGCAGGCCAAGCCCACCCAGAACGTGGGCCACTCCCCCCTGGGCGAGGTGCCCTCGCCACCCGACTCGGCCAACGAGGACTTTACCATGCACGACAGCGACCAGGCAGATAGCATCCTCGCCAACAGCCAGTTTCTTCATCCGCTGCCAAAAGAAACATCGCCGTTCAGGATGTTGGATCCCAAGCAGGAAGACATCGTCCACCGGCTCTTGTCCACCACGGGCAACCTGTCCTTTGACCAGCTGTCCGGTCGCCTGCGCTTCTTCGGCCCAACCGCCAACAGCCACATCTACGCAGAGTCGCCGGATCAGTCGCCGTCAGACTCTCGTGAGCCGCCTGAGCAGGTCCGCCGCGCCGAGCGAATCATCCGGTCGCTGACGGCGGCGACGCACGATTACCTGATGGATAACTTCTGGACGTACTACAACTCCGTCATCAACATCATCCACCAGGACGCCTTTGAGGCGGATCGTGAGTCGCAGAATCCAAAGTTCTACTCGTCCTTCCTTCATATTGCCATCTTGGCTATGGGCTTTCGATTTGCCGATTTCGACAGAGAGGACATGAGACGGATCACCCTCGGCAGCCGAGAGAGCACGCTGCACCGGGAGGCCAAGTACATGCTCGACATTGAGCTTGAGCGGCCCGGAGGTATTCCGAGCGTGCAAGCTCTTCTGCTGCTGGGCGATCTTGAATGTGGCGTGGGGAGAGACAATACGGGATGGATGTATGCCGGTAGGTTCATCTCATCACCCACTCGGCCCTCATCATCATCAGCTGACACCTCCATCAAGGAATGGCAAACAGACTTGCCTTTGACATCGGCCTTCATCTCGACTGCCGGAACAACGGCATCAGCGATCTCGAGGTTGAAATCCGCCACATGGCCATGAGGGCCTGTGTCATCTACGACAAGTACTGGGCCCTCTTCCTGGGTCGGCCGACGAGCATCAAGAACCAGGACATCGGGATGGATCTTCTTTCAAAAAGGTTCTCTCAGCTCTCATCCATGTTTGGAGGCGGCGGGCCGCCCGACAAGAAGACCATCATCGCCGAGATCTACGAGCAGTTGATGGAGCTGATGGAACTGGCCGGTAGGATCGTCGAGACGAGGGACAACAACAGACTGAACGGCAGCAATCAAGGCGGAAACCAGGGCACACCGTTCAACTCATCCGAGGGAGAGGACAATGCCTACCTTCATGTCATCAACCTCGACCGCCAGCTGCAGAACTGGTACCGTCGACTGCCCGATCATCTGCAATGGAAGCCGGCCAACATCAAAACGGCGCCGTTCAGCTACTTCCTCCTCCATCAGCAGTATCACGTCTCCATGATCCTGCTTCACCGCCCCTGGGCAAGATACGGTGCCATCTCAGCAGACGGCACCAGTACAGGATCCCACCCCTCACCCGAGGCCGCCAACCACGAGGGCCCGAAAGACTCGGGTGCCGACCATCTCACCCCTTTCACGGCCCTCGGCGGCACCCACGGCCACTCCATCGGCATGGGCGATCCGCACTCCATGGTCGACGATTCCCGCACCTCCCTCTCCCGCTCCATCTGCACCCAGCAGTCCATCCGCGTCGCCCGCATCTTCTGGCAGCACCGCCAGCGCTTTGACGGCACCAAGATCTTCGTCACGGGCATCCAGCACGCCGGCACGGCCGCCATCGCCCTCATCGCGGCCCTCGCCTACCACCGCTCCGACGCGGACCGCAGGACCTACCTCGGCTACCTCGAGATCCTCTCCAGCGCCGTCTCGGACATGTCGCACACCTACCACCCCGCCGCGCGCATGGACGAGCTGCTCAAGGCCGTCCTCGCCCAGCTGCGCGCGGACATCAACGACCCCTCTGGCGCGGCCCGCGCCGCCGCGCCGCCGCCCGTCCTCACGGGAAGCGACCGCTCCATCCTCTCCGAGAGCGGCTGGCACGGGTCCATGGACAACATCTACTCGGTGCTGCCGATGCGGCGCGAGTCCGCGGCCGTCGCGGTCGACGGCGACCTCGAGCAGCTGCGCAAGCGCCACAGGCCGGGGAACAGCCGCCGCGCGTCGGAGTTCACGAGGCCCACGCCGCCGTTCTACGCGCGCGCGCAGCCGACGCCGCCGAAGAGCTGCCAGAGCCAGGGGTCGCAGTCGTACGGGGCTGCGGCTGTCGATCCGGCGATGTACACGCTCGATGGGGCCGCGGCCGGGGGGTTCAGCCTGGACTTCTTGAGCGGGAGCGCCGTGGATGGGGAGCTGGATGATGGGATGGGGAGGCCTTCTGATGACTTTGTGCTTGTTGGCGGCGGAGGGCAGGATGGATGGGGGAGGAACGGGGGAGCGTTTAGTGTGCCTGGTGCGTCGGACTGGATGGCTGGGCCGGCTGGGTTGAGCGCCAGCTCGGTGCTGGCTGGCGGTGCGACGCCGGGGATGCTGGGGCATGGAGGAGTCTACACAGGGAGGGCGGATGATGCCCCGAGAGGATTGCAAGATGGCGAGAAGGGAGAGGAGCATAAGACCGGGGGAGGGATGGAGTGGATGGGCAGCGAGGGGGGGATGAATGCCCTGAGCCCTGTGAGCCTCGGCGGCCTGGTGCAAGCGGCGGTTGACAAGGAAAACGAGGCGAGAGAGCAGCATGAGAGCGGCGCGGGGCCGTCTAGGAATCACGAGCTGGACTTTTTCAGCTTCTAAGAAAGGCTGTCCGTCCGTCCTTCTTTCTGGCTTGGGATCGGGTACGATATGCTTGGGGCACAGGCTTGGTGTTGGGGGCATATTGTTCGGAACAAGGACGGATCCTGTTCGACTGAACTGATGATGGCTGTATGTCTGTCTGCTAGCGCTTCTTGAGATTGCTTTACGTTGTAATGAACAGTGCTTGATATGATACGGGTGGCCTCATTCTTCCTCACTCCGAGCATCCCACCTAGTTGATCGTGTACCCTCCATCCGCGACGAGCGCCGCGCCCTGCATGTAGCTGCTCATATCCGACGCCATGAACGCGATGCAGTCCGCGATCTCCTCCATCTGCCCCAGCCTCTGCAGCGGCGTGCCCGCGATGCCCTTGCCGAGGGGCGACTCCGGGTCCTGGGCCATGTTCTCCTTCAGCAGCGGCGTCTCGATGTACCCGGGGCAGATGGCGTTGATGCGGATGCCCTGGGGGCCGTACGTGTTGGCGTCGGCCCTTGTGAGGCCGATGACGCCGTGCTTGGCCGTGGCGTAGGCCGTGTGGGCGAGGAAGTGCGGCGGGCCGACGAGCCCGTACATGCTCGCGACGTTGATGATCTTGCCGCGGCCGCGGCGGGGGCCGAGGTCCTCCTGGGCGACCATGTGGCGCAGCTCCTCGCGCTGGCAGCGCCAGACGCCGTGGAGGTCTACGTCGACGACGCGGGCGAACTCTTCCTCCTCGATCTCGTGGGTCGGGAGGCCGGAGCCGCCGATGCCGGCGTTGTTGACGGCGACGTCGAGGCGGCCGAAGCGGCGGACGGTCTCGGCGATGCCGTCGCGGACCTCGGTGGCGGAGCGGACGTTGAGCTTGAGCTCGAGGATGTCGAGGGAGGGGTTGATCTGGCGCAGGGCTGCCGTGGAGGCGGAGAGGGCGTTGATGTCTGCGAGGGCGAGGCGGGTGATGCCGTGTTTGGCGAAGGCGAGGGCGGTGTATTGGCCGATGCCTGGGATGTCAGCCTTGGGGTTATTTTTTGAGAGAGGGAAGAGACATACCTGATGCTGCGCCTGTAATGAAGGCGGTTCCCTTGAGGAGGGACGCCATGGTGAGGGCACTTATACCAGAGACCTTGCAGAGTCGAGGTGCTGCAGATGCCGTTTCTCTACTTGTATGAATCTTTATGTTGGGAGTGAAACCCAATGGTTCAAGGGATGAAGCTCCGAACCTTGGAGAGGTCGTAGACACAGAGATGAGACTGTCACACTGACAGCCAGTGGCAGCCAAGCTCGAGCTGATATTCCAGAGCTTCTGAGAGGTCCCTTTGCGGGGCCTTCCGGTAGAGAAATGTGAGAAATCTCCAATGGACACGACGAGTCAGGAAGGGAGAGCTGGCGGTGGTCTCAAGAGTCACGCCCGGCTTGACCTCATCCTTGGCCTCTTCGGTTCCCCTTCCCCGAGCTGATTTCTGTCTTCCCAAGGCTCTCCAAGACGGGAGCCCGCCTGCCCATTCCCGGCGTGCGGAGATCGGGGAGCTGAGTTGGAGACAAGCAACAGGGGTCTTAGCGCACTGCTTGCGGGCCCGGAAGTGAGTTATCCGGGTGTTCGGCCCATTTGGCGGTACGGCCACTAAACGGCCTTCCGTTGGCGAGTCCGTCCTCGTTCTCATCGCTTGTTTGGTGTGCGCCTCAGGGAGAACAACACCTGATAACTGCAAGTGTGAGAACCAAGTAGCAGAGCGCAAAAGCAAAAGAAGTCTGACTAGCATGCCGTTTGAATGTTGAACGGAATGGATCTTATGAGATGCTTTGGGCTCAAAGCCAGTTCCTTGTCTTGGTCGTGGCCTCTTAGCAAGAGGCAAAGGGACTAAAAACATACAACACCAGGCATTCGCCGGTCGTCACCGACCCGACTACTACTCTGGCCCTCATAGATGTTATGTGAGTTAAGGGTTCTATTAACGGCATGGTAAGGTTTAGGAAATGGAAGAGGAAGCTCTCACGATTTATCGCCGCTTTACGCCCGGGGGGCATTCGGGGTGGAGGGGTCCCTCACTGGCTTATCTATGGGAGAGCGGACGGGGTCCCGAGTTTTCCGGTGTATGGTCGTGTGCTAGAAATCAGCATTGTAAGCAACTAGACCTTGGAAGTAAAGATCGCATGTCCACGCGCCAGACCGGTCTTGCGTTGTGTACCCCTCCTTCATCCCGACTTTGCTTCAGCGAACGTTGGATTCCCGCATCTGCCGTGGTCCAGTCGTGGGGATGCGTGATGGCTTTTCTCATCTGGCTCCGATTGGACTCGCTTGGCTTCGGGTTCCAGTCAGCGTCAACCGGAGCTCAGGCTATCCGTGCGTCAAAATGGTTGGTGCTGTACCTTCAACTGGCGAAGCTGAGCGGCGAATGCCAGATGGCTCGCCCCATTGTCCGTTAGCGGCAAGTCAAACTACTTCGGGGGTATCTGCAGGTGAAGAAGCACCTCGAAGTCAGCCTCAAAAGCTTACAGTCACCCTTGCTCCATGCCGAGGCACGCATGGCGGGCTTGGCAAATGACCTGAGGACGAATCACTCCTCTAGAACCATCTATCAGCTACGACCATTGGGGAACTCTGTGCAGCAGGCTTTGTCTAGACAGAGCTAGTTAATGGGTGGCTCCCGTTCCCTCTTCTGCAGACATGAAGCCATACTGGCGTGACGAAGTGAGTGACACTGCATAAAAGCACAGGTCGAGGTACCATTGCTGCTACAGAGTATTCCAGACCCCACCACCGGCTCTGTGTGTTTCCTTTGCAAAAGCGGCCTTCAAGACGGATATATGACCGAGCTTGGCAACTTTCTCCTCCTGGTTTCACTTCGACTCGCAACTCCATATCGGCACCTCATCCAATTACGTAGAGCTACCATTGCCCAGGCTGCCCACTCGCAAGGATTTGTTTCAAAGCTGCTCGTCCCCCGAATCCTTGCCACGCCTGCAATTCATGCAAAATGAGTCTGCCCTTCAGGGTCATTGTCGTCGGTGGCGGTCCGGTCGGTCTGACAGCAGCACACTCCCTCTCCCGGGCTGGCCTTGACTTCATTGTGCTAGAGAGCCGCTCTCAGATCGTCCAAGATGCAGGCTCCAATCTCGTCCTGCTTCCGATTGGTTTGCGTGTTCTCAGCCAGCTGGGCCTCTTGGCCCAGATCGAAAGTCTCAGTTCGCCGATGGATCGCTTCAAGCGGATTGATCACGAGGGACGCAGCATTGGAGACACGCTGTGGTTCACATTTTACAAGGAGAAGTCTGTACAAGAGTCTGCCCAATTACCCGAGTGTTCATGCTGACGAGAGATGAACAGCCAAGGAGCTTATCCCCGAGTCATCAGTCGACATGATCTGATGAAGACTCTGCACGACGGTCTTCCTCCAGACGCACAGGCGAAACTCCTTCCCAACAAGAAGGTTGTGGGTGTCCATTCTGGCCCCGACGGCGTCAGCGTGACTTGTGCAGACGGCACCACATACGAGGGCACCCTCGTCACCGGCGCCGATGGTGCCCATAGCAAGGTGAGGGACCTGATGCGCACTGCAGCCTTGCAAGCACCCTCCGTCCACGCGAACAAGTTGCGAGTCAACGAAGCGGCGCCTTTCCTCACTACCTACCGCGCCCTCTGGGTCCGATTTCCCACGGTCTCGCCTATCAAGGCCGGTTACGCTGGCGAGACGCACGGCTACAAGTGCACTCTCCAGCTCTTTGCCGGTGAGGAGACTTCGGTCATCGGCGTATATGAGCGTCTGGACAAGCCGACCCGGGAGGGGGTGCGGTATACGCAGGCAGATGAAGAGACGTTCATCGAGAGATGGGGACATCTCCCCATCATTGCCGGCGGATGGACGATCAAGGACGCCTACGACAACCGCACACAAGCCGGCATGGTGAACCTCGAAGAGGGCGTCGTGAAGTACTGGAGCTTCGACAGGATCGTGCTCGTGGGAGACGCCGCGCACAAGTTCACCCCGAGCACCGGCGCGGGCTGCAACAACGGCATCGTCGACGTCGTCGCCCTTGCCAACGAGCTATACCACGCCTTCAGGGACGTCCGCACGAAGAATCCCGATGCCTTCCCGACCAAGCAGCAGGTCTTCGATGCATTCGATGGATATCAGGTCTCGCGATATGACACGATCAAGACGGGCCTCGCGGGTGCGAGCCAGGCAACCGGAGCGGCAACGTGGGCAGACGCGACGCACAAGTTTATCGACCGGCACATTCTCTCCGTGCAGTCACTTCAGAAGTTCTTCACTACTCGGGCTGCGCCCGAGCTGGCTCGTACCCCGGTGTTTGAGTACGTTGAGGGAGAGGATACAATGGTCGGGAAATTCCCTTGGGTTCATCCCATCAAGGCGCCCTCGACAACAGTAGGTGACGCCGAGGGTGAACGCGAGGGGGGCAAGTAGTTCTCTCCTTGGGCGAATTTTGTGCGGGCTTATGTTGGGTTCAGTTGGAAGCTGATTTGCGTGTATGGTTACATGTTATAATGCGTCTCATGTGCTTCAAGTCTCCCCGGAAAAGAGTGGTCGAGCGGTTAGGCTACAGTGGCAAATAGTTTGATGATCCTAAACGCCCCCTTGGAGTAGGTGAGGCTGGGGGTCTGGCAACGGCTGGTCTAGTGGACACGAGAATCCATCCTTGACAAATTGGATGAATCGGACTTTTGGAGAAATCATATAGGAGTATCCACGTCCCATGGACCACTCATCGAGGCAAAGCTGCATCAGTGTTAGACTAAGTGCATAACAGAGCGGTGGATCATCAGAATGATCTCCAAATTACGCCTGGTAGACACAACCAGGTCTTGATACATATCGTATAACGTTCCTTATATAGTGTGAGGGAATCTTGTAATAATTTCTGGCCACGGCAAAAACGTCTAGGACAGCTAAAGGCGGCAGACAGACTTACACCAAGTGAACTAACCACAAAAAACATACAACACCGGGTATTCGCTGGTCGTCACCGACCCAACTACTAATCCAGCCCTCACCAGCTTGACTATGGGAGAGCGGACGGGATCCCGTATTTTCCGGTGGGTGTGGTCGTATGTGTTTGGGAGGGCGACGAGTCCTGTTCATGAAGCATTCCGGGAATGGAGGGCAGGTCGCCTCAGCAGTCACAACCATACAACGTTGGGTCGGCCACTTACCCGACTCCGAATCGGTTATGACAAGGGGATGCTTCAAGACAGCGGGCATGCTCAACCAGGGAACTGCAGACGAGGTCGAGACAGATGGGGGGAAGTGGTCTTGAGTTTTGGGTGACCGTCGATAGTGTACGAAGTCCTCCTCACACGTATCAGACCTGCCGATCAGGGCGAACCGAATGAGCAATCAGATCGGGAATGACAGGTCATCTAACTCCTATCAAGCTAGATATCGGCCTTCTTGCCGTTCAACGCCTCACGGAAACGATTCATATTCTCCAACTCCCAGACAAACGCCATCGAGCTCGATCCCGTCAACATGCGTGACGACCTTCCCGCTCTTGCCGCCGAAGCGAATCATATCCCCGCCATTGGCCTGCCTGGTGTCCATCGGCAGCCAGCCCAGCTTCTGCGGGCCGTTGTACGGGTCCCTGGCGAACGCGAGGATGTGGTCCTGCATCGACTCGCTGACCTCGACCTGGAACTCGGTGGTGTTCGCGATGTGGTCCAGCAGCCCGTAGGTGCCGAAAATCAGTGGCGTCTCGGCGTTGTGGTACGCGCCGAGCCAGTCGTATACGTTCAGGTTGGGAAACGTGGCGGCGTACTGGAACCGGAAGACGGGGACGTCCAGGCGGTTGCGGTACGCCGTCGCGTTGAGCGCCGAGCAGACGGCGAAGGCGACGGTCATGGTGTCGAGGGGCCCCTGCGGCGGGCCCTCGGTCGGGTCGTCCGCCGGCCACGGGGCCAGGGAGGACCACTCGTTGGCCGTGAAGGAGATCATCGCGGGGACGCCGGCGATCAGGCCTGCCTCGGACCGGGCGTGGTAGTCTTCGGCGGTGTAGACGATGCGGTCGTCGGGGACCGGGCCGAAGCTCAGCGGGGGCGAGCCGCCCTGGTCTCCGTACTTTCCGATGAAGTTGGAGATCTGGATCGGGGAGACCTGGCGCATGCAGTCGAGCTCTGCGGCGGCGTGCTCGTCCTCGTCGGCGCACTCGCGGGCGCCGCAGGGGCTGCCGCAGCCGACGCCGCGCGCGACGAAGGTGAAGTTCGAGCCAGTGAAGTCGCGGGGGTTCGGCGGCAGCCCGCCAAAGGTAAGGCCGGATTCCATGTAGTAGGACTCCGCGATGGGATCGTCATGGTAGGCGTAGGAGTGCACGTCAGCAGCCATGCCGCCGGCGGAGCGGCCCCATTGCATGATGCGCGTCGGGTCGCCCCCGAAGGCGGCGGCGTTGTCACGGACCCATTCGAGGGCGAGCCGCTGGTCGAGGATGCCGAGGTTCTGGTCGTCCAGGCCGCGTGCGTTGGGGAAGCCGAAGATGTTGATGCGGTAGTTGACGCTGACGACGATGTGCGACTTTGTGCGCTCGACCCAGGATGTCGGGATCTGCCAGGGGAGGTCGACGCCGCCGATGTAGAAGCCGCCGCCCGTCATGAAGAAGAGGACTGGGAGGCCTTCCTCCGGGATCTCCGTGGGCGCCCAAACGGCGAGGTGCAGGCAGTCCTCGGAGGTGGCCTCGCCGACCAGCCCCGACGAGTCGTTCTGGGCGCCGTTGTAGACCAAGTTGCCCTTGGTGAGGTCAATGTTCCACATGGACTCCAGGCTCGTGAAGAACTGCGAGCACGAGGGCGGGAACTTGGTCGAGAAGCGAGGCCGGCCCGGCGGTGGAGGCGACGAGATCTTCTGCGGCGGCAGCCAGCGGCGCGGGCCGACGGGCGGCTCCGCGAACGGGATCGAGCGCCACTGCCGGGTGTTTGGGAACTCGGGCTCGATCATCCCTGAAAAGGCGCCCGAGGACGTCTCGACAGTGAGACCGGCCGCTTCCGAGCACTTCGCCGGCTGGCCGAGAGCGACGTTCAGCGCGAGGAGAGACAAGATGTTGAGCTTCATGCTGGGCAGCCCGGGTGGTGTCTGAGCAGAGGCATGGACGTTCATCTCTACTGCTGATGCGCCTCAGTTATATGTAAAAGAAGTCCATTGATAACCCTTTGCCGAAATGGCTTTGGACTCAGTACTGCTCGTAAGCTGACTGAACGAGGGGAACCGCTCGCATTGCTCGGGAGTGTGCGTGGGGATAGGATTTTCACCTTCCGGACTGGGCATCATATCCGCGGATTAGGCCTGTATGATGAACATTGCGGAAGGTGACAGACTGTCAGATAGTAATTAGTGCGAGGCGCAACTGTGAGTGCTGACTGAGTTGCTTCTGCAGTGAACCAAGTTGGCCCAAACTGGGGCTATGCAGCCTCCGATCATACCATAAGTAGCCTGGATTCTCCATGCAAGGTTGTATCATTGTGCAGTAGTCGGACAGGAGGACCAGAAATACGACGCATCTATTGATCGGTTCGCACTACTTGGGCATGATGCGTCTCAATCTACAGAGCAACGGCCAGCCCGGCGACGCCCGCGAGCCCAGCGGCCACAGCAGCCCTGGCACCGATCGTCGCGGCTCCGCTGCCATCATCACCATCGGCTGCAGTCGAGGCCGCCGCGCCTCCCGATCCCGACGCACCGGAAGCTTCGGCATCCCCCGTCTTGGTCGCCTCCTCGGCAGAGGTCTGGGACGCCCCGGCGGATGCAGACGTACTCGGCGTCGTGGCCTCGGCGCCGGTCTCCGTGAAGGTGAAGTTCTCATCGGCGAATGCGCTCGCCGCGAGGATGGACTTTGTCTCCTTGGCGTCCGAGAAGACGAGCCACACGTCGGAGCAGTCGGCGCCGCCGATGGCGAAGGGTTCCGTGAGTTCCTGCAGCTTCTCGGCGTCGGGGTCGCACTTGGCGGCCCATTCGTTGATCTCCTGCGAGACCTCGGCGCCCCAGTACACGAAGGATGTGAAGGCGGACATGAAGGGGTTGGAGAGGGAGAGCGGGAGGTCCACGGTGCACGAGTCGGTGATCGTGCGCGAGATGACGCCCGCGGGCATGGTGGGCATGTCGGTGATGATGGCGGACAGGGAGGCGTCGCAGGCGGTGGCCTCCGCCCGGGCGATGTGCTGGGAGGCTGCGGCCATGGACGCCAGGGCGAAGAGGGCGGTGGTTTTGGTGAACATGGCGGCGGTGGCGGTGAGAGAAGGACGCTTTAGGGAGAAGCGCGGCTCTGTGATAGATGGCTCAATGGATGTAATTCGGAGTTGAACGTCGGACGAAGTGAAGATGCGAGAAAAGAGAGAACATATGGACACAGGGAGACAACTTGGGCCTCAGCCCTATAACAATGATCGGCCGGCAGGGCATTGCCGTGATTAGAGTCACTAAGTGAGCATCGCGGGCCGCTAGTCAGGGGCAGATCCAGAATAACGGCCGAACATCCGGCAAGAATCTTCGAAAGATCCTCTATTAAAGGGCATCATCACTTCTGGACCGACCGCGCTATTCCCGGACATCGACGACGAGTCTTCATGGTGCATCTGAAACCACAGAGTCTTCTATTAGGTATCTCACTCTGACCACAAGGTCGACGTCTATCATCGCTTGGCTCGTACATTTCGAATAGTATACAAACACATACAGCTAGCTTGCAGCAGAGAAACAAAACCGTCGCACACTTGCCTTAGTGGGAGAAGAACCGGGAGTCCGGCTTCGGCGCCCGGGCGAGCTTGAAGTGCCCGGGCTGCAGCTTCTGGAAGACCTGCTGGGGGTCGTACTTCATGGCGATCTGCTGGAGCTTGGCCCTGTTGGCGGCGCCGTAGCTGCTGACGACGTCCTGGTACTGGCTGGCGTAGTTCATGTAGACGTAGTCGCTGCTGGCGCCCTTGCGGACGGACTCGGCCTTGGTGGCGGCGAGGATGTTGGACGCGGCCTTGTACGCGGCGGCGTCGTCCTGCTCCCTGTTCCACGAGAGGCAGACCTGGATGATGTAGCGGTCGCCCTCGGCGGGGTCGAGGCCGAGGGTGTTGCCGCCGTTGCGCTGCATCTGCTTCATCTGCGGGACGTTGATGCCCTGGGTCACGATGTTGGGGAAGAAGCCGTCGATGTTGGACGCGGCGGCGCCGGCGACCTCGAAGAACTTCTCGACGGCGTACTGGTGCACGGCCTTGTCGGCCTTGACGGTGATCATGTAGAAGACCTGGCGGACGCCCATGGGGCTGGCCTCCATGGGCTCCTTGCCCCATTCGATCGCGTTGCGGACGCGCGTGGTGTCGTCGATGGCCGGGATGGCGTTCCACTCGGCGAAGGCGGGCGAGCTGCCGCCGTCGAGGTCCTCGTGCCACAGGGCGGGAACGGCGAGCTTGGTGCCGCCCATCAGGAGCCAGACGCAGTACAGGTTGGCCTTGGGGTCCTGGGCCGTGTTGGCGATGGTGTTGGTGAAGGCGCTGTAGACGGCGGGGAACTGGTCCTCGGTGTACGTCCGCGAGCCAGCCCACATGCTGCCCTTGTTGGCGAGCGGGACGGTCCTCAGGTTGAAGCGGTAGACGATGCCGAAGTTGTTGCCGCCGCCGCGGAGGGCCCAGTACAGGTCGGGGAACAAGGTGCGGCTGGCGCGGACGAGGATTCCGCTGGCCAGGGCGATGTCGTAGCTCTCGACATTGTCGCAAGCCCAGCCGTAGGTGTTGGAGAAGTAGGAGACGCCGCCTCCCAGGGTCAGGCCGCCGACGCCGACCTCGTACAGGCGGCCGCCGATGACGGTGAGGTCGTAGGGCTGCAGGGCCTCGTAGACGCGACCCCAGACGTTGCCACCGCCGACGGCGGCGACCTTCTTGTCCTTGGACAAGGTGACCTCGTTGAACCGAGCAAGGGAGACGGTGATACCGCCCTCGATGCTCGAGGCGCCGGCGAAAGCGGCGTGGCCACCGCTGCGCGCGGCGAAGGGGCACTGCGTCAGGCGCGAGATGAGGAGCAGAACGGACAGGTCAGCCGGGTTGGACGGCGTGAAGAGGCACGACGGGGTGACGTCGACCTGGATGCCAGACCAGAAGCTGTTGACGAAGCGGTTGTACTCCGTCTGTCCCTGCAGGCTCACGCCGTTGCCGTACAGGAACTTGAGAGAGGTGCACTGGGGAGGGAAGAAAGGTCAGCCAAGGCCCGGAGGACCTTCACGCGTCTTACTTACGGCGGCTTGGCAGCGACGACTTACGGCAGCGTGGCATCCCGGGAGGGAGCGCTTCTCGAGCTCCTCGATGCTGTCGAGGCCGGGCACCTCGCTCACGATGACGCCGAGGTCCTCGAGAGCGGCGGTCACGTTGAAGTCGGGGCCGTCGACGGTGACATCGGGAGTGACCTGCCTGGCCTGTGGAGCGGCGGCCACAAGGCCAAGAGCCGTGCTGGCGATCAGGGCGAGAACGGGAGCAACCATTGTGGCGGAAGAACCTTGGATGTGGTGATCTCGAAGGGGAGGGATCGGCGGAAACGAGTGTGTGTGCAGCGGCCACGGCAACCAACAACAGGAGTAAAGGAGCGAACGGGCTGTTGGGCTGTTGGGCTGAGGAGGAGAAGGGGAGATTCCAGGAGGGGAGCGGTTGGTACTAATGCACAAGCGAGGGAGATATCGCGTGGCAGCAGGGACGCCTCCCGGAGATAGACAACGGTGTCCGTGATGTTGGCAGGGGCCGTATTGGGCGGACGCCCCCCGAGAGCGGGCCGCTCATGTCCTCGGGCATGAACCAGCAGGCCGGATCAGGGATAACCGAGCACTGCAATCCCCTCGGGGTGGAACCCTGTTCTTCTTTTGTCTCCTCTTGTCAGACCACGGGGTCCATACCGGGAGGTCGCTTACAGGAGAGCGTTGGGTCTTTCGGTTTGGGGGACAAAAGATCCAATGTTGACGGCCGTTGTATTTCATCGTCTCATCTCCTCCCAACTAGCACCGTTTAGCGTCCTGGGGTTGTCCTTGGGAGTGGATTCTAGTCGGGTGCACAGATACGTGGAAGACGGGGCACCATCGGTCAAGATCCGGGGCTGTGGGAGAACGACATGACATGTGCTTCAAGCTAGAATCCCATAAGAGGCTCCCAAGAAGAGCACCTTTGCAGTTCATACAAGAACACACAGGAAAAAGCAAGCACCCATAACGTGACCATCGTGCTCTGCAGCCTTCGGCACATGTGCTGAGTGCCGAATGCGAACCCTTGCTCGCCAACCTGCCAAGTCGGAATTCTACCCAGTTCCCTGGTTGAAGAACTGCAGCGTTGCGGCACAGCAATTTTGGCCCACACGAACCAACAGGCAATTCTATCCGAGCTCGCTCAGCACGTGTGCCACTCAGCTGCGTATCTCTTCCTGGCCGGCTTCATTATCGGTCCGGCCTATCTGCTTCGGACTGCGGTTTAATTGTAGAACCCCTTCAGATGTCAGTCCGAGGCCCTGGATCGATGCACTGACAGGGCTTCCGAGTGGCGCAATATGCACCGAACTGGAAACGCCCTGTCAGTTGTCTGACTTAAAGCTCTTGGCTGGTGCCCGCCAAGAGACCAAAACTCCAAAAGTCCCTTACCACAGATGGTAAGCAGAATGTTAAGGATGTATGTAGCCGCTAAGGGACTTGCGTTCCAGGAGATGCCTGCTCGACTGCGTTTCTCTCTCCTCCCATCCCCTATCCCCTCTCTGGACGTCCAGTCTCCAGTCTGCTGTGCCGCCCCCTTTTCGCCTTCTGCACTTCAAAACAAGCACGGGGGCCCTGCATGACCCATGTAGCATCGCGTATGCTCGGGGGCATGCTTACGGGACTTTGCCCTGTCTTACCTGTCTGTCGGGTGCCCTGTAGAGTTGTATCTTAACTGCTTTCGTCCAATGGGCGTCTGTGACAAGCTCTATCTCATCCGTGCTCGGCAAAGAGGATACACGCATGGAGCAAGTTTTTCGAGGCGAGACATGTCTGTAGACGTTGGCACCGAAGGGGCATCCCAGCCTGCGGTGGATCATATCTTCGTCGTGCCCTCTCGCTGATCCCCTCGCCTTGCCGATCTTTCACGTTCATCTGTCTCCTCTCTCTTGAGCGTACCCGCCGCCAAACTCAACCTACGACGAAGCCGTGAGGAGAGAGCGGCCCCTGCGGCGTCGGTGACAGGTATACCAAGCAAGAAAAGGAAATAGGGAACTACACACAGCCCAACATGTCGGACCCGGTAGACCGCAACGTTCTCGAGCGGAACCAAATCGCCCAGGCGGCGCTCATCACCGTCGTCGCCTTCCTCCGCATCGGCACCGGCCTCTGGCACGGCAGGCGGCTGGTCCTGGAGGACATATGGCTCATCGCCTGCTGGGCCTTCGCCTTCGCAGCGGACATCATGTACATCTACGTGCTGCGGGCGTACTTCCGGGCGGCCGACGTGGGCGCCGGCCTCGCGCCGGTGTACGACACCATCGCGGATGACGGTGTTTTCATCCAGAAGACCATCTTCGCCATCACCATCTGCTACTGGTCCTGCCTGTGGGCGGCCAAGCTCGCCCTGCTTTTCTTGTCCAAGAAGCTCATGACGCATCTGCCGGTTTACATCAAGCTCTGGTGGGCTCTCTTCGCCCTCTGCATTATCGTGAGTACTTGCGAACCGCTACTCCCTGCCCACGGGGCGCAGGGCGCTGCTGACCGGCTCTCTCCGAATTTCAGACCTGGATTGGCTGCCTCATCACGCTGTTCACCGCTTGCTCCAGTTTCGAAGCGTGGTTCTCGGCCGGCATGTGCCAGACCGAGCGAGATGTCCACATGGCCAACGTGAGCCGATACTTCAGTTTCGCTACCGATGTCTTGACCAACATCCTGAGTACGAGAATCCCCATCGCCCGCCCCCTCGAGAAAGCCCCGAGATCCGCTGACGAGTTGACCTGTTTAAATAGTCATGGTGCTCCCCCTCAAGCTCATCATTTCGCTTCAGATGCCCTTGTCCCGGAAGATCAGCATCAGTGGCCTGTTCACCCTCGCCTGGGTCTGCATCATCGCTGCCGCGGTCCGCTGCACGCAGATCGGTGAGGCTAACGCCGCACCGTCCTTCCCCTGGCTCGCCTTATGGGGCACCATCGAGACCACCATCGGTAAGCGGATACCCGATCGGAGAGCCCTATGCATCGTCCGTGTTGCTGACCATGTGGGGGATTTACAGCCGTCGTCGTGTGCGCCGGCCCCGGCCTGTACCGCGCCGTCAAGATGACCAAGGAGAGCCGTCGAGGCTACTACGACGACAGCAAGAGCAAGGGCAACACGGCGCCGTACAGCGGTGCCAACCGGACCAACAAGAGCAACAGGAGCCGCAACGTCCCGCTGGGAGACGGCGACGACGACGTCCGGATGAAGCGGTACCCCGGCAGCACCAACATCACGGCCCTCGACCTCGCCAACAGCAGCGAGGAGGGCCTGGTCGAGCCGCACAGCGGGGCGGGGATCAAGGTCACCCAGACGACGCAGGTCGACTTTGAGGCCGGGCGGGCCAAGTGAGCCAGCTTGTCTCTCAGTTGGGAAAAGGGACGGCGGGTTCGTGGGTCGGATTGTCGCGAGAGACTGGACGTCTGAAAAGATGTGGGAAAGCCCACGGATGGTTGGCGCTCGGCTGCGTCTGTATCCGGCGAGTTGGACCTGGCGCATTTATCCATGACATACTACTTATAGAAATTCAGTTGATTCTACATGTCCATCCCGTGGCGCCGAGCCTCAACCCATGACCGCCGCTTAATCACAGCCTGCGACTGGGCATCGAAAGACGCCAAGGTCTTGACTCGCAGAGACCTGACTGACCCCGACCTCATGATCCGGACCGTTGCGGCGCTTCCAAGCAGCTGAGTTCACCCTAGGGGCCCTCAACTGCAGCGATAGAGTACCAATCTCTTGGCTCACCCCGATAATTATGAGCAGTAACACACCCCCGTCGCTTGACTTTCAAACCAGCATTTTCCTCATCCTACTAAATTGTACACATCACCCAAAAGGCCACCGCCACCTGCGCACACGATGAAGTGGCCGAACCAACTGGCACCGCTGGTTTGGACAGAACCTGCTTGCTCTCCAGCGGCCTTCCAGGAGGACGAGTTCGTCCAGCTATGGTGCCAAATGTACGCTTTGCTGCTTAAGCTTAACTTCTGGAGACGCGAGGATATTATATTTCCGTCGGAAGACACGGGGAGGCATGCTAATCTAGACCGCCCGTATTTCTTGGCCGAGCTGGGCATGAGCCTGGAGGCCGTCTCCCTCATCGAGCGCCTCCCATACCCCCGCATCGCGCCGTACAGACGTATGCGCATCTTCTGCAAGTCCGACGCTATTAACTACCTGGAGTGGGACGATGTCAAGGACTGTCGCGACCCCCACGACATGGCGCAGTTCTCTACCGAGGCCGGCAGCATGAGCGGCGGCAGCTACCTGCTGCCGGACGATGTAGCGCTGGCTCGTCCCGATGAGAGCTTTGGTCTCACTTGGATCCTGGATCTGAAGCATAGTACGCCCCCTCCGTCCCCTAGTCGGCACTTGACCTGACTGTGCCATCCCACCAGACGCCTTCCGATTCATCCACGACGTAGGAAAGGCTCAGCTCGCCCATAACCTGACCGGTCAAGGGACCAGGGGACCACCCTGAGTTTTCCGGCACAGCGAGTGGACCATGGGCATAAGTACTAATTAGTACGCCTTGCATGAGTCTCATCAACTGAGCCGCAAGGCTGCATGCGGCGTAGCATAGCACACTGGTCTTTGAAAATGATGACCCCGCTTCGCCAATGCTTGAAATGTCAAATTTTGAATACGGAACGTCGACAGCCGCTGCTCTGCAAACCAAATCGACAAAGTTGGCAGTTTACCAGGGCGAAGACACCAAGAAACGCCCGACTTGAAAGTTGTTACCATGGCGCTCCGGCTCTTGGAATGTGCACGCCGCTCGTTTGAGGAGTATTAGGCAAAAGACAGTCGGGCTTGGCCGTTAGTTTTTGCCTCGAGCCTCGGAATATTTAAACCCATCCGCGGGAACTGCGGTTTCCCCGGTTTGAACTCATCACCCACCTTGCTTTTCCTCCCTCATTCACCTCTCGCGACTCGTTACAATGAGGACTTCCCTCGCCACCCTCGCCTCCGTCCTTTTCGGGCTCGCTCTAGCAGCTCCCGCCCCAGTGGCGGAGGTGCAGCTTGAGCCACGGTCCGAGGCGACTTGCGCGACCGAGGACAAGCTCGTGGGGCCAGGACCTTTCCTCTCTCCGAGTAACCCGAATTACGAGCACCCATATGAAACCCGATACAAGACCTTGCCTCAGGGAAGCTGCGAGATTAGGCGGCGCGACCAGCTCCGCAGCCTTCTCGACGTCCGTTGCGACGAAGGCCAGTGTATCCATTACGACTGCCTCCCCAACATGTCTCCCTTGCCCTGGACCCCCGGCACGCTGTGCAACTTCCGTGTCGAAGCAAACGATTGCTGCTGAAGCGCCAGGGTCAGCTATCCCACTATCCGTCTGCTGGGCGAGAATACTGACGTCTGGTGTGCTAGGACAGCCGCCGAAATCCCGTCATATACCTGAATCGCTGAAGTCTATGTTCATGATGGCCTGGGATGTGGGAGACGTTATCATTCTTGCTGGCTGGCGTCATAGGCTGAGGCTCGTAGGCACGGGGTTGCAACACGGGTACGCGGTAGCCTGTCCAACAGTCCGTCTCGTCTGCCATATCAATTCATCAATATGATTCTCCATAACCTCAGGTTCCTGCTCGGCCAAGTCATGCTTCTCTCTCTGCCGGACCTTTCTCGGCATCGTACAGCTCCCACTGCTCATTGCCATACCTCCCTCCAGATAGAGCGTCATCCATAACTTTAGGCCGTAGTTATTCTTGACCTAGGACTCGGTTGACTAGTACCTACCGTCTCCATGTCCCCATGAACGAGGCAGCCTTGGACCGTACGGATGTTTTTCCCGTCTGCTCAAAAAGATACGTCGCTGCTCACGCATCGATCTTGCCCTTCTCTACCGCGAGGAGCCGCTGCGTGGGTCTCGTGTGGCGGAAACGCTAGGGCTTGATTTTGCGCTCGAACAACTCGTCCAGCTCGGCCGCAGATCGGCTATACCACATGTTAGCAATGCTTGTGAGTGGCGAAGATTGGCGCCATGACATACCCGGACGTCTCCGGGATCAGGAACCAGATGGCCGCCGTGAAGAAGGAACCGACGCCCGCGAAGAAGAAGCCCGTCTTGAGACCCCAGTTCCACTCGTTGGTGTTGATTATGGGAGGGATGAGGAAGTTCATGCCCATGCCCACGACGCACGTCAACGCGGCGGCGAAGCCCGCCGTGTAGTGCCTGAGCCGCTGGGTCGAGATCTCGCCGATGAAGCCCCAGCCCACGGACGCGTTGCCATGAGGCCAATGTCTAGCAAGAGACGCTCCGTCAGTTTCTGGTTGGGGAGGGGTAAGCAGAAAACACTCACTCCAGAGCACTGCGAAAAACACAAGCAGGCCCCTGTTAAGGGACATAACACCCATGATGCTAATCGCCACGTTGCAGACCTAGCAAAGGGTGGTCCCGGACGTGGCAAACCGTAAAAGAGCTCCGGCTTTGGCGCTGCGAATATGAGGCGACGCTCCCCTGGTTCTCTGTCCAGGAGATTTCCTGTTTAGGCACCAGTTAGGACGACAGAATAGAACCTAACACAAGGTACGAGTACGGAGGCCTATTAGGCCACTACCTTATCGAAGGGCAGGGCGCCTAGGCGTACCTAATAAGAGGTGGCCCAATCGCCTGATCTATGATTGTGATATTTGGTTGGCGACCTTGGCCGCTTAATCACAGCCTGCGACTGGGCATCGAAAGACGCCAAGGTCTTGACTCGCAGAGACCCTGACCCCGACCTCATGACCCGGACCGTCGCGGCGCTTCCATGCAGCTGTGTTCATGCTCGGGGGCCTCGGAACGGCCAGGAGGAGAGAGATGGATGCATCCAGGTCGAGACCGACCGCGGCTCAGTTCTGTCCTACTTGACATTTACCCGCCGTTGGCAACTGCAGCGATGGAGTACCGATCTCTTGGCCCCCCCGGCTGAACAGGTTTGCGATAATTATGCACCCGCGGCATCGCCGGCTGACTTTCAAGCCTGGTCTCGTCCGCCTCCGCCTCCGCCTCCGCCTCCAACCACCCTTAGCACCTCACTGAAAGACCACCGTGACTTCCATCCGCCTGCAATGAATCTGTGGCCGTCGAAGACAATACCGCTGGTCATCACGGAACCTGCTCCAGGCTCTCCAATTGCCTTCCGAGAGGACGAGTTCGTCTCTCTCTGGGGTGAGATGTACGCTCTGCTACTCAAAGTCAACTTCATCAGACGCGAGGAAATCTTCTTCCCGCCGGAAGATACGGGGAGGCATGCCAATCTTGATAGACAGCACCTATTGGTCAACCTGGGCATGAGCCCCGAGGCCGTCTCGCTCGTCGAGCGCCTGCCATACCCCCGGATGGAAGGCCGGCTCTTCAACATGTGTATATTCTTCGAGGCTATGGTACTCAGCTATTTGGAGCAGGAAGACCTCGAGAAATGCCGCGACCCGCACGATATGAGAAAGAATTCGGTCGTTGAGGCTGGCGACGCGTCCAGCATGAGCGGCAGCTACCTGCTGCCAGACGACGTCGCCCTGACCCTGCCCTACGAGGGTGAGGGCCGCACCTGGATCCTGGACCTCAAGTATAGTATGTCCATGCCCCGTTCTTTCTCGACTAGACATTTGACCGACCTGACCACGCTATTCCCCGAGTAGACGCCTTCCGATTTATCGATGGCTACGCGGAACCCACGTGGAGGGGGTATGACGTCCCCCGAGACGTCCAGTTCGAGAGGCCCGACGACCCGAGCCACTATAGGAACTGGCCTATGTACCATGCGCCGTCCGTCCTGAGAAGATGGATCCAAGATTTCCTTAACCTCGAAATGGTCCCAGCCACCATAGACGGGGATAGCTTTCATCGTTCATCGGTAAGCACCGGGTTCCCCTCACTGCCATCGAAGCTATGCATAGGTACTAAACACGTCAGCAGGACATTGGTGGTCAAATGATTGGTAAAGCCCTGCGAAAATACGGTTGGCCGAACGGTTTTCGCGAGGCAGACTGGGCCCGAGACTCTGAGCAGATCTATAGGGCCAGGTTTGTCGTGGATGGGCGGTACAGAGAGTCCTTTGATCCACATAAGTTCAACAAGGACGAGGAAGAGCTGATTGCTCAGTGGCGGGAGGACCCAGACCTCATCCCGGATTTAGGGCTGGATCCGCCGGAATAGATCCTTGTTAGTAGGTGGTTGCATCCGAGAGCCTGTCTTTGAGCGAAACCGTTGGGAGGGAGGATGGTTGACAACATGCGGCTGCTGGTTCATGCTTGCATCGTCTAACTAGGCCCCTGATTAAAGAGCAACATGATGGAACCTCTTCCTCAATCCCTCCCCGTATTTGAAGAAGAAGATGGGCACCGGGATGAAGACCGCCGCGATGAAGCCGAGGACAGAGTTGCCCCAGCCGAGACCCAGGTCTTTGTATAGGAGAGGCCCCACCATAGGCATGAAAGCCGCGAAGAAGCAGCGGAAGAGTGCGTATGCAGCTAGGGCGGAGGCCGCTCCGTGGGCACCGAAGACATCCACGAGGTAGGTCTGCGAGGGCATCTGGAACAAGGAGTAAGCGTCAGTGACTTGAAACGTCACACCCCGGGACCGAATCAGACTTACCGTGACGTAGAATATGCCCAGCCCGATGAAAGACATGCCAGCGATAGGCGCAATCCAATGGACTTTGTACTCGGCGGTCCAACCATACCAGAACACACCTATACAGAACAAAGGGCTGACGTAAATCATGGGCATCAGCCTGTTTTCAGCCTTGGGGGGACCTGGCTGAGATTTCATGATTCTGTCGCTTGTGATGCCGAAGGATATCAGGCCAACGAACATGCCGACGCCCAGGCCGATGTAGCTCAGCCCGGCCGAGCTGGTTCCAAAGTCGTACTGGCCCACGAAGACGGCTGGGAAGGTGGTGAACAGAAGGAATAAGAGGCCAAAGGTGAAGGCATTAAACAATGATAGGAGGGAAACAATCGGGTTCATGAAGAGCAGTCGGAGCGCCTTGGTTGTGGCCAGGAAGATGACCCTGGATGCAGCGATGGACTTGGCCCCCTCCGGCTGGAGATCTTGATTGCCGGTCTCTTTGCGCAGACGTGCGACGCGTCGGGCAAGCAGTATCGGGGCATAGGTCTCCCGCATGAAGATCGCACAGATGAGCAAGTTGATGCCGCTCTGTTAACCCAGTTAGTAGACGGTTTTCCATGTCGGCGTCTGCATGGATCTAAGCAACATACCAATATGCAGATGAGCCACTGCGTCCATCGCCAGCCAAGATCAGCGGCCACAAAGCCCCCGATGACGGGCCCAAGCACCTTGTCGACGAATGTTAGCGACGGTTCGATTTGATTTCGTGACATCTACGTACCGGACCCAACAGGGAACCAAGAGCATAACCTGACATCCCTTTGGCCCTGCTCTCAAGCTCCGTCACGTCCGCGATGGTGCCGCCGCCAATAGTGACGGGCGCAGAGCCGGCCGCGCCAGCAAGGAATCGGCAAGCCAGGAAGCCACCCAGGTTCGGAGCGGCAGCACACCCGATGTTCATGGCCAGGAAGCAGACGTTGCAGATGTTGTAGATCCAGAAGCGCCCGTGCAGTTCTGACATTGGCGCAACAAGCAGGGGGCCGAGACCGAAGCCCAGCATGTACACCGACACCGTAAGGACCGTGACTGTCGCGTCGGTGATGGAGAATTCATCGGCAAGGTCGGCTGAGGCTGGTGCAAGCAGGGTAGCGGCCAAGTTACTATTTGTTGCGCTGTCAGCCAAGGCAGTACGTGCCTCCAGCAGCAGACGACTTACACCGTGAGCGCCATGACGCTCACAATGACCACATGGAGTGCACGCTTACGAAGCGGCCAGTTCAGGGGGTGCTCGGGATCGTCTGGTTTCCATGTCACCACATTTGGATTGACCGATGTTATTGTTGGTTCCGTGTCTGGCTTCTCGTCGTTCGAAGGTCGGCCCACGCTGGACTCGACGGCTGTCTCGACATCGGAGGCCGCCATTTGGACCATTTCTGGGCCTGGTGAAACTATACCAAGACGGGCATGACGGGGAATGAAAGGAAGAAAGACCACATTTTAAAGGGAGCCAGAAAGCCAGAAAGCCAGAAGATAAAATGTGTAAGCTTACTCTACATTTTGGAACGGGGACTCCTCTGAGAGATATTTCATGGCAGGTTGGCAGGGCCGTGGATGATCAGTGTCAGCGACTTGGCGCATCCGCTTTTCACAGCGCGGGTGAGCAGGAGTTGCCTCTTTTGGTTAACCCCGCTCGCTTTCCAGACGCTAAAGCGGACGGTCGCAGCGGATGGTCGGAGCGGACGGTCATTTAAGAATTGACCTCCGTCACTCGCATTCAGAGCCAACCAACATTCAAACCTCCATTGTCCGTTTCCTCCGTGGACACTGGCACCGGGCTTCGAAATGTCGGCTCCCACTCCGCTCCCGAGTCCTCACAGTCAGAAACCTCGGCCGCCGCTAAGCCGTCGTCGAGACAAGAAGCAGCTCTCATGCGATTTCTGTCGCTACAGGAAGTAGGCACTGGACCCGACATCCGCCCTTGAGAGCCCGCAAACCGTTAACCATTTGAAGACTCAAGTGTGACAGGCGACAACCATGCTCAGCATGCACGGCCCGTGGTCTGCAATGCCGTTTTCCCAGCCCCGGGGCCTCCGCGGCCTCCGTGGCCGAACCGGCAACGCCGCGGTCATCTGGAACCGCGCCCGTCCCAGCCGCGCCCGGCCCGGCTACGGCAAACCTGGAAGACAGAGTGAAGTCGCTGGAGAACCTTATTCTCTCGACTCTTACGGCCGTCCGCCGCCAACAGCCTGACGCCGGTTCGGCGTCCCCCTTGACCGCCGGGGGGCCCTCACCTGGGCCTCCCGCACCCGAGTCTGGGACGCTGCACCGGAGCACGAATCGGACGGTGTACATCGGTAGCCCCCACTGGGCCGCCATCATGGACGGTATTGCAGAGCTGAAAGATCACTTCGAGCATGCCGATGAGACTCGGACGTCCAGTGAACAAGGTCACGAACCAAGCACAGGGTCGCTGGCCCCCAGCAGTCCGCTACTCCTGTACAGCAATGACCCTCCCCCGCCAAAGGAACAATTGATATCGGAACTACCAGAGAAGTCTGCTGTCGATCGCATGGTGTTTCGGTTTTTCAGCGAGATGTCCATTTCGCCCCGTGAGTTACCGGAACTATACATATCCAGCCTTCCACCCTTTCCGATTAATCCGACTCAAGGACTCAATCGCTGACAGCCATCATCTTCAGTTTATACGCTGCATCCCCCAACCTTTCTTCGGCAAGTATGTACTCAATCATCTCCTTCCCCGATGCTTGCATCTTCTGACGGGATCTTTCCTTCAGTATGAAAGCTTCTGGGCAGACCCTTGGTCTACATCTGTCAACTGGGTCGGCCTCCTCTACAGCATCATGTGCATCTCGACCACCTATTCCCTCAAGTCCGAAGAGCCAGCCGGCGATACATTGTTCAATGTAAAGGACCGTTCTCTTCACCCGGAATACCTTCAGCAGGTCGTGCATTGTCTGAAGCTCGGGGATTACATCCGCGGGGGGCCGCACGTCATCGAAACTCTCATCCACTACTCCCTTATCGATTTTCTCTCTCCTTTTCGACTGCCGGACCGAGACAGCGGAAACTGGATGATATCGGGCCTGCTGACCCAGCTTGCGATGCGCATGGGCTATCACCGTGACCCCTGTCACTTCCCCGAAATATCGTGCTTTGAAGGGGAGATGCGCCGGCGGCTCTGGGCCATGATACACATATGCGATACCTCCTTCTCGGTTCTGAGTGGCGCACCGAGACTCATTGCGGATGGGTCGTGGGACACGAAACCCCCTCGGAACTTACACGACAGCGATTTCGGTCCCGACTGCACCAGCCTGCCCGAGTCACGTCCCGATGCTGAATTAACACCCATATCCTTTCCCCTTGCCAGATACAAACTGAGCCTCTCCTTGGGCTGGTTGATCGACGCGAGTGTTTTGCACGGCTTCCAGTCCCCTGCGGAGATGCGACGCGCCGAGGCTCGTCTGGAGGCGACCTGGGCGTCGATACACCCCCGGTTCAAGTTCACATCCCTGACCCAATGCCTGGCAGAGACACCAGCAGGCATAGGACAGCGGCTCGGAATCACGTGCGTGTACGACAAGTTGCACATCATGCTGCACATGCGCAATCTACTGGGAAGCCGGTCGTCGACGGCCGTCAACGAGCCCCGCCCCGAAGGCGAAGACGCCGACTATGAGGCTTACTCGCGACGAAAATGCATCGAGGCTGCTCTCCAGAGCATCGAGTGCGTGTTATTGCTGGACGCGGAGATGCGGCCTGGCGGTGCCCTGGCCACGGTGAAGAACAAGCTCACGGCTCTTGCGGTGCACGAATTTATGGTTGCCACTGCGGTCCTCGGCACATTCCTGTATCGGTTCGGCACAGCACCTATAGATGACGACATGGTCGCTGGGATCGACATGGTAAGAATCGAGTCGGTGCTGAGGCAGAGCAAGGAGTCGTGGGTGCGATGGAGTCCCTGGTCGTCGGATGCCAAGCGGGCCGTGGACATGCTGGACCTGGTGTTCCGGAAGCTGGAGGGCAGCGCCGTCACTGCGCCGTCGAATGAGTTCTCCATGGCACTGGACGGGCTGGGCCTGAATTTTGGCTGGGACGCGGACGACTTGGGGCTGTTCGGCGAGGGAACAGACGGCATGTTGGTTTCGTAGAGTCCATGACGGGGAGAGAAGTACGCCGTCCCTCCTCTTGAAAGCCGGCGCTTGTCTTTAACAATATGACGAGAAAATAGCGTTTTGCCTCTGGTATCTAGCCTTGTAATGGGCCTGACCGTTCCATGCATAATATGTATGCACTTGGATAATCACACCACATCAGCGTTTGGCCCCCAGCCGCGCGCAAGATAATCCTTTTCGGGCACGCACCCCTTCCTCTCCTCCCACGGCCCCTGCACGCCGTTATCAGGCGGCTGGGGCTCTTTTCTATTTATGATCAAACCATGCTCCTCTCCATTTTACCACGGGATGCGGGAGTTCTCTCGCGGGCTTCGGACTGCGTTTGTCGACCTCAGATCCATCCATCATGGCAGACGACAGCAGCGATCCTGAGGCGGCGCACGCTCGAGCGCCAAAATTCCACGATGAAAAGGGAACGCAATCGTCAATAGAAGAGAAACATGCAGACGTGGCCCACGTCCGTCTCCTGAGCGTCCGCGACCATGAACCGACGCAGCCTTCATACTCTGACGCCCCGCCTCCCGCCGTCATCACCGCCAACAGAGACGTCTCCGACATACGCTGGTGGCTACCTGAGATCGCCTCCTGCTTTATTGCCGCTCTCTGTCTGGTCGCCCAGGCCATCATCTTGCACCTCTACGACCGCATGCCCCAGGACAGCTGGCCAAGCGACCGCTTCACGATCAACAGCGCCATCGCACTTCTGGCTACGGTCTGCCGCTCCGCACTCATGGTCGCCGTGGCGTCCGCACTGTCACAGGCCAAATGGAATCGATATACCAGCCGCCGTGGCGGAATTCACGCTAATAGCCACCCCCTCGACGAATACGTCATGCTCGATTAGGCCTCGCGAGGCGCTGGCGGCAGTGCGTCTCTCCTTATCCGATTTAAAGGACTGTAAGAACGTCCCTTAACTACCGGATTGCCGTTGAAGCTGCCGCTGACTGTTTATTGTGTGCCGGTTTCAGACATATTGTCTGCCTCGGCGCAGTCCTTTCTATAGCCTCGTTGACGATGGGCCTGTTCTCGCAACAACTAGTCACGTTTACCACCGAGTCTTTCGTCGATACCACACAAACGGCCGGACGCGTCCCTCGAATTGCCGTCGCTAGGCTACCTCAGGGCCTCCATCCACTTAGCCGTAAGTACCTCGGGCGTCTGGCATAACCACCCCTCCTGTCAGAGCCTGCCTTAGAATGGCCGTGGATGAGCTGATGCGAACTGCTGGTAGGTGGCCTATCACAAGAATACCGTCTCGCCACCTTGAACAGCGTGCAGTCCGTAGCTATCAGCCCTGAGGTAGCTTGACCGACAGGAAACTGCGACTGGCCTATCATCCCGGCAGTTGGCGTATGCGGGAAGTGTATGAATCGGACCGACGACCTCCAGTTCAGATACTCCGATATCGACCCTTCTCACGTCTGTGAAGTCAAGTCAGTTGAGGTGCTGATCCCCGGCGTGGAAGGTTCTCTTGCAGAACACACGCATAACCGCAACTGCACCACCCCTGAGTTGGACCGTGACGGCATCATCCCTGTTTTCTCAACCATGCTCTTCACAGTCCTGAGCCGCGACGATAGGGGGGAGGGAGCAAACGGGATGCCGGAATACCGCGACCCATCACGAATCTTCGAGTTCTCGATGATGGGTGTACCTCTTGAAGCTGGTGACGACTACAAGAACACGGTCGCTTACGACTGCGCCCTTTATCTCTCCCTCCAAGCACGTAACGTCAGCGTCAGAGACGGCATATTGAGCGACACCGTCGGCGAGGCCTGGCATAAATCTACTAACCCGCCCGAAGAGAACATGTCGAACTATACAGACATTCCCGAGACGTTCAACTACGACACCGACGAGCATATGGGGTTCGAAAATAATGTCGCAGAGGCCATGCGTTGGGACAACAGCATGAACCTCGTGCGGGAGATAGATGTAGAAAAGGACGCTGGCGCTGGGGCACCATCTCGCTATTCGGGATTCCCACCAGATGTCCAGACCGAGGGTATGCAGGCGGCGTTGGGGAACATTACCAAGTGGATGAATGGTGTTACGGAGGGATTGTCGAACTATTTGAGGACGGACGAGAGACTCGAAGGGGCCTCGGGCGGGTACGGCGCAGGAGCCGCCCGATATGCTGGCACGGTCTACGGCACGCGGATCATTATCATCGCGCGGTGGGAGTGGCTGGCCTTTCCTTCACTCATGGTTATTCTCGCTGCCGCCTACCTTGTCGTCGAGATCGGCCGTACCGCGAGGACCCCGGACGTGCGGCCCTGGAAGGATGACCCCCTGATACCCCTCTTGCTGGATATCGATGGGGGCCTACGGGAGAGGGCGAGTCAGGGACTGGGCGAGCCCGGCGGAGTAGAGCGCCGTATTGGCAAACCTCGTGTGCAAATAATGAAAGGAGACGATGGACATTCCAGGATGGCTATTAGGGAGGTGGGAGAGACGGCTGCTTGACCCTCCCATGGAGTACTGTTGCCAAGAACATACCTGGTGGCCGGCCAAACCCCGCTTGCTGAGCATAGCTGCTGATAGGATAGCGACCGAATCTGTGGAGGAATATATTGACCAACCAACCAACCAACCATGCCGGCCAAGACTTTCATATTCCTCTCAAAATTGCCTCCCTACTACCTTCTTTTCCCACTGCCCGATACCGACACTCCTGGCCAAAATGAGGTGGCCGTTCTCAATAGGACCGTTGGTTTGGACGGAACCTGCCCTAGGCTCTCCAGCGGCCTTCCGAGAGGACGAGTTCGTCCAGCTTTAGTGCGAGATACACGCTATGTTCGTCAAACTTAACTTTTAGAAAGCCAAGGACATCATCTCCCCCCCCAGTAATACGGGGAGACACGCCGGTCTCAATACTCAGCATCTCCTTATCGATCTAGGCATATCCCCTAACGCCATCTCGCTCCTCAAGCGTCTACCATACGCCCGCAAAACGTCGCATAAGCGCCTACGCATTTTCGAGGAGGCCATAACAATAAACTACCTTGACCAGGAGGATCTCAGGACCTACCGCGACCCGCACTATATAAGATTCAAGGCTGCTTCTTTCGAGGATAGCAGCACATCCTTCGACGATTTAATCAACAACGGCGTCAGCTATCTTTTGCCCGACAATATCGCCGTGGCTGGCCAAGACCAGAGCTTTAGTCTAACTTAGATCTTAGACCTTAAGTATAGTACGTCTCATCCTCTCCGCTTAGTTACTTATCGTCCCAGGGCCATCCCGGCCGACCTAACCGTTCCACCCGTCCCCCAGACGCCTTCCGATTCCTCTTTCGCTACGCCAAATATTCAGGAAGAGGCAAAGACGGCGTCCCATCAGACTTCCCGTGGGAGAGGCCAGACGACCCGGAGCACTATAGGAACTAGCCCACGTATCACGCGCCGACCGTCATAAGGAGCTAGATCCAGGACCTCCTCACTCTCAAGATAGTCCCAGCCTCCATTGACGGCAAGTACTGGAGCTTCTCAACCGTAAGTGCTATCAACCCGCTGAGCGGTGGCATAAAAACTACTATATACGCATCATCACTAAACACTTCTCAACAGGGCGTCACCGGCCAGGTGATCAGCAAAGCCCTAAAAAAATATAGCTAGCCGGCCGCCTTTCGTCAGGAGGAGTGGGCTCGGGACAGCGAGCAGATCCTAGACGCCGCAAGTGATGTAGGCTCGCGCTACGGTGCGTCCTATGATCCAAACCTCTTCGGTGCGGATGAGAAAGAGCTTATAGCCCGGTAGCGGGAGGACCCCAGCCTCATCCCGGACGTCGGGCTGGATCTAACGGAATGGCCAGCGTGACCTCTGGGGGGCGATAGTTTATGTTCTCTCTGATGGTCCTGAATCGAGTATCTACAAAACCTTTTGTATTTTTGAATGAGGAAGTCCATTGTGACTTTCGTTTAGGGGACCAGACTTCCCAAGACTCAGGGGGCTGGGGTCGGTTGGTGGACGCCCTGCCCGGGCATCAATGTGCCAAGAGAGGGAATCCCTGATTGCTCGGGTTGAGGCTGGGCAGGCAGGGGTTCTGCGTGAGGTGGTCGTTCTCACTGGTTTACCGCCGGGTTTATTTAAGGAGCTGCGTCTCCGCCCCCGCAATACCATCCTTCTTCAGCCCCAGATCATCCATTTCCATCCGATCCTCGAGTCCTGTTAACCCAAGATGGAGCGTTATCTCTCCTCGCCGCCTCCGCCAAACTCCCCACTGTCTTACAACGAAGACAAAATCGTATCCCTCTTTACCCAAATCTACCATATACTCATCGCGCTGCAATACATCTCCAGCACCGACATCATCTTCCCCCCGGAAGGCCCTGGGAGACATCACCTGAACACGGCACTGCTGCAGGAGCTTGGTGTTGATGCCCGGGTCCAATCCCTCTTGGAACGCCTGCCCTACTTCCGGAGGCACAATTGCGACGTGGAGGTTTATCCAGGCTCGAGAGGTGTTTCCTACCGACACGACGAGCAGATTCGACAGAGCCGAGATCCTCATTTCCGCTACATCATGGAACACCCCATATACCTGCGCCCACGCGACGTAGCGCTGACGATGTCGACCGATCGCAATGGCATAACTTGGATTCTCGATACCGAAGCCAGTAAGCTTTTGATCTTCAAGGCCCTCAGAGCTCTCGGGGGGCTAACATTGCAAGATACCATCCGGACGCTCGAGGGTTTGGAGGAGTTAACGCGGTCAGGGGTGGAGTTACCCGAGGGCTACGTGGAAGAAGTCCCTGGCAATGGCGTCCATTACCGCAACTGGCCCGGATTCTACGTGCCCGGGGTCCTCGAGAAGTACATACAGCAGCTCCAGTTGCTCGACATGTTCCCCGAAAACATGATGATCATCCAACGACTAGATCCGAAAGAGAGAGCCGCGATTGTTCGCAGTCGCTTACTACACGAGTATGGATGGCCGGCAGCGTTTCAAGTCGAGGACTGGGCCCGAGATTGCGAGCGCGTCTGGGAGGAAGCTCGGGTGCAGGAAGCACAGGATCCTCCGGTGCGGCCGCTGGAGCTCGCGCTGCAAGATGTTGTTCGTCGAATCCATGAGAGCGCCGGATCGGCAGGTCCTTCAGAGGCCGGCGAACATCCATGGATACCAAATTTGAGACCAGGTTACCCGTGATTTGGGGGCGCACAACCTGTGTAAGTACTCAAGTGCGAAGGCCAAGTTCGTCTCCGCGGATAAGCATCGGAGAAAAGGGCGTGTTGCCAACAGATTTATAGCTTTCCAAGTGGGCTAAGTCTCGTTAACTTTCCTGGCCACTAACTCTAGCATCCTGAGGCTGCTTCGTCCTCTGAGACCCCTCCTGAGACCCCTCCTCATCTCCTGTGTTGATCGTACTCTGGTGTTCCACCATCATGATGCAAGCATTCTCCGCTACAGGCCTATGCCTCACTCCCTTGGGGACTACGAACACGTCCCCTTCCTTCATAACCACTGCATCCTGCCCCTCGATCTGCATCTCCAGCTTTCCGGAGAGAAGGTAGAACAGCTCTTCTGAGTCGGGGTGCGCATGCCATAAGAATGCGCCGTCGATGCGGGCGATTTTGACGTGGTGGTCGTTGATAGATGCCACGAGGCGAGGGGACCAGGTTTCGGTGAAGGAGGCGAGAACACCTGGTACGGATGTTGGTTTGAACATGGTGAGTCTTGTGAAAGGTGGAAGTGGTTGAGTAGTCTGGTCTCAATGGATATCACAAGACAGTATTGATATATATCTCGTTTCTACCATTGGATCACAGGACAGGGCACGAGGAGGTTTATAGATACTTTTCACATCCAATGGGCAAGCATGTATATCCAACTTCAGAGGTGTAAGCAAGTACGAGTCGACCAGTGTCATCTCAAGGGCGCGAACATGTGGAGCAACGTTGGAGTTTCCGTCAGCCACCTTCCAAATCGGGGAATTCCGCCACGACCCCTGGTGCAGCATTCGCAAACGTTGCTGGATGGAAGCTTCTGGGTACTAGCCGCCTGATCCATTTCTCATATTTGACATAAGTGGAAGGGCGGACAGCAAGGGCGGAAGAAACTTGACATGTTTCGCGACGAAAGGTCGCATATCGAGGCCGATGGCACCTCTTTCTCTAGTACACTCACCTGGTTCCTGGTTATAGACTGATAGTACTTCCATGTTGTCGACCATCTGCAATCAAGGAGATTCCCCTCATAGCTTAAAAGTAAATGATTGATCGCAAGACTGAGAAGTTGTATGAGTAATTAAATGAGTAACATAGCAGCTGGACCCCTCATGCCGCCGGACTTCTCCTCATGGCATCAACTGAAGCGGGAGCGGTCACCCCCAGAGGCCTGGTCAGCTCCAAGTATCCCTCAACAACAGAGAGCACACCTCTCTCGTCCATCCTTGGCCTCGAATCTCCGGGGGAGATGCTGAACGCATTCCACAGCAACTCGTCCTCCCCATGCTGGTCCGTCCCTCCGGTGCCCTTCGAGGACGGAGCATACGGCTGCAGCCACATCCATTCTCCCCCCGTAGCCGCCGGGATCGGTAAACCATCGAGCTGCGTCACGTTCTGCCCGGCGCCTGGTGCAGATCCACCCCCTCCGTTGCCGGGTGCGGTGTCCTCATCCACGTCAACCGCCGCAGCCCCAAACCCGGCCGGCGGCGGAACGCCGATGACAGGCGGCACGTCCGCCACCGGCCTCGGGACGCGCTCCTGCTTAAACCCGGGCGCGTCGATGGGCAGCAGAGTCGGGCCCACGCGGAACGAGACCTTGAGGTTCCGCAGCGCGCGCTCGATGGCCCACGCGGGCGGCGCGAGGGGCGCCGGCGGGAGGATGCCGCTCGTGCAGTGGACGGGCGTGAACGGGTCGATGAGCGCGGGGAAGACGCGGAACTCCTTCGTGCGCCGGGCGGCGAACTCGGCGGCCGAGGCGCACCCCGACGGCGCGACGTAGAAGGGCGTGAAGGTCGGCAGGTTCTCCGTCGCGATGAGCACGCGGGGGTCGGCGTCCGGGCTGCCGGTCGTCGCGGCGTCGTCGGGCAGGTCGTCTCTGATGAAGTAGGTGAAGAGCTGGGTGTAGTTGAAGTCGTAGTCTTTCGACTCCCGCGACAGGGACTGCGGCGTCTCGGAGAAGTATCCTACCAGCCCGTCGCGGCGGCTGAAGGCGTCGCCGAACTTGGCGGGGAATGAGTAGTCGAACAGCTGGGCGCCAGGGGGCGGGGAGCCGGGGACGATGGAGGACTCGTTCTCGGCCGGCGGGTGGGAGAGCTCGAGAGACCAGGCCATGTTGACAAGGGCGATCGGGCGACCGACGGTAGCCGGCAGGTTGTCTGTGAGGTTGTTCTTGGGTATGGCGAGGGAGCCGTCCTCGAGTGCCCTGGACATGGTAGAGAAGATGGCGAAGGGCAGGGCGGGCGTGGCGTTCTCCGGCGATGGGAGGAGGTGGCGGATGAACAGGTCCAGCTGAGTCGGCGTCGAGGCCCCCGAGCCGAGTCCGTGGGGATCAAGCGGGCTGACTCTGAGGGTGACTCTTTCCACGCCGCCGGTGTGCAGGCCGATCTCCATTAAGAAGCTCCCGTCCGGCCGGAACACCTGGATGCTGCGATCCGTATAGTCGAGCATCAGCCAGCCCCAAATGGGGTTGTCGTACTCGCAAGCGACCTTCCAGGTCCCCGGGGCCGTGTCATCCGGAACCATGAAGTCCGAGTTCCATCTCGCCGCCTGGTTGATGCTGGGTGGTATCTGCACGAACTCGCTCTCCTGGTCGGCAGGAGAGCCGTGCATGCTGTTGGGATTGCCCGACTCGAGCAAGTTCAGGCTGTAGTGGGCGCTTGTGCAGGGATGCAGGGGGGTTGGAGCCGTGACAACCTGGCCAAACTTGTCGACGATGTTGTACTTGGTGAAGCGGAACTGGCCGTGAGTGACCGGCTTGAATGGGCAGGGGGTGTCCGGTCCAGGTGACGGGGCGATGTCCTTGAGGCTCGCATACGGGGTCGTCTCCGAGGTTGCCTCCATCTTCTTGATGTGGCTGCTCTGGATGCCATAGTCGTCGGCGAGCTTTTGCAGCAGCGACTCGTTGACCTTTCCGTCCTCAGACAAGATGCTCGACTTGATGTGAGTTTCCCGCACCCGCGTGATGAGCTGGTCCCGGAAGCCGTCGAGAGCAGACGAGAAGTACTTCAGGGCCTTGAGGCTGGCGAAGAGCTCCTGCTGCTTCTTCTCATCCTGGTACTTCTCCAAGACGGGGTCCTCTGAGACGGGGGTGGTGTCGAGAAGTTCCTTGATGGCCTTGACCAGGGACAGCTGTGCCTCGGCGGAAACGAGAGAACGCCCGGAAAGTATGCGGCGGTCGTTCCGCATGTGCGCAACCGGCGTCTCGGCCTTGAGTGACCAGCGATACACGTCGTTGTCGGGCACAAATTCCCAGTGTTCGAAATCGACGTGCCAGTACTCGACCTCCCATTCGATGAAGAGGGGGCACAGGGGCTGCTCTGTCCAGGTATCTCCGTCCCCGTAATACATGGGAGTCGTCCTCTGGTAGTAGTCCGTTTTCCCAGGCGCCGGGGTCGTCCTCAAGGCAAAGAAGGGGAACTCCCACCGCAAGAGCTTCTTGGCCGCATCCTGCAGTGCTGTCGGCAGCTTCAGACTCAAAGCGTCCGCAAATGCCGGGAACTTGCGAGGATCGTCGACGCTGCCGCCGTCGAGGGACCAGGTGATATTGAGTATGGGGTTAGTGGTCCGGGCAAGGTAGCTCGCCGCCTCGTGGAACGTCCTGGCATTCTCGTAAAGGTTGACCTTGTCTGCGAGGAAATTCCAATGAATGGCTCGCGTTGCCAGCCTTACGTAGTAGTCCTTTTTGGCCTCTCCGGTACCGAAATCTTGATATGTGGTTTCGTCTCCGAAAAAGAAGGATGAACCAGTGCCGATTTCTTTGTATATCTGTGACTCCAGTCTGACGCGGAGAGGTTCATCAAACTTGGATGGCCATCCGGAAGATGCACCAGCAACGAGGACGGTAGGATCTCTGGGGATATAGAACCGCTCGCCAGCGCCCACCTCGAGGGCCACCTGGGCATCGATGACGACCTTGTCGGCCTTCAGGAGACGCTTGTTATCCTCGATAGCCTGAATGACGTCCACAAGGAACCCTGATGCTCCAGTTTCATCCTCGTTGCCAAAGGCCTCGACAGAGATAAGCCTGTCAAGCTGCTGTGTGATTTGGTTGACGCGGTCGTTGATGGCCTTTTTCCTCGCGGAAAGCGATTCGTCCGTCTCGCCGAGTTTCGGCTTCAAGGTGACTGCCTTCCACCACTCGGAGAACAGTTCCCACCGCAGTTGCTTGACCTCTCTAACAGCCGCGTCATACACAGCCATGAGATCGTTCAACCCTTCAAGCCTTGCGAGGACTTCAGCGGACGGTATGAAAACCTCTTCGCCCTTCTGACCCACGGCGGCGGTGAAGTGGTAGTGCGTCTCCCCATTCTCGGACCGATAGTGATCAAACGATAACTGATCCTCTGCCTGCGCCTGACCGTCGGGGTCTTCTTCGCGCCCCAGCAGCAGCGTCTGCAGTGCGAGAATCTGACCCTCCGGCGTCGTGGCATCCGCATCAGCACCCATTCGGCGCAGCCAGGCCATGAGCGCATCCAGTGCAGTCTCCCCCACCGCCAGGGGGTGGTCCTCTGTCAGCGACTTCTGCAAGTCGTCGACGGCAGTTCCTCCGACTCGATTCGTCTTGTGCGCCTGCACATTGTATATGGCACCGTGGCACAGCACCCGGCCCGCAACCTGGCCGTTCAGCCAGGGAGACGTGTCTGGATGTCCCGGGGAAAGTGTCATGAAACAGCTCTTGAGCCGGTCACTGTTGGTTGGCGGGATGTCCAGCTCAGCAACCGCCGGGTGCAGGTGGAAAGGATCCCAGTGCTCCTCCGTATGCCAGCCCATGACATAGTAGTTGGCCGTGCACGAGTCCCAGACGGTGGACTGCGCCGTTCCGTCGAAGTAGCTCAGGTCATCATGGAGACTGAAGACGCCGGCGTTGTGCGGCTGGTAGTCCGCGAACAGGGGATTTGCGCAGTCAAGAACAGTCAGAGGTGAGTGCCGGAGCGCAAACTCGTCCTCGTTCCAGTCCTCGGCCTGCTGCTTCATGCCCAGGAAAACCTCGGCCTGGCGCTCGAGTGGCACGTGCGGGTCGAGAAAGGGGCTGCACTCGACCTCGACGTCCTCGTGAAAGGGGATGCTGCCGATGAAGCGGAGGCGGTCGCTCTCGACCACGAAGCAGTCGACGTGCGTCTTCTTCGTTGCACCGATCTGGGTGGTAAGAACGCGTGTCACCATGTAGCGATTGGGACACGCGCGGAGAGTCAGCTGGAGGGACTCGGGGTCCTGCTCATCGTCGGGGGCCTGGCCGTCAAAGAAGCCTCTCTTGAGCTTGTGGAGGGCATGGTCATGCATGCGGTCCTCGGTGGCGGTGACGGCATGGCGGTAGCATTGCGGGAGCACCCAGTGGAGGTAGATGCCCTGGCGGCCGGGGATAGGCTCGCCGGTGCCGGCGTTGAATAGCCTGGTGTTCTCTCTGTTGGCGTTGAAGAGATCTAGGGACGGTAGCACATCCGGCTCCAGGAACTCTGCTTCTGGTCGCAACGACTTGTAGTCTGGCTGTTGAATGGCGGCCAGCTTGAAGTTTCCCTTGCAGGTTGCCTCGTTGAGCACAAAGGCATCCAGCTTCATGGGAACTAGGACCACTCGTGGAGGGACCACTGCTGGTTTCTTTGAGTTTTCAGCCATTGCTTCAGTTTTTGGGTGTTGCTATGTCCACAGGGGCTCGCTCTGCACGGCCGCGCTGATTCAGGGAATGGTGTTCACGCGAGAGTCCAGGTCTGCGCAGTTGGAACAAACCCTGGAATAACTGAAGCAGGATGAAGCTATTCGAAGAAGCTCCAAGAATTTACAGCATCGTCGTCCGGGAAATGGACGGCCCATGGTAGAGAGGCACGGCGTGGAGGTCCAGCCCGACACGACGCGATGTGCTCGCCCCTGGGCGTGAGAGAAGTTCAGACGACAGCGGCCATGCAGAAGCACGTTCAACGGTGGCACGTCGGTAAGATGCAAGCTCCCCCAGGCTCCCCCGCCCTGTAGCCCTTCGGAAATGTAACCCCAACGGAGCGGCTGGCTATCTGATGGGCCCAGCCAATATCGCTAAGCCTTTTCCAGGGTTCTACAGGGGGCCGGGAATGGCTGGAATCAACCCGATATTACGGTCCTGGTGCTTGGCCTTCAGGCTGCATAAATGCTTGCATGGCAGGTCACAAGGCCCAGCTGTTATTCTGATGACGATATCGACCTATGGATCATGGCAACGCGGTCTAGATCCTCGTGCGTCCAGTGAACTGATGCAGCATGTCGTGTTCATATTGGCCCTGCCATGTTGCTTATCGTCTTGGGCGACATTATTGAGGTGCGAGATGCGGGGAGAGCATCGACACGGCCCATTTGGTTCTTAACAAGTGTCAATATAGAGCTGAACCCGGCGTACGCGATGTAAGCAACATGCCAGAATGAGGCCCTACCAACTTGGCGACGAGGGGGCAGTCGGAGGATCAATGTGGACCTATCAGGAAAGGGGGAAATAGGGGTAAAGGACATCTTTCCGGTGTTCACTCAGGAATCATGACCAGGACGCCCTCAAGTTCATGTTGCTTTGAATTGATAATAGACCTGAAAACTACGAGTAGGTACTGGCTGGACCAACCTGTACAGCCTTGTATATCCGGAACTGCTCGGTCCTGCTCCCGATCCTCTCCCACGCTACCCTCTCCTCCCATGTAAAGTCTTGAACCACAGTGACAATGACCTCTTCTATCGTTGCGGCCCCTCCCCACCACCCCATGCAAATGCGCCCAACAGGTCGAAACGCCGGGCGGAGGTGCAGATCCGGCAGCAATAGCTGAATCCCGCCCATCTCGCTCAGCTGCCACCCGAACAGAGAGTCGATGCCAACCCTCGGCACGACCGTGATAACGTACCACACTTGGCCCGAATCCAGAGGCACACCATCGTCGTTGTATGAGGGCACCTCGTACGTGGCATTGCACAACCACCGCGGGCCAACAACCCTCGGCTGCGGGGGTTGCGTCGTCGTCTCGGTCCGCGTGTGGTCGAAGAGCGTCCCCCGCCCGCCGCTGACGGCCGGCCCGACGGGGATTCTCAGCTCGAGTCTGTTCAGCGCCACGGTACGCGGCGCGGGTTTGAGCGGCGTGATATTGAGAGCTACCCGCGGGGGGTAGACCCGGGCGGGTATGCCCACGTAGAGGGATTTCTTGTTGCTGTTGTGGAAGTCGCGTGACCGCCAGTTGCGCTCAGAGATGTTTTCGGCCTCGAGATCGAGGAGGCTGTTGGGGAACTGGAAGCCGGGGAAGAACTGCTCCGAGTGAAGACTGCGTACTTCGAGCGGCCGGGCTGGTGTTTCGGATGCCGGCGAAGCTGCCGGCCCAACATTTCTCTGCGCCGAGGAGTCGGCGGGTACAGCGGCCTGGGGAGCGGTCTCGGGAGTGGCAGCAGACGCAGGAGCTTGTGGCCGCTTGACTGGGAGCTGACGACGTGCCGGGGCGGAAACCGCGGGAGCCCTGGGGGGAGAAGAACTAGGCAGGGCTTGTTGGCGTGCGAGGATCTCCCTGTAAGGCAGCTCGCCTGTCGTTGCGGCAACCTGCCTGTCCAGGAGAGTCATCTTGAGCGTTGGCTGAGACAGGAGATCGGCGACCAGGGCAGCCGTAAACTGCCCGCGATCCGTTGGACGACGATGAGGTAACGTCGTGAAGAGTTTATCATTGACAGATGCGGCCGTGTCGATGAAGCCGGGAAACTGGATCATGCGCGTGTCAAAGTCGAAGACCTTCTCGACACCGCCGATCACAGCAGGCTGCTCCGAGACCGGTCTGCCTTCTTCATACGGCACTTGCATCCGGCCGCCCCGTTCCCAGACTCCTTTTATGCTGGGCGTGGTCGTCCCTGGGCCTGCGGACGGCGCTGAGTTGTCCGGATTTGCCGGAGCGGTGAAGGTGACCTGGATTTGGTCTTCCTCCACATCGGTGCCGACCGCATAGAACTGCTGGTGTTTAGGCTGACATATCACGAAACCCTCGTGGTACTGGTCTCGAGTTGACATGCCGCGGTTGAACACGCAGAGGAGGATGTCCTCGCTGATAACGTTGGCGATGCACAGATCCGAATCGGATAGCGGTATTGTGGTCAATCCGTCGGGCAAAGCCCCTTTGATCTCCAGGTTGGGGAACGCGCCAACAACCGCCGAGCGCATCAGGAACCCCCAGCTGGGCACGGCAGGGTACTCGCCCGCCTCGTCCTTGGTCTGGAGGAAGCGGTTGATCTGCTGTTTTATGGCGTCCCGGATGCCGCCATCGTGCTTGTCGAAGCGGTCCGCAATACTCAGGGCGCCATCCAGAAAGCTGTCCATCCAGTTATCGTCGATGTGAAATGTGCGCAGCGACTCCCGCGGAAGATGCGAAGGGTCCGGAAGGATGTATTGAGGCGGGATATCCCCGAGGAACAGCTTGTCCATCACCCACGCAAGCACAACGGCCCAGTCAGTGTTCTTGGGTGCCCCAGTCTCGTTGTAAACGGCACCTTTCACATTCGAGGCCACCTGAGCAGCTGCACTCGGTATGCTCTTCTCCAGCGCGGCCTCCATAGCGTGGCTGGTGAAGCTCAGAGCGGAGCGCTCCGTGGCAACACCGCACTTGTCGGCACCGCAGGCCCAGCGAGGATGCGTCGTGTCTTTGAGGGGCACTGTGTCCGAATTCAAGCGAGACGGAAGATGCTCGAGCGCGCGCAGAATCTTCTCGCGGTTTACAAAGGCCTTCTTGTGGGCGAGCACCGTCTGGGAAGCCTCCCGAATGCCAATCAAATGTATGGCGTTCCGCACTCTCAGAAGTGCGGCCGAGAAGGTCTTGTCGGCAGTGCCCAGGCTCTTGCCAAGCTCCCATGCGAGGTTGTAGGTGAGATCGGCCAACCCAGTCTGACTGTCGATGATCTGAAGGTCCGTTCCGTACCGAGAGGCGGTCGGGAACGCTTCGCCCTGCGCGCCGGCCGGGCGAAGCGGATGCGGAACCAGGTTCGGGCTCAGGACAGAACGGTACATGCCCGAGGCCACATCGCCATTTGCGAGACGGTGGCGGACAAAGGTGAATCCGTCCTCGAGCCTTCCAGCAAGCCATGCCTTTTGCGCTTGGTCTCCAGGAAGGGCCGGCTTGGCTGGATCCTCATCGGGTGGACTAGACAGGCCCTCCGTGACCTTGTCGGGGGCTCGTAATCGTTGCAGGTTATTACCGAGGTTCTCCATAGAGTCCAGAAAGTCGGCGCTGTTGGGCGGAGTGCAGCTGTATGACCAGCTGTGGAGGGAGATAATGGCCACCCTGTCGCTGGAATCCTTCTTGGCAGTGCCGTAGATTCCCGCAACGGACTCGAGTGAGACGACGTGAACGACCACTGTCTGGGGCAGCTTGTTCTTGATCGGCCCGCATCGTGGCGAGATCAGCACCCCGTATGTCGACATGCCGGTCTTGAGATCTCCGTCCGTCACACCGAGAACATCGGCGAAGCTGGTTGCATCCAGCTGTCTCGCATGAGCCATGTAGCGATAGAACTGATCGGCGGGAGCATTCCACGGAAAAAGCTGTTCGACTACGGTTCGGCGAGGCAGAATGACCGAGACTGGTGTGTTCTCGTCCAGGCCAGTAGTGCTGATCCCATTGTCGCCAAATGGTATTTGAGGCTTGGAAATACTGTCTTTCAGGGTCTTGATGGTCGTCTGGAGGGCATAGGAAGAGCTCGAGAATGGGAGTTCTGTCTCTGACTTCACTGATGGGAATAGGCCCCCAGCGGGTCGGCTCCCTTTTGGCCCGAGCAGTTCATCTTGGCTCACGATGAGCTCCGCCGGGTCGAATACCATCAGACACAGCCATGGCAAGTTTGGGCCACCACCAGGCGCGAGCGGCCTCGCCCATGGAAGATAGGGGTCGTGAAAAACAGCATGAGGAAGGACTCCGCCGCTGATCTCGGCACCTGGCGGAGGGTAGACGGAGTGGATGGCGTCTCGGTCTAGCGAGAACTGCGGCGAGCGAACCTCGAGCTGTCTGAACCCGCCGAGGCTTTGACTCTGAGTCGATCCCGACGGTAGCGGTATGCCGAAGTCGTGGACAACCTTGATTTCATACTTGTCCGGGGGCAGCTGGGGCAGGTGTTGAGAGTAGAGCGTTACAAGGCCGTCGCTGGCAGGAGGAGTGGTCTCGCGAAGGACACGATGCCGAGAACGGACGGCGGTCGGTGCCATGGTTGAGGATTTCGTGACACCTTCTGTTGTCGCTGTCGCCCTGTTGGCTCTGGGAGGGAGCTTGATTTAGAACGGAGGAGAGGTTCGGAGCTGGGGATCTCTGCAACGACTGCGGTCGTTCGCTCGTGGGATTTGGTGATGTGATCGAAACTAAAGTCCTGTCCCAAGCGAGCATCGGTACGTAGCTGTCGGACAAGAGCCGAGCGGGCGTCAGGGGTAGTGGCGACGGTCTAGACCCCAGACTCGTGACAAGGAAAATCGCCAATGAGATTCAAATGGCATCGACGATGAAGCCATATTTCTGCAGCAGGTGCATGGAGCTGCATTCTCAGCTGGTCCCTTGGTCTCGTCATGTCCGGATTCAGCAGATAAGCAGCAGGGCATCTCCGGGGGCTGTCCATGTAAGTAAGCTGCATTGCAGGGTTACATTTACTGTCACTTACACCCCGGGGCGTTTGCCATGTCCCTGCTCACCTATTTTGACCTCTTGTCTTTTTTGCCGGCTGGTGATGCGGAGGGACAACGCCCTTCGTTTCGGGGCGGTTGCTACTTACACCATTAACAGTCGACCTCGGCTCTCAACTTCGTCTCACAAGCAGACACTGTCCATCGTTTTGTTTGTTCCCTTCCCTTCACCTCACTTTCCCTCATCAAATCGACAGATCTCATCAGACGTCGACACTTGAGCCGGAGATTGGGCAGAATCACGGACAGAGCCAAAGGTCACCGCTGCAATGGCTGCCAATGCCATCAATGCATGGCCGCAATTGGGGTCGACGGCGCCGGGAGCTGGGCCTTTCGAGGCCATTCCAACCGTCGCCGGCTTAACGTCCCACACCCACGACCGGGCCACCCCCCCGACCGGGCCACCCTTTTACACCAAAAATAGCGATTTTACCCCCCCTGTTATCTCCCTAACCTTAACAGGAAATATTACGTAATTAAAATATAGTATAAACTACTATAAGACTATAAGATACATAATCTTAAAAAAAATCTATATCTTATAAAACCTTAGAAATAAGGCCTTAAAGTCTAGAAATTTAGTTTCTATAGAAATCCCTTACTAATTAGAAATTTAGAAAAATAGCTATATCGTTAGAATTAAAATAGATATAATAAAGAAACTTTCTAATTAGATATTTTATATTATAAAGAATATAATATTATAAGTCTATATTTATAAAAAAAATTATATATAGTATAAAGTTATTTTAAAAATTTCCTTAAGAAAATTTTATATAGGGAAAAATATTTATAGCTATAACTTAATAAGTTATTTTATTCTCTAAGTTTAAATAAAATCTTTCTATTATATATAGTTTAATCTATAGATTTCTAAGTTYTCTAAGTTATATCTATTTTAGTTTTAAAGATATAGCTATTTTTTTAAATTTTTAATTAGTAAGGGATTTCTATAGAAACTAAATTTCTAGACTTTAAGGCCTTATTTCTAAGGTTTTATAASATATAGATTTTTTTTAAGATCATATATCTTATAGTCTTATAGTAGTTTATACTATATTTTAATTACGTAATATTTCCTATTAAGGTTAGGGAGATAACGGGGGGGGTAAAATCGCTATTTTTGGTGTAAAAGGGTGGCCCGGTCGGGGGGGTGGCCCGGTCGTGGGTGTGGGACGTTACCGACCGGCCCCGTTCAGGTCCTGCATCACACACTGACCGCGGGGCTTCCGCACGAGTACGCTCGGCTGTACTTGGTGATCACCGTCCTGCCTGCTGTGTCCTACAGGAAAGTGGTGCTCGAGCGAGCTGTCCTGGTCGTCGGTCCGTCTCACTCTCAGCGATCGACTTCCAATGCCTCGCTACCACGAGATCTGGCCGGGGCCATTTGCAGTGTTCTCGAGCTCTTGGACAAGCTCTACGTCAGACGAGGGGGCGCACTTTGCCTCCGAAGTCCCGGCAACAACATCAAGGTACACGGCGTACTCGACGCAATCGTCTTCACCAACTTCGAACTAGACCTGTATACGAATCAGGCAGGCGGCCTGATGAACCTGCTTTTTGCGCCGGGCGGCCCTGGAAACTCTCTATCCCTGCTGTCGTACTTCAAGAGACAGGCCGGGGCCGACGGGGACTGGAAGCCCTGTACGCGAGTGTACTGTCGCTGGTCTCCAACCGGCCTGTTCGGGGACCAGAACTCTGTTCAAGTAAGCCAAAAGGTCGAGAGCAACGTGCGCTACATGGTGGCGACCACGCCATCGCCTCAGATGTCGTGCAAGATCGCCCTCATCCGCAACCGAAATCCCGGGCCGAAGAGAGCCGGGGCGCTGCTCGGCGTGAACATCTTCAATCTCGGGGACCAGGCTGGGTTTCAGGACATGGAGAAGATCACCAAGCAGCAACTCATCGCTCCGGGTGCCGCGGGCGGCCTCAACGTCGAAGAATTCCCCGGGGCCACGTACAGCCCGAGACTCTACATCCTGCCCGGCAAGACAGCTTTCAGTACTGTCTTGGTTCACAACATCGGTACCATCGACGCCCCTCGCATCTGCCTTCAGTACAATGTGGATGACCATACCGCATGGCCAGCGGTGCTCCACACCATATCTTTGTGCGACACTCTCGAGCTTGTTAGCTTTGCTTGGGGGCATGGCTTTGTCCCGACCCACGTAGCTGAGCGGCTACTACAGCTAATGCCGAAGACTAATCCGGGTCCTAACAACACGAGAGTGAGAGCCATCAAGAAGCTCGTCATGCAGCTGATTCCTCTGACTGAGGCCCCAAACGCCAGCAACCACGCTCGCTACGGTAAGTGTAACCCCAGTCACGGTCCCAACACCATCTCCGGTCATGGTCATAGTCGGTAACACCGCGGATTGACACAGCTTCTTCGGCCTTTGTTGTTTCCTGCATGTTGTCGTTGTTCCGAGAAAGATGCAGTTTCAACGCCAACTTCTACAACAGGGATCTCGTCAAGCCCATCACAGCGAAGCATTTCACGTCCCTGTTCGACCCCGACTTTGGTCTGGATGCCTCCTGGCTTGGACTTTTGGTGGCAAGAGATGAGAAAACCTTCCATAACACCATCATCGACATCATCAGGTTTGATGACGGCAGCGGGGAGATAAACGAGTATTGGGAAGACCGGGCCGAACCCTTCCTGAAACAAAAGGTCATTCAAAAAGATGGCGAAGATAGGACTAAGTTCTTCGAGGGCCTTGTAGCTTTCTGTATGAAGGCATGGGTCAAGAACCTGCCACTCTTGAGAGCGCACGAGCCCGTCGCTGTCGAAGCACCCTGGCTGTTGCTATGTTCCTCCGGTTCGATTGACGGCGACACCGCGAATGCACTCAAAGAGAACTTGAAGGGAATATGGACCTCCCAGTCTCAGCCTCGCACACAGACTGTTTCCCTTCAAAGCACACTGGATTTGCGCGCGGCAAAGGTCCAGAGCGCCGCCCCAACTCGCCTGCCCGAGGATTCCGAGATCAAGATCCAGGATCAACCAGGGGCGATTCGAAGAGCTTCTCCATCGATTTTAGACACCACAAGCAATGGGGGTGCCCAAAACGAAGGTAGTGTTTATGTTTTGCTATCCGATTCCGTGTTGTTTGTCGAGTTCCATGGGCATTAATGTCGACTTGCGGTGTCGTTTTCTTCAACTTGGCTCTGGCAGACATTCGTGGGATCCTGTTCACGCCGAGAACACAGTGGCTGACGAAAGTGACACAGATCAAGATATTCCACCATCCCCCTTCCTCCACCTCGTACCAGAAACCCCGCCAGGCCCTCCAGCTCCTGTCTCGGAGGTTCCGGTACCACCGGCGGAGAAAGGACCCACTGAACCCGTGGTGGGTCCGCCGGCGACGCCGAAACCGCCGGTCGTCGTCCCGGAGCAGTCATCGTCCATCGGCCCCACCGGACTCAAAGTCTTTTCCAGCCGCTTGAAGCCCCCGGTCAGGCTCAGAGACAACGAGACCGACGGCAGGCAAGGGCCAGCCGTGTGGTACAAGGTGACTCCAGCACTGGCCACCAACCCATTCATGTTCTACCTGCTGTCGATATTTGGCAAGATCGACAAGGTGGACAAGACGCCCTTCTTTGTCGAGGCGGGCACGGTCACAAATTCTACCACCAAGACGTTGATATGGAACAAGTTCGGCTTCGAATTCCAGATTGCCCCCTCCAAAGACCCACGGGGAACGCCGGCCAAGTTCGCCTTCAGTAACAACAAAGATGCCCTTGATCGCGAATTTGGACCCGATGCCCCCGGCCCCGCAAACCCCGTGGGCTACTACCCGAAAGAGGCTCTTATGGTTCTCGCCAGAGACGCCGAGGCGGACAATTCCACGTTTTCCACGGCTAGGGGAGGCAAGTCCACCAACACACCGTTCACATTCGAGGATCTGAAGACCTTTCTTGGCTTCGAGAACCCGGTCTACCTTGCCGCATTCTTCAGCGACAATGCCCAGCTTGTGGTAGACGAAGGGGCAAAGGGCAAACCCAAACGAAATGGGGTGTGGCTCTGGCCCATGGAGGACCAGAGAGTCGAGATGAGATTGAGTCTGATCCTGAAGCCCGAAACCGACCAGAAGGCGGCAGAGGCCTCGAGCAATCTCATCAAAGGCATCATCGACGCCATTGCCCCTGGCTTCCTGGTGGCCGACCCCAAGGAGTTCCGCCTCATCGCCAAGAAGACGTCCGAGCTCGACAGCACAGCCGCTGACATTGACAAGACTACGACGAAGTCGTCATGCAGCCTGGACTTCATCTGTCCGGTCACTGTAACTGTCAAGGTTGACAATGTCGACGTTAGGCATAGATTCGAGCTTATCCTGTCCATTGCTGGCAACTCAACCACGGTGCGAGTCCACAAGCCAGCGTCGACTGGTGCGCTTGGTGCTATTCTGGTCTGGCTCGGGGGAGTGATCGGGGAGGCCGCTAACATCCCTGGGGCGAAGGAGTTGGCTGATCGGAGTCAGCTTCTGTTCCAGTCTGACACGGCTGCGGAAAAGGCTGCCTTCACCTTGGACTTTCGACAAGTGGTGTTCACTTGGGCAGAAGAGAAGAATGAGGCAGACGGCACCACGGCTAAAAGTATGACGGCATTCTCCGTCGACCTCGAAGCCCAAGGCAAGATCGGGAATGCTGCCGAACTCGTCAGCTCTCAGCTCACGTTTAAATGGGAACGGGGAAAGAGAAGTTCATTCACCGGAAGCCTTTGGAACGAACTGTGGACGACAAAACCGACCACCATTCCCAAGGGGCTGACCGTGGCATATGAGCCTTTTCACGTCCTTACGCGCTCGGCCGGGACGAGGAACAGTTTCGATATTGGCGACTTGATCCCCAAAGTGGAAATGTCTGACTTCATTCCGACCACCATGCAGAGCTTCTACGTCGAGGTCGCCTCCGATGGCGTGTTCCTCTCTGCCATAATGGTGGCAAAGAAGCCCGCGAAGGACGCCACCAAAGTGCCCATGGTAACGTTCTCAACTCTGCGTCTCCGCGCTCTCATGACTTCCAAAGACTTGAAGCGCACCATCAATTTGGGCTTCTCGGCGGATGTCTCGCTCGCCACCAGAACGCCCGACAAGTATCCTCCGGCGCTCCTCAACGTGGCGGTCGAGTACACAAACGAGAAGACCTCTGTGAAGCCGAAAGAAGCTGCTGAGAATCCCAGCAGCAATGCCGTGGCCAGTACAAAGAAGGTCTGGACCGTCTCGGGCAGCGCGAAGAACCTCCGCGCTGCTCACCTGTTCACGCTCTTCTCCGACGACGAGCAGGCAAACGGGGTCATGGAATTCATCGAGTCCTGGGGCATCACATCCCTGGCCATCAACTACACGTTCGACAGCACGGCACCATCGAGCTTCAAGGTGGTGGGAAAACTCGCCGTGGGCGACTTTATTCTGGACTTGACTATGGAAGCCACAGCGAAAGCCTTTACGCTGCACGCGAACCTGGGCGCCGACGCCGACTCGGTACCACCCACGACCCTCGGTGTGCTGCTCCAGAACCTCTCCGCCGACATCGCGGATCTGCTTCCTCCCTTTATGTCAGAGATGGCGGTCGATCCCGCAAAGGAGTTTGGCCTCGAGCTCGACATCGCCATGGCGCCCAAAGCGACCAAGGAGAAGCCCAACCCGGACCAGTTCCTGGCGTTTAACGTGGCACTCACACTGCCCAAGGTGGAAATCTCCTTCGTCCAGCACCGCAGTCCCAAGCTGAAGGACCGGCCTGCCGACGTCACGCGACTCCTGAGGGCCAGCTTCAAGAGCTTCCCGACAGCGCCCAAGGTGCCCATCGTCGGGGAGGTCACGCCGACATTTGAGCAGCTCCAGTTCATCTGGGCTAGTAGAGACGTGACAAAGAAGATCCAAGATGAGCTCAACACTACCGTCTACGAGCAAGACAGTGAGAAGCTCATCACGAAGCAGGTCGCCTCGAAGCACGCGCCAAAGGCCGATGCAGCCGACACCGCGGTTGTGCTGGTGAAAGGGTGCCATTTCCTTGTCATCGCCAGACCCGAGGGAGATCTCGTTGCAGTGATCGACTATGTCTTTGGTTCCGGAAAACCGGCGCCGAAACCACTCCCCGGAACGACGGACAACGAGAAGCCAAAAGACGACGAAAAGCCAAAGGATGGAGAGGCACCGAAGGGTGATACAAAGCCGGAAGAGGCGGCACCGACGGCAGACGGGCAGCTGGCTGTCGCGCCCCTGAGACAAAACAAGGGGCCACTCTCGGTCAAGAACATCTCCTTCGGCGCCTCGCCCACGGACTCGACCATCACCATAAAGCTCGACGCAACGTTCCAGCTCGGGCCTGTCGCGTTGGGTCTGCTTGGCTTCAGCGTTACCATCGGAAACATTGGAAACTGGGACGACCTGACAGCCAGCGCTGGCATCGAGGGCATGGCCATCGAATACGTGAAGCCGCCCATGGTGCTGGCGGGCGCGCTGCGCAAGAGCGGTGACGCCTATACTGGAGCCATGGTGCTTACGTTCCCCCCGTACCAGCTCATGGCCATGGGCAGCTACCAGTCCTCGCCGTTCACCTCGCTGTTTATCCTGGCCTTGCTCAAAGGTCCGTTGGCGCAGTTCGAGGTCGCCGAGATCTCGGGCGTCACGGCCGGCTTCGGGTACAACTCGGGACTCAAACTGCCAGCCCCCGCGGAGGTCACGGAGCACCCGTTCCTCAAAGACCTCAAGGACGCCGATCCCGGCGCACTGATGACGACTCTGACGAGCGGTGCCGATTTCTGGTTCCCAAAGATGCAGGGCAACAACTGGATAGCCGCCGGGCTGACGGTCAAGGCCATGCAGACCTTGTCGATCAAGGCCGTGCTTGCGGTCGAGTTTGGGCCCAGCGTCCAGCTTTCCCTCTTTGCCGAGGCCTCTGCGGAGGCGCCGGCCCAGGTGGCGGAAAATGTCGTCAAGCCGATCCTCAGGGCCAAGCTGGGCATTATCGGCGTCCTGAACATCGACAAGGGCATCCTCAAGGTCGAGGGTCAGCTTGCGCCCACCTCATACATCCTCGATCCCATGTGCAAGCTCGTAGGAGGCTTTGCCATCGCATACTGGTTCAAGGGCTCGCCGTACGCGGGCGACTGGGTCTTCTCCGTCGGCGGATACCACCCGGCGTACGTCAAGCCGGAGCACTACCCATCCGTGTCGTCTCCCGTGGGAATCAGCTGGCAGTACAGCTCCGAGATCCAGATCAAGGGCGGGGCGTACCTGGCCGTCACGCCGCAGTGCCTGATGGGCGGCGGGCGATTGTCGGCCATCATCAGCAAGAGAAACATCTTCGGCTTGGGGTCGGATATCGACGCCAACTTCCAGGCTTGGGCAGACTTCCTCATCAACTACCAGCCATTCCGGTACATGGGTGACGTCGGCGCGAGCCTCTCGCTGAAGCTGAAGGTCAATTACTTCGTCGCGACTAAGACATACTACCTCAACCCGAGCGCGGTGCTGCACGCCGAGGGTCCGTCGTTCAGCGGCTCGCTGACTATCAAGGGGCTCCCCGTCTTGGGAGAGCTCACTGTTGACTTTGGAGACGGGGCAGACGACGTCAAGGCCCTCAATTGGGTCCAGTTCCTCGACGTGGTTATGCAGAAGCCCGAGGACCCGAACGAAAAGAGAGCCTCGCACATCATCTCGCTGGCCGGGGGTGAAATGAGCGGCTTGGACGACACGCGGACGAAAGCCGAGACGGAGGATACCGACGGCAAGCTGGTCGTGCGGACGGGCTATCTCAAGATCGACGTGCAGAGCAAGTTCCCCATCGGGTCATACGCGGCGAGGCCGAACGGCAATGCGACGCCGACAGGCTCCACGGATATCTACTTCAAGCCCATGCAGACAGCGGGCAAGGTTACATCGACGCTGACGGCCACCATCTCACCTGTGGGCAAGCCCGATACCGTTATGCCCGTCGCATTCGCGTTGGAGGAGTCGAAGGTTCCCGGCGGTATATGGGGTGAATGTACGTCCAGTCCAGGCTCGGTGCTCAACAGATATTCCCGTCAACTAACAATGTGATAGATAACTCGAATACTGACCCCAGCAAGGGCACATCGGCTGCCCGGTCGTTGCTCAGTAGCACCAAGGATGCCCTCATTTCGCACACCATGACGCTGAGCCTTAGCACGCCGGATGCGAACAAGGGGAACAAGGACTCCGCGCCATGGATCTACTTCAACGTCAAGTTTAACAAGACGGTCGAGATATTCAGCAACCCGGGGACGCGTCCAGCTCTCCCGGAACATGAGTCCGCCAACCCGACGTACGTGCCGAGGAGATTGCAGTCTCAGGAGCAGGCCCTCTCAGACCTGAAAGATGTCTGGGGGCAGAACGGACCGGCGATCAACCCCAAGGGGGCCGTTGACTGCTGGATGGCCCTTTTCCGCCCTGAGTCTGACGCTATTGTGCCGGAGAGGACGGAAGCGGTAGTCGAAGAGCCGACCGTCATGTTGTCGACGCTGCCACTGGCATATGACCCTCTGCCTGGAGCGCTTCCTCTCCGTACGACAGAGAAGCCGGACGAATACTACCTCGACCTACCGCGTGTGTCCGGCGTAGTGCAGGCAGTGCAGGCAGCGGCCTAGGTATAGGGAGTGTGAGGGATCAGTTGTTTGACAGAACATAGCAACAGAGCAAATGCGGAAATGGGGAGCAATGGGATGAGGATCGTGATGTTGATTTCAGTCTTGCTATCAGTACTCCTAGTTTTCAAATGAGAAAGTATGGGATCTCCTCAAACAATATGCGAGTTGCGTTGAATGTTGGGGAAGCAAGTAATAGGCTCGGAAAGAACCGTACTCTGTATGGCTGGGTAATGGAGACCGAAACAGACAGACAGGCGGATAAATCCCGATGTAGGAGACGTGTCAGTTATCCGGATGTCGGCCGAACTCCCAAGCCGCGCCTCAAGCGTAGATATCTGCTCTGTTCAAGGGAAAGGGGAAAGACAGCCTACAATGTCGGCTTGAGCCTTGCAGGAATGACACCATCCGTGGGAGTGTTCAGATAACGGATTGGAATCGCCCTGACTTTACCGTTGAAGGGGGATCTTTTAAGAAGGAAGTCGAGATAACGGTACGAACGGCCTAAGTACCCCGAATAGGTAGTAGGGCCGGCAATGGGAATCGGCGTCGGCGTTGCCAATTATTGCCGACGCCAACCCGTCAGCATCGGCGTCGGCGTCTTCTCTAATGCCCGTGCCGATGCGAGATTCAGGGCGCTGCACACCTCCTCTTCACCTTGCTAACAACGAACCCACGATGTCGGTCGTGCTTCTACTTGTCCCCCGACCGACCGCCCAGCCTCGAAGAACCCAGTGCCAAGTGTCGGCGACTTTGTCTTTCCGTCTGCCCGTATTCGCGCGTCCCCGGCTATCACCCATTACTCCTGAGGACTACCTCCCCTGCTCGGACTCCCGCACTCACCATGTTGTCCGAGTCGCCGGCGTCCGCTGAAGCCACAGAGCCTTCAAACGGCCGCCACACGGCGGTCGGGCAAGACGGCAAATCCGGCCGCCCGAGAGCCTGCGACGCGTGCCGTGGGCTGAAGGTTCGATGCATGCCCGATCCGTTGGATACGGACGGGAGGTGTCTGAGGTGCAACAAGTCGGGCAAGACCTGCATCACGCGGGCACCGCTCCGGCAGAGGAGGGAGAAGAAGCAGGCGATCAACAGGGTGTTGGCTCTGGAGAAGAAGATCGACTTTCTGACAGCGAGCCTGCAAGCAAGGGGCAGTGTGCCTTCACCACCGCCCGGCGACCAGGCCACCGGCACCGCGCAGGGAGCGGCGTCCAGGGAATCCGACGCAGGCAGAGGCGGCGGCAGTGGCAGTGGCGGCGTTTGCACCGATCCTACAACGGAACCTCCGGGTGCAGGGTCCGAGAGGACCAAGGCCGGCGTGAACTTGCAGGATGCTTCCCCTCCGGATGCGAGGACGGTAGCAGACCACACGGACGACAACCCAGCCGACATTGTACGACGCGGCCTCATCAGCGCTGCCAAGGCCGACGAGCTGCTGGACCGGTACAACACGCAGATGGTCCGCCACTTACCGGCCGTGGTTTTYCCCCCAGACCTCACCGCCGCAGCCCTCCGCGAGATGCTGCCTGTGCTCTTCCTGGCAGTCATGACCGCCGCTGCCCACGATGCCTCGGAGCTCCAGCGGCTTCTCGCGCGGGAGCTGAGACGGGTCTTCGCCGAGAGGATCCTGGTCGCAGCGGATAAGAGCCTTGAGCTTGTCCAAGCATTGCACGTTTCCGTCATCTGGGCCTGGCTGCCGGATCACTTCGAAGAGATGCAGTTCTACCAGCTTGGGTGCATGAGCACCGCAATGGCGGTAGATATCGGGTTGGGACGGGGCGTACCGGAGAAGAGAATCGTGCCGTACAGCAGACATGCCTTCAGGGGGGCGGTCCGGGCAGCGAAGACCACTGACCCGACGTCGCTTGAAGCGCGGAGGGCATGGCTGGCTTGCTACTTCCTGGCCTCTAACACGGCCATCATCATGCGGAGGCCATCTCTGATGAGATGGACACGGTTCCTGGCGGAGAGCTATGAGATGCTTCGGACATCTCCGGACCGAGCGCCTACGGATGAATACTTCTGTGCCCTGGTCTGGACACATCGCATCTCGGAGGATGTGGCCCAGCAGTTTGCGGTCGAGGACCCGGACGACTACGGAAACCGGCCGGGGATGATCTGCTCTCTGAGAAAGCTCGAAGGAGACCTGAGGCGGTTCCGGAACTCGTTGCACGCCGGCCTCGTCAAAGGTTAGTCCTCGTCTCCTCCGCAGCCCGCCCGCGAGTCGTTCCTCTAACACCAGACAAATCTAGAAACCCTGGGAATATCCATCGGCGTTGTTCCGCTCTACATGTACGGAGCCGCCCTCCACTGCGACGCGCTCGACGTCGAGCACGGCGACGCCCAGCCGGTCACGACACCGCCAGACATCTTCCGCGGCGTCGTCATGTCCGACTCGGTGGCCTTGACGGCGGCAAACGTCAACGTCGTCTCTGGGTGTCTGGCCAACATTCGCATGGTCATGGACGCGTTCTTCTCGATGGATATTGCTTCCATCCGAAATCTTCCCTCGTTCAACCTCATGCGGGTGATATTCGCCTCCACAATGCTCCTCAGAATCTCCGTGTCGCTGGAAGAAGACCCGGTCCTCGCGGAAGCGATCGGCAAGGACGAAGTCGCTGTCGGACCCTGCCTCGATGGGCTTCTCCGCCAGTTCCGCGCGGCCGCGGCGGATGATCGCTGCAGGCCTGCTGCAAAGTTCCTTGCTGTGCTCGTCATGCTCAAGGGTTGGTTCGTCAAACGGTGCCGGAGCTCCGAGAGCCGGGCGGGGACTCAGACAGCGGCGGTGAAAGCTGGTAAATCCGCGTACGCGAACCGGCCGGCCGCATCGAGCCATCCTGAGCCGTCGCACCAGCAACAGCGCCCTCATTACGACAGCAGCACTCCCCTCCAAGTCCTTTCCGACGCAGCGGTCAATAATAGCGTCAAACCCCAGACCGTGTTCTCAGATGCGCCCATGGCGCCGCCCTTGGAAGCCGCCCAGATCTCCCCCTACGACGTCGACATTTTCGCGGCTTTCTCTGTCGAGGAGTTCGCATACTCCCTCGGCCTCCATGGCGGCGACGGCTACTTCAACCCTTCCGCCACGGACGCGGCTGCTTTTGAACTACATGACGCCGCGGGTCTGAATTCCGGGCTTTTTTAAGACGGCGACGTTGCCCATGGCAGCGGCTAGGCCGGCTCCTGGGGCAGGGTGCCGTAGTGGCCCACAAAGTACTGTCACTGCTGGTCTTAATCTCTATTCGATCCAATGTTCCTATTCTTGACTGTATCTGGGAAACCGCTTTGGGGGTATTCCCCTGTTCTTGTCGATGCGTGCATGTAGTTGCCCACTGGTCTCCGAGCGGCCGCATGCCGATGCTGGGCCTGCTGTTTGCAGGTAGATGTCCCGCTTGTCTGCGAAGGTGGAGTGACGCGATACAAAGGAGCGCCTTGGGTTGACCAAGTCAAGATCGGAGGGGGGGGAAGTGTGTCTTCTTGGTCGTTTTGAGGGGAAATTGAGGGAACATGCCCGATTCGAAAACCAGAATGAGTGAGACGGCAGCTCCAAGCCCTCCTCAGGAGTAGAGAGGTTAGAATGGTGAATAGCAGGCATGCGAAGGAACAATCAATTGACGTCAGTATGAATGGCCTCGGCCCAATGTATTCCACATACGCGCAGCGCATGTTGAGTCGTGGGCACCAGGTGGAGTGTCGGTTGTGCTCGGAGCAACTATTCAGACGTCTGAGTCCTTGACCCCGCCGGTATGAAGTACATGTTGCAAGGAATATCCAGGCAGTAGTATTTCAGACTATCTCAAGGCTGCTGCCTATTCTCGGGACCGCTCCCCTTGGCCTCCCAAATTTCCCGAGCACCGAATCAGAAATTACCACTCTTCCATATCAGGGCCAGGTAAACGAGCGCCTAGAGAGACCTTGCACCTTTACCCAGGATTCCACACCAACTACTGACATGGTTTGATCCTATTCCTGTCGACTGGGATTTATTGGGCGTGAATCACCTCCAGATACATTCCCACAACCATCAAGGACGTCATCGCGGGTGCAGCAGCAACGAAGCCAAGGAAGCTGCCTCGTTTCCGCTCGGGATAACTGTTCCCTTGGGACGCCTACACTTGGCAGACATGCACATGGGACAGGCTTGCCACGGCGGCCTCGCGCTTAGACTGAGAACGAACAGTCTTACAGAAGTCTGGAGAGATGAAAACAGCGTCACTCCATAGTTTCCAAGAACCTGAGCTCTGTTCAAGGCTGTTGTACGAACATTATTTGCGAGCAAAATCCCAGAATACGTATCTGCTCTCGCAGGTCAACCACCATATTATGCTTCGTTCCCGGTCACAGGTGTCTCCGCCTGGGGCTCATCATCTCCAAAGATGACGCGCCGCGGCCATGCCAGAGCATCCGACCAGAAAGGCCCAACATTGGCAGCGATCATCTCAAAGATGATGACACCGGAATCCCCGAACACCCAGAATTTGCGGTACTTGTGTAAGATCGCGGCGAAGACCGCCAGAACCACGAGAGCTTCCGGGCGGTGCTGGTACAGACCGTCGACGTATTCCTCTGGTATAATTACCGGCCAAGCAACGAGGGCGTGTATGCCAGATCTTTCGTCCGTGGGGTCCTGGCGGGCGATGTCAAGCACACACTGCGAATATCGTAAAGCCTCGAGCGAGGCTTTTAGGGATGAAGCACAAAGACTCGGTGCCGATTCCAGGTAGGCGCGCATATGGGCTGTCTCCAGGCCTGGCGTAGAGCTCTGGACGGTTGCCCATGGGGTCAGATCCATGAGTGGTTTCAAGTCGGACTCGAGAATGCGCTCCCAGTAACCGTCGACTACGGTGCGTACGCCGCGGTGGACGCGGGCGTAGTCCACGAAAGTGGCGACAAACGTGCCCAGAGCTTGGACGTGATTCGCGAGGGTGTTTCGGAGGACATGAACGCCCAGCAAAGACGCAAAGAGGAAACAGGGCTTGAAATTGATATCCAGTGGGTACCCCTGGGTATCTTGGAACATCTTTAGTGCTCGGTTCTGTAGCTCTGTCGCCTCGTTCTGGAAGACGCCGGTCGTGTCCGAGGTCGTCACGGACAGATGCAGAGCCGACAGGGCGAGAAGCTGGTCGAGGAAGTATGGAGCGGTGTGGGCGGTCTCGAGGGCGATGCGGATCATGAGGTGAACACTGTCGTCCATGGCCATGTAGCTGGCCATGCTTGTCGAAGCGTGGTACAGAAGAGCCATGTGGGATGGTGTGAAGTAGCCCCTGCTGTCAAAATCAACCAACACCGGGGCGATTGGGGCCGGGGGGGTCTCGTCGCCGTAGGAGCAAGGTCGTTTTCCGATGGCACATTTGTTGCATCTTGGGCGGGCCTCGTCGCATTTCACGCGACGCTGCTTGCAGATGAGACAGCCTGCTCTCGACTTTCGGTGCTTGCGACGTCCCTCGAGTTGCTTCTGTGATTCCGGCGTTGTGGACTGCATGTGTTTGGACGGGAGCGAGACTTCGTGGTGGCGATCGACTGGGCTGATGCGATGTCGAGGTAGAAGGATTGGCCATGCATACGAGGTCGAAATAGGGACACATTCGTACTTTTTCGTGTTTCTCTGTCCGAAAACCTCGTTCCAGAATTGCAGCAGTCCTGCTGACGACTCATGACGAGCCGGGGTAGAGTTCAAGTAGGAGAGTGTGACGCACGGACACACAACTAATCACACCGGCGGGGCCACTTGGCCTGACCGATCGGAGTGCTGAACGAACTTAAACGAACTCGAACCGAACAAAACCGAGCTGCTTTTGTCTCGGGACGGGTATAGTCCGGACTGCCGGCCCCACCCTGACGGTGGGATGTTGGTCGAGTTCCCAGGTTGGTTGTCAATCAATGCAATGCCAAGCAGGGATGACGGCCTCTTCCATGGATGGATATGGATCACCAGCCGTGGCTCCCAGGCAACAACGTTCTGTACATAGTACGCCCATATCGCCCTGAGTAATCTGCGAATATGAACATGCTTCGACGTGCCTCGCAGTCTACATGCCGTACCTAAGTTACCCACCACCATTGGTCTCTCTGTTTTCTCCACCGCCGCCGTCAACTTTTCACCCTTTGTCGGTTCACGCCGTAGAAATCATGGCCGAGTTGAAGACGTACAACGGCTACGCCCTCTGGCTGTATCTCCCCAACACAGTAGCCGCTGTGCTGTTCACCTGGCTTTTCGCTCTAGCAACTGGCGTTGTCACATGGCGCATGATCAGGACGAAGGCATGGTATTGCTCCGTCTTGGTCATCGGTGGCCTCTGTAAGTTCTCCTACCTGGGAGCTCCCTTTGTTGTTTTGAATCACCTCAGCCCGCTCATTTGTAATCTTTTGTGTGAACAGTCGAAGTCATCGGCTACGCTGCGAGAGCTGCTGCCAGGGACAAGACGGACCAACTGTTACCTCACATCGTCCAGAGCGTCTTCATCCTGGTAGCTCCCGCCCTCTTCGCCGCCTCCATATACATGACACTGGGTCGCATCATCAGAAGCATCCACGCCGAGTCCCATTCCGTCATCCGCGTCGACCAGCTCACCAAATGGTTCGTCGCTGGCGATATTCTATCGTTCATGACCCAGTCCTCCGGTGCCGGCCTCATGGTCGCCGGAGACTCGATGAAACTCGGCGAGGGCATCATCATAGGCGGTCTCTGCGTGCAGATCATTGTCTTTGGTCTGTTCGTGGCAACATCTACGGTGTTCCACCGCAGAGTCAGGACTTTCAGCCCTGAGACGTCGCGGGTCTACGGGACCGAATGGGAAAAGCTTCTCATCATGCTCTACGTCGTCAGCGGTGCGGTCATGGTTCGCTCGCTTTTCCGACTTGTCGAATACATCATGGGCCACGACGGATACCTTCTGAAGAACGAATGGACACTCTACGTGTTCGATGCGTTCTTGATGCTTGGAGTGGTCGTCACATTCGCCTGGCAGTTTCCTGGGCCTGTGTGGACCAAAGAGAACAAGGGGAATATACTAGGGCGGGAAGAACATTTCGAGGAGGTCTTCCAAGAGAAACGATGAAGACTACCAGGTGCTGAACATATCGGTCATGGTCGGCCTTTTGGGCACAACCGATAGCATACTAATGGGGTTGAGAAGTCGGACTTTATCAGCATTGCGCAATACAAGGCAGAATCTTGAGCGGGCGTACGGTTTTTAGCAAGACATGCAGCCAACAAACATTCATTCACGGCATCAATACGTGCCAAATGTCAAGTGTTCTTGTCTCGCATACGCCATAAGCGCCACATGCCGAGGCATCGGGACTAATAACTAAGACAAGGGCCGCCAATATGACCGCACTGAGGGAAGGGATACCGAGCTCCAGCTGGAATCCCTCATCAGCAGTAGCGTTGGTGTTGGAACGGAAAGGCATTCTCGGCCCTGCCCACCCAGCAGTATGCAAAGATTGGTGCCACCGTGGACAACGATGAGTGAAAGACTGACGCCAGAAACAGGCCTGGCAATATGATTCTGCGAGGCATCGTCAGACTTCGCAATCAATTGTTACTTTCTTCCTCCGACTGTTGATCAGGTCATCTTCAAGGTCCAGTTTCCAATCCCTGAACAGCGTGAATCGAAGCTCTATACGATCACCAGAATTAATGCTCATCATGAAGGGCGGGGTCATTGGATGTTCACGGGACATATGTTGCCGAGGGTCTTGCGGAGCCTCGTTCCGGGTGCGAATGATTTCACCCCGGTCTCCCAGCCGAGCTCGCACCAGCCCCAACTCCCAACCAGAGCGATTCCCCCACAGACTCCACGAAAACCCTTGCATTAGCGTAGCGATGCCCCTGGTGGCCTCGGGGTTTCTTCGCCGTTGCACTGGTCACGAACGGGGAAGGATAAAAAAGAAGATTTCCTGGCTGCCGAGATGGTCCTCCGATGACCTGGAGGACGATTGCCTCACATGGTCTTCGGGGTCCCAATCTAAGGATGAAGGCATGACAATCGGGGCATCGAAGTTGGGCAACATTCAAGAATCATTCATTCAGTCCCAGGCTCCTGGGGATCAAGGTTATTCCTCATTCAGCCGGGGCAGCCAAAACAGAGATGGGCACGCTTTGTTAAACACGGCCGAAGTGGTCGTGCCCAACTGCTTTTCATTTGCCTTCCTTGTTGTATACTGGCTTTGACGTGGATTTGGGGAGTCTCTCGGGGGTATCGAGGCATCTCTTCGCCAGATGAGCTTGCCATACTGAATTTAGGCTATCTGTAGCTACGGCCTTAGTGCGACTAAGCCTCGGTTTACGTTCGTTTAGATGCTCGAGTTGACTCGTTTAGACACTCGAGTTGGTTCGTTTACTACTCAGGAGTCAGCATGCAGCTAGACCATAAACCAACCACCCACCACGAAGTATGGTTCTGCAAGAACTCTTTTGATTTCAGGTCCTCGCCGGATCTCCAGCCGAGCTGACGCGGGGAATGACCTGGGCGCTGGGGTAAACATCCGCCCGCCACCCTTCTTCCCCACAACAACGTTCAACCAAAGCTCCCTTTCAGTCCCATCAACTCGGTTCATCGTTTGGTCCCCGGGGCCCCTGACTTCTTCCCCCGCATGATCTCGGCTGGAGATCTGGCGAGCGTGGCCGCTGGCTTGTGTTGTGGAAATGTACATAAGCTCGAGGTATGCCTACCAATCAGTGGGATAAGGCAGCATCTCCCGCCCACCGACTCTGCTACCATGGCTCCTATTGGCTACCTCACGGTTACTGCTCTCGCTTTTTCCCTGGCTTCTATTGTATCAGGCGAGACCCCCCGTTTACGAGATGAAGGCACTTTCTCCAACCCGGCATCCAGGGACCGTCCGCGGTTCCGCTACTGGCTCCCCGATGCGTCCGTCGACCCCGACGCCGTCAAGAGAGACATCCTCCAAGTCGGTGCCCTCGGCGCCGGTGGGGTGGAGCTCGTGCCGTACTACGGCTACGGCGGGGGGATAGAAGGACCGCCCCCAGGAATCGACTGGTCCGAGTACGGGTTCGGGACACCGGCATATATGAAGGTGATGCGGGCAGCCCTCGATGCCCACTATGAGGGTGAGCTCGCTATGGACATTGCATTAGGGCCCAGCGAGGGGCAGGGGGTACCGGCCTCGCCCGATGACGAGGGCCTTCAATGGGACTTAGTATGTGTCTAGGATCTAGGACGGACTCAACACACTGCCACTAGTAGTACCGAGCTAATAATCATCCTCACAGCTCACTTTCTCCGAGGCTGTTCCTCAGGACGGCCACTTCAACCAGACTCTTCCTGGTTGGGAAAGCGGAAGATTAGTCGCGGCCGTTGCAGGTTTCGCGGTGACTTCCGAAACCACCAACGGCACACGCAACCCTGGCAATGCTCCTCCATTTGACTGGACTCTGGAGACGATGGTTCTGCGCAACAATACTCTGCAAGATATCACTCACAGGGTGTCCCAAGACACCGGCAGGCTGGTTACCTCCTTCCCACGCCCATGTGGTTCGGGGAGGTTCAGGGTGTTCGCCTTTTTCGAGAAACTCACGGGTCACCGGAATCTGCTGTTCCAGTCGAATTCGACCTCCAGTATCAGTATCTGGGATTATGGGTCCTTCACAGTGGACCATTACTCCTCTGCGGGGGCTAAGGTGACCGCAAACTTCTGGGAACAACACATACTAAAGGACGAGAGCGTCCGGCAAAGGCTCAGGGCCGTCGCAAACTACGGTGAGTTTGATAGCCGTTTGACGACGGAGGTAAGATCTCGAATGCTAACATGTGCCATGTAGGCTGGGAAGACAGTTTGGAGCTCAAGGTCAACCAGACGTGGACGCCATCATTACCCGAGCGGTTCCAAAAGCGGTTTGGATACGATATTCGCCCATACCTCCCACTTCTGGCTTATGGAAACAACAACATCAATATCCAACAGGACACGCCTGGTTCCTTACGGGCCTCCTTGGACACGGAAGACGCGGGTCTCGGGTTTGTCCACGACTATCGAGCAATCCTGGCAGATGGGTATCGAGAATACCTTCAGACTCTGCGGGATTGGCTCCGGGAGTCACTGGACGTACCGCTATCGGCACAAGTATCATACAACATGCCTATGGACATGCTTTCTAACGTTCCGTATGTTGACGTCCCGGAATCGGAGAGCCTGCAGGCCGAAAACGAACTCGACGGATATAAGAACTTCGCCGGCCCAGCCAATCTCGCCGGCAAGAAGATCATCTCGAATGAGCTCGGAGGTGTCTTCGGAAAAGCCTTCAGGTTCACGATTCCAGAACTACTCCAGATGGCCAACCGCGGATTTGCGGGAGGCCTGAACCAGTTTGTGATTCACTCGCAGTCATACAGCGGCGACTACGCTGCGACAACCTGGCCTGGTCATGTCGGCTTTTCGGCAATCGTCTCCGATTTATACAGCCCAAAGCGCCCCGACTGGGATCACGGACTGGGTTATGGGCTTGAGTATTTGTCGAGGGTCCAACATGTGCAGAGGCAGGGCCTAGCTCGGACGGACGTCGCTGTGTATGAGAAGCGGTCGGCCACTAACTACAACTACTCGACATCATACACAGACCGAGACCTCATTGAAGCTGGTAAGTCCCGTGTTGCTCCGTTAGAAATATCGGGACAGTTTCTGACACTTGCAGGTTGGTCGTTCAACTACCTGTCGCCCGATAACTTCGAACTTGAGCAGGCCGTTGTGCGTGACGGTGTTTTGGCCCCGAGCGGCCCCTCATACAAGGCCATCCTGATACCCGGCGCAGCCAATCTCACACTTCAAGCAGTCGACCACCTCCTGAGCTACGCTGAAGGAGGGCTGCCTATCGTCTTCTCCGGTGTGCCCGGATACTACCCCAACGGTGCCTCGTTAGACAAAGATGCCGTGTTCGAAGGTATCTCGTCTCTCGTCAAGAACGAGAATGTCCATGTCGTATCAGAGAATGGTGTCTCTGATCTCCTATTCTCCCTCGGGCTGAAACCCAGAGTGGGTGTCAAAACCGAGGGAGACGGCACGTGGTATACGACCTGGCGTGAGGATCCTGAAGCCGATGTTGGCTATGCCTTTGTCTTCAGTGACTTACACCCGGCCACTGGAGAGCTGACTGTCCAGTCTACCAGTACGCCCTACGTCCTAGATCCCTGGACGGGGCGTCAGTCGCCTCTACTTCACTACCGCGTCGAGGACGACCAGACCATCATTCCCCTAGGACTGGCTGGCAATCAGACCTTCATCGTGGCCTTCTCCAAAGACGGACTAGGCTGCGAGACAGCGCCGACAGAGTGGTTCCATTACCTCCCCGACGGCATTCTCGGCGCCGGAAGGGATGAATATGGACTGTACGCCGAGGTGCCCGCAGCCGCAGCCGCAGCCGCAGCGTCCGAAACCGCGAGGACTTCTTCCGGCCAGGAAGTTCTTCTGACGTCAGGCGCCCCGGCAGCTTTTGAGCTCTCCAAGTGGACGCTGATCGCGGAGCACTGGGAGTCCCCGAAGGACAGGAGCCCCTCCACCATCGCAGAGAAGCGGAACACCACGCACGAGCTGGACGCCCTGGTGTCATGGCTCGAGATTCCAGAACTGGCTGCCGTTTCTGGACTCGGGTACTACACGACCACTTTCTCGTGGGCGCCGAGCCGAAATATCGGGGCATATATTGAGTTTCCTCCCGCACTGAACGCTATCATCCTCAGCATCAACGGCCATCTGACGCAACCTCTCGATTCTACCTCACCCATCATGGACATTTCGCCATATCTCGTCGAAGGAAACAATGAGATCGTCGCAACGGTCCCAACCACCATGTGGAACTACGTCATGTCGATCTTTAAGGACATTCGGAACGGAGGCTTGCCGCTCATCATGTGGCCGGCGGTCCAAAATCCAACGGACAACGGTCTTGTAGGCACTGTAAGCATCATCCCGTATGAGAAGGTGTATGCTGCCTGAGATGGCCTGGGTAGTGTTCACACTAGATTCAAGGCATCATCGTCGAGAGTAATGAGATCTGGGTGAAGATTATGGATACTTACCTTCTATTGTATGGCGGCAGTTATTACGCTCGAACCTGGATAAAACACATCCGTCCGGGTTTTCCAAGCCCGCTTTATAATCCCTTTGCAGATAAAATCTCGTTGGTGTTGTAGTTGTTCTGAAAGCAGAAAGGAGCCATCACCACATATCCATGGACGCCCGTGATGTTCGTGCTGCCAAGGAAACCATTCTGACCAATCAATCAGAGGACAGACTTATGCTCAGCTGGCCTTCTTTTCGTGGGAGCGGTGGGCCCAGTTGGGCGACTCTGGGCCTAGTAATTATCAGAACACACACGCTAGGTAGATCGGTGGTCTGAGTCCACGCTTCGCCATTCCGATGGATGGCCGGACATTCCCAAACCACACAAAGCAAGTTAAAATACCGCTTCGACAATGAAGTGATCGAATTCAACAATCTACCATGTCTGTAGGGGCACTGCCCGGTATTCTATATAAACTATTTTACAATGAACCCACTTTGTCTGCGAGTATGGGTGGGTTTCCCATGGGTATCTAGGTCGGAATGCCGAGTTCATCCGTGTGCTGATCCGCCTTCTGCTCAATCTGTGGGGAGCTGAGAGGATTACTGAGAGTGTTTTACCTTGTGCACGTCTCCAGCTGACCCCAAAGGTCGAGGGACAGAGCAGCGCTGGGAATGTCCGCCATGTCAAAGCTACCAGTGCAGGTGAAGCTATCGGCTCCGGTCGAGTTGCCAGCGCAGTTGTAGGTTTGCTTCTTCGGGTACGGGCAGAGGTTTCGCTTGACAACCTCGGTGGTTCCAACACTCGTGGCCGCAATAGTTTCTGGGGCAGTGCCGCTCTCCACCCACTGCCGCAGGGCTTCGAAAGTGGTATCGGGGTAGGCGCCATTACCACCGAAGCAGTGGTTGACACCGGGAGCCAGGAAAAGGCGGTAGAAGTCGTGGATGTTTGGGTCGAGAGCCGCGACGGACTCGTAATAGTGCATGGTGCCGCGGGCGGGAATTACACTGTCAGTCTGGCAGGTGAAGGGTGTTAGCGTGAGCCATGGTCAGAAGTATCAGGGTCGTCGAGATACCGTTCCATGGAAGCCGACCAGCTTTCCGCCTCGAGCGCGAAACGCAGACAGATCCGGATCGTGTGTGCCGATGGCTGATTCGAACTGCTGCACCAAGCTTTTGGCTAGGCGGTCATACTCTTCGCGGGACAGGTTCGTAGTGGAGGCGTTCGCGCTCTTGAGACCGAATAACTTCAGCCAACCTTCGCCCAGTGCCATCGGCTCGCGGGTGCAGGTTCCATCGGGGGAACAGGTAGTAGGGATAATGGCCGGATCAGTAACAGATCCGGTTAATGCCCCGCCCTTGTACACCCCGTACCAAATGGATGAGTTGTCCAGCCGCTGCGCCCCGTCCCACTAGAGAGAGTCAGGTCAGTGGGCAATTTCAGAAAAGATCTCTTCGTATCGAGGAAGACTCACAGCTGCTTGGACAAGGGTCGCGGCTGCGGACGAGATGGGCCGCTCGGTTCCGAAATTGGTGCAATTGATAACAGTGCCGACAAGGCTGGTGGCATCGAAGTCGCAGTTGTCAGGATCAGAAACCACGCCATCCACACCATCAAGTCCATCGCACGCCTTCAGCGCGGCGCTCGTGATCCCGTCAAATTCGCAGGATGGTGGGATTTCGCCCAGTGAGTCCATGAGGAGCGAGGGCCAAAGCATGTTGACAAATATTTGGTTCCAATGAATCGCCGGAGCGCTCGAGGCAATGCCGTCATAGGCGTCAGGGAACCGTTGCGCAAGCATTAAGCCCTGGCGGCCGCCCTGGGAACAGCCGTTGAAGTAAGAGTACTGGGAGGGCTGACCGTAGAAGCTGTTGATAACACTCTTGGCGATGACGCTGGCGTCGTTGAGGGAGGCGGATCCTAGGTTCTGGAGCAGATAGAGGTTGACGTTTCCTTCGCTAGCAAGTGCCCAGGGGTCTGGAGAGAACGAAGAGCCCAGCCCAGCGTCGGTGCCGACGGTGGCATAACCCTCCCCAACGGCAGCCAGCATCGCCATGAGTCCGGCTTGATGAAGACCGGCCTGAAATCCGGAACCTCCAATAGCTTGGAGCCTCCCGTTTCAAGTGTCGGTGGGCAGCCAGACTTGGACATTGACCAGGTCTTCCTGACCCGGGTGCGTGTACGAGATAGTGACATTGCAATAGTTGACCTCGACCACCTCGACGCTACCTTGGTTGGAATAGACGCCAATTGGAATACTCTGGGAGACGTTGGCGATGTAGTTGGCCTCGAGGGAGAGAATGTCGGCTCCGAAAAGAGATGGGGCGGGAATAGATGCGGGTGCGCAAGCCGAGGCAGGCACAGACCCATTAAAGAGAGACGGAATCATGGTGAAAGTAGTTCAAGGGAGTGTAGTGAGGTAGAAGGGTGATTCCGAGGTAAGACACCATGGGGCAGACAGCAGCTTCCTTCTTATACCTAGGAAGATCACCGTCACCGTAGGTGGATAATAGCGATAGTACCGGCTCTGGAAAACCCGTTGATGCAGGAACATCGTCATTTGGTCATGTACCGCAAGAACCGACCATCCGGATGGTCTACAAGGGTTCAGCGGTCGCATGGAGCACTGCGGTCGTCATGCAAAATCGGACTGTCCATCATCAGATTTCACGATCGCTCAGGAGTGGCTGTGATCCAATAGACCAATTAGAAGAGTCACCGAGAATAAACGAAGTAATAGTGGGGCGTAATAGTTCGTTTGGACGTCGGACCCACATCGGCAGTCGTGGACCAGGCCAGGAGTGTTGCGATTCGTTCTAATCCTCCTCTTTTGGGCCTTTTGAAGGCTCGATTGGGTTGGGAAATCTCGGGTTGGCTCGGTTGCATCACCATCACCATCACGATTGGGCACGACATTCTCGAGTAACGGAACGATGGCTTGAAAAAGCCTTGGCAAAACAGCATTATCGACGCGGTGTCGCCGAGGGAGGCAGGGAGGGCGCATGAGGGCGCCGATTAGGAGTCTTTCTTCGGTTTCTTCATCGTGCTTGACCCTCCTCGACACAACAACCCGCCTGGTTACAACTGCATCCTCGGTTTCGAGTGCGCTGCGATCTTCTGCATTCTGCTCTATGGATTTGGGTGCTGGTTCGAGAACCGTCGACGGGTTGGCAAGAATGGTGGACAGAGCCAGGATGACCTCACAAATGAGGAGATGCTGAGTGACAAGACGGACATGGAAAGGCCCAGCTTCAGATATGTGTTCTGAGCCGAGCCGACTTGCGATTCGCGGCGCCCTGGGGCCTTCCCGCTGGTGGCTGGCGTCTATCTAGGTACCCTGATGCAGAGAGATTCCTGACAATCAAACTTGATTCCTGTGAGGTGACGCCTGCAATGCCCATCGTTGGTGTGAGGAGCCAGTGATGGACAGCACTGTTCGGATGGCGGAGGCGTAGCTAATCAACAGATCTGGCCAGTAAACAAGTAGGACTTCTATCCTGATCCCTTTGAGGCGGTCATTACAGCAGGGGCTCCTCAAACCATGCCATATTACATCCTGGGGTCATACATGCCGACGCCGACGCCAAAGTGAAAAGGTGTTGTCCTCGGATGATAAGGTAAGTACATAGGTGAGCTGCGAGCATGTAGGTCGGGACAGATAGGACCGGATTGACAAATCAATAGCACCCAGGAAGATGGGCAAATATCTAGAGCACCCAATTAGCTGTCTACCATTACGACAGACCCGGCGGTAAACACCCCTTGGTCTTCACCTCCTTGACCGGGTATGGTCGCGCTCTGATTCGCTGACGTGACAGGTGCGGAATTGAGCGGGTATCGCACCCCCTTTTCCGAATAGAGTTCGGAACGGTCTGTCTCGGAGCGGAACCGCCCCCACGATGCTATCAGCTGTCGGGGCAGCTCACGTCCAGATGGACGAGGCATGACTCTCTTATCTTTCCAGAATTACTACCATGGTCATGAACGGGAGCTTGATGTCCAGCTTCATCCAATGCCCCTGAATCGTGCTGCATCAAGATCGAGGCAGTGCCGTAGTCTCAGGCGCACTGAATCGACTTGAGCACAGGCCATGCCAGTCCTAAGACTCCGCACTGAGGATCCAAAAGGCGACAAAGGAGTGCCACTCGCACCGTTGAAAAGCTACCTTTGCATCCATGTCACCACAGTCGAGTTTCGCAAGATCGGATTTCCTCCTGGCGATTCCCCGTGAGACCGGCCATATGGTTTTTAAGTACATCCATAAGGGTCCAAGAGACCCCTTGGCACCGTCATCTTGGCCCATAGGAACTGAATTAGGGGTTTCCGACGTTCCATGCGGGGGATTCCGCTTTGATAGGAACAAAACTCCAACGAGTTAGTCCGTCCCACCCTTATCCCCAGCGATGTGGAACACCATAGCAGCTTGGTCCCTGTTCCCGGATGTGTCGGTGCCTTTGAAGCTTCCTGGTCTCGTGCCGCCACGCGCTAAATATGTGAACTAGCCGTTATCTAGCAGGGGCCGCGTCCCAGCAGCGATCGTCTGGGGGCAACCATGACGGTGCAGTTTGCGGGGGAGCTCCAAGGGATGGTCCCAACTCCCAAGCGGCCTTGAGTCGGCTGGCTCGCCCCCTGATAAACGCAGCTGGCGTCCTCTACACCTGGTCCAGGGCTGGCTCCAACGCGATCCGGGCATCACTGCGACTCCTGCTTATGACCACTGAGAACACCAAAATGCCGCGACCCAAGGTCCATCAGAGCCAGCGCCAGAGGGCCGCTGAAGCCTGCGACTACTGCCGAGAAGCAAAGAAGCGGTGCAGCGGGTCGGCCCCCTGCACGCAGTGCGTCCAACGAGGCCTGGGCGAGACCTGCTTCATCACGTATTTGCCCCGAGGCACGCGGACGAAGAGCAACATCGCCAAAGCCAAGGCTGATTTCGTCAGGAGTCGCCCGCCGCCGCAAGCAAGACCTGCGACCAACATCTCCGCGACTTCCCGGAATAGCTATGGCGGCGAAAGCGCAGGGGAAGACGGCTTCTATCCTCTCTCGCCGTCAGACTCGCGTCAGGGCGCGCATGAAGCCGGATCAATGCGCAATGAAGCCTCCTTAGAGCCTCTCGGAACATCGCCAAACACAGTGTCACCAGGGGCGGAATCAAGCCTGGCCGTCAATGCCCCTCGAATGCTGCGCAGCAATCTGGGTGAACCAGGTAAGCGGCGAAGGGTCAACAGGAAACTGAAGAGTACTGACAATTGGGGTAGTATACATCGGGGCTGCTGCTTCCATCACATTTCTTCATACAGTTCGCCAGGTGGTCGCCTCTCAGATCGGCCCTTCTCCCTTCTCTTCGACAGCCAGCAACGAGTCCATGCTCGAAGTCGAGTCCCCACGGGCCGAAGGCCTCCCAATGACAATTGCGTGTAACAGCGAGGCGGTGGAACTAGATCAAGAGCAGAAAGCTGAGTACTTGCAGTCCTTCTACTCTGTGGTACGTCGAGCACGTTTCATCCTCCACCACCGAGAGACGACACTGAACAGTTGCCCTTAGACCGAAGCTTTTATCGATCTGTTTGAGCCGGCCAAGCTCGAGGAGCTTCTTGCTGCGTCATCACCTAGGAGCACGACGAGCCCTGGGACTAGTGCAGCAGAGGCCCTGATGATGGCAAGCCAGCAGGCCTGCCTGGACCTTGTGATCGCCATTGGGGCGCAGTGTAGCCCCCGAATCGACTCCCAGAGCATCGGTCGTGGATATTTCCGGCAGGCACAGGCGCGGGCGTTTTCGGGACTGATTGAAGACCCAGACATTAACATCGTCAGGGCCTTCTTGCTCATGGCGTTCTACATGCTGGGAGAATGCCGTCGAAACACCGCCTACATGTACCTCTCCATCGCAACGAGAGGTGCTCTTGCGTTAGGCCTGCACAGCCGCGACTCCTACAAGAGCAAGCCAAAGCTGGACATCAAGGACCAGATGAGGTGGGATCTGCACCGAGCGATTGGCAATTTGTCACTTGCTAACCTCCTTCCTAGGCTACGGCTTTGGATCAGTGTCCGCATCATGGACAAATTGGTCAACGCCATTCTGGACCGTCCAGCCGTCACTCTCGGCATCCACACTGATCTGCAGTCAGTCATCAAGGACCTGGCAGAGGAATCCGGCGACCACCGCACAGCCTGCCTGGTTGCCACCAACGAGATGGTGTCCATCATCAGCGATATCAACGAGAAACTGTACCACAAGAAAGAGGTCACGGTTACGGCAGTGGAGGAACCCCTGCGGCGCATCGATTCTTGGAAGCGAAAGCTCCCGCCCTCATTTCTGAGCTGCCCCGGACAGCCTTCCCCGGATTCGTCCAGCCTGCCGAGAATACCACCAAAAGGTGCCATCGGAAACATCCACGTCTCTTGTTTGTACTATTTTGCGGTCACACTTGCCACCAGACCAATCTTCATGTCCTCTCTTACCATGCAGCCAACACGTGCCTCAAGTGCGCACCACCCCCTGGCGGCAGCATGTCTCGACTCGGCCATGTTTCTAGCCCAGACGGTCGTTGATGCGTTGAGAGCGGGCCTACTGCAGAGCAACATGTGTATCTTGAAGTACGTCAATGCCAGTTTTCCTTAAACCACAACCGGAAGAAGTTACTGCTGACCATATGCCCAGAGCGTTGATTTTCTCCGCTGGCCTGGTCCTCGGCGTCGAAAGCTTCGCCAAGACAACGGTCAACCACGAGATCGAGGCGGCCTACGAAGGGGCAAAGGACGTCCTCGGCTTTCTCGCCCTCAAAAGCCCGCAGGCAGCACACTACTTTGAGATCTTGACGTCGCTCTCTAACGCCATAGCGAAGCGGCGGTCAAAAGCTCAGCCGGCAGGTGCAGGGGGCCGGTATGTCTCGAGGATATTCAGCCTGGACTCCTCCGCCACATCGGAGACTCCGTTTCGCGACGGAGATGCCGCGGCGACTGCGCAACCTGAGACGCAGATGGGGCTGTGGGAGGACCCGTTTAGCAGTTTCTTGGGCGGAGACGGCGACGGAGACGGCGATGTGTTCGCTTGGTCGGAAGCCCAGATGGAGCGAGCGGGGGACATCGATGTGGACTGGGAAGGTCTGAATATTTCGCAGTGGGATAACTTTCCATATTGTTCCTAACGTAGAGGGCATAATCATCTTCAAGAAATACATGTCATCGTCAATCGGCCAAAATCACGAGCCCAGGGGATGAGGTGAATCGGCGCTGTTGCTACTTCGTTTGCATTTAGGTAACCTCCTAGAGAGTCTGTGTCTATCCACAGACTCCAGCTGTCGCTTAGCACAAGTAAGAAGCAGTCCGATATATCGACCAGTAGAATATTTGAATTGCTATGACAAACTACAAAGAGCTCTAGATATGTTCCGAGGTTCCTAATTGCATGCCCATGTGCCAAAACCCTACTATTTCAAGGGTATATCATGGCTAGCCTTCCACTCCTCAACCAAGCCCTTGAAATCCCTCGGCATATACGGGCTAGTAAGCTCCTTGAACCACCCACCCTTCCGACGGTTGCTGAGGCCCATATCACGGAGGAGCATGTCGATGTACGGCACGCCCTCGAACACAAAGTCCGGAAGCGAAGCCCCGTATCCGCAGGGATAACGCCATCGACCCCACTGGGTATGAAGCATGATTTCGTCCGTGATCTCCTGGCGCGAGCTGGGCATGCGATCAAGCTGGTTGGCGAAATACGCGGCGATCCAGTGGCCCTGGGCCGTAGCGCACGACGAGGTACTGACCGACGAGATGGCACCGGCGAAGGCCAGAGTCCTCTGAAAAACCAGGTGGGACGGCACCATGAACCGGTACAGACGGAGGGGCTCGGCCGTCTTCTGCTCGAAGCGCAGCTTGGGCTGGTTCTTCAACCGGGGGAACATGGCGAGCACGTCGCCGTCCGCCTTCGTCCTGAGGGCGGCCATCTCGTCATCCGTGTAGTCGAGACCGAATCCGCTAGGTCCGAGCCCTTGGAATTTGATCGGCGACTCCTTCTTCCAGCCAGTGGAGCAGACCATGAGGTCTGCTTCCAGTACTGTTCCATCGGCCAGGACGGCCTTCTTGTACTCGAGATGGTCGATCTGGCCGATGTGTACGCGGATCTTGCCCGAACGGACGAGGTCGAAGAAGCTCGAGTCGTAGTTGAGGATGCTCAGGCCACTCCCGATCCAGAACGCGGGGTTCCAGGGCTTCAGCTTCTTCATCTCCGGGTGATGGTCGTATGCGTTGGCCTCGACGACGTCGGCGGCGAGCATCTTCCAGAAGAAGTCAACAAAGAGGCGCCCGAGGTATGTCCCGTGGAGGAACTTCCTAATCCGTGGGTATCCGTCCTCGCCTCCCCAGGGGCAGGGGCTGAAAAACGTCATGAAGCGGATGAGCAAAAGCTGGTCCAGGCGCTTTTTGAAAGGCGTGACGAAGGCGGGTGTGATCCAGACCGGCCCGTGTCCGTCGTCTCTAATTACCAGGTCGACGGTAGAGCCGTCTTGGACCATGGCGTACGCTACGTCGTATGCGGACTTGGCCCCTCCCACGACGATCGTGTTGTTGATGTTCTTGAGGTTCGGGGCCTCCTTGCAGAAGTCCTTGGCGTGGAAGAGAGGTGCACCGAATGTGTCGGAGCCCTTGTAAGAGGGCATGTTGGGGGTAGATGTCAAGCCGGTGGCGAGAACCAGCTTCGCCGCCCTGACTGTCCGCTGCCCTGTCGGCCCACTCACGAGGAGCTTCCAAGCACCATCCTCGAGAGGCTCGACGACGTCAACCTTGGTGTGAAACTGAATGCGGTCGAAGAACCCGAAATGGTGCGCAAAGTCAGTCAGGTAGCGGTGGAGGACCGCTCCAGGGACGTGGGTGTTGGGCCTGACGCCGTATTTCTCCTCGGCCATGGAGAAGTCCGGATACTCGTATGTACCGACCATGTTGTTGGATTTGAGGCCGGGGTAGAGACGGTTCTTGGACCAGGTTCCTCCGCAAGACTCGGCGCTCTCAAAGACGGCAAAACTGTCGAGCGGGAGTATCTGGGTGCAGGCCTTGGCGGCAGCGAGGCCGAACCACCCTGAGAGATACCGTTAGCACCCAGCTGATTTGTCCACGATGCGGTATTGGGCGCGTACCTGCTCCTACCACTACCAGATCATATGATTCCGACATCTTGTTTATTCGCCAAAAGAACAGTAGGCCGCCGAAAACGTGTGTAAGAAGCGGCGGTACTTGATCGATGGAGGTACTTCATCAAAGGAGAACATGTATTGAGGCGCCACCATCCTTATACGTGAAGGCCAGGCGGAGCAGCTTCGGAACGCGTGCACTGACCATCGATCGGCAGTTGGAATCTGGGGTCTAGGGTCGGGCGGATATGCTATCAGCGGACTTGGGCTTCCACTACCCCAGATCAAGCGCGGGCTGGGCAAGGGGACAGCCAGCTGCTTGGAATGTGGAACAGTTCCGGGGAGCACGACGACGGCTATGGACCCTAATCGACCGCCCAGTGGTTGCGTGCCCATTTCCGACGCTGCAGCGGAACACACTGTATGGTCGGGTTGGGGTCGAGCGGGTATGGGCCTCAGCTGGGATGCGGGATCAAAGAACACCAAGCAAGTATCATGGATTTGGTCTAGTGAAATGCGCCACGTACAACCGACCGAAGATTGTCGGCAATTGCCTGCCGGGACTGATCGAGGGCCCATGATAAGCTATCAGTCCTCGACAATGGCACCAGACTAACTCTTTCACCATGCACAGTTCGTACCGCACCCCAGGTTTGGTCAACAACATGGGGGCATCGATAGCATGTCTTGGTTTCACGTTCCAGTCGACGGAGGCAAAGCACGGCACACTAATTTCGATCTATTTGGTGCTCTCCCCAAGAAGCCCCCGCACTATTCATAGCTGATCAGCCCGTCAATGGTGCCTGCGTGAAGCCCGCCAGTAATGGCAATGTCCGCCGCCGTCGTGTGTCTTGACGCGTCGCTCAGGAAGTAAATCGCCGCCCCGGTCAGGTCGTTCTGGGTGCTGAGGCGCTGGTTCGGCGGCGCGAGCCACATCTGCTCCCCTTCCCGCTTGCTCTTGCTCTCCCTCACCGTCCTCGTCATCTCGGAGTCCACGAAGCCCGGGGAGATGGTGTTGACCCTGATGCCATGGGGCGCAAGCTCTACTCCAAGCACCTTGCTGAGCATCATGACGGCGCCCTTGGAAGCGTTGTACGCGGCCATCCTGTAACCTGGGAGCGCGATATGTGCGGATTGAGAGGCGATGAGGAGGATGCTTCCGCCCTTTTTCTGCTTCATCATCTCCTTGACAACCATCTGGACCGTGAAGAAGGTGCCCCGAACCTGGAGAGGATCAGCGGTGATATCAACTGAGAGGCTGCATGAGGGGGTCTTACGTTGATATCCTGAATCCTATTGTACTCGTCCCACGTCTGATCCACAAAGGGCTTGTCGATGGCAATACCAGCAGCAGGGACACATCCATCGATTGACTTGAATTCTTGAAGCGTCTTGTCAAAGGCAGCCTGTAAGCTCTCCTGCTTGGTGACATCGGTCTGTATGAAGACCGTCTTGACGCCGAATTTGGGACCCAACGTCGCGAATTCTTCGACCGGCTGCGCCTGGATATCCCAAACGGCGACGTTGCCGCCCATCTCACAGATGGCACGGGTCAGCGCGAAGCCGATCCCTTGGGCGCCTCCGGTCACGACATAGTTGCGTCCCTTGAGCTCGAACGTCGGTCGAACGTTTTCGATGTTGTAGGACATGATTGGGACGGAAATAGGTAATTGACTAAACAACGGATTTTGAGCCGTGCGTGGACTGAAGTTGGCATAAATACGATGCCCAGAAGTTCAGCTTACAAGAGATTGCGCCAATCGACCATCGAGGCATTCCACAGCGCTAGCTGGACCTGAAGTCCGTATCCGACGGGTACGTCCCCTCGTCGGGTATGAGCGGGTGCAATTCGGAGTCACTGTAGAAAGCATATCAATTGCCGCTAGTGGAACGCAGGGCATAATACGGGGAGAATCTGCTACCACATTGAGATCGTGGACCTGCGAGGGTCTGAGGAGGGTTTACGTTGCCCTCTGTGCATCTTTGATTGCATTTGTATGCTGGGCGGCCACATCTCAATATACATACCTGCCTAGGACTCGCCTCTTCTACGGCGAGAAGCCCTAATATGATCGAAACTCCATCGTTGTCCTGGAGAACGTCGCATAGTGTCTTTGCTGTTTGCCAGTACAAACCATCCACGAAACTTACTTTGAACCGGACCTGATTTCCCTCCGCCCCTCATCCTCATCCTCAGACGAGAAGAATCCGTCATCTTGGGTCCCCCAGTCGTCCAACTGTATATCCTCCGTCTGCACCTTTCTATAACCCCCTGAACGCCTGTACTTCCTTGTACCCCAAACGATGGCGAGTACGATACCAGACAAGACAACTGCCACAAGACCGTAGAACACCCATATCCTCCACCCTCTCAAGCAACACGGGTACCAAGCCATGTAAACACCGACGGCCCATTCCATCCAGCTCGGTACGTGTCTATGATCTGGTAGGAGCCCCTTCCTTACCAGCTGTTTGTGTTTTGGGCCCGTGGGTCCGGACGCGAAGCGCTTCAGTCCAAAGCGAGGGATCGTCTCCTGACGGGGGTCATCATCGGGGTACTCCACGTCTCCCCATATCCCGTCAAAGTAGAGGAACGACGTCTGGTTCGACTGTGTTGTCGAGCTTTGGCCAGGAGGCTGGATGCGCGTGAATCTGGAGGACGGAGGATCAAAACGGTAGAAGTAGGCCGATAGAACGGGGTCCCACTGCCTTCCCTCATCGCAATAATCTATCATTGCTGCGTCGTGTATTTGATCACTGTGACTCGTGTTAAGATGGATCTCAGAACGTGGTAATGAGAACGGGAAGCCTCACCCTGCGGCCGCGTAGTTTGCGTGGGAGCCCCGAGCGCTGTAGACAATGGGCTGTGAACAGGTCAGAAGATCAGTCGATACTTATTCCTTGTCGAACAGTCTAAGAGAAGCTGACATACCCGCCGGTCCCTTTTCGAAATGGATGGGTGATCCCAATCATACGCTTTACCGCCTCTATGCTGGCTGTAATAGATTCCGACTGGTGTTCCGTTGTTGAATCGAATCATGTTGTGCTCCCTGGCACCAAAGTTAGCTCGTTCACCTCAACGACGCGTGTTGACGCCGCGGCAAAGACGCACCAGTCGCCGACATGGTTGCCGAAATGCATCCCTGACTCTGCCTTCTCACCGCCCACCATCTGATTGATAGGCTCAAGGACCTGAGTAATATTCGGCCCCTCGTTGTAGGAATAAAAGTAGAAATAGAACGCGTCGAGTTCAGTTGGAGTCTTTTCGACCAAGACGACAACGCACGGCGTGGCATTGTGAACCTGGCCCACCGAATCCGGCTCCGTGCCATGGAGCCATTCATGAAAGGTGTCGGGATCGTCGTCGGATGTGAGAGAGACTTGATCGCCGAACTCATTCAAGGCTTCCAAGTTGTCCAGGTCGAGTTCGGAAAGATCGTTTATCGGTGCTCCGTTCACCACAGGCGTTGTATGGCGGATGTGTGTGAGCAGGTCGCTCGGCATGTACGGGTCATCTGAATGTAGCCAAATAAGAGGAGCTGCGTTGAATAATTAGAAATCCCATTACTTGAATAATTACCCTGGGAATCCGAAACCGAATTGGGCGACGCTGCTTACCATAAATTGACACGAAGTCAGGTATTGTGAGGTCTGCGACGCCCCGACCGCACAGCCCAAGCAACAAGGCGGGGATCGAGTTCGCCCATCTCAGTATCCGAGTCTCGTGAGCCCATAACATCTTGAAATGGCTCAAGTGATTTTGAGACTTGGTTGTCAAGGAAGGAGAAATGAAGACTTCCATGCTGATGCGCCCAGAGGCTGAGGCCGGGATCTTCGGCATCAAATTGCTGACATCCGGACGGCCCGGCAACGGCCCGGCAACGACGCGCAAAATTTAACGGTGGGATACCTGCCCTCTCCCCCCCGACTCTTAAATCATGAGCAACGAAATAATAATACCAGAGTAATTCCACAGGTGAGAGGCTTTGGTTCGGAGCCACTATCGCCGAGAGAGAGCGTCATCGTCGGCGGATCGAGCCATCGAGGCAGCGCATCCTGACGCTACCATTCGTGACGGAGCATGTCCTCGAGATCCAGACCCTGGCGCGGTTCATCCGCGAGTCGCTCAGCGGGGAGCTCATGAGCGGCGCGACTCTATCGAACAGCGACAGGGTAGACGGCAGGATCTGGCGAGACCTGCGGCAGAACGACTATCCCTTGTCCATCTCCCCGCTCAATAACCAGGTCACGCCCGGAGAACCGCATGCTAAACTGCTTCGGCACATACTCCAACCACCGCCCAATGTGCCTACTCAACAGCAAGATCAACGGCGTCAAGAAGAACATGTTCATAGGGAACCAGCCTTAGGGCGATTCCAAGATTAGCGGGTTATGGAAGGGCGGCAACTGGCCGCCCGTACAGTTCCTCCATCCGCTTGCTTTTGCCCGGAAATTCAAAGAATTGCTCTGGACAGCAGAAGGTCCACTCGACGTCGTATTCCGGACAGTGCTCACGGTCTTCTCCCTCGCAGCCCGCCTCGTCCATGTACACACGCGCCAGGGTTTCCGCGAGATCAAACCACAGACCCAGCCGCAGAAGCCTGCGGCGCTGGGCGAGGGGCGATATCGCCGTCTGGGGCGGCGGGTAGTTGGACGTATCGTCCGGGTCCATGTAGCCCTCGGTGGCGATGATCCTGACCCAGGCCTCCCACACCAGCGCGGCCTTTTCGTCCCTCGTCATGGCAGCCACCTCCTCATCGCCGGGCGCCTGGGCGAGCCGCTCGATCGACTCCCCGTCGAGATAGATAAAGAAGCTACTACGTTGGAGGTCCTCGAGCTCGCGGAAGCGCCCCTTATGACACAGCCAGGCCGCCGCCGGATCGGCGCCGTCTAGGGCCTCGCGGTCCTCGAGAATAAAGTTATGGTGCCTCCGGAGCAGCTCGCCCGCAATAACATCTCGCACCGTGAAGCCGCGACCGGGGGGATTCGCGTCGGCGTGCACCCGCATCACGGCGCGGTACTCCCTGGTGAGATGAGGGGCAAGCTCTGGCGGTATGCCGTGATCCGAGATAAAGTCGGGTGGTTCAGCAGGCAGCACCTGCAGCGGGGTTTTCTGGTCCGCCGCCCACTCATCATGCTGCATCTCGATCCTAAGAAGGGTCAGGCGGCGGATAGCGCGGACGGCGCGCGCAAACAGCTCGTCGTCCTCGTACGAGACGCGCACGATAGTCGCGCCCCAGCAAAGATCGTGCTTATGCAGCCGGCATCTGCCGCCGCCTTCGTCAAGTAGGAACGCAAACCACTCAAAGAGTTGGTACCCGGGGTCGTTGTCCCTCGTGACAGGGCCGAGGGGCGGATACCGAGACATCTTGTTGACGTCCCGATCGAGCACCTCGGGAGGCTGCGGGTCGTACGGGTTCATGGCCCGTGAGGCAAGGAGAAGTACGGGTTCATGGCCCGTGAGGCAAGGAGAAGTACGGCTGAGGTGTTATTGTTCTTGTTGTTGGGAGACTGAAGTGAGGTCGTTGGCTCGAAAGCTTAAGCCGTTCAAATTGCGGATGAGGGCAAGAAGCCCTGTGGCTTTGCTAATCGCCAAGTTCCAAGCAAGCTGGGCATGCATGCACCATATAAAGAAGCGATGGGGGCCCTCTAGGGTGCTAGAGGGCTAGAGTTTAGTATATATCTAGCCTTTCCGATTACTATAGACTATAGAATTAATACTATCTTTGCCTAGGGATCTCCTCACTCTGCTAACAACCGTCCTCTCACACTTAGACTCTGCGGAGGTTGTTGGAAACACGACCGGGGCTGCGCCGACTACCGGTCGCATCATCGATGAGTTTATGTTCAAGTTCAATCATGTCCGGGAGCTTAACTGGCTGTGCGTATTGGTTATGGACAAAGTCATCCCGTTCCTGGCTTAGATCTAAGAATATGTTAGCCTCGCATCGTACAACAGCACTGGCTTAACATACCAGCCCCAGAGACGACTGCGCCATCTTGAACGGACTTTTCTTGGCCATCCGAGCTTGCAGCACCTGAAATGCCTGCCGCACGTGTCGCGGCTCAATTGGACTTCTCATGTCTGCCGGCTGGGAGAATAGGCTCTGGCCGTGTGGATGTGGTGAGAGCATCGACGGTTCTGGCCTCTTTCCTCGCTCTGCCAGCTCGACCGCTTGAATTTTCAACGCCTCGGCCGTCAGGTTCTGCACCATCTCGGAAGTAAGAAAGCCTAGGATGTCGAGAACGTCGTCGTTCGGCTTGTGATCGGCGATGACACCCAGCCCTGCCCACTCGCGGAACCGCTTGACCTTGCGCCAAGTGAAGGATGCGTGCCTGTACTCGGACCACGTCGCGTACTCAGCGATGCTCATGTCGCGTGTCCGCTCGTCATTTCGGCGAAGCTTGTCGAGAGTGGCGAGACCAATGAATCCGTCGCTATCGTCTCCTTCGGGTACCTGGGTTCTAAAGAAAGAATTGGTGTCCCAAGGAAGGGAGACGGACTGCATCGTCTTGGCCCCTGAGGCGCGGGGAACCATATCGTCCGCAGGACCTGAGCTGGGTTCATCTTCCACCACGCCATTCTCGAGGCCGTCCTTGTCAAGGGCGTCTTTGTCGTCTGCATCCTTAACGGTCTTGCGTATAGCCTTCCAGGTGAGAAAATTACGGACGCGCTCGATTCGTGCAGGGTCGTGACGGATCTGAAAGATGATATCATGGTTGGAGAAGAGTCGAGACCCACGACGGTACGCGAGATCCCGCGCCGTCATCAACTGCGATGGATGTCAGACTTATGATTCAACCACCGCCAGTTGTGGGAGGAAGCCACCATCTGGACGACCTGCTCGTGGACGAGAATCTCAATGAGAGAGAGGGTCTCCAACGAGGGATCTTGAGGCTCGCCGGCGATGTACATCATCTGGATCATGGTCTGTGAGCCCGAGATGTGTACCCCGTGTGGGCTTAAACTGACCTGCTGGATTTCTTGTCTAAACTTCGGCTCCTTGAGCGCCATCAGGGGCATGTCGCAGCGTGATAGATGGGCAGGGACGCAGGGTGCTCAGAGGAAACCCCCAGCTTTGTTCTCAACAGAATGTATGAATGGAAGGTTCAGCTTTAGGTGACCTATTTACTGTTCATCATGCTGGAACCCTTGGTTATCCCAAGGACAGCTCTATACTAGAAGGGAAAGATTTCGAACATTGTTTTATAGAGGCGCCCAAGGGGACAGCCGTGCGATGGAGAGTAAAGACACTGTACAACAGAAATGGCAGAGACCGGGGTTGCAAGAATCCAAAAGGAGTGAGGAGACCCTGATCTCTTCGATCAAATGGCCCGTGCCAAGCCCAACGCACTGACCCGGCTACGTTGTCCGAGACCACGAGTGCCCCCGTCATTCTCGACGCCCGTCAATCTCACCTCTCTCCTCGATTATGCTTGGCCAGCAGCACCGTGCGGGTATCGCATCTACGCCGCCATAATTCTAGGGGGCAATAGGGCTGCGTTCATACATTCGTGCGAGCTGCATCTCTTACGGCTGGTCTTGTAGGTTGCATTGGTTCATGTACCGGGAATTGTATGAATCCCCCTCTTCCACGGCCGTCTTCATCTCCTCATACTCCTGCTACAAGTAGGCGACGCGTGGAATGGTGAGGGTCATCATCTTGAAGCCTTGAATTGTGGCTGCTCGCCCCTATGATTGGCTGACACCTCGATCAAGGCCGGCAATTTGCTTGTTCCCTCTTCTGGAGAACAGTCTCGACACGCTCCACCGCAAGATGCCGCATCGTGTATTCGTCAGTGTTCAACTTCCTTTTACATGGCTGTACCCGTGGTGGCTTGCGGACGCTTTCGGGGGAAACGCGGTGGGTACTCCAAAAGTACAAATTTGGCATCATCCCAGGGCCAAAGGAGCCTCGTCTCCTCTCCCTGGCCGGCCGGTGGGTGCCGCTAAACTCTTACACGGGTAGATCCGGCGGAGGAGATCGCAGACCGAAATGGTGCGGTCTTGGTATGTCAACCTAAAAAGAGCAGGCCATCTTGACTGTTCATCAACTTGAGATTCCTTTGGGTTTATCATACCCACCTGGTTGAGAGTTGTAACTGGAGTACGGTTTCATTGTTGCGACTCGTAAAGACCTTGCTCCGGATGTCGACATGGACGTCCATTTCACCACCCATCCCCGACCCTCTGCGTACGCCGTTCGTGTATTCTCCCGTCCTCTGTCGTCACCGTCATCTCTACTTCTTTGGACACGACAATTCCCCCCGCTGGCGGCTTTACGCCCCCGGCCTCGCTCCCCACGCTGATCGTCTGCATCTTGATGTCGGTGACGATGCGTTCCTCGCTCTCGTTGAAGGTCATGTTGGCCGTGATCGGGTTTGGGCTCTGCGCGCCCCTCCGGCCACGGCTCCTGAACTCGGTCCTGGACGACCCGCCGCCTCCGCCGATGGTGCGAAACCCGCTCGGTGTCTTGTACGCCTTGCGCGACGAGCCGAGCGCGGTCCCGAGCCAGGGCCGCAGCCACGTCTTGAAAAGCGGGAAGATCATGGGGAGGTTCGTCGTGATAACGGCTGTGAAAGCCTCGCGGACGCCCCACGCGCCGGCGAGCTGGGCACCGTTGACGGGATCCTGGGGAGGAGAGAAATACGGTTAGCCTAGTCGCTCAGGACGGGTGCCAGTTTGGAAGGGCAGAGCGTTGCTTACCACCAGGACGTAGACGCTCTTGAGCGTCGCACAAATGAGCACGACGATGCCGGCGCCCAGGACGACTGTAGAGGCAATCTTCTTGACGAGGCGGAGGCTGGACTCCCACAGGAGCGGCAGGGGGATCAGGAGGAGGTAGATGTCTGTCGAGACGTTGGCCGCAAACGAGGACCAGATGATCGGGAGCGAGACGGCGGCCTGGCAGCTATCTGGAATTTTCGTGTTAGCAGAGTGATGATCGGTGCGGCAAACGGTAGGTGGAAACATATTTACTCCCGGGGTCTGGAGTGACCTGCCAGTATCTGTGCAGGGGTCGGCATCCGAGGTAAATGGTCAGGATCGACGAGAGAAACGTCGCGATGATGAGGACAAATCCGACGTGAACGCGCACACGGTACCGTCGACTCAGTCCCTCCTGCGGCGGGGCTCAGCTGATTCCTTCCTCGCGCTGCTTGGCGGGGCAGCTGCACTTACCGTGAGCCGAAGGTAGAAGAACAGAACCGACAGCTTCAGAGACCAGATAAGTGCCGAGTAGATGGTCCAGCCTGCCACCTGAATCTGGGATCCAATGACCCTTGGTCGTGTAAGCAGGGAAATTCATCAAAAGAAATCGCTTCAGCCCACCTGATGGCATGCTCCTCGCTGTCCCTCGAGAGCGCGGCGCGTTCAGCTTCAGTCATCCCGTTGTTGGCGATGCCGCCCGCCATCGCGGTCACATTGTATGCCAACGCTGCCTGGGCGGCAAAGAAGATCTAGAAGAGACTGTCAGATGGCATTTTCCTAACACTTGACTGGGAAGAACACCCACAACTCCAACCCAGACGAAATAGTCGTCAGGACGAAGCTGCTTGACGCCCACGGCCGTGATGCGTGCGTATGTTCGCAACACGGTGAAAGCGGCACCGATGGAGAATAAAGTCCATAGCTCGGTCGCAAAAGCCTGAAAAGCGGCTGCTGCTGCTGCGTCGGCCGCGGCCTGGGCCCCGGCGTCTAGCTCCTCCCCGTTGCTCGACATGGAGATGATGCTCGCAGCCTCAAGTCTTGAACAGCAGAATGTGATAAAAGAGAACTCAAGACGACATAAATAGATGTGCTAAAGAAGCCAGGACAATCTCGGAAGTCCAGGAGACCGGTCGAATATTAGGGGCCGATAGTCTGCTGTTGGCTGCCACCCTCCATTCCAAAGTGCCGATGCGCCACCGGGACGGCACAATGCCGCCCATCAGTTCTCATTGTTGGCCCGAGCCAAGTCAGACTCTGTGCCGCCGCAAGCAATCACATCTCGGCAGTGCCTTCGTGTGGGAGGGGGCGGGATAACCATTCTGGAGGCCACCCTCGCCACTCTTCTGCGGCGTGGCCGCCTGTTCCTGCATGAAGCTGCCGGGGTCAACATGTGTTGATGTTCCCATTGCGGCTTTTGTTCTGCCAGCCCGCACGGGTGTGTTGGAGTCGATGTGAGATCTCCACGGGCCATGGCCGGTCTGGCCACGAAATCTTTCTTCAATCACATGTTCTCGTCAAGGGCAAGGCATGGCTGTAACGTAAGAGTGGGATCTGCGCACCGCCCGCGCCACAGCCGAGGGATAAGCTCGTCCTCGTGCTCTGGCCCGTCGCTCTTGGATCTACCTGTCTCCAGACTCCCTCCCCGAGCAGAGACTCTCCAACCCTTTAATCCAGACATCATTTCCGCCTCATGTCACACCATCCGCTCCCTCGGGTCCTTCGTAGGCGTGATGACTGGATCAGAAGAACTATGGGCTAATGGGCTTCTTTTTCTGGTCTACGCCGCTCCGTCATAGTCTTGGATTCTGCATGCATCAGGGGATGGTTTCGTGATCTTGCCAGCAAAGGAAAGTGAACCGCAGTGCCGTTGGCGCTAGGAGCGGAACTGCCGGGGGCGTCAGCTTGGCAGTTCCCACTTCCCGGGGCCGGAGGAGTGCCCGCATCCCGTCCCCTGTCCGTGATCGTGAGGGCCGGGCATTGATTGGAGGTCTTCGGCGGGCCTCGAGCGGACGTGGTCAATCTGGCGTCGAGGACTCGGAACCACCTTCCGTCTAGGTTGGGGCCGAGGACGATGACAGGGGATTTGCCGTGTCGTGCACCAACAGACATCCATTGTGGATGGGTCCCATCTCAGTTCTGCAAGCAGCTTGCCACTTGCAGGACTCCTCCTCAACACTGTAATGGGCACGTGGAGAGCCGACTCATGAATAGAGGTTATAATCCGATCTCCCGCCCGTGCCAGGACGCCCACATCTCTTATACCCCGGCCCAGACCCCAGCATGCTGTCCAAGATGCACCGCCTCCTCCGCCTGCCTGCCCCTTTCTCAGATGTTGGCCACGGCGATGTATGGGCCGGCCGGATGTTTTCATGTGGGCCGCCGTAGCACCATTGACAACGCGCGCAGCAAGAGCTGATGAATAAATACACACCCGTCGCATCGTACCTTTTTCCCTACTACACCTTCTGGTCTGCCGTGAGATTGCCGGGACGGACTAGCAAAACCTTGGGTGCCTACGGTCGTTCGTGCTGCTTTCCACAGCTTGTCATCACTAACTTGCATACACTCCTTTCAAAATCCTCTCGCTCATCAGCATTCCACCCACCCTCCTTTATCTCAAGATTGTCTACTTACATCCGGCAAGATGCGCTATTCTCTGCAAGCCGCCACGGCTGTGGCCGCGTGGTCCGCCATTGTGGCCGCCGGCGATGTCCCCGGCGCGCCAGACTGGCTGGGTGGGAGATGCACCCAGTCCAAGGAGCTCGCTGCCTTCGTCAAGAAGCTGTCGTCCGATGCCTTGATCTACTTCCCGGGCTCGGACGGTTTCGAGGTGGCTTCCACCCGGTGGTCGAACCTCGAGACGCCGACGGTCGACATGGTCGTGTCGCCCGGCTCCGAGCAGGATGTTTCCCAGACGGTACGTGATCATCACCACTACTTACACCAACTTCCCCAACCACACTAACACCGCCGTCCGTCTGTCTGCAGATCAAGTTCGCCAACTTCAAGGGAGTTCCCTTCCTGGCGTTCAACACGGCCCACGGCGCCCTCACCACCCTCGGCAGGATGACGCACGGTATTGAGATCTTCCTGGACCAGCTGAGCGGTGTTGAGGTCGCCGAGGATGGCCAGACCGCCACAATTGGCGGCGGCACCGGCTCAAAGGTTGTCACGGACAGCCTCTGGGCCGCCGGCAAGCAGACCGTCACCGGCACCTGCGAGTGCGTCAGCTACCTCGGGCCCCTCCTTGGTGGCGGTCATGGATGGCTGCAGGGACACCACGGCCTCATCGCCGACCAAGTTGTCTCGTTCAACATCGTGCTCGCCGACGGCACGCTCGAGACCGTCACGGCTGATTCGGACCTCTGGTGGGCGCTCAAGGGCGCCGGCCACAACTTCGGTATCATCACGTCCGTGACCTCCAAGGTGTACGACATTGAGCACACCAACTGGGCCATCGAGACAATTGTCTTTGGCGGCGACAAGGTCGAGGAAGTATATGAGGCAATCAACACGTACCACCTCCGCAACGGCTCGCAGCCCGTCGATTTAATTAACTGGTCGTACTGGTTCAACAACCCCAACGTCGACCCGGAAGGTGTATGTACTCCCGGAGCTACCTTCAGGTGCCCCAGACAAGACTGACCATGGCAGCCAATCATCGAGGTCTACATCATCCAGGAGGGCGTCACGGCCGTCGACCCCGAATACACCACCCCCTTCCACGCCCTCGAGCCGCTCCAGATCCGCCCCGACAACGGCACGTACCACGACCTCGCTGGCTGGGTCAACATCGCGCTCGACAACTTCCCTTGCCAGAAGATCGGACTCAACAACCCGCGCTTCCCCATCTATACCGAGTCATACGACCTGGCTGCCATGCGTCGCGTCTACGACCGCTACAAGGAGGCGACACACGCCGAGCCCGCGTTCTTCGACTCGCTCTTCTTGTTCGAAGGATACTCGAACCAGGGCGTTAAGGCAATCGACGCCGCATCGACGGCTTTCGCGTTCCGCGGCGACAACCTGCTGTTCGCGCCGCTCATTTCGTACATGTCGACTGGACCCGAGCTCGAGGCCAAGGCGGGCGCTCTCGGAAACGAGCTGCGACAGATCCTGCTAGAAGGCACCGGCCGCGAGGAGCTGCACGCGTACGTCAACTACGCCTATGGCGACGAGGAGCCCGAAACCTGGTACGGACATGAGGAGTGGAGGAGGGAGAAGCTGCTGGCGCTCAAGGGCAAGTACGACCCTGAGGGCAAGTTCAGCTTCTACGCACCTGTTGTGTAGATATTTGAGGGGTCCACCGCATGTGTGTACTATATTAGATATCCGTCTATTCATACATCTAGCCTCTGAGGCAGGTGGCCGTTCTGCGGAATCCATTCCATCCATGATAGTTGCGGATATCTGATGCTGGTGAATGCTTTCTTGCTCAAGGGAAAATACGTCGCCAGGCTCTCATCGTCAATTTCCGTATCTTTCTCTTCCCATGAGATGTGACTTGGGGGCTTAAGCCCGAGATTTGTCCCCGAGAGTCTCCTACTTTTAGCCTTAATCGCCTCTTTGCCGCTACACAATCAGCCAAAGATTCGCGACCTACACAGATTGATATTGTAAGCCCCGAAAACCCACGACGACAGCTCTGACGGAGGTCCTAGACGTTACTCGTTGCAGGGCTCGGACGTCGCGGCAACATGAGAAAGAAACCCAATTATTTTCTCCTCCTTGGCAAGGACCAGTCGAAGCATGGCTGTGATGACGAAACACCAACACAGGGGCCAGGTTCACAAACCAACCCGCCACGACGCTTTGTCTATGACACATCACGATAGAGCTAGAAGATCCTGGGTCGTATCTACCCCAAGATAAGAGAGGGCGAGAAAAGAGAGGCTAGAGCACCAGGAGGCTGGATAAGCTGGTGTCGTCAGTGGGAAACTAGGCCAAGGGGCCAGATGCCAAGGGCTGCTTGGGGTTAGCGAACGCCACGGTCGGCGTTATTGATGTTCGCATGAAGCCGTTTTGGCCATTCTTGCGAGCGACATATCGCACAACAGTATCGGGGGAGGTTGGAAGATCCCGACGACAGCAGAGCTCCCCAGTCCCAGCCCTATCTCGGTATCTTCGACAGCCAGTAACTGGTGCACAGACCCCTGACATCATGGACGTTGAGATATCTTGGGGGCTGAAAGCTCCAATCAACTCGTGCGGAGTTCTTATCGCAACCCTGAACAACTGCCTCTCTGGGACAAGCGAAGTACCACTGCTTCGACTCCGCGCAGCTATTTCCCGATAGTCCAGAGGCTAAGGTCGACTTGCAGGAGCCCAGCACAACGTGGGGGAGATGGCCCGCAATGTGACGTTTGCCATAAGTATGAAGGCCTCATCCCGTCATTCCGGCAGAATGGTTCCTGGGACAAGGGCGCGATACCCATTGGTCTCTGAAGCCTGGTCTCTGGATATCCCAACTCATCATGGCACCCCTCCACCACCTCCTTGTTTCCGCTGCGGGCGTCTGGCTGGGTCTGTCCCACGTGGCCTCGTGCCTGACAGGCGAGTCACCCCTGAGCACATGTGCATGTGTTCATAACCCGCTGACCATAGATTAGTTAAGGGCCAGGAGTTCCCCAGCTTGATCGATGCCACTATCGATGATCTTGCTGATGGGCTCGAGAGCGGCCTCTTCACCAGCGTCGACCTCGTCAACGCCTACCTGGGCCGTATTGCTGAGGTCAACGATGCTTTGAACGTCGTGACTGAGGTGAATCCCGATGCGCTCGAGATCGCCAGTGACCTTGACGACCTCCGCGCAGCGGGTACCGTCAAGGGGCTCCTGCATGGCATCCCCATCCTGATCAAGGATAACATCGCAACGGATGACAAGATGAACAACACCGCTGGCTCGTATGCCCTGCTCGGCGCCAAGGTCCCTCATGACAGCTTCATGGCCAAGAAGCTGCGTGAGGCCGGCGCCATTATTCTCGGCAAGACCAACCTCAGCCAGTGGGCCAACTACAGGAGCAGCAACTCCTCCAACGGCTGGTCGGCACACGGTGGTCAGGTCTACGGCGCGTACTATCCCGGCATGGACCCGAGCGGCAGTTCTAGCGGTAGTGGTGTGGCCTCGGCTCTCGGTCTGGCTCTGGGTACCTTGGGCACTGAGGTGAGTTGCCTATCTGATAATCATTTCGTCTTGATCTAACAGCTCCAGACCTCCGGCTCCATCATCTCGCCGGCCCAGAGGAGCAACCTCGTTGGCATCAAGCCCACCGTTGGCCTGACCTCTCGCCACCTCGTTATTCCCATTTCCGAGCACCAGGATACTATCGGACCCATGACCAGGACCGTCAAGGACGCCGCCATCATCCTGCAGTCCATCGCCGGCTACGACCCCAACGACAACTACACGCGCGCCATTCCTCACTGTGGCAAGATCCCCGACTACCTGGCCGCATGTGACGAGGGCGCCCTGGCCGGTGCCCGTATCGGCATTCCCTACAACATCCTCTCCGCGGCCGCCACCCCCGAGAACGCCGGCTTCTGGGAGTCCGTCGAGCTCATGCGCTCCGAGGGCGCCGAGATCGTCGCCGCGAACTTCACCGTCGCCAGCCCCAGCACGAGCTCCATGATCCTCGAGGTCGACTTCGTCACCAACGTCGCGCAGTACTTCGCCCAGCTGACCTACAACCCTAACAACATCACCACCCTCGAGGAGCTGCGGCAGTTCACTCACACCTCTCCCGACGAGGAGTACCCCAACAGGAACACGGCGCGCTGGGACGCCGGCCTCGCCCGCGGCTTCGACAACACCGACATCCGATTCTGGAACCAGCTCCAGCAGCACTACTATTTCGGCGGCGAGGGCGGCCTGCTCGGCGCCATCGAGCGCAATGACGTCGACGCCATCGTCATGCCCAGTAGCTCGTCCGCCGGACGCGGTGCCATCCAGGGCGCTCCTGTCCTGACACTACCCATTGGCTTCCTTCCGGAGGACACCGCCGTCTCAACTAACTCGCGTGGCCTGGTCACGCGCGGACCCAACTTCCCGTACGTTCTGAAAATGAAGTGAAATTTAGTCGGCGAAGGCTAACTTGTGTGTGATCCTAGATTCGGCATCAGCTTCCTCGGGGGCATGTTCACGGAGGAGAAGCTGATTTCTCTTGCGTACGCGCTGGAGCAGAAGACTCTTGCTCGTAACAAGGTGCAGCCTTATATCCTGCCCGAGTTTGAGCTTGGCGATGTTGTTGGTTTCTAAGCGCCAGATCTGGGAGAGGAGATATGCATAGATTGGCAGATCGGTATCTTTTTGTCCGGCTCTCCGGCGAGGAGATAGCAACACAACACGACACAGTTATGTATAAGCTCACCCGGCCTCGCCGCCGCTTTCTATCACCCCGGTGGATATCAGGCCGGGTGATGAGGGTAAGCCCTTAGGTGATCTAGGTGACCTCGGAGGTGACCACGGTAACCCGAGGGTAACTTAGTGGAAAATAGCGCAGCCCAATATAATAACGTATTAGCCTTTGTGCGAAAAACACTAGCCTGGCAGCCTGGTTCTGGCTCATGGAGAATACCAGTCTAGGATCTGCCAGTTGGCTCGCATTTGATACGAGACTTTGTTCAAGGGTGCCCCGGAGCTCGGGTGTCTCGGTTTGATTCCAACTCCGTACTTACTCCACGGTGAAAGTCGAACGAGAGCGCCACTTTGACCCACCGTGAGCGCGGGGATACTCTTCTCTGCTGGCCTAAGAACAGCCCTTTCCGTTCAACAGCCTCGTGAATACGAACCAATCGGTTCTTGCTCTTCTCCGGCTCTCTCAAAGCATGTTAACCATGGCGGTGTGCCCACTGTTGCTTCGGTTGCCTCCTCGGAGTAACCCCTGCAACTGGGTATCTATTGCTAAGATAGTAGTCCACGGCGAAGCCCAGAATGCGGGGGCGGCTGCTGTTACACTGAACATCAAGCTTCCCCGCTTCCCCAGTCACCCACTTCCACGTTCCTTCGGTTGGGCGAAGCCGGTGAATATATCTGCGTTCTCAACCATCGAGCTCAGGGAAGCTCCTGCCAGATCCCAGTAATTCCCAGACCCGCCTCCTTACCGCTCATCTGTTGATTTGTTCGGCCAGACTTTCAAAATGCGATTCACTTCTTTACCAATCCTAGGGGCTCTATCTCTACTCATCATCCCCGCTCCATGTGCAACATGGCCGAATGTGGCCACGAGGGGCCAGTCCACTGAGATCCCTCCTCCACCACCCCCTGAGCCAGTTGAAATCACTGAGCTTCCCATGCCCCCCGCAATCCCGAGCGATGCCTCCGAAGGCGCCTGTACCGCGCAACACAATCCGAGGAGAACCGGATGTATCGCGCAGGCTCCCGAGCTCATGGGGGTCAGTTTCATGCCCGACGGAGATCATGTCGTTACTCAAATGACTTATGTCGGTGCCCCGGCTGCCCCTGATCCGGCCAGCATCTACACAGGTCGGCAGCTGGTCCTCGTCAAGGCCGACGGAACAACCTTTGAGAATGGGGATACATGGAAGTGTATCACTTGTGGAGTGTCAGAAGAAAACTCGTTCGGTCGGGGGGATTACTTCGACTATCCCCAAGCCTTCCGTGACGGGAAGCGTGTTCTCGCCGGCACGGACATCATAGATTGTGGCGAAGTTCACCTCGCCGACCCTCAGTGTACCGCCGACAGAGTCCACATTTATCCATTGCGCTGGAATGTCCAACCTGATGGTTCTGGTATTGGCGGATCCATGAGAGAGATCCGTTTGAATCCAGATGATGTCCATATCGGCTGGAGTCACATCGATTGGACGTCGGCGGTTCTCAGTCAGCAGGTATACATCGGTCGCCTTGTCTTCAACCCGACGCCCATAACTGGCTTTCCCCTGGCGCCACGGTACGACTTGATCAAGGTCAACCTTTTGGTTGAGCCGAGCGGGAAATCGTCTAGGACATTCAAAGACGGCCAGCTTTCTTTCAACTTTAGCGCCATCGAAGTCGGCGAGGGAAGAGGATTCAGTGGGGATGGCCTGGAGATGACCTATCTTGGAAGCCAATGGGAGTCATGCAACAACGACGTATTCGCCGTCCACTTGATTACGGGCAAAATCCGGCGGCTTACTGCCCACCCAGAGTACGTTGATCCAGTCGACATATCGCCCGATAACCAATGGCATGTTGTCGAGGACACACGAGGAACTGGTCGCCAGATGTTCGTCGCTGGCATGCGCGGTATCCCTCCTATCATCGACATCTTGACTTCCGCGGCAATCTCCTCAACGCGTAACAACGGGGAAAGACGCTTCTTTCAGCCCTGGCTCATTGATCGATACGGAGATCGCGGCTCTTACTTCGGCCAGGAGCTGAACCAGGCCAGTACCGGTACTGCGGGATCAGGAGCCTTCGATGATCCTGAGTGGAACGCCAGAGCTGACCCGAAATGGTCATTGGACGGTACGCGCATTGTGTACTTTCAACGTCAGACGGTGTCCCCCGAGTGCGGCGGCCATAACCCATTACCCTGCTACCCATCAACTGCTCAGGATGGGCGTATCGACCGTATCATGGTTGCCAATCTGACGACACGGTCACCGCAACCGCCACCTGTCGCTGCGGATATCCCCGATGTCATTCCATGGGCACAGACGTACGTGCCTGGACAGGTCACTCCAGTCCCAGCCCCTATACCTGGGGGCACCTTCATCTTGGCGGGCGGTGACCGCGGCACTGCGGCGGTGGTGCTGAGCCGGGACGGTGCAACCATCACAACCGTGTCTGTGAATTACACAAACTATTCTGACGACGGTCTCACTTTTCTGAACGGATACGAAAGCGTCACAGCCGTCCCCACACCGCCGGGCTCCAGTCCCAGTCTCAACACGCTGCTTTGGTCATCTGATATTATCCAGACTGGTGCAGTCAATGGAACCAAGAAGACAAGTCCCTGCGGGTTTTTCCTTTCCATCGACGTTCAAACCAATATTTTCAAGGCAACCGGTACCCTGACTACCACGATCGATGGGATAAGCTACTATCAGCCCGCCAATGACACCTAAAGGATTCGAGGAGCAGTAAAGTGTGGTCTGAATGTTTAACTTACCGTCTCTGGTCCAGTGGTTTCTTTTTCACATGTGCGGACAAGTGACCCGGCCATGGGGTAGAGAGTTCATAGCAAGACACCTGCACGCCCGACTATCTAAATGTTGTTAAAAATATTGCCCGATAATTACTTCTATTACAGTCCCTCACTACACGTGATCGTCATCCGAGAGCACCCTCAGCTCTACCTGAGGAAGCTTGCCAAGCAGCCACAATGTTGCTTCTGGGAATAGAGGCGCAAGATCATCCATCGGAAACACATGTAATGCCCATCACTGCAATATACTCGGCGAGCAGCGAACTAAACCGCCGGTCACGGTAGCTAGTGATTTCAAGACCAGCCGTCGTCGCGAATTGGGCACTGCTTGTATGTATGATCCAATTTGTAATAATGAGTAGCTGGGTTGTTTACTAATTGATCCAAGTCAGGGCCCCCGCCCACAGCCTACCGACTAGCATACTTTTGCGGCTGTGCGGTCGGTGACTGTGCCGCCCCTATCCAGTAATGGTATGCGGCTCCTGAAGGCACCCTCCTCAAGCCTTGGTGTCACCCCTGCTGTCCTGAATGTTGATCACGTTCCCGGCCTCGTCAATCTCCATCTTGACCTTGCGCGTGCTCGCCTTACGAGGGCTCTTGGCTTCGAAGACCTCCTTCAGCTCCTCGAGCGTCTTGCCCTTGGTCTCGACGAAGAAAAAGAAGATGCAAGCGATTTCGACGGCGATCCAGCAGATGTAGATGATGTAAAGCTTCCACTCTAGGACGCGGATACCAACACTAATGCCGAATGTGTTGGTCATGAAGGCGATGTTGAGGAAGACAAACTTGATCGCCGAGCCCTTGGCGCGGGTGCGATTGTCCAATACCTCCATGGGATAGAGCGTAGCACTTGGTGTCATGCCAGCCGCAAAGCAGACGCCAAAGGTGAAGATGAAGACGATGACCCCGTAGGAAAGGGAGGCTTGGTACTCCGCCTGGGCAGTAAAGGCCGTGAGGAGGATGTAAGATGCCAGAGCGCCTGTAAGACCGCCCATCATCATAGGGCGGCGACCAAACTTGTCAAGGAGCGTGGCGCCGACCATGGCAGAGATCCAACAGATGATGGCGTTGCAGGCATTGATCAGCAGCTGTGTGTTGGTGTTGTCGATGCCAGCCGCTTTGAGCATCCCAGGCTACGAAGACGCCGCATTGTCAGCCATTTTCAGGTGCGCCACTCTGTGCACTGGGGGCACTCACCATGAAATACGATACGACGTTGTTGCCACTCCATTGGCCGAAGAACGCCACCGCGACTACCAGCAAGATGCGGTACCGGGCCGAGCGGGTGGCTACCAGCTCGCGGTAGTCCCACCATCTCCCCGGCTCCGTATTCTGATGCTCTTCGAGGATCTGGTGGTACTGTAGTTGGACGATTGGTGCGTTGATGTCGCCATCGCCATGGTACTTGGCGAAGATAGCCAAGGCCTCTTCCGCTCGGTCGTTGCTAATCAGCCAGCGTGGAGACTCAGGGAGGAACAGGACGAGAACCATGGCAATAGAGGGGAAGGCTGCCTGAAGGACAGTAGGGAGCCGCCAGGCCCACGAAGTGGTTATGTGTCTAGTTTCGTGCACGCAGATTAGTTATCGTTCGCAGGGGGGCTTTTCGGACTTCCCCAGAGATGTATCGTCACGAAAGCGATAGCTGAGGGAAAGTAACTCACAGATTACTTCCATAGGTTACCCACCCGGCCAATATATTCCCGACCCACCAGAAGTTGTTATACCTATATGTCGCGTGGTTGTTAACTTGGAACCACACTGTCAGATCCAGGACACTTACATTCCAGCAGTAATACCACGGTAAAGCGGGTGCGCCAGCTCCACGGTGTAGGCGGGACCAGCACCGTGGGCAACAATAGCGCCGAATCCCAATACAAAGCGGCCCCCAATGAACTGACCGAGGCTGTTGGCGGTGGTCTGGACGGCGGTGCCAACGAGGATGATGCCGCACCCGATGAAGATGCAGTACCGTCTTCCCCAGACGTCGGCGATGTATGCGCAGAACGGGAAAGCACAGAGCTGAGCGAGACTGTAGATGATGAACACGATGCCGGTGGTGGCGCCGGCGCCGTCGAGACCGAAGCTTTCGTGGTAGGTGGGCATTGCGTTGATGGCGCCCATCAGGGATCCGTCTAAAGGGGCTCATTGTTAGACGGGGCCGAGTTGCATGTGGCGACGCGAGGAGGGATTGTGACGACATACCGTAACCTTGGATTGTCGAGACTAGGTAGCCGACCGTCATGACAAGATACAGGCGCAGCATGGATTTCGAGAAGATCTTGGGCTTCTGCAGGGCCGCAGCGGCCGCGAGATCAACGGAGCTGGCCTCGATCTGCGTGGTGGCCCCGATGGGTTGCTTGTCACCCGCATCGAGCTCATGCTCGTTCTCGTGAGCCTCGCCCGAGACGCCTCCATGGTGATTCTTTTTCTCGTCCGACATGGCTTGTGAGGTGGTGGCAGGCGGTCAGGGCAGCCACTATGGAAAGTCTGAGCTGTGATGCGAAGAAAGGTGGATGGTGGAGGGGAGAGCACTGGACGAGAGCGGTATCCAGCGACCTAATATAATCGGCGGGGACGCTCCGGTTCGGGCTCGTCGTCGCACCTCAACAAGTGGCGTACCGCCCATGGTCTGATGAGATCCTGGGGCATGTGCGTGGACGCTGGCCAACCTGTCATGGCCCCTTGTACGGTAGGTAGGTTGAGGATGCCTCTGCTCGGAGTCGAGGCCCTCCAAGAGGAGGCCGAAGTCACGCGATGCGGGGCCCCGGGATCGCGAGATGCGAGGTTGGCCGGATCCCCCGCGGACTCAGGAGCTCTCCACTGGATCCACTGCCCAATGCTCGCTCCACGTCGGAGAATGGGCAGGAAGCTGCCTGACCAATGAAGCAACATGCCGAGAGCGCGCGGAGACAGGACAGGGGTTTCTCCGTTGTAGCCTCCCCAAAGGCTGGGATGAGTGTGGAGTACTGCTGACTGGAATCAGCTGAGAGGGACATCTAGCCGTCGCGAAACGCTTTCCGCCATTGCACCGGTGAGAGGGCACCACGTGTGGCACCTCACCTGCTGTGTTATAGACCCACTGATCCCCGGCCGAATTCTCCGCGGAATCTAACCCCAGGGCCTTGACGATTCACCCATCCGCGGATCAACAATGTCGGCCATGCCCAGCGCCGGATCCATGCCCAGCGCCGGAAACGTTCAGAGACGATCGAGACTGAGTCGTCAGGCCTGTGACGACTGCAAGCGGAGAAAAGTCAAGTGCAACTCGGCCAGGCCATGCTCCAACTGTCAACTCTCGAGGCTGTCATGTCAGTATACGACACAGAACAGGAAGCGTGGCCCCGCGAGGGCGAGCACTCCCAGGCCGCGCTCTGGGCAAGGTCTCGTGTCCGACCTGAGCCCCGGGCCCGGGTTAGACGGGGAAATCCCCAGGGCGGCGGTGGTAGATGCGGCGACGACGAGCCCAGCGAGTCCCGCGATCCCCTTGTTAGGCCCCTTCGGACCCTCCGGCGGCATACCCTCGCCCTACGCCAGGAGCCCGACATCATCCTCTTCTGCTGCGGGTACGCGTCCATCAGACTCCGTTGTCTCGTCGGCGTCGCTCCTGGGTTTCTCGGCCACCGACCCGGCCGGCGCTTTTGCCCAAAAAATCCGGGACGACCTGCTCGCCTGCCTCCAGGCCGTCGTGTCCACCGAGCGCCCCGGAGCCATCGTCATCAACTGCATCGATCTCTTCATGCGCTACGTATTCCCTTCGACGCCAATAGTGCACGAGGCCTCCCTGCGTAGGCACGCGGTCACGTACTTCTCGGGCCCTCCCGGTCTGCCCCTTTTCGCCGGTGACGAAGAGCACGACCGCGTCGCCCGCATGAGGGAGTTCGCCCTCGTAACTGCCCTCTGCAGTACCGTGTCGGCCATGATGGGACCGTCCCTGCTCCACTATGGCCAGATGGTCGCCGCGCCCTTCTTCCACGCCTCCAGCTGTATGCTCAAGAACTACGAGGAGTACGATGTCGAGTTCCCTGACTCTTCGTCTCTCAGCATCCGCGCCCTGTTTAGCGGTGCCGCGCAGCACATCACTGGCAAGACAGGCTTCGCCGTTCACGTCTATGGCCAGGCTGCCCTGCTCGTGCTGTCGCTGCGTCTGTACGACGAGCAGGCGCTCCTCGGGGTCGAGCCCACCACGAGCGCAACCCCAGCAACCCACCGTGACCCTGTCGAGGTCCAGCTCCTGCGTCGAAACTTCTGGCATATCTACATGTCAGACAAGTCAGCCACCAGCCTAGGGACACGGCCCGCCCTCCTCCATGAGGTCATGTTTGTCAGAGGGCTCAGTGCCCATGCCCATGGGCAACCTTTCACGCCGCTACTCGAAGTAGACAACCCTCTATACATCAACTCCTTCGAAGAGCGCCTTTTAGTGGGCTGCGATCTTCTCTTCAGGCTGTGGTCTACGGGGTGTGATCTCCTTCAGAGGATCCGGGAAGCCACGGCCTCGGCAACGCCGGACGACAGAGCGTCGCTCACTTCCGCCCTTACCGAGCTACACCTGCAGTTCTTGGGCAACATGGAGGACCTGCCTCCCTGGCTTCAGCTCTCCAGTCTCGCTGCCGGAGAAGGGGGCGACGGGGACGCTGAGATATTCCAGAAGGAGTGCTTCTGGGTGCAGAGGTGCACCTTCACCATGGCCTACCACTGCCTCAGGGTCGTCATCATGCAGCGCTGCATTGAGGGCGGCTTCACGGACGTCATGGGGGTCAGGGATGATGCGCTCTCGGTGGCGGTCAAGAAGGCCGAGTTGATACAGAGTTTCGTCCAGGCCTTGGAGGATATTCCTTTCATTTATCACAAAGTCAAGGGAGAGCCGAGCGTAAGTCTGGTTGAATCCTGCACTATCATCTCCCGTGAGCATGTCTTCTTGCTAACCTGTCACCCCGGGTGCCACAGGTCCAGAGGATCCGCATTGTCGGGAGCATTCTCTTAGAGATGGTACAGAATTCCGAGCATGATGTCATCCGGGTACGCGTGATTTCATATTTCCGGCGGCTCCTTGACCTGCTCGCCAAGCTTAACTCCAAGGCATCAGAAGAGTTAAACGTCTAGCTAGCACCGACAACAGAATAGGCACCTGTGGGAAGCGAGGCGATTACTCGGCGATATCAGCACTATCAGGGCCCTCCAGTCTTCTACCATTCGTCTAGATGATAAGCCTACTTTGTTCCCCTGTCTAATCCAAGTCAATGGCAAATTCGAAATCTTCCAGCTTCAGTTTGTGCTTCTCCTCCACCGTCCCGGCCTCAATGAGGCCAGACCCGACACCCTGATGCCGCCAGTCCAGCCGGATGAAGATCTCTTCCCTGCGTTTCGCGGCTAGCTCGAACGGATGCCCGGCCGCGGCAACATCGGCAGCCTCGTAATGAGACGCAGCGAAGGAGCATCCCTCCTGGACGCCAAAGCTCGCGCGCAGCTGGCGCTCCGACGAACCACCGGAAAACTCTACCCACCGCACGTCCGTGCGGTTGCCGGATTCTTGTGGCTCCTCGTACTCAACCCACAGGTCGTCGATGGTACTCTCCCAAATCCCGAAGGCTTGGCTGTCCTTCTTGTCGACGTAGCTTTCGCCGGGTCCGCGGCCGCACCACTTGGCCTTGGCCACTCCGTGCAGTGCGGCGGAGAGGCCAATCCGGGGTACCGTCTCGGGAAGGTTGGGACCGTGAGGATAGCCCTTTACGGCCATGTTGACTCGGTCTCCCTGGAAGGTGAAGGTCGTGATCAGTGAGATACCCCACGCCTGAACGGGCGGCCCTACGCGGCCGTGAATCTGAACCGTCATTCGGCCGTCATGCTCCCTCTCCGACCACTCAACCCGCCTGACCGTGTGTAAGGTCTGGTCTACCCGACGCTGAAGCCAGTGGATCCCATGGCTCCGGCGGTCGGGCTCCGTTGTCGCCCGCCAGAGGTCCAGAACGAGAGGCTGGGCTATCGTCTCAGAGCCATCGCGAACCCAGCTTACCAGCGCCCCCCGGGTGAGATCGATTGTCCAGACGGAGGATCCCGACGAAGAAGTCATCTTGAGCGTTGTATCATCCGTCTTTTCGGCCCTCGCCCCTTGAACGGAACCGGCAGCGATTACGGAGGCCGCGAGAGCTTGCTCCAGCATCACGGCGTTGGTGGGTTCCGAGAGTCGAACCTGGTCCCAAGCAATCAAGTGCCCAGCAGGAGCCCAGGGAGAGTCCTCCCGAGTGACGAATGTCAGGTTGAGGTACGTCTCGTGAACAAATGGGCCTGACAGGCCGGGAATAACCAGCTGGAATTCGGAGTGAGGTTCGATGCCTGTTACACGGGGAGAGTCAATATGCAGCGCTCGAGTGTCGGCCTCCTCCACTTGCGCCTCACGTACCCTTGGGAAGATCAATGTCATGCTTTTCTCTATCTGGAGTTGCCTCGGAGGTCAGGCTCCAGTGGCAGCGGAGGTGATCAAGGGAGATGAAGTCATAGCGTGACTGGAGAACCGCCCTGTCGCCACTGACGCGGACCAGTTTGACCGGCTGGATTGCCTTCTGGTAGACACCAAAGCTCGGTGCTGGCTCATGTGCCGATGTACATATGCCGTTAATCATGATGGCCCTGTCGTTAGGGACATCGCCGAAGTCGCCCCCGTAGCCAAAGAAGTCCACTCCATCCGCTGTCTTCGTTCTCAGCCCCTGTGGTGATACTCATTAGCCTCCGCGCGCCCATCATGAGTCTAGAAGCTCAAATACTACTCACATTGTTGGCCCATTGCCATAGGAACCCTCCCATGCAGCGAGGATAGCGATAGAAAATGTCGAAATATTCGTCGATACAGGCGACCCCGTTGCCGCCGGCATAAGCAAACTCGCAGAGGAGATACGGCTTCGTGAAAGCCTTCTCTGACGCATTTTCCCGGACGTCAGCCAGCCCAGGATACATGATACTCAGCATGTCCATGGTTTCAGCCTCTCGATCTTGTTCATAGTGAACCGGGCGTGTGGGGTCAAGCTGCCGGACAAGGTGGTACATGTCTCTCATGTTCTGGCCAAACCAAGCCTCGTTTCCGAGGGACCATATCACAACAGATGGGTGATTACGGTCGCGATGTACGAGCTGGGCAGCGCGATCGAGGTATGCCTCCTTCCAGTCAGGGTTGTCCGTCGTAAAAGAGGCGGGGTCGTCTGCTCCAATACGATCGAAGCCGTGGCATTCGAGGTCTGCCTCGTCGATAATCCAGAGTCCCAGCTCATCTGCGAGGTCATAGAGCCGGGGATCGTTCGGATAGTGAGATGTTCGGATGGCGTTTATGCCTGCCTTCTTCATCATCCGGAGATCCTTTTCGAGGAACTCGTAGGGAACGGTGCGCCCAGAGTCTGGGTGATGCTCGTGGCGGTTAACGCCGCGGAACTTGACCGGCTTGCCGTTGACAGTGAAGATTCCATCACGAATTTCGACTGTTCGGAAGCCCACTCTGAGAGCGACGCTGAACGCTTCCGACGTCAGAACGAGCGTGTAGATGTTCGGCGTCTCCGCGGTCCAGAGAAGCGGCTTTGAGACAAGTAGGTCCAGATCCTCTGCCGGGGCGCAAGTGTCTTGCTTCTGGGTGCTGGCGACGACCGTGCCGGCAGTATCGAGCAGCTTCGCCGCGAGATCCGCTCCAGTGTTGAGTTGCACGCTCACATGCATCCTCCAATCTCCGGCGTCCGACTGGGGGTCTGGTTCCGTCCAAACGATGATGTCCCTGGGGTGCACGCGGGGAAACGCATGAAGATACACATCGCGGAAGATGCCACTGAGCCACCACTGATCCTGGTCCTCCAAGTACGTCCCGTCGCACCTCGCATACACCTCGACAGCGAGGAGGTTGGAGGCGCCATCAAGTCGGACGTAGGGAGTCACGTCGAACTCGGAAGGATTCCGCGCGCCCTGCGAGTATCCGACTTCATGGCCATTGACCCAGAGCTTGAAGGCAGAGTCGACACCTTCGAATCGAAGCCTGAGCTGGTACGAGTCATCGATACCGTCGTCGACCCGGAACGTCGTCAGATAGCGGCCGGTCTGATTGTCGTGGTAGGGCACATGAGGCGGGTCGACCGGGAACGGGTAGGGCAGGTTCGTGTACTGGGGGCGGCCCCCCAGTCCCTGGATCTGCCAGTGTCCAGGGACAGTAATGGGACTCCAGCCCGAGGCGTCATACCCTGGCTGCCAGAAGTTTCCGGGCCCCCTGAAGGGCGATGGCGAGAAGTGAAAGCTCCACGTTCCCGAGAGGCACTGGCACAGCGCCTTGGAGACATCCCGCGCCAGCGCATGTTCCTCGGTCTTGTAAAGGTAGAAATCGCTCCGAGGAGGGAGGGTATTGCGGTGGATGACTCTCAGGTTGTCCCAGTCGGGGAGTTCTGCGGGGAACATCATTTTTGGTGTAGTCGAGGTAAGAATATTATGCATATAATCTGCGTCGAGGTAGGTAACACGAGGTCTCGAGAGAACCTGGCCGAGGCCACGCAGCTATGTATGCACATGACAAAATGCCCTGACAAAAGTCGTGACTGAGAAAAGCGGGCTTTCCAAGCTTTGATATTCGATGTGGCTGATCGGGGTTGTTGGCCCGCCCGACGCAACCCCGCCCAGACATTCTGCCTCCGCGGCGAAATAGTGAATGCGAGGCTCCGCGGAGAATCTTAGGAACAGTGAATGGGATCACCCAACTCAGCCACTAGCCATCCGGAGGGTATTCAGGGCGAGAATTCCACGCAACTTTGTATGGATGGCTGATTCCCAGCGGCAGGGATCTTTGTCGATGTAGAGAGTCATCCGGCGTTTAATCCGCAATTTTGATGACAAGAGGATGCGATACCATCACTAGCAGTATTCATATCATTGGCCCTCTATTGCCCTGGGTTAAGCTCGAAATTAAACTGCTTAGAACAGGGCGAGAGCTTCCATCTCGCGAACAGCTGCCCGTTTCCTACCAGGACATGCCGTAGCAATTCGCTCGCATCTTCTGCACCGGCAGGCCATCCATGCCCACTGATCACATACGGCTCCATGAGTTTCAAAGCCTGTCGAATCCACTGCTCGGCCTTGTCGTCAGCAATCCTCCCGGCCTCGACCATCCGCCGCTTGAGATCCTCCACATGTTCCTCCCTCTCGGTCTCAAACGCAGCACGCAGCAATCCCAAGAGTATATGCGACCGCCTCGCATAGTCCAGATTGCCCAAGTCGACGCCTTCCGTCTCTTTCACAGCAACATTTGCCAAGAACGCAATCTCCTCCTCGCTCCCGAGCTCCGGATCCCACCCTCTCATCCACGCCAGCGCGCCCACCCCGCCGTCCGGCCACCCGCACCAATCCACCTCGCTCTTACGCGTCCCATCCAGATCCGGGTCGAGACGCGGTGCTTCCATCGATTCCCATAGCTCTCGCGAGTAGTGCGCTTCCCATGCCCACATATCGTAGCCTCCCTGCGCGACATGAATGCCGAATTGGTTGGGTTTCCACACCTCCGGGGAGACCGGACGGGGAGAGTAGTCTAGCTTCATGTGCTTGAGCCAGAAGCAAGCTTGAGTCTCCGAGTATGGCCGAACGCTTGGGAAATCTTTCCGTTGGCGTACGATGGTCTGCTGGAGGGTGGAGAGGGCTATCTGAGTGATGGTCTCGACGGGGAGGGTTGGCTGTCTCCAGTGAGTACGCACGACGTTATGTGCCCAGCGGGGAAGTCTCGTGAAGTGGCCGGCTCCTTTTTGTCGTGGTTGTCCGAGCGGGTCGCTCGAGTCGGGGAGGTCCTGCAAGTCGGGGAGGCGGTAGAAATAGGCCGAGGCTGCCTGCGCAAGGAGAGCCGGCGAGTAGTACTGTCTCCAGGCGTCCTGGTCGAGCAACCGGTGGTGATCAGCGTAGAATGTGTCAAACTTCTCTGCTGAGGGATATTCGCCATTGAATTGGTCGGAGGAGCGGTAGATGCCAGCTGCTATTTGGGCCAGATAAAATGTGTCCAGAGTGCTTTGATTGTCAGCCGTTCTTCGCCATGTAAGTAGCTTCGAAGAAAGCCGTACCGGTTGAATTTGAAATCTCCCTTGCCAAATGACCACCCGCGCATGTGGAGTTCATCAACAACATCGAACACTCCGTTGTCACTCATCAGGCCTTCATCCAAATAGATGAAGGCTATTCGCAACACGCGATCATGACAGTCAACCGGCATCTCCCCATTTTCGACACTGGCGCGAAAATGCCTAGCATTCATGGCTTATGATCATCGTTTGGACGTCTGAGACTGCCACCTAGGTAGGAAGAAGAAGTGACAGATGGAGAGCGGGGTCATGTTTGGAGGGACGATCATGCTGAGAGTTACCTAAGCACCTCATCGCCTCACCACGTGATCATCCATGACTGGGCTTGCTATCGTCCCCAACCTTGGAATTCAACACTGAATTCATGTTACAGTGTACCCGAGCAGGTCTGGCCACGACGGTTTGCTGGGGGTGCGGGTCAAATGTCAACTTGTCTCCGATTTGCACAAACTGCTACAATTCAACTAGGTATCTTGCTGCCGGAGGACGTCTTCACTGTGTGATAAGTCCTCCTTCCATAAATACATCTGAGAAGTTCAAGAAGCTCGAGTCCCGCGCGGCTCAAACGGCAAAGCAGCCGAGACGATGGCCATGATGATGAACATGGCCGCGCAGATGTAGAGCGGCGTGGTCGTGGTCGTGTCTCCGACCTGGGCGATGACAGCCGACAACAGGCCCATGATGCGGTTGAAGCCCACGGCGATGCCGTTGCCCGTCGTCCGATGAGCAGAAGGAAGCACTTCGGCGGTGTACGCGTATAGGGTACCGTAGTAAATGTTGATACAGACGGCTGCAGAGGAGGGTCATAGTGTCAGCACCCTGATCAGACATTTCTTGACGCGGTTGCCACGGTAAGTACAATGGGGACTTACAGATACTGGAGCTGAGCGCGAGGTTCTGCGCAGAGGTGCGGATGACGGTGTAACCGAAGAAGAACACGGCGGTCACGATAGCTCCGATGGACATGGTGTACCTGCGGCCGAGCCAGCGGACCTCGCAGAGGACGCAAGCAATGAGAGGCCCGAAGCAGGCGCACAGGTTCGTGATGGTGTAGTCGCGCCAGGTATCGGTGAACGTAGATGTGGCGTTCGGCACGCGGTTCGCCAGGAGGGATCTGGTCGATAATGAGTCAGTTCCTGAGAGTTCACTACGCATGGCGATGTGGGCATGTACTCACGGCAGGAAGATGAAGAACAAAGGGTAGGCGAGGCCAATCAGGGTCCATGAAAACCAGACCAGACCGGTCGACAGTCCGATCCTGCGGGTAGCGAAGAGACCCCTGAGATGGGTGCCGACCTCGGCGATGGCGCCCAAGACGCTGGCAGAGGTGTTTCCCTCTTCACTTGTTCCGCAGGCCAGGAGTTGCTCGTGTCGCAGCGAGCATTGCCGGCCATACTTTTGTGCCAAAGCCTGGAGGTCTGCAACGAGCTGCTCCTCCTTTCCGGAGGCAAGCATGTACTTGGGAGTCTCCTTCAGGCGGATGACGAAGACGCGGAGGAGGGACAGGACGAAGACGACGGCGCCCGAGGTGAAGAAGACCAGACGCCACCCCTTGTTGTTCTGCCACGTGCAAGAGGCTGGCTCTGTGGGATCGCAACTCCAGTCGCTGCGAGCTGTGGGCAGAGGTCGGTCAGTCAGGCTTTGGGTTGAGCACTCGGTATGGGTTACTCACAGAATATGCCCCAGGCGATGAACCCGGCCCCGGCCTGCCCGATTCCCCACCAGAAAGCCATGCAAGTGATGAGCCACTGGTACCTGGACGGGAGGTACTCGAGGAAAACGGTTGGGTCGAGGACCAGGTTCCCGCCGGCGCCGAAGCCGATGAGGGCGACGAAGAAGCCGAGAACGGGCCAGTTGGGCGCCGAGCCTGCCACAATGGCCGCCAGCGAAACGATGAAGAGCGTGATGTTGAAGGCGATCTTCCGTCCCACGAGGTCCGCGCCCAGTCCCCAGAAGAGGGCTCCGACGAAGAGGCCCGCGTAGAGCGACATGGCCAGAGCGGTCGGGTAGCCCCCGTTGCCGATCTCGGCATAGGCCTGTCCCGCCGTGATGCCGGCGAGCATGGCGACGAGGGAGTCGACTGCGTAGCCGAAGCCGCTGAGGCAGAAGAGCTTGGTGTGGAAGGGCGTCCAGCCGATCTCGTCGATGGCATCGTTGACGAGATGGATCTTGTTGCGGATGACGGGGTTGGTCTTCTCGCGCCCGAGGACGTCGTTGGAGACCTCCTCAGTGACACCCTGAGGCGACGACTGGAAGGAGCCTCTGCTGCGGCCGTCGGACCCCTTCTCGAGGGTCGACAAGTCGACCTTGTCCACGGCAGTGTCTGGTGTCACAGACATGGCGGCGGTGCGGATGTGTGTGGTGATCTGAGGTTGGAAGATGTGTACTGACAAGGTGTTCTGGAGTTGGAAAGGCCTCCGCTTGCTTAGCTCTTTGTGGCCCTGGCGAATGGGCACTGCTCGCTTCTATACTACCAATTCCAGTAACGCGAGCTGGAGGTCGGGGGGCTGGAATAACGGCAGAGTGCTTGGTGCAAGCCGGCAATGCTGCAGACGTCGTTCCCCGTCTGGATCATGTGTCTGGGAATCTGAGCTGAAAGGTGGCGGGCCGTGATGCCCGGGCCACCCACCCTGACTCGAGATCCGTGATGCTGGGCGATAGGAAGCCGCCGGACTAGGGAGCACGAGTCAGGAGTGAAACGGGGAGCTCTGCCGGCCTCCGACGTGGGGCCGGGGCAGATCCGGAGGGTGATTCAGGAGAGTGGCAACGCGGGGAAGTGCGGGGGGAGATCCAGGGGAACAGATACCCATGAGTGCAGGGGTGAATCCCCTGCATCACACATGGCTCAGATTCAACGATCATCAGCTACCTGGCATGACATGAACAAGCCCCCTATTGGGCCTTTCAACTTGTGGCAGGGTATCATCCACTCGAGCGCTGAACAGGGAGGTCCGGGATGACATGATAACAGTATCCGGGACCTGGGCAACCCTGTAACAATGACATACACATGAACTGCGGCGGGAAGACGATACTCTTGGCTTGCGAGATGAGATCCATTTTGATACTACCACTAACGACACACTTCGCCGTTGCCCATCACCAAGACAACTCGGCTTGCACCCCCGAGCACCCCGGGCCCTCGAGCCCCGCGCAGAACGCCTCCTCCTCCGCCAACTTCCCCGTCGCCGCAGCCTCGTGTACCTTGGGCGTGGCCGGCCACACCGGCCTGCCTTCCGCCTCCCTCTCCTCCATCTCCCTGTGCTCCATGACCACCCTGCGGACCACCTCCTGGAAGAAGAGCGGGCCCATCTCCTTGTCGGGGTGCAGCTGGCCGTTGGTGAAGACGCCGCCATTGAGGTTCCCCTGCGCCCCATTGCACAGCTCCTTGTCTTCCTTAAGCACCTGCTTGAAGAACCCGTCGATCCTGTCAAAGTTCTCGTCGCTCGTGTGCTTCTGCCGGAACACGTCGTACTCCATCTTGACCTTGGTGGCTGAGACGGGGACGCAGCGCATGATGTAGAAGAAATCCGGAGTCACCGTGAAGCAGGCGTTGGGGAACAGGTACTGGCTCGCCAGCTCCATCGACGAGTCCGACTTGTTCTTGTTGTAGTGAACGATCTGCCCGCCCTTGGTCTCTACGCGGTACGACGCGAGGTCCGAGACGCCGACGACGCCTGGGTGCCCCGTCGGGCAGTGGTAGCACTCGTTGTAGTTGTCCGCGAGGGTCTTCCAGTTGTAGTCGCCGTCCATCTCCCAGGTGTGGTCGAACTGGTAGTCTCCCATGAGATCGTACGCTACCAGACGCGGCTGCGTGTCAAGGCCCTCAAAGTCGGCCTCCCAGGGAATGCTCGGCTTGCCGGCCTCCAGGTTGACCCAGACGAAGCCCCTGCCATCAATGTGGGTGTGGATGGGGAAGAGGCTGTGTTGCGTCTTGTCAAAATCCGGGACGGTGTCGAAGCGAGGAGCCTTGGCTAGATTTCCCTTGAAACCGTAGGACCAGCCGTGATATTTGCAAGACAGGATAGAGGCAGTCCCAGAGCCCTCAGACACGATTGGGAACGCGCGATGGCGGCAGATGTTGTGGAAGCCGTTGATCTCGCCCTCGCGGTCCATGACGAGGAAGAAGGGGAAGCCTGCCTGCGTGAAGGAGATGTAGTCTCCTGCTTTCTGGAAGCGGACCTTGTGGGTGATCAAGATCCAGCGCTTGGAGAAAATGGCGCGTCTCTCCAGTTCGTACATGGCTGGGGAATGGTACCAAGTCGCTGGCAGCGCTCGCTTCGCATCTGAAGCCTTGGGCGCGGCCGTCGACTTCGCACCGTCTTCTCCCTTGGATAGACCCAGATAACCCCACATGGTGATAGAGATGATGAGTGGAACTGAAGTAGGTTCTTGCTGGGGCGATGGTAGTCTCGCTGAGTGAGCCTGACTCTGCGGGTTGCAGTTGATGGTTCTCGTAGTACGGCGAGGTGAACGAGTGGCGCCTGGCTCGCGGAGTTGCTGATATAGCTCAACTACTCGTGTCTCGACGAAGATACGAAGTAAATGCGGCCAGAGTCCGTGATTGCACACCAACCTGCTATTGGTCTCCGGTTATCTTGTGATCCCATGGCCTCCTGCTAGCCCCCTCACCCCTCCCGGGACTGGCCCCGTGTTCTCGAGCAGCCGGCCCGTGCTCCCCGGACCCGCCCCGGCTTGTCTCTCAAGCCACGGATTGTTCCCGGCCGGGCTTCCGCGTGGTCACCCCTCAGGGGAAGGGCGTTCTTCGCACGGCCCCAAGCTCATAACTTCTTTCTCTGTGGCAGATACCTCGAGCTTCCTGACCATCAAAGGCCAAGCCGAGCGAGAAGAGCACCACGCACACAAGTTGAACATGACCAACACATACACCTCCCGTCCCAAGGACGGATACCGCCGGCTGAGGTGTACGATCATCGGCGCTGGGTAAGTTGGACTCACGGTCTTGAGGGTTCATTCAAGACTATTCGTGGCTTGTTCTCGCTAATACCCGGTGTCGCAGTGTCTCCGGCATTCTCATGGGTAGGTTTCCTTTTTCGAGCCAGCTGCCAGGCACATCAGCCGCTTGATCTCTCAGAGCCACCGCGCTGACGGACACTAGCATACAAGCTTCGAACCTACCTCAAAGATTCGGTCGACTTTCAGATCCTCGAAAAGTCTCCAGAGCTGGGCGGTACTTGGTATGAGAACAAGTATCCCGGGTGCGCCTGTGACGTTCCCAGCCACTGCTACCAGTACTCTTTCGCGCCCAACCCCGACTGGTCAAAACTGTAGGTCCAGCCCAAAGACCAACAAGCTAAGTCTGCTGCTGACCGAGGGTTTCAGTTTCGTCTCTTCCTCGGAGATACAAAGTTACTTGAAAGGCGTGGCACGTCACTTCGACCTGGAGCGCTTCATCCGATACAACAGGAAGGTGACCTCGGCAGTCTGGTCCGCCGAAGCGGGAACCTGGACTGTCGAAGTGGAGGGCAGCTCGCCCGTCACCTGCGAGATCCTCGTCAACGCCAGCGGCATCCTGAACAACTACAAAATGCCCGACATCGAAGGCATCTCATCCTTCGCCGGACAAGTACTCCACACTGCGGCCTGGGATCCCACAATCCAGCTTGCTGGAAAGCGCATCGCCATCATTGGCTCCGGCGCGAGCGCCATCCAGGTCCTTCCCCAGGTTCAACCAGTCGCGCGGAACGTGCAGGTCTACATCCGCACGCCCTCGTGGATCTGCCAGCCTCTAGGCGTCCCGGACGGCGTAACTCCCGCGCACCGTTATACCGAAGACGAGAAGACGCTCTTCCGCCATGACCCGGAGACATATCTCCAGAGGAGGAAGGAGATCGAATCAAAGTTCAACAGCATGTACAATGTCTTTTTCAAGGCCTCGCCAGACCAGCGAGACACCCGCACGCGGTTCGAGGGACGCATGCGTGAAGTCATTCGCGATCCAGCGCTACAGGATGCTCTTATTCCCAACTTCGAGGTGGGCTGTCGTCGGGTCAGTCCGGGAGAACCGTTCCTCCGCTCTCTACAAGAGCCGAATGTCGAACCCGTAGTCCAAGGCGTCGAAAAGGTGTCGGTGGATGGGATCGTCGCGGGAGGTGTTCTGAGGAAAGCAGACGTGATCATCGCCGCAACCGGGTTCAACACGTCGTTCCGTCCGAGGTTCCCGATCGTAGGAATCGACGGACAGGACCTGCGGGAGACCTGGAAAGATTCGGCCACTTCATACATGGGAATCGGGGTGGCCGGATTCCCAAACTATCTCATCTTCCTGGGCCCAAACACACCTATTTCTAACGGCAGTGCACTAGGTATGTGCTCTCGAACTAATGCGTACAACTGAGACTGACAGACAGCAGGGCCCATTGAGGCGACGAGCGACTACTTCATCCGCCTCTTGCGGAAGATGGTCCGGCAACAGGCCAAGTCTTTCACCGTCAGGCCCGAGTGCCAGGCCGACTTTGACTCGCACACGCAGGCGCTGATGCAGGACATGGTGTGGACTGGAACATGCCGCAGTTGGTGTAAGTCCCGTCCCATCTCCCTATCTCACACATCGTGACCATTGCTAAAATAAACGATCAGTCAAGCAGGGTCCCACTGGGAAGGTCACCGCTCTCTGGCCGGGAAGCTCTCTCCACTACCTGCAGGTGCTCGCCGAGGACAGATGGGAGGATTACCAGTGGGAATATGAGCGTGAGCGCTACGCCTACTGGGGCAGCGGGTTTTCCTGGATCGAGGACCCCGAGGGCGACCCCATGGGCGTGGAGACAAGCGAGAGTTGGAAAATGTCGACTGTCCCGCGCCCCGGGGCGGATTTGGCCTTTTATCTGGTTGAGAGCGAGCCGCTGCCCAGGAGCGTGCTGCCGGAGCCCGGGTCGCAAGTCTTGCCTCTTGGGGGTCACGCTGGCACACTTGGGCACAAAGACAATAGACTTGCAGTGTCGGTAACCGAAGATCGGTCGTCAACCACTGTGACTGTCCAAGTCAGTTAGTTAATCGAGAAGCTAGATATCCTTATTCATGGACTTGGTTCACGTTTATGACATGCTCGTAGATGCTCAAGAGATTTTGAGGTTCGTACAGTTCGGCCTGGTTGATAGATGATTCATCCAAGCTGCATGTTCATCCATCCATCGATGGCCCGTCCAAAGTCGTCTGCTTGGAAGGACATGCCCTCGAGGTCATTCTCCAGGACAAGGCTTCCACCATATTGGTCAGTAGCGCACCAATCGCGGGCGCCATCAGCGTCTCGGGTGACATTGCCCGGGACTGAGCTTCCAAACGAGGTTCCAAGTGCCGCGGCAGCCCCCATCATCTGTGAGGGGCTGATGTGAGAGGGGCTGATGTGAGAGGGGCTGATGTGCGAGGGCGAGACGTATTCGGGAGGATATAGAGGCGTCTTTTTGGCTTTGTTCCTGCTGTGTCCCTCGATGCCGGCGGAACCAACTAGCCCGTAATCAACCGCGCCGTTTTCGTAGTCACTGTCTGGGGCAGTCGCGGCCGAGACGAGGTTGTCGCCAAAGATGGACCGGTCCCGCGCGGCATCAGGCTGGCCCGCCCTCTCCTGGATGAGGATGTTCCGTAGAAGGCTGGCGTCGATCGACCGCGGGCGTTGTGATCTCTCTGAAGACCTCGCGCCAGCAGTTGGCATCTCGATGACGCTCTCTTTGAGTGCCTCGAGATTATCGGCCTGTTTGACGTAGTCAGTACTTGGGTGGGTCTTATTGGCTCAACAGGAGCACCCACCATGGTTGATACGTGTGGCCACATGGTACCCATGGAGCGCAAAAAGCGTAGGCTCGTCTGGAATCCGGCCAAAGACCTCTCGCGCAAGTCAGTTTCTGGAACGAAACTATGTTGCAAGTGTATGGTTGCCACAATGGCAACGCAGTGTGCCAAGGTCGGGTCGGAGATGAGGAATTGTCTCTCCTCGAGGAGGTTGACAAAATACGTGATCCATGAGCTTTGACGACTGATGAGCTTGAAAGACTGGTGAATAAAGGTCTGGGGCAGAGTTTGGCGAAAGTTGCGTAACCGCAAAGAGAGCAAGTAAGGGTGGTTGAGGAGGCATAAGACGCCGCCATATACAAATTGTACGAACAACCAGGGGCCCCAATAATTTCGATTCCCTTGCAGCTCGTCCGGGCTTTTCTCCAGAAAGTGGGAGGCGGCGAAGCGGTACTTAATTGGCATGCTGCATTCGATGTCGAAGACCTTTTGCGTGATGACAGAGTAATCAGAGAGGGGGTGCCATGGAGGCGGCGCGTCCCGGGCAACATGTGAAGCGGCGTAGACTCGGGCCATGTGCCATGCCTCGCTCATCTGCCCTATGCAGGCGGCGAGGTCCTTTTCGCGGCTAAGCTGCGGTGTAGGGGACGGGCACCACTTGACCATGGCCGGGCCCTCGAGGTTCGAGCCAGGGAGGATGGAGCCGTGGAGATTCAGCAGCAGCAGGATGGTCTCCTTGCAATCGGCGAACTCTTGTGCATCTCCGAGAGTGAAGTCGGCGGGGACGCTGTCGGCCAAATTGTTGGCGAGGGCCAACTCGGCGCCCGCGCGAACTGTCTGGCCATTGGCAAGATCACTCATACTGAGGAGACAGAGGGCCTGAATGGTTGCCAGGTTGACTCGTCCATCTCCCACTCGTTCCATTACGAGTGTCCGTGACTGCCGCGCAAGAGCCCGTATCCTCTGCTTCCCTGAAGCCGTCAACGCACCAGGCGGGAACCTCAGACACAGCGCCCTGATGGCGAGAAGAACCTGTGGATCGCGGGATTCGATGGTCTGGAGGAAGTTGGACTTGTCGAAGAGCCGAACGGGCTGACAATGGGCCCAGATAAGATACAACCTTGCTGCCTCGTGTGCTTCGGTTTGTGGGATATCAATATCTCCGCCGATGCTCGTTCGAAAGGAGTCACGTCTATCAGATCTCGTCTGTGACGGCTCAGAGGCTGCGTGATGTCTGGGGGTTGGTGTCCGGACTGGGGATGGGCGTTGTTGGGAAGCCGTGACGGGAGACCTTGGCAGCAATCGCTCCAAGACCTGGTCAAGCTTTCCTTCAAGATTTGAAATGCGATCCTCCTGCGATGGGATCAGCCAATGCGTGGTTCCAAGAGGCCGGACGTCAGTGAGATGTGGGAATTGTGAATTTACCATTCTCCGGCCCGTAGTACCGTTGCCAGCATCCTGCTCGTCGGCGTAGTCGCAGGGCTGCCCCAGACGGTCGCAGTACGAGCACGATGGTCTTTCTCCCGGACATCGGGACTTTTTGCGACTGTATTGTAGATCAGCATCCTCAACTCGGCCGTATGTAAGTCCATGGCACGAACCGGCACGGCTCACAGGCCTGGCGGGCGCGCTTCGCTGGGCGCGAGTCATCCATTGCGTCCGGCTGCAAGTATACGAATCTCAACTCAGGAGAAACCCGAGTCAGATACTTTGTGGCCGAAGACAAGAGGCATTCGTGATGATGAGTGGGTGTAGATGAATGCGAAGTAAGGTGCAATACTGGGGGATGTGGTCGAGATGCAGTGTAGCATCAGGAAAACATCACGAGATGCCGCGCTGCCAGGTCATACTAGTCGCTGCTTCCCCGCAAAGATAAGCCCGGGGCCACTAAACCTGGAGCGGCTAGGAGGGGAGCTAGTGAAGATTGTGAACTTTCCAGGCTCCATGCTCCCCATCCAAGGTCTCACACCAGTAAGGTACAAGTAATATGTAAGAAACTGTACGGTTTCCTAGAATCTGTCCCTAGCAGAGAGATAGTTGGTGGGAAATTTGGACAGGCTCATCTCAGCGACGGGAAACAAGTGGTACTTGGTTGACTGCTCAATAACGCATCATCACTTGGCTCCTTATGATGGGGAGCAAACACGCACATGAGATCCCAGCCGGGACATGCGTACAGCGCGGGATACCTGGGGCCGCGTAGATAAAGGATCTCATGTGATAGATCAATCCAAATCGACAACAACAGTCGATACCGAATGCCGAATCATCATTGACCTTGTGCCAAGCCGTGATAAGAGATGCTCGAGCTTCGAATCGTGAAGGAGAACTGAGCCGACCAGACCGGGATACTGGCCGAAGACGGAGCTGCACCGGCTGTGGGCCCGGCCCGTCCTCCCCGCCCGCCCCGCCCTCCCCCTTCAGCACGACATTCATGCACGACTGGATGTCATGTTGCCTTCACATGGGCATCCAGCTACCTAGCCTACTGAGCGACACAACGCCTCGACCTGATTTTTTTTTCTTTCCCCGGATCTCCCTAAAATCAGTCGCATCGTCCTCAGCAAGGCCTCGACAGCAACCATGTCCAAGTCAGACAGCATCCTGATCGTGGGGGCAGGCGTCTTCGGCCTCTCCACGGCCTATGAGCTCACAAAGCGCGGATACACCAATGTCACAGTCGTCGATCGCTATCTGCCTCCGGTCGCCGACGGGAGCAGCGTCGACATCTCACGCGTCATCCGCACAGACTACGCGGACCCTCTCTACGCCAAGATGGGCCGCGAGGCCCTCAAAGGCTGGCAGACCGAGTATGCGGCCCACTACCACGAGTCGGGCTTCGTGATGCTGGCCCAAAGGGACGGCGGCCACCCCTATCTGGACAAGATCAGGGACGTCAGCAAGTCCCTCGGCGTGCCTCTTCACGAGTTCGACGACGCCCGCGAAGTGGGTGGGCTGTACCCTGCCTTCAGTTCACGGACGGACGGACTTCGTGCCTGCGTGAACGACGCTGGCGGCTGGGCTGATGCCGAGTCTGCGATACGGCAGCTCGCGGTGAGCTGCAGCTCGGCCGGGGTGGGCTTCGTCACGGGGCGCGCGGGAACGGTGACATCTCTCCGACGTGGTGCCGGAGGGGTTGTGAACGGCGTAAACGTCCTCTCCGGGGGCTCGATCGCTGCGGACCACGTCATCCTCTCCACAGGCGCGTGGACAAACCGCCTCATTGGCATCGAGCACACGGCATCGGCCTCCGGGCAGCCCGTCGGCTTCATCCAGCTCACCCCCGAGGAAGCGGACCAGCTGCGCGGCTTGCCCGTAATTATCAACTTCAACTCGGGCGTCTTCGTCTTCCCAGTCACGCCGGGATCGAATATCCTCAAGGTCGCACGGCACTCGTACGGCTTTGCGACGGAGGTCAAGCTCGAAGAGGGCGAGAGGGCCGGCAAGACGGTGTCCTCGCCGAAGCGAGACTCCAACGGCGCAGCATCGTCGTTCCTCCCTGATGAAGCGGACAAGGCCTTGCGAGAGGGCTTGTCGCAGCTGGTCCCCGAGTTTGGATCTCACCCATGGTCGCGGAGGCGGCTGTGCTGGTACACGGACACGCCCGAGGGCGATTTCATCGTAGACGCACACCCATCGCTCAAGGGACTCTTCGTGGCTGCGGGCGGGGCCGGACAGTAAGTCTCTCACACATATCTGGTTGATTTGGGTCTCGCTAACGCATTCTACCACAAATCCAGTGCTTTCAAGTTCCTACCGGTCCTTGGAAAGTACATTGTTGACTGCTTCGAGAACAAGGCGCCAAAGGAGGTTCGCCATCAATGGAGACTCAGAAAGCCGGAAGGAGACGGGTCGGCGGCGATGAAGCCTGGAGATGGGAGCCGCGGCGGGCCGCCGTTGAGGGTACTTTCGCGCCTTGAGCAGGCGAAGCTGTAGATCTGAATTGCTGTCAATACTCGTCCGGTCCATGGCCATGGGTGAAACGACCTTGAGAAGATATCATACTATGCTGGGTCGATTCAAGGGGCAGCCCATGGCACAAGTAGATCGTGAGCTCGCATTAGAGATGAGATGACGAATCAATGAAATGATGCTCTGTCCTGCCTATACAAGTGGCCTATAACTTGGCCAGCGGCCTCCTTGCGTTCCACAACTGCATCAACGGCCCGGTCTTGCCGTACACGGGATCCGCCACCGGCATGCCGACCTGCTCGATCACATCGCGGAACGAATCGGCAGGGTTCTTTCCGAACTCGTTCCTCCACCGTGGACAGCCCTGATACCGTCGCATACACCGGTTAACAGATGTCGTTGGAGTCATCGCAGACACATCGACACGCACCTTGGGGTATACGCCAATATAGCGGTAATCGCTTGAACTTTCCAGCGAAGAGTGCGCCGTGCCAGCCGGCAGGACAATGACATCCCCGGCAGCAACATCGATCCTTGCGCCTTGACCCGCCTCGATCTGACCGATGAGCAGGGTTGACGTTCCTTGGAAGATACCGTAACACTCATGGCTGTTGGGATGAAAGTGGCGGAGATCGATGTGTCCCCATGTTCCCTATCCTCACGGGCGTCACTCATCATGCCCCCTCGACAGTGTAAGGAAGAGGAGGGGAGGGCGTAATCTGCTTACCCTGTGCTCCCACTCGTTCGCGGTGAGGAAGTCGATGGCCGACTTCTCGGTCAAGGGCTGGGGAAGTACGTTCCGGTAATGTAGGATGGGCAACCTGCTGTTCGGTGCATCCGCCGTGGGCGTTAATAGATGGCAGCTCACGCTTTGGGACATTTTCACGGTTGGGTGTCGTATTCCAGGAATCCGGTTAGGTAGCTCGTCGCAATGGCGTCGCGCTGAATATCTTACTTGCTACACTTACGACTGCACTCCTCTTCGTGAATACTTGATAACGCCAGCTGGCAGGGCTATGATATTGGCGGTTGGGGGGTCATCAAGGGCGGCCCGCTCCTCCCCGCCTCCGGTCCGGCATGCTCCCCGCCCGCTCGTTCATGTGAATCAGCTCCGCTCGCTCCCCGACTGCCACTGATTCCTTGCAACTCGCCCGAGTGGTGGCCGGGTGTTGTGGAACAGTTGTTCAACTCTTGGGCTCCGATACTAAGTAAAGGAGCGGGCCGCGCGGCATGCATCTCCTTTGGATATGGTTCGTACCAGGCGCTCCCTTTGACGTGCGGGCCACAGGACACCCCCTGTCGTCGACGTATCCAGTCGTCACCTATACCTTGTAAACACGAGATCGTCTTTCTGCTTACGCGTAGCAGCTTGTCTTGCTTGTTCAAGATGATGATCCCGCCGCTTATCGCCTCCACGAGATGGCCTTGCGCTGGCCGATTAGTTGAACGGTGACGACAAGATTATCCAGACTTTGAGCCCGGCATCGCGTAGTATGGGGAGCTAAAGTCCCATCGCATATCCTCCCATGTACTTCGCGTCATTATAGCGGCTCTTGCGCTACTCTCTGGAGTTCGAAACACTGGGCCCGACGCTCCAAACAATGCACGTTGTGTAGAACTTTGGTTCATGCAGGACCATCGCGTCGGGCCCGTCGTGATTTATTGCTTACGTGACGCCATCACGAGAACATCCGATCGGAGGCAGGACAGGGCTGTAGCCTTGTGGACCCGGTCGCCTGGGAGAGTTATAAACCCGGGCGGGCTTTCGTCATCGTCGACGCCCACAGCCTGGTGCTTCTGACGCTTTGCTTCACTGGCAAGTAGATCTCGGCTTCCCGGCAGACATGGCTACAGAACTTCGCGGCCGGGCCCTCGTGGCCCTCATCCTCGTAACATGTGGCGTTGACTTTTTACTCTTCGGTGTAAGTGCTGTGCCCACCTCGCTGCCTTGACGCTGACCGAGGACCCTGCTGACCCTGACCAGTATGATCAAGGTTCGAGACATGTCCCTTGCATCAAGACCTCAAGATGTCTAGCTGACAATAATCCCAATCGCACAGGCCTTTTCGGTGGTATTCTTGGCGGTAGCAGATTTCAAGCCATGCTCGGACATCGTAAGTACGCGTCTGAACGAACACGCCTCGGCAGACCCCAGAAGCAGAGTGGTGTGGTTGACTTCCCTAGCGAGTCCGACGATGAGTGGCCTCGTCACCGCCATCTTCGACATCGGATGCGCTCTCGGTGCGACTGCCTCATTCTTCTTCGGCGAGACACTCGGGCGCAAACGCTCCATTATCTACGCCAACGTCATAGGTTAGTTTCGAGCATCCATCGTTGTCTCATCACACAACGGCTCAAATACTCGTGTCTAGTCATCATCGGCGCAGTGATTCAAGCAGCCTCCTACTCTTACGCTCAAATGTGAGTCTCTGTCCGCTAGCATATCAAATTGGTTGACAATGTCCTCAGGTTCGTTGCTCGCATCATCGGTGGCGTAGGAATCGGTCTCAGCACTGTCGCCGTTCCCATCCTTCAAGCCGAGACGCTCCCGGCTCGTAACCGTGGCTCGCTTCTCGTGGTGCAATCCTTCCTGATTCCTGCCGGCATTGCCATCTCGTGCTGGCTGTGCCTGGCAACACTCTTTGCTCATAGCTCCCTCCAGTGGAGACTCCCGGTATGTGTATTCGCGCTTCTCCATGCCGTTCCCGCGTCGACAACGAGAACGATCATTGGCTAATCTTTTCATTTTGAAATAGGTCGCCTGCCAAATCCCCTTCTCCGGCGTTGTTCTGGTCCTCTGCATCTGGCTGCCTGAGAGCCCAAGATGGCTGGCCAAGGCCGGCCGGATCGAAGAGGCACGCCACACCATCTCTCGGATCCTCGACAAGCCCCAAACCGACGAGCAAGTCGAGGCAGAGCTCAGCGAGATCCTGAAATTCATCGGAATCGAGGAGAAGGCTGGCGAGGCATCCTGGTCGGAGGTGTTCCGGAACGACACGAAGTTCCGCAACCTTCACCGCGTGCTGCTGGGCATGGGACCATTCTTAATCAACCAGTGGTCTGGAATCAACACACTGACCTAGTAAGCACCCATCAGACCATCCAATATGTTTCTGGCTGACTCTTGGTGCTTCTCAACAGTTATCTCGGCTACATTCTTCAGACATACCTGGGTTACAGCCCCCTCATGGCGACCATCCTTGCCGGCGTGGCCTTCACTCAGTGTGCCCTGATGGCGATCCCACCATACTTTTTCATTGATCGCATTGGTCGGCGAGTCACGATCATCATCTCCTCCGCTGGGTGCGCCATCTGTCTCTTCATCATCGCCGGCGGTCTCCAGGTCGAACGCGCCGCAGATGCAGCTGCAGCCGTCGCATTCATGTTCCTGTACCTCGACTGCTACGTGCTGGGGTTCCTACCCGTATCATGGTCGTATTCTGCTGAGATTCAGCCGTTGCGAGTCCGGAACAAGACGACGGCGGTCGGCGTCTTCAGCCACTGGGTGAGTAACCGAGCCAGTGACAGCACCTGGCATTATCATGGGAGACCGACTAACTATTTCCACAGATCAGCAACTTTGTCGTCGTCTTGGTGACACCTATCGGCTTCTCGAACATTGGCGGGAACTTCTTCTGGATCTGGGCTGTCGTCTGCGCACTCTTCGTCCCGATAGCCTACCTCTTCGGCGTGGAAACCTCTGGCCGGACGTTGGAGCAGGTCGATCAGCTTTTCTTCGACAACCCAAGGGTTCTCATGGGACTGGACCCTGTCAGTCGACAGATCTTCCGACCCAAGCCCGAGGATGGCGAGACGCAGGTTTCGACGGTCGCCGCCGATCATATACCACCAACGGTGGCCATCGTGTCAAAGTCTGGGTAAATTCATTCCCGGTCGCCCTGGAGAAGGCCAGCGGGTAAGGTAGGTGATCACGCCGCTGTGCCGTCACCTTCCCGTCACCCAGCTGTGATGCCAGGGCCATTCTTGACGGGTGTCGACACATCAGGGGATACAATCGGTATGACAGACTTATACCGCAGCAGGAGGGTTGTGAATCAATGTGTCATGCTTGTCTTGAATGCTCTATAAATACAGTGGGATGAAATAAGGTACTAACACATCGTATACTCGTTGAAACGCCAATGCTACCGGGAAGACGCCCCCGAACTTTGGCCCTCCACGTCTACCACACCTTGCACTCTGGTTCCTTCTTCTTGCACTTCCACGCCTCGCCGAATCCCTCCGAGTTGCGGGACGTGAGCCTGGAGCGCGCGAAGCCCGGCGAGTGGAACTGCGACTCGACCTCGCTCACGATCGCCTCCTCGGTCGGGGCGTTGCACCACGTCTGTCCAAAGGCGATGAAGAAGACCTGCTCCAGGCTGAAGTTTTCCAGCCCCGGCAGGGCCTGCTGGGTGGTGTTCGTGCGAGCGCACTCGTCCAGGGTCAGCTTCCACGCCTCGTAGGCGATGCTCAGGCCGCCCTGGTCCGCGATGTTCTCCGAGAGCGTCTGCGTGCCGTTGATCTTGAGGGTACTGTTCGTCTCGGGGTCGCGCACGACCGTGCCGTCGGGCAGGTTGACGGGGAGGCTGCCGTACTGCTCGACGATGCACTGCGCGCGCTCGTCGTACGCCGCGACGCTGTCCTCGGAGAGCCATGTCTCGAACTTGCGCTCGTTGGTGATGAGCATGCCGACGTCGTCGAAGTTGTGCACGATCTCGTGCGCCGCGATGTAGGCGTAGCGCGCGTACAGCATGTACTCAGGCAGGCCAGGCGCCCAGTGGGGGAAGATGGTCATGGACGAGGGCATCATGATCATGTTCTTCTCGCGACCGGCGCGCGCGTTCATGTCGTACGAGCGGACGCCCAGCCCGAGCCACTCGAGGCGGTTGGTGGGCTCCGGGAGCGTCTGGTTGAAGGCCTTGTTGACGAACCACTGGCGGACAGATAGGGCGTTGGCCGCGTACGAGTCGGTGATGTTCACGCCGTCGTAGTAGGCCTTGAGCGAGGTGGCGTTGCCCGCATCGGGGTTCTCCTCCGGGAAGCCCACGTTCAGCTGGACGTCGCGGGCCTTTTTCAGGACCAGCTCCCTCGACTCGTCGCTCAGCCAGGTCGATGCGTTGACGCGCTTGACGAAGACGTCCCTGACGGCCTCGGTGGCGGAGATGGCAGCCTTGTGGTGCTCCTTGGTGTAATACTTGTCCGAGAAGAACTTGCTCATGATCCAGGGGAGGGTCTGATCCAGGTGGTTGTAGCAGGTGGTAAAAGGGTCTCCAGCAGATCCCTCAGCGGAAACACTAGACCCGGCGATGAATTGCGCGTAGTTCTCGAGAATGCGAAGAATCATAAAGGCCTGCAGGACGGTCTTGGGGGTGTTTGCGACGACCTCCGAGACGAATGGGTAGACATCTTTGTACGGGAGCGCCATGCGGTCGGCCTCGTAGCCTTCGGGGGTCAAGTGGTTGATGACCTTGTCGAGGACCAGTGCTGGGGCGCTCTCGGCCGCTTCGGCGACGGTCGTAGACTCCCAGAGGCCCTGCATTTGCATCGAGGTGTTGAATTCCAAGAACCCGGAGAGAACCTCGACAGCAGCAAGCGACTCGATCATGGTCAGGAGGCCCTCGAATAGCTCGGGAACGGCCTGCTGGCCCTCCTTAGTCGGCATGAAGGGGAGCAGCGCGTCTGGAATCGACGAGTTGCTGTTTGCATACTCCATGAACAGCTGCGGCGATGTCGGCGGCAGATGCATGTCGATCCGGTACAGCCACGAGTGACTGAAGCCCGGCACGATGGTGTCCGGGTTCTCCATGTCCTGGAAGGTGAAGAAGTCTCCAAAGAGGGGAACGCCGATCGTGGCGAGGTACGCGGTGGCCGCGGCAAAGTCGTCGAGGTCGTCTTCGGTCATGGTCTCGTTGGACGCGTATCCGTCGTCGCCGAGAGGGAAGAGCTCGGTCACCCTGGCCACCATCTCTGCGACTAGGGGCGTGCCGGTCTCGTTGTGTGCGTTCACATCCATGCAAGCGCCTAGGCTCTTGACCAGCATCTCGTAGATCTCCTCGTCGTCGTCGGTCTCAAGGACCGGCGGTTCCTTGGTGAGCATGGTGTTGATGAAGGCCCTGTTGGCGATGGCAACGCGGCCAAACACGCTGGGCATCTCCTCGGCGGGGAAGCGAGAGGGGAAGCCGCCGCAGGTGACTTAACATTCTGTCAGTAGCTACTCTTTGGGAGTAAAGGGGGAGACATACAGTCATCGAACCGCTCGCAGGGGTCGATCTCGTCGTAGTTGGGGTGCAGGTTGTGCAGGATCTCGGCCGCCGCCGTCACGCACTGGGGCGTTAAGCACACGTCTGAGGTCACCATTTTGCTGGAGTCGAGGATGATTCTGTTTGTTGTAGAGTCTGGCGGGATGTGCCTCGGTGACTGCTCCTCGAGATTCCTCCCGACAGTACGGCACAGAGATGCGCCGTCTTCTTATACCGCTCGACAGCATCAGCACCCAAGCCCCCAAGCACCCGCACGACGTCAACAAGCTGGCAGTGACCCGACCAAGCCTTGCAGCAGCAAGGCAACAGCAAGGCTCAGGCCGGGGCCCCACGGGCCAAGACGGCAGCGCGTCGTGGCAGTGTGCGCGCGCGGTAGTAGTGAACGCATTGTGCATCGCGCGTATGCAGTGAGCCGACCATCCAGGGGGTACGTCAGGGGCTCCATCCTCGTGGGTGCTCAAGCTTGTCACTCGTCAGCCCTGCCCGGCCGTTTCCCCACGATGATGCAGGTCGGCGATCTTTGGGGGCCGGCTTGGCCGACGGCCGGGTGGGCTTCCAAGGTTTTCAGCTCGGCCCGCTGATCCTCCAGCGATTCATCCCCCAAAGGGGAAATCAAAGGATGGGTGCAACCCGCGTATAGGGCGACAAGCGGGCCACCAACGAGGCGGTGTTGACGGTGTCGCCCAGAAGCGGTCATGTTAGTCGGGCGACAACCCACTGGCCGGAGATATTTGTTGGTGACATCCTGGCCCAGGCTGCCGGGACGGACGTAGATCGGCCAGAAATAACTCCCGCGAACATTCCGAATGGGGCAGGCAGATCAACACGGGGAGCATTCCAGTTGCGAGACAATGTGCATTGTACGGGAGAACGTAATTCAATGGGGTCAAGTCAATCTTTTCCAAATGACCTATGTATCCATAGTTGAATGAGACTCGATCAATATACGGGCTATGGAAAGTTTCCAAACGGTAGACGGACCTCAGCCGTCGGTAATCAAGATGTCAAAATCGGAGGGTCTGCCATTTTAACAGCTGGAGCGGACGTTGGAGGTGGTGCAAGAAGAGCCGTCGGGGCCAGTGCCAATCTTGGGCGAGGTGCCACCGCCAGAGACGCCGTTGTGGCGGTCGCACCACTTGCTCTGGTTCTGGCACGAGTTGCTGATGCGGCAGGTGTCGCCGTAGTTGACGTTGATGGCGCACAGAGGGCCGCCGCTGACGCCGATCACGTTGTTGAAGGTGACATGGCGAGGGCCTCCGTTGTTGCTGCAGTTGCCGCAGTTGCGGATGATCTTGCCGTAGTCGCGGGCGTAGAAGTTGCTGATGGCGACGGTTCCGCGGCCGTTGAACTGGAAGATCTTGTCCGCGGCATTGAAGGCGCCGCCGCCGATGACCTGCGAAGTGCCGCTGGTGTGCTTGAAGGTCGCGGCGTCCTCGCAGACATCAGTCCACCATACGTTCCTCAGAGTGCTACGAAGGGAGTAAGTGTCTGTCCAGAAGCCACAACAAGGGGGTGGTGGTTGAAACGTACCAGGTGCCACGGCAGTGCACGCCCTCGGCGGAGCTGGCGCCGATGATAACGTTGGACAGCGTCGCACCAGGCTCGAGGATAAACATGGCATCCTTCTCTCCGGTCTCAGTCTGCTCCTGGCAGACACGAGCTGGTTCCTAGTCAGTATTGATTCTTATCCGGAGACTCGGGAAGGCATCGAGCACATACGGTTTCTCTCAAATCGCCTCATTCCACCGTCGTAGCTGCTGGGAACGAGAATGGCGGCGCTGGTGGAGGAGACACCGGCAGACTGGGGAAGGGTTGTGGTGACACTGCCGCCGGTCGGGGGAGTAGGAGGAGGGTTGGGAGTAGGAGGGTTGTTGGTCGGGGGCGGGCTGCTACCGCAAGGGAGGCACTGGCTGTACCACTCGTTGGACCGGGTGCAGCACGCACCCGAGACGCAAGTAGTCGAGCCGGAGTAGCCGTTTCTGCAAGTTCAACTGTCAGTGCTTTGGTCTTTCCGTCAGGCATCACTTCTGCTTACCCGCCGCATTGTCCCCAGACGGCCACCTGGGCGCTTGCAACGGCGGCCAAGCCAGAGAGGGCGAGAGCGAGAGTGATCTTCATGGTGAGAGAAGATTCAGGATGGGCAGTATGAATGGTCTGTGGTCTGATCTGATGAGGACTCTGAGCTCAAGTGGTAATGATCTCCGGGGCGGGCATTTTCGAGCATATTTATATTCCGAGATCCTCGCCCCCGGCACCTGCGAGACTGCCGCCTGCTGGTCGACAGTCTGGTACCAGGATCTCGGTAGCCATGCGGACATCGGACCAAGATTCGAGGGATCTTGAGACCGCCCACGCCCGCTCTACCATGGAGCAGACGGCGGAAGACGTCCCGCAACCTCGAATGGTAGGGTCAGCTCCGCCAGTGATATCCCCAAAGCCGCGGATGCGACCATGGCTTTACATGTTTTGGGTATGCCAAGTGTGGCTGTACTGCTCCTCTGGACAGGGTTTGGTGGAATTGCTCGACCCTTGGCCGATGCTTGATTAAAGATCCGGTCCGGGGTTCATATAGACGGATCGAGCCAATCGTGGCTTGTCTCCCCGCTCCGGGCTAAGCTTTATCGAGGATGTCGACGTCGGTTTCCAGCCTCCGGGTGCCCTGAACGAGACAAACAATTTTCTTCGGGTTACATCGCGATACCGGAATGAAGCGTTTACATAGATTCAGCCCCTGTTCAGGTCCTAAGAGCCTGGGGAACCCGTAGGCGCGTCTCCGCGGTCGGATTGATCCATAGACGGGTTTGGGTTGCTGTCTGGGGATTCTGTGAAAGTACCGAGATACCTCGGCTATGGATATCTGTATAAGCGCCCTGTGATTCGTGTGGCTTCAAATATCGCATGTCACAGAATAAAGGAATTCATATAGAGCCGGAGAAATTTGCCATGAATGAGCATCCATGATTGGGACTTGTGTGTGATCCCGACTCAAGTGAGCATCGCGCCATGATGATTGAATCGCGTGTATCCAGGAAGCAAGAGCAAGGAGATAGTAACGTTAGCAGTCGTCCATTAAGGGTGCCCAGGTTCGATACATTTAGATTTTGTGAGCCTCGACTCTGGGTCCTCGCTGCCCGCACCGATATTCGGGATGCAAATTTTCCTCTAATCATTCTGGATGCGCCCTCCAAGTGGCAAATCTCAAGAAGCCAGTTCAGTTTAAAAGTTCTCATCAGAAAGGGAAATCTTGCGAGCAATTCCCTATGTTATCTTCCGGGGCCATTACCCTCCCTCGCCAACCCCGGTGCCTTGTCGCCCCAGTGCCCACAAAGCAGCCCAAAGACTTTATCTGGTACTTGACAAGAAGGAGGGCACGGCCCAAACATTGCGGCGCCTCGCGGATCTCTTCCTGTTAAAGACCTTGCAGGTACCGGCCTTCTGAACTGTGTCGACTGCCTCAGGAGCTGTCTGATGCCTGGGAAGACCGCATTGCAGAATTCTGGGCTATGGGCATCTGCCACTGATGCCACTGTCTTTGGAAACATGGTATATGTTACCCAAGGGAATTTTGGCGCCCTGAGACGAGTTTGCCAGAGCCTAGTCATTATCAAGTGTCACGGATTCTATTATTTCACCGTGATATCTTCAGCCTCAGAAGCATACAAGGGCGCTGTAAGAATGGTGGTATGTATTCATCAATGGTCCTTTGTAAAGGAGACGGCAAACCGCTTTTCTACTTCACGTACTTAGTGACGAGATATGTGAGGTCATCCAATGCCTGCTGCCTCGTCTGGGCGCCCGGGAAGTGGGCGGAATTCATGAGCAAAATGTCGGAGCAGTAGAGGCGGTTGCGGTCGTCCGCCTCGGCCCTCGGCTCGCTCGGGGGGTAATGCTGGAAGTACTCCCTGCGATACCTCTCATCCTTCATCTGATGGTAGTCAACACGCCAAATGCCCAGCTCCTTCTCGTGATGGGCGTAGTAGGAGCAGGCGTCGAAGAGATATATCTCATCCGTCTCCTCGTCAGTCCCAATGTTGGACTCCCAGAGATCGCCATGGATGAGGCACGGCTTGATGGAGCGGCCATCGGAGGACAAGGGGTCGAGGAGGCGCGGGATGAGGCGGTCGAGGACGAGACGCATGACGTCGTCGAGCTCCTTCCAAAAACCGTTGACCTTAACGTCGAGCTCGTACGTCTCACGCATCAGCCGACGGTAGAAGCTGGTCCAGTTGGCGTCCCAAGACGTTGGGTGCGGCAGCTTTCCGTCAAAGGTTGTGACTGGGAAACCGAACTGACCGGTCGGGGACTTGCTTGTGAGGTGAAGCTGGGCAATTTTCCTGCCGACTTCCGCGGGGTCCGGGAGCTCATGGTCGATGGAGATGTAATCGCAAACGTAGAAGAAGGTCGTCTTGTCTCCCGCGCACTGCCCGTGGCCCCGTGGTCTTGGGACCATGTTGGGCATGGTCCGGTGGATCTCGAGCATGGATACGTATTCCCCAAGGACTCTTTCGGCGGCGTCTTCCGTCTTGAGGATCTAGATCCAGGTACCGTTAGTGATCTGCAGTGCCATGTTTCTCGCAAGGTGCATGTATTCCGTCGTAACTCACCTTGACAAAGTATGAATGAGGCTCCCCGTTGGCGTGCTGGACGTCCACCCTCGCGGTCAAGGCCCAAGTTGATGTTCCATACTGTTCAACTTGCAGAACCCGGTCGCCGTGCTCCAACACCTTCACGATGGCCGTGTCAAGCTGTGATGGGCTTCCCGGTGCGTCTGCGTTCTGCATCGTTGATTTTTGGCAATGTTCGTCTTGATTGCTATGAAGCTGTTGGGATCGCGGGGGCTCCTCGACTTTAAGGCCAGCGGCTCGGCGGCGCGTCGACGTCTTGGATACCTGTATCAGATAAGGCTGGCGGTTAGAACATCCAATGGTCGAATGGGCGCGGGATGAGCAAGGGTCCTTCACACGGCTCCGCCACCAACCGTCACTTGGCACCGAGAACCTTGTCTCCGTGCCCCTCGTTCTCTGGTGTTTGCCCGCAGTCTGGTCTGTTGTCGAGATTTCAATTGCAATCTCGTTTCAGCCCGCATCGGAGGGAGTACAGCCAGAACGTTGGACTCATCCTGGGTCGCTGCCTCTGCTCCCAGACGTCATGGTATGCCGGCCAAGTCCCTTCATACGATAGATCCGGTAAGACACAGTCAAATGTCCAGAGCTGACCGGTTCGCTAGTGGAAACGCCTCAAGTCCGGGAAAAAGGCGCGACCAGAGGACTCACCAGACCGAGGCGTCACGGCGTCGACAAGGTCGCACCCAGATCCCGCAGACATCGCATATCGAACCCGACAATCTTCAATTCCCGAATCCCTCCCCCGCCGCGAGTCAGAAAACAGCGCTCTCTCCGACTTCAATGCCCAGCTCCGACCCGATGCGCCCGGTGCGCGACAGCGGGCAAGATCAAGAGACCGGCGAGAGGACCCCCTGGGGCTGTCCGTCCTTCATAGCCCAGGGCCGGCCGAGCGCAAGGTCGACATCATCTTTATACATGGGCTGGGCGGGACGAGCCTGCGCACCTGGTGCTTCAACCGCGATCTCGACTACCTCTGGCCGCTGTCCTGGTTGCCGTCCGCGGACCATGGGTTATCCTCGGCGCGCATCCTGACCTTTGGCTACAATGCGCACTTTTCCTCGAGCGCAGAACAGGCGGCCCTGACCATTGGCGACTTCGCCAACGACCTACTCTTCCGCATGAAGTATGGGGAGGCCGGCGAGGAGCGCCTCGGTCAGTGTCCCATCATCGTTGTCGCGCACTCCATGGGCGGACTTATCTTCAAGAAGGCGTACGCCCAGGGCTACCTCAACGATGAGTTCCGTGACATGATATCAAGTATACGTTCTGTCCTCTTTCTGGCGACCCCGCATCGCGGCACCGACCTGGCAAAGACACTCAACAAGATCCTCTCAAACTCGGTCTTTGGCCATTCGCCAAAGGACTACGTCTCGGAACTTGCAAAGAGAAGCCCCACGATAGACGAGCTCAACGAGTCGTTCCGCCATCACGCCTCAAAGCTCCAGATCTTCTCCTTCTATGAAACCCTCACCACCACTGTCGGGCCCATCTCGACCATGATCCTCGACAAGCAGTCGGCGGTCCTTGGATACCCGAACGAAACGCCCCAGCCCCTCGTGGCGAACCACCATGACGTCTGCAAGTTCAGGAGTCCCCAGGACCCCAACTATCTCTCCATCCTCGGTGCCCTTCGGAATGTTGTTGACGGATGCAGCCGTAGTACAACAAAGGACTCGGAATCGGAGGTCGTCGAGGACCTGCGCCAGATCCAGCTCCTCCTTCACGTCTCAGGCGCGCCGGAGGAAGATCTGGCTGCGGGAATGGCAGTCCGCAAAGACGGCACCGGCGAGCATTTTGTCAACAGCGCCGAGTTCATCGCCTGGCTGCGGCCCGAGTCACCCAACGACGACCAGGGCCGGATGCTTTGGGCACATGCTCCGCCTGGGAACGGCAAGTCGACCATTTGCGCCCTGAGCATCGAGCGGTTACGGGAGCAGGGCCACAGATGCGCCTACTTCTTCTTCAAGCACGGGAACCGCCAAAAGCAGCTCCTGGGCGCCATGTTCCGCAGTCTCGCATTTCAAATCGCGGAGCAGGTTCCGTCAGCGCGGCGCGCATTGGTCGAGCTTTCCGAGTCCGGCCTCAAGCTCCAGACGTCAGGTGCTTCGGGGGTCTGGAAGGACGTTTTTCTGTCGTGCCTGTCGGGGCTTACAAGCGAGGAGCCAGTCTACTGGGTCATTGACGGCCTCGATGAATGCGAAGCTGCGAGGGATGCGGTCGAACTACTCGCGGCGGCGACCGAGTTCGGTATGAAGCCTCGGATCCTCATCTTCAGCCGAGAACAGACCACGATCAGCCGTGCTGTGCAAAGGGCTAGGCGGAAGACATCGATCCACGAGGTCGCTTTAGTCGGCAGCGCGAACGACATTCGGGTCTTTGCCGAGGAGGAGGTCGAGTATCTTCCTTGCGAGGAAGCCTTTAAGTCCACCGTGGTCGAGGAGATCACGGCACGGGCGCAAGGCAACTTCCTCTGGGCGTCCCTCGTTCTGAAAAAGGTCGTCGGGTGCCACAGACAAGAACAAGTGACTAGGGTCCTCGAGGCCACACCGGACGGCATGAGCCAGCTGTACGATCGCATGCTCGGCACCCTTGAGACTCTGGACATGAAGGAGGACCAGGCCCTGGCCAAGATGATGCTCACGTGGGCAATGTACTCCAAGGCCCCCGTCACCGTCGAGCAGCTTTCAGAGCTCTACTCAGCACAGCTCAAGCCCATCATGGACCTCAGGCACACGGTCAACCAGATATGCGGGCAGCTGGTGATCATCACGCCGCAGGGCAACGTGACCCTGGTGCACCATTCCGCGCGCCAATACCTCGAGAATTCGACACGGCAGGGCTTCATCCTGCACTCAGAAGAGTGCCACGAGGAGATTCTCGGCAGATGTCTCGTGACGCTCTGCGACAAGAATCTCCGGGCCAAGATCACCGCTCTCAAGATGCCGCAGTTCCTCCCGTACGCCGCCACATCCTGGGCGTTCCATCTCGACGAGTGCTCTGCCGCCTCGGACAGGATCCTCGACGGCCTAGTACGTTTCTTTGGTGGTGCTAGCGTCTTGACCTGGATACACTATCTCGCCATGCGAGGCGGCTTGTCCGAAATGTTGGGCGTGTCCCATCGTCTTACCACATACATCAAGAGGAGGAGGAAGGTTGAGGCGGAAAAGGCTCCCATGCAGCACCGAATACGCGACCTGGCGCTACTCGAATCTTGGACCGCCGACTTGGTGAAGATTCCGGCAAAGTTCGCGACACATCTATCCCAGGATCCCCCGCTGATTTACAAGTGCATCCCGTCACTGAGCCCGACGAACTCGGCCATTGCGCAGCAATTCGGCAACAAATCCTCAGCCACCTCGCTCTCTATTAAGGGCGTCGTAAATGAAGAATGGGACGACTGTCTCGCCAGAGTCTCTGCCGGCGCGGGACGGTCCTTGCGTGTCGCGTCGTCGTCTTTGTATCTGGCCGTCGCATCGGATATCCCGAAGGGCAGCATCACAGTCTGGGACACGGCATTGCTACAGGAGCACATCTCCCTCAATATTGGCCAGAGGGTCTTGGTCCTGTCTTTCAACGCGACGGGCACCATGCTCGCCTGTTCCGGCATCTCCAAGACATTGGTGTGGAAGATCAAGGATGGATCTTGTCTACTCGAGATCAAGAACCCACCGCGACAACGGGCCATCGAGTTCAGGTTCGCCACCGACGACTCCATTTTCATGGTCACCGACGTACGACAGGTCTTCTCGTGCAAGCTGGTGGGTGGCTCGTGGACTCGACTGGATCCGTCTCTCCTGGAAGAACGCGGGTCGCAAGAAGAAGGGTCCTGGCTCGGGACGCCAACGTCAGCGGCCTTCAACCAAGACTGCACCCAAGTGGCCGTTGCGTATCGTGCGCTTCCACTTGCAATCTGGAACCTAGATCCGCCCCAAGTCATCGCGCGGATGAAGCGAAAGTCTGGGCAGGGCGAGGGCTCGATCAACTCGCACACAGGCGATAACAAGGTCGTCTGGCACCCTTCCGGCTCCTACGTCCTGGGTATCTACGGCCAGATCTTCCGCTGGAGTCCCTCGGATGACTCTTACGAAACGGTCAAAGGGTCCCCCGGCGTCGTGCCCCATGAGATCCAGTGCAGCCCAAACGGTCTCGTCTTCATCACGGGCGATGTCGAAGGTTCCATCAAGATTTACGAGGTCGCCTCTATGACATTAATCTACCGTCTTACCTCAGAGGACCGCATCAACCGTATCTGCTTCAGTCCTGGCAGCGATAGATTCTATGACCTCCGGGGCTCGTACTGCAACGTATGGGAGCCCAGCTGTCTCATGAGGCTTGCTGACGCGGCATCTGAGCGCTGGAACGACTCGGACAGCTCGGTAGACAGCTTCTGGACTGACAGAGAGGACGCCGATGCGCGTAGCGGCACCTCCATTTCTTTCCCTGTCTCAGAGAAGCACGCCGAAAGCAAGCCTGCGGTGACTCTTGTCGCGCACGGCGACAACAGCCGACAGCCACTGGCATATGCTCACGACAATGGAAGCCTCGAGGTTTATGACCCCAACCTCGACGCAGAGCACGAGATAGTACCGCCCATGTTCGGTGTCGGTGTCGAGGCCCTGGCTTGGAGCATCAAGCATGACCGCCTGGCGTATTCCTTGTCGGGCGTTGTCACCGTCAAGTCAATATCGACAGAAGGGAGGAGCAACGGTATTCAGAGCAGCGATTTATTCGCTGAAGCCTCGGGTGATACCGCCGGCCGCCGCTTGCGAGGCACCGTGCGGCAACTGGTGTTTGACTCAAACGGCGACCGTCTCTTCATTGCAGGAACCCAAGCTTGCCAGGTAATAGTGCTCGAGAACGGCCAAAAAGTGGCAGAACTTACCAGTCCGACTGGAGGTTGCTGGCAACGCCAGCCTTCCAAGCCCAGGAACCTGCTGTTCACAACCATGACCACCACCGCGACGTATGATTGGGGCCTGGAGGAGCAGAAAGGCCCCGAAACGGCACAGCAAGTATCAGAAGTTGAAAATGGCGCACCGTCCGTCCTTATCGACTCGCCTCTGCCGAGTTACTCATCCCACTTTTCCCTTTTCCGCACACTGACCTCCGGGACTGGCCGCCCGAACTCGGGTTTCTATCTCTCACATGTTCCTGAGGGCAGGGATCTATCAGACGAGGCCAGCACCTGTAGCTTCAAACTACACGAGGTGGATGTACCGAGCGCTATTCGGGGCCGCATCCAGCACGCGGTGGGCATTCTCCGAGACGGGCGGCTCGTCTTCCTCGACAACAACCTATGGGTATGTACGGTGAACCTCCACCGGCCGAAGAGCTCCCTTGCCGTCACGAGACATTTCTTCATCCCGCAGGACTGGATCACGAAGGACGGTGTGCGGCTTTGCTCGCTACTGTCTGACGGGTCTTTCCTGTGCCCGACTAAAGGCCGGGTGGCTGTCATCGGAAGCGAGCTCGTGTCGGGGTGGTAGGATTAGATTTCTTGCGGACGCGAGTGGCTCCGTGTACTTAATAGAGATTGCATATGTTAGAAATTCAAGCGATTTCTGGCATTGGACAGGGCTTGGTTCACAGTAGAGACCATGGCTGTTCTCTGTTACCCATACAACAATGCGTTCCCTGGCGCAACTGATGCTTATTCTCTCAGTCTAAGTCACCGCCTCAATGCATCCAACGAGTGCCGCCAACATGTGGTTGGCGTGGTAAATATCCAGCCGCCTCAAGACCTAACCCCATCCTCTTCGTCGCCGAGGAAGAATAGCCTCGGAAATTCGAGCATACTTTCAAACGTGCAGAACTCGACCTTCCCCAATTCGAACTCGACATCCAAGCTCGGGAGCAACTGCTCAAGTGTATCGTGAAGCTCGGTCTTCTGATCTCCATCAACGTGCCTGAGAAGATACGCAATCGAGACGTGGAACTGATACACCTCGTGGTTCGGAGCCCGGAAGCCCATAATATCCGACAGCCGGTCTCTTAACCGGCGCATTCTCTTCTCCTCCTCAGGCGTGGCCCCCTCAACCTGGAGGCCGATCCCTACAATAGCAGGAACTTCGAAGCGGCGGGCCTTCATCCTGTATGGCGGAGCCAGACCCTCGGCTTCCAGCTGAGAGCCGAACTCCCGGAGGCGCTGAGAGAATTCTGCCGTGGACTCATCGAGGGGCTGCTTGGCCAGGCCGGGCGGCCACATGCCGGGCTCGCATTCTTCTTCGCGCACGCCGTCAAAGACGGTCATGTGCCATGACTCGGGCGGCAGGAGTCGGACGACTTTGGAGAGTGTTGGGTGCGACTCGAAGGTTTTGTAAACTTTCTGGAGGCCTGGGATGAGAGGGGATGATAACGGAATGTGGCAGAGAGTCGTGTTGCCTGGGTAGCGCTGCGCGACGCCCTCGGGATTGAACTTGAAGGGGATGCCGCCGGGATAGGGAGGTCGCTCGGGGGCGGCGAACGCCTCGGATTTGGGGTCTGAGTGGATGGTCATGCTGAAGCTGTCTGTGTGGTTGACGAGAGGGTGGAAATGAGGGAGTGTGGTTGAATTGCGTTCTGTCTGCTTTATAGGATGCACGTGGGCTGAATGGACCGAGGGGCTCTGTTTAAAGAGTGCGCCGACGCCGAGAGACAGGATGTGCTCTTCGTCAAACCGATCGGCTCGATCGCAAGGGGTCGCTCGCAAGGGGCATGATCTTTCGTCTCGACCAACAAGGAGAGGGCCATCGCTTTGAGATAAGCCGTCGGCTGAAGATAAGGGCCTTGGGTCCACGACGGTGCCATATATTCTGGACCCCTCCGACATGGACGTCCCCTGACTCAGGGATTTCCCCAGGTTTCGTTCATACATACGGAGAGCACGGGGCCTGTCGATCACCTGTTACTGGCCGCGGGGGATGGATGTCGAAAGGCTAGGCAGAGGCTAGTTCGTGGAGATTTCGAACAAAGTCCCTCGAACAACATGTCGGTCCGACACGACACTTCTGGCTCGAACCACATCCATGATCCGTCAACGACGACGACGACGATGGCCTTCTAAGACCGGGAGCTCATAGACGACAGCCATCGACGATATCTTATATAAGGACAGCTTGGGCCAGTGTGAATATGCTCTAGGAGACTCTTCATCCAGCAGCTCTCTCCAGCCATCTGATCCCATCTCAAGTCATCAACAACAGAATCTCACTTCGTTCATTATGACAACCTCCAAGGCCAACCCCGGGGTTGAGGAGCCCAAGGTCACACAGGCCGAATGGCTCGCCGACGCCCAAGATGCCACGACCCGGGAACACGACATGAAGCTCCGCGACGCTCTCAGGCTGTACCCCAAAGCCGCCCTTTGGAGCTTGGCCATGTCGAGCACCATCATCATGGAAGGCTACGATACCATGCTGATGGGCAACTTTTTCGCTCAGCCCGCCTTCCAGCGTCGCTACGGAGTGCACGTCGAGGGAGATTCCTACGAAATCCCTTCGAGATGGCAAGCTGGGTTGAACAACGGTTCGGCATGTGGCCAGCTCATCGGTCTTCTTCTCGCCGGGTACATCAGCGAGCGATTTGGCTTCCGCAAGACCATGATGGGAGGCCTTAGTCTCATTGTTGCCTTGATCTTCATCCCTTTCTTCGCTCCTAGCCTGGAAGTACTTCTGGTTGGTCAGGTGCTGTTTGGTGAGTTTCATGTCTTCATTTTCTCAAAGTCCTCCATACTGATGTCCACTAGGTATTCCACTTGGATTGTTCCAGACCACCCCGATCATCTATGCCTCGGAAATATCGCCTGTCTGCCTGAGACCGTATCTCACGAACTACATCAACTTTTGTTGGGTAAGATTGTCTCGCTCCGATGGCCAGGTGCTCTGAGCTGACACATGCAGGCAATCGGCCATCTCATCGGTTCTGGCATCCTTCGAGGCTCCCTGCAGATTGAGGGCCAATGGGGATATCGAGTACCCTTTGCCATTCAGTAAGACGCCCGCCTCGGTGGTGCTAGTGCGCTCTTGCTAACGAAGACAGATGGTTCTGGCCCTGTATACTGATCCCCGTTCTTTTCTTTGCCCCTGAGAGTCCCTGGTGGCTGGTGCGCCAAGGCAGACTCGAAGAGGCAAAGAAGGTCCTGATTGGGCTTGTTTCCCAAGAGGAGGCCACGATCGATTGCGACAAGAACGTCGCCCTGATGGTGGTCACGACGGAGCACGAGCGCCACATTAACGCTGGCACGTCGTACTACGCGTGCTTCAGGGGGGTCGACTTGAAGAGAACCCTTACCGTGATTGGAATCTACTGCGCCCAGACGCTCAGTGGCAATCCCCTCCGCGGTTCATCAACTTATTTCATGAGGCAGGCCGGCTTCCCCAGCGAACAGGCCTTCAACTTGACGATTATCAACTACGCCCTGGCCCTCATCGGTGGATTTGTCTCGGTAAGCGTGTTTGCACTCTGATTCAGTGGATCATAGAGATGACTAACATCCATTGTGAATGCTCTTAGTGGGCTATGCTCCCCGTCTTCAGCCGTCGCGCGACCTATGTTTCCAGTCTCGCTATGATGTTCGGTCTCATGATCCTCATCGGCGGCCTCGGCGTCCCCCAGGCAACCTCATCCAACACGGCGTACTCCTGGGCCATCGGAGTTGCCCTCATCGTCTCCTCCTTCCTTTACAACGCTGCCATGGGTCCGCTGACCAACACGCTCTGCTGCGAGATTCCTTCGACCCTGCTGCGCAGCAAGTCCGTTGTCCTGGCCCGTTGGTCCTACACTGTCTTGAACATCGTCACGGGAACGATCACGCCCTACCAGCTAAACCCTACGGCATGGAACTGGGGAGCCAAGACGGGCTTCTTCTGGGCGGGGGGGTGCTTGCTCTCGACTCTCTTTGCGTTCTTCTTCGTTCCCGAGACGAAGGGTAGGACCACCGCCGAGATGGACATCTTGTTCGAGAAGAACGTTTCCCCTCGCCACTTTTCGAAGACGCACGTCGATCTGGTTGATGCTATTGCTGGAGACGATGGCGAGAAGAAGATCTGAGTCGGGCAGACCGAGGCTTGTTGAGCACCCCCATACTGCCATTTGCAGGCTAGGGTAGATAGGGGCCTGTGCTCGACAGAAGCAAATTTTCCAGAGGAGATGGCGGTCAGGGGCTTGTTTTCGTTTGAACTTCTTGCCACGGCAGAATGTCTCTTCTTTGGCCAAAGGCCTGGGCACTAGTAGCAGCGGCCAGATGAATCCGGCCTTCAGTGTTTCGTGGAACCCTAGAGCCGGGCCTCTTGCCGTCTAGATAGATGTTCACTACCTGCACTGCGATCTCAATTCTCCCAATTCCGGTAAGCGTCTATCTCTGATGCTTTCAAGGTGAAAGACAGGTCTTCTCATGTTCTCAGGTAAGCATTAGTAGTCTCTTCCTAGGATCGCCCCTTTTAACCCCCGTGTAAGTCGGTCGTACCCGCGGACCCTCACATATATGGAGGAGGCACTCCGAAATACCAGATGCAAAAGTATTTCGAAGTAACCCGCCTCTCCTTGCGCAATTGCGCATCTGAAAGCTCCCTGGCAAACTCGGAGAAGAACTTGCTCCGATAGATTGGATTCCGGATCTGAGCAATGCGCTCCGCCGCCCATCGGTTCTGCCTCTTGTCCATGCACTCAATGGCAACGAGGAACAGAGGGCGGAGATACCCCGGGTTCAGACCTTCCAGCTCCATAGCACCGAAGTCGGTGGCCTGGTCGTCGACGATCTTCCTGATGGCTTCCATCGACTTTCGAGACTCGGCCAAGCTGGACACTGGGTCTCCCAGCACACGATCCAGCTCCACGAACTCGGTGTGGTATGCGGCGTTGCATATGCCGACCAGGCTGATGAAGGTGCTCGCAAGCTTAGGTGCAAGCTGTTCCCGGAGATCATTTGATGTCTGGCGTTGCGTGGCAGAGCGGCTTTCCCAGAGTGCATGGAGCCGAGACTTGATGTGTGTCGCCAACTCTACGACCTCGGCTTGATCGACGCCCGTCGTGCGGGAGCGGTGGTAATGCGTCAGTTGTGCGATTTCCCCAGAAAGCATCTGGAGGCGGAAGTAAAAGTCGAAGACGGGGGCGCAGAGGACCTCGTACAAGTGTGCCGACAAGTCGGGCTGGTAGCCCGGAAGCGGTTTAAGACTCGGGAGGGGCTCATCGTAACACGGGAGCAGGGACGAGACGGCTTCAGATAGCAATCCCATGCCTCCCCCCCGCGACGTTACGGTCTGCAATATTTTGAGCCACGTGATGAGCCGGACCGACAACTCGGAGTGAGAGTCGATATGCTGCGACCATGCGCCGAGCCGGTCGAGAAATAGCCTGCTCGGCTCTTTGAATGCCGGCATGCCATCGCCTGAAGATGCGAGATCAAACAGGCAGAGAAGAAAGACGACCACTAAACAGTGGCCGAAGTCTCGGGAGTGATCGCCCAGCAGGTCCCCGTGCGCCACTTTGGTGGAGTTATACAGGGACAGCGATCTCGACAGCGGCAGCCCATATGCATGTCCCTTGAAAAGCGTGGCGACCGCAGTGACACCCGAAGCGATGACCAGGCATGACTTGCCAAGCTCGACGATGTGGTGTTTTGCGAAGTTCCAGTTGACCTTGTCGAAAGGCGTGATGCCGGGGCAGTCGACCGACTCGAGAAAGAACGATGTCAGCTGGGATGGTTCGCCACAGGCTGCCAAGAGATCCATGGTCGTGGTCAGCTCGATGTCTCGGGATATCAGACTTGCGGGCGAGTCGATGTCCTCGGAGGGGTCGTCAGGGGTGAGAGGCGCCCCTTTCCGCCGTTGGCCCTCCAGCGCCCTCTCCAAGCGAGTTGTGACATCCACAATCGACCTGTCGGGATACAAGAAGGGGTCTTCCGGGGAAGCGCCATGCCGTGATGAGGACGCCCCGATGTTGCCAGTGGACTGTGATGCCCTGCTTGAAGGCGAGTCCCGCCCGGTCGCACTCAGTTCTTCGGGTTCCATGGGCCGGCATGGAAGATCAGCCCGTGGAGAACCATCTGGCGATCGGCTCGAGGGCTGGTTCTCCGAGTCGGCGGGGCGAGGCCGTCGAGGCCGTCGGTGAGAGTAGACGCAATTGCGCTCCAACCTGATGCAGTTGTGACAATCAGGCCGGCCCTCGTCGCATTTCACCTTGCGAGCGCGACATGTGAGACAACCGGTGCGGACTCTGCCGCGATAGCTGGGTTGCTGCATCTCAGGGGCGGCGGTGAACGACCGTTGGACATGGCGAGTGGTTCAGCATAGTAGACGCCGACGGAACTCGAAGGTCAAGGGCATTGGGCCTGGCCAGCCTGAAGAGTCGATCAGTTTCCAACTTTCTCCCCATCTGCCGAACTGCCGGAGGACACAGGGAGAACAGGGGAAGACCACCACGTGGGTGAGAATGGTGGAGTAAAAGATCGGGGCGATGTCGGCGACGTTATCTCTTAGCGACGGGCTCTTATCTCTAGCCGGCCAGCCCCTGAATTGCGAGTCAAGAAAGTCGGCTGGACCCCATCTTGAGACTGGGAGGACCTCAATCTCGATATTCAAGAGAAGGAAAGATCGTCTATATGTACAAGTGCTGTCCACGTGCAGACATCATGCTGATGCTCGATGGAGTCCCCAGAACCAAGGAAACATGTCTATCGACCTGCAACAGATCAGCACCTTCCTGACTGAAGTCGCGAAGGAGGCCGGGGATATCATCCTCGGCGCCCGTCCTGCCACAGCGACGACAACATCCAAGAAGAACAGTCTGTAGCATCGCACCTGCGCCAGATGGAAGTATTACTGACAATTGTGTAGCCGCTGACATCGTAACGGAGACTGATCAAGCCGTTGAAAAACACATCCATGGGTGCCTGACCGAAAGATACCCTTCCTTTGACTTCGTGGGAGAAGAGTCCTACAAAGCCGGCGAAACCGAGATCACGAACAGCCCAACCTTCATCGTGGACCCGATCGACGGCACGTCCAACTTTGTTCACGGGTTCCCCGCGGTGTGTGTCTCTATCGGGCTCGTCATCGACCGCAAGCCTGTTGTCGGGGTCGTCTACAACCCTTTCCACGATGAGCTCTGGACCGGAGTGCGAGGCCAGGGAGCCTTCACCTCTCGTCGCGGAGGCCCGAAACAAAAGCTCCCTTTGACTCCTGGCCCCACGCCTATAGAGGGCCTGACGTATGCCTGTATCGGAATCGAATGGGGCAGCGATAGGGCAGGGCCCAACTTCGACCTCAACCTTCATGTCTTTACCACTCTAGCCAGGACGGAGGCTACTGGTGGACGCTTCGTCAACTCGCTTCGGTGTACAGGCTCTGCGGCGATAACCATCTGCCGAGTCGCGGCGGGCCAGCAAGAGGCCTTTTGGGAGTGCGGGATCTGGCCGTGGGATGTCGCGGCGGCTTGGTGCATTCTGGCCGAGGCTGGCGGTCTCATGGTCGATGGACACCCCGGCAACTGGGCTCCTGAGGTTGATGACCGGAGGTACCTGGCGGTAAGACCTGCCACGGAGGGCCAGCGAGAGTTTGTAGAGGAGTTTTGGGCTGTTGTCCAAAGTGGGTTGGCACTATACAAGGCTACGTAATCTACTCCCCGGACGGTCACCCTGGCCCGCCGCTTTACGTCTACGAGTAGGTTGTCAGGCAGGGTGATCGGGGTGACAGTTACGTACGGGCGACGAGTGTGAACCGTGGGTGATTAGAGGGACCTCTTCGTGACTACGGATAGTAGTGCTAGGGGCGGTGTACGCTCTACTAAACTATCACACTATACGAGGCGGTGGTAGAAGTTGACGTTGGATGTAGCCTAGCTCCGTTGCATCTATAAGTTACCTTTTAGACGATGAAGAAATAGAGTGTTGTTGGGACTTGGGCGGTTGCCTGGCATGTGCCTCTCTCGGAACCCTGCGAATTCGACTGATCTCTTCACAAATCAGACCACCGCGCACGGGCACGCAATTTTAGGTGCCCTGGTTGATTGAGGGGATAACTGAACCCTGCAGCGGGCCTGTCGCCGCATGGAGGCACCGCCGCCGTCCCCTGCACGTGGGGGCGAGCTTGTTTTCTGCTGAAGATTATCGTCTTCTTCAGCGCTCGCCTGCGATTCTTCAGCGTTTCTCAAGCATGATCTGAGTGCAAAGCCCGAAGATAGCAATTTATACAACAAACATCAGTGCTTACGAGTTTGCCGGAAACGCATACTTCCGCAGTTGACCCTGCATTGTTGGTCCAGTGCTTTTGGTGCCGGTCAGCATCTACAGTCCCTGCCTTCATCAGCAGCCACCAGGTGAAGCGAGCCTGCGGCACAGCACCAAATGATCGAGGCCAAGGCCGCGGAGGAAGTCCAGGCTCGTCGTGAGGGGCTTGGATTCATGGTGGTGATGGCTATAAAAGGAGGATCACGTCGCAGGCTCGTCTGTCAACCTGGGCAGCTCAGTCCTCATAGAGTTCCATTACCACACGGCTCACTTCACCATGGCGCTTGTCAAGTTTGTTTCTGTCTTTCTGGCCGTCGCTGCGACGGCCGTGACGGCTGTCCCGACTTCGGGCGACCTGGCCAAGAGAGAGGACGTTGATGCGTTCGAGCGAGGCCTCGGGGAGACGATTGTCTTCAAGCGCGACGACGTCCTCACGCCCCGGGACCTGGAGCTCGCCAACCTGCACGGCGTCAACGTTTCGGAGAGTGAGTTTCTCTCAGCTTTCACTTCAATACACGCAGGATCTGACAAGACACAGTGTGGAAGCACTCGGTGATCAAGCGCTCGGACGGCGACGACTACACCATCTGGGTCGACAATTCGTTCTCGGAAACACCCGTCGAGCTTCCGGTCGGCCCCGCGGATGCCTCAGAAGACGAGGACAGTTCGGTCGTGGAGAAGCGCCAGCAGATGCTACGGACCTACGCGAACAACATGATCTGGGGCGAGGGCTTCTCGTGCCACGACTTTGAGTTCCGCGACGACACCGGGCCCAACGCTCCGTTCACCGGGGGCATCCTGCACATGGCGTCCTGGGCGGCGCAGAACCGTAACCGCAGGTTCGAGATGGTCTCTGGCGACACCGTCAACCGGTACTCGTGGAGGAACCTCCTCGTCGCGGGGTCGAACAGTGGTGGCAACGCCATCCTCCGGGGGTCCCCCTCCATGCCGCGCAGGGCCAACGGGCGCAATTGGATCGGGACGCAGGATATCGAGCACATTGCCCGGGGCACCAACACCAAATTTGCGGCCAAGTTTGGCAACTCGTGGAGGGCGCGCGCCTGGGGCCCGATGTGGTGCGACGACATGAACTCCAACTTCCACTGGGAGGCGTCGCACTGGCACATCACCAACTCGGATCTCTCGTCGAATCCCAACTGGCCTTAGAAGATTGCGTCTGATCGTGCTTGGCAATACAGGTCGGCTCCCAGGCATAGGGATTTTACGAAATGCTCTGTGTGATTGAAGAGCGGAGGAGTCCGAGCCTTGGTTGCTAAAAGGCATCACAGGATCAACCAGAAGCACTACTTTAGAGTAATCAAAACGCTGATAGCTTAGAAGATGAAACAGTACACAGACGAGAGGAACACCAGCCCCATGATACGCGACAAGCTCGACGTGGGAGCAGCCCCGTTGTCCTCTTCCTCCTCTCCCTCAGCCTGCCCAAATCTCTCCGCCATCTGCGTCTCCTGCCTCTTTCCAGCCTCGGTCTCATTGTAATCAGCATGGCAGACCAAACTCCAGCTGACGGTACTCTCCTCTGTAGCTTCGTCAGATTCAATCCAGCCTGAGTTGTGTACCCAAGTCAGCAGCACCGCGTGCGTCTGACCCTTCAAGTTGCTCAACGCCCGGTCCCCGTCCTCGCCCTTGCTGCCCTCATACCTCCTCTCCGTATCAGCAGTGTACCCCGAAGCACTCCAGAGTTCCGAGCCGTGCAACCAGTCGATGCCCTCTTCTTCCGCCCCTCCGCCCATTCGAAAATCATCTTCCAACTCCCGCGTCCAGTTCTGATAGCTCAGCCGCAGCGCACCGGCAGCCGGCCTCGGGGGAGGGAGCACATCGGTCGTGTTGTAGATCCTCGGCTCGACATCGCTCCAGCACGACGGCAGGATCACCTCCTCGGCGAGACGCTGGGTCATGCCGTGCCGCCAGGTCTCCCAGTCGTCGTACTCGTCGTCTCCAGCGCCGCAGTCGTCAAAGTAGTTCGTCTTCATCTGGAGCTCGTGGATCTCCCTCACGCAGGCGGCGGTCACGGCGCCGCCGCATCCGCCCGGCTTCCCCGGCTCGGCGAAATAGCCCGCCGCGATGCCCCAGAAGCGGATGGGCGTGGCGCAGACGCGCCAGTTCCTGTGGCCGATGGCGTCCGAGCCCACGACGTCTTCGTCGGAGGTGGTATAGTTCGCCCACGAGTCGTTGAACCGAAAGGGGCGCTCGAAGGCGTTGTCGACGAGGCTCTGGGGCGGGTTGAGGCGGACGCTGGCGCCGGCGAAGGTCCTGTTCTCCCTCTCGTTCTCGGCCAGCCGGTGGGAGAGGATGTCGGCGTCGATCCAGTTCTGGATCGCGTAGGTCACCGTCCAGCCGTCCATGGCGATGCGGTCGGGGGAGGAGACGTTGAAGGCGTTGGGGACGGGGTATGTTCCCTGCCAGGTCGGGTTCGCCATCTGTTCAGCCCAGCGTCGGGCGCTGATATCCCACGGGCCTCGGTCCTGCACGGTGAGGTCGGGGTTGTTTGAAGAGCCGGCTCCGCGGAAGTCGTATTCGCCGGGCCTCGGATGGGCCTCATCGGTGCCGGCGACGCCTGCGGCGGCGATGAGGCTTAGGAGAAACTGCGATCTCATGGTGGGTGACGCTCAGGATGAGGAGGGACAGGCCTGGAAGGCTTCGGAGCATGTCGCCCGGGCGGCGGCCATGCAATCTTTATATTCAGGCTTCTCCCATGCGCATTTCTCACGATCTCCCCACTCTGGGCCCTCACTTCTACCTCAATTAATGAGCTGTGGAGGATCGTCTTGAGGCCACCAACCAACATGTCGGGTTCAGCCCTGTAAGTCTGGGGGCATCGGATTTCACGATGGGGGCGTTTTAAGATTGCGACAGAGGGACTTCTTGGCAGTTGCCGAACTCCGAAGACAAAAGATCCAAAGCCGTTCGAGGCATAGCTCAATCGGTGCTTTGGGCCGAATCGCTTGGCGGCATCCAGTTACGTAGAAGGCGGCCCGGGCAGGCGAGTCACGGCGGAGGAGTGTGTACAACTTATCATAAGTTGGTTTGTCTTTGGATTCATTCATGGTCTCGTGGAGAGTTACATTCACATGAATAGACATGGATACGCTTCATCAAAAGTGCTCAAAGCTACTTCACCCCTTCCCTTTCCATTGATGTCTGCCCCGTACCAATTAATCCATCACGTTGTCCCGGAGGTTGAACAGCGCCGCGAGGACAACCGCCGTGTCGGTCCTCAGACCGGAGTGGCTGATCGCATTGGTGTCCCACGTCTTGACTCCCGCGACAAGCTCCGCAGTGTCCTTCGCATACTCGTAGTCGACATAGAGGTCGTCGATGTACGAGGCAGCATACACGGGGACCTCGTTCTTCGCGAGCTGCTCCTGGTCGTAGATGGGAGTCCAGTCGTCCACGGCGGCGAGCTTGTTGGCAACGCCCTTGAGAGGGATGAGCTCGGGGTACGTGTCGAAGAAGAAGGGGAAGATGTTCTCGCCGGCGAAGAGCAGGGGCTCGCTGGAGTTGGACGAGACGGTGGCGTTCGGGGACAGCCAGGAGAACAGGTCGAGGTCCCGGGCGACGCGGTCGGAAGCCCAGTTGGAAACGTCGTTCGGTCCATCGCAGTAGATGGCCTCGTGGAGGATGGCGTAGATGATGTTGTTGTCGAAGCCGGTGAAGCTCTCGACGGGGGTCAGAGACGCCCGGGACAGGAAGCCGAAGAGGTCCAGAGACGTCTTCAGGTTCTTGATGGTCGTGTGGACGTAATCGAAGCCGCCAGCGCCGCCAAAGTCGATGCCGATGGTCATGAGACGGGGAACGGTCAGGGTGCCTCCGGCAGGGAGGTCAACGCTGCCGCCCTGGGCCTCGATGTAGCTGGCGACCTGGCGGACGTTCTCGATGTCCTCGGGGAACTTCTTGTAGTAGGCCTTGTTGCGCTTCAGGACGCGCGGGTACAGGGACTCGTACACCTGCTGGGCGGTCTTGCCGACCGGGGCCAGGCCGCCGGTGAGGAAGACCTCCCGCAGACCCTCGGGGTGGAGGGAGAGGTAGCTCAGGCTGACGAAGCCACCATAGGACTGGCCGAAAATGGACCACTTAGCCTCCTCCTCCGGCAGGTCCTTGGTCAAGGCCTTGCGGACAGACTCGCAGTCGCGGACGGTGTTGTCCTGGCGCATGAGACGGAGGTAGTCGACCTGAGCATCCTCGCCGTCGAGCTGGCTCAGCATCTGGGTCGATACGGGGGTGCTGTAACCGGTGCCGCGGTGGTCCAGGTAGAGGACCTGGTAGCCACGCTCCAACGCAGTGCTCGTCAAGGGATGGTTCTGGGGCTCTCGGTTGCCGAAGCCCGGGCCGCCCTCGAGGTAGACCATCCAGGGCAGAGTAGAGGCTTCGTCCTCGTCGCCGGACGGCACGATGGGGACCGTGTATCCGGTGACGGAGCGGCCAAACAGCGTGATGTTCTTGCCCTCGGGGTCGTCGTAGTCCAATGGCACGCTGAAGGTGAGCTCCGTGACGCGAAGAGGGCCCGGGACGATGTGAACCTTGCTGCTGAGGATCTCGGCGGCGGGGATGGTCTGGGCGGCCGCCGCCACCGCGACGGCGAAGGCGGAGAGCAGGGCAGGGAGGCGCGAGGCCATTTTGGCGATTCCTGGCATGACTGCAACTGTAGCTAGAGCTCGAGGCTTGAGGGGTGGGTAGCTACAGGAGAACCGTCTGGGAGAGGGGAGGATCGGCACTGCTTATATGCAACTGGAAGCTGGGAGCTTGGAGCTTGGAGCTTGGAGCTTCCATCTGAGGGGAATGGGAGCACCTGTGCCACTATGCCCAAGTAGGGAGGTTGATAGCACAAACTGTCGATCCATACGTCGTGCCAAGGTTTGGAGGTTCGTCACTGCGTCCTGACCCCAGTCTTTGACATGGGGCCGGGTAAGCAGAATTGCGCATTCGAGAAGGTCCTAAGAACCCCCCGCCGCAACGTTACGGTGCGAATGGCTCCTCCCCCTTGTAAGAGCGCGTTGGTTGCCCGGTTTTGCTGAACCTTTGGGATCTTTGGATCCGATGTTATCGCTGAACCCCGCACAGTCATTTCGGTATTGACGTGGGGACACCTCCCGGCTGTGGCTTGCAATTGCCGTGGTTTTCTCTATTTTTTCTTGTTCGGGAAGCTACCTGTAGTACAGTTTGCTGAGAGCTAACAGCCCAGGCTCCCAGAGTCATTCAATTGTGAGGTTGAATACATGTACTAGTAAGCAAAAGGGCCGTTATACCAATTCTTCGATGACGAAATGGGAGAAAATGAGTCTTGAGATTATTGCCGTTATCATCGTTCCAAACGGCTTAATTGCAACGGACTTTTGTGCTGCGCTTTACGCGGTTGCTTAGAGTACTTTATGGCATGCGAAGAAGGATTCATCGTGAAATGGGTATTAATGGTAGTCATGGGAGTAGGGAAATGACGCCGTGCAACTCCACGGGAAAGAAAAGTCTTGTTGCGGAAAACTCGCGGCTTGTACGCTTCTATACCTCCTTTGTCGGCTTGAATAAGTTGCTGCCGGCGTCGCCTTTCTCGCCATTCCACCATGCCTCAATGGCATCGGACACAGCAGGGTCTGAGATGTACATCTTCAGGTGGAACAGTGCAGTCCAGTTCTCCCGGTACACCAAGACGTAGTCTGTCGTGTTGGCCGGGTTGAGTGCAATGCCCTATTCCAAGAGAAAAGTGAGTGAGTGAGACCGGCTGTAAACACCAAGGGTAGTTGCAACATACCTCGATGATAAAGTCCCTGCGACTTGGGCCGCCTTTCAACGCTATGAACTTGTTCAAATCCGGGTAGAGGCCATCAAGTTCGTATCGGTAGGTCACAGCGCTGCAATATCCGTGCCGGGTGTCGCATGCTATGAACCAGGACTTCCCGCAGCCGAAAGTCACGCTCAGGGGCTGCTCGCCACAGTCCTGGAGATATTGCAGGTAAGCGGAAGCCCTCTCTGGCCCGTTCGTCATCCATGTTCTCTCCGTGAGAGGCCAACGGGGAACCCATCGCGCAAGGTAAATCTGGTCGGGCCCGAGTACGCAGAACTCCAGGTCCGGAATCCCGAGCCTGTCGATGTGAGCCGTGAGCTCTGGATACCCCGATGCCAGTCGCGTCGCTGTAGGTGCTCCCGTCAGTACTTCAGACGAAGGGTTGGGGTTCAGGGAAAGACTCACACCAACTTCCGTCCGAGAAGAGTGCGCAGTAGGTCTCGACTCTGTCCACGGAGCCATCCTCGCTGCTGCTTTCCAAGACACTACCCAGAGATACAAGGCTCACGTGGTGCTCGTGACGAGGCAGCTTGCCTTTCTTGGAAACCGCGGGCATATCTACGAGGTTGCTGGGACGGGAAAACTTAGACCATGCCGGCTCCCGCGAGAAAACGTAGATCGGAAACGGGGGGGCTTTCTTACTGGTGAATACGCCAGGGACTCACGGCAAAGAATGTCTGATCATTGAGTGCAACGGAGAAACGGCGAGACTCGCGCCAGACCTTCTTGTCGCCCATGGGGTGCGGGATAGTTGTGGGCGTTACTGTTTGTCGAATCGTTCGAGCAGTGCTGAGTTCTGAGACATTGTCAGACTGGAAGCGTGCCCTCTTCTCTTCGAGTTCCCAATCCTTAGCAGTCTCTCGATTCCCCGTGGGATCCTCCACCACTTCCGCATATGTCGGAAGAAGCGTGGACACGCTCGATCGCAAGGATGCGGTCTCAATGTCCACCTCTCGGGTCGCATCGGGGTGTCGATCACGCTCCTCATGGCCTTCCCCGTGCAAGGTGTTTTCAGGCACCGAGCGGAACGAAGGCGTGGCGGGATGCCGCGGACCTGGTACCTGGGGCCGGCCTGCATCGCTTCTCTCCGGGGCAATGGTGGGGTCCAAGGCCCGTTCGTTGAAAGGCTCCGAGTTCATCGAGGAACTTGTGTTTGGCGTCTATCGCTGTTGACGGAGACACCCGGATCAGAATAGGAAAAAGAGGGGAAGAGGGTGGTGAGACGACATTTCAGGGTCCTCGGCTAAGATGACATGGCCAAGACGACTGCGCCGCAATGCGACGGCGCAGATATTTGTTGCTTAGTGCCAGCGCAGGGGCTTGACCGTCGTGCCCATGTGCCGAACAAGGAGCAAAACAATCTATACACCTTATGTGAGGGTTTGGGGATTCATGTAAGGCAGGATAAGAGTTGAGATCTGGGAGCATGGGATCCCACCCCCTAGCATTACTGTAGTCTCGTCACCACCTCACTTTAAGCCCCAAAGAAAGGGTATAGCACAGCGGGGAAAGACGCTAAGCCCAATCAACCAGCTGCCCGGCCAGGGTGCCCTAGTCCTGACCCAAACGCCCTATCGGCACTGAAGCGCCACCCCGGCTAGGAAGGCCGACTGGCGGGAGGGCTCATTGTCATCGCTCACATGTCCCGCGCATGAGTTTCGAGTGACATGTTGAGAAAACAGCCGTGAAACTGGCGCAGGCACCCATGGTATAGGGACAGACAAATAGTACTTACTTCTAGTAGTGATCTATCTTCACTTCCGCGTGTTCTTACTCAGCCGGCCGGGGGATCCAGAGCCCATGGGTGTCCCATGGATCTCAACCCCGCCTTCTCGGTGGGCCGAGTACGAACTGTCGAATTACACATCTCTGAAGCATCCAATTCAAATCTCACATCTCACAGCCAAGCTGGCAGCGTCCGATCGATCGTGGACTAGCTGCTAGTTTGGGTCTGACCTGCGCCTGCGGCGCCAGTATTTGGGGGATGTCTCGGAGGAAACGGCGGGGTGGTTTGGACCTCGAATCCAATGAGGAGGAGGATGACGGAAGTATAGAAGACAGAGCGGCCTCGATGTCGATCTCTCGAACACATCGAGCTTCATCTTCTTTCGCTCCTCGCCAGAATGGGCCTTTACAAAGAGCTTCCCCAGCACCTGGGGGAAGTAGATGTGATCATCGCTGGAGGTTAGTATTCACGCTCATGGCGTCCAAGCACACGCAGCACTTCGGCTTTGAAGACCCCGTCAACACCAAAGCACGGCTGCAGGGTGCCAATTGAAATCCACTGCTGACACTTCTGCCACAGGTGGAACGACATCATGCGTAGTCGCTGCACGCATGGCAGATGCCGACCCAGGACTCTCCATCCTCGTCATCGAGGCTGGCCCGGACAATTATCAGGAACCCGGCATCGTGCATCCGGGCCTCTTCTTCGGCAACATGCTCCCCACCAGCAAGAACAACACGTTCTACACGAGCAAATTCTCAAAGGCCCTCGGCAATCGGGAAATGCCCGTCATGTCGCCGCGGGTTCTCGGAGGCGGATCCAGCATCAATACCATGGCGTATGCTCGCGCCCAGAGCTCGGACTACGATGCCTGGGACACTCCAGGTTGGTCGACAGAAGAGCTCCGACCGTATCTCAACAAGGTAACCAAACCCGTGCATATTGAACCTGGGAACCACGTCGGGCACTAATACAGACATCCCCCAGTTCGAAACATACCAAGGGCAGGGCGACATGGCCGACCACGGTTCGGACGGGCCGATCCACGTATCCGAAGGCTCGCACAGATCCGTCAAAGTCATGGAGGATCTCCTACGCGTCCTCGAGAAGGCTGGCTGGCCCGAGACGAAGGACCTGCAAAGCACACATCCGGATGCCATCAACCGCGTGCAAAAGTCTCTCCGCTACATCTCGAGAGACGGTCAGCGGCAGGACTCCGCCCACTGCTATCTCCACCCGCGGCTCCGCGACGGTAACCATCCCAACCTGCACGTACTGGTCGAGTCGGAAGTTGTCAGCGTTGTGGTGGAAGATCAGACAGCGGTCGGCGTCTCGTGCCGGCCGAACCCCCGCTTCTCGACGGATCCTGACGGACACGCGCAGAACAAGACCGTGCGAGCCAGGAAACTGGTCGTCGTAACGTGCGGCGCCTTCGGCTCCCCTGCCGTGCTGGAGCGCTCCGGGATCGGCAGCGCAGAGGTGCTGAAGCGGGCGGGCGTCCCCGTGGCCCAGGACCTCCCTGGCGTCGGACTCGGCTACGAGGATCACCAGGCCATTAACTTCGTGTACAAGACCAGCCTTGCGCCCGAAGAGACCGTCAACAGCGTCGTCTTTGGGTACTGGGACATTGCAGAGTTGATCAAGAAGAAGTCGCCCATGCTTGGGAGTAATGCCCAGGAGGTTGGGCTCAAAATGCGGCCCACGGATGATGAGGTGGCCGACATGGGACCAGAGTTCCAGAAAGCCTGGGACCTCCATTATAGGGGAAAGACCGACAAGCCACTTGCGCTGATGGCATTGTTCACGTGGTACGTACCGAGTTCGCTCCAAGTTCAGAGGCCATGATCCTAACGAGAATCCAGCTTCCCCGGCTACGATCCCGAGATGGAGAAGACGACCGAGTACATTGGCCTATCCAACTTTACCTCCTACCCCTTCTCCCGAGGCCACGTCCACATCACAGGCCCGTCGGCTTCAGACCCCCTCGACTTTGATGCCGGCTTCTTCTCCGATCCAGAATCCATCGACGTGAAGAAGCACGTTTGGGCGTACAAGAAGCAGAGAGAATTTGCCCGCCGGATGGACTGCTACCGCGGCGAGTTCGCCAACTGGCACCCGCCCTTCCCCGCCACGTCCGGGGCGGCATGCATCGACACGACGGGCCCGCTGCCCGCCGATACGCTGCCGATCAGATACACGCCGGAGGATGACGCCATCATCGAGCAGTTCATCCGCGAGAAGATCATGTCCCTGTGGCACGGCATGGGCACGTGCAAGATGCTACCACGGGAGAAGAACGGGGTCGTGGACGAGACGCTCAGCGTCCACGGGGTGAAGGGGCTCAAGGTCGCCGACCTAAGCATCGCCCCGGCGAACTTGGGGGCCAATACCGCGAGCACGGCCTTTGCTATCGGCGAGAAGGCGGCGGATTTGTTTATTCGGGAGCTGGGACTCTGATATGCCATGAAAGTCTGGTCAAACCCCTCGGCAGGGAATCGAGTGTATGTGGACTAGAAGACTTCTCGACAGTATCCTCAAGGTGTGGCAGATTCCCAACGACGACCAAAGGGCATTATATAGTCTCACTTGGCTCAGGATCTGCTTTAACGACGAATCTGACAACCTCTACCCTGCCGCGCGGTAATGGCCCCCGCTGAGCCTCTCTGGTTGACAAATGCGGCCGGCGAGCCGCGGAAGGGGAAAGGGGTGTCCAGCCCGGCTTGGCTGCATCGGTCCAGAGCTTCCTTGACCCTTTCGCGCAAAGATGCCTGGAAGGGGGTGAGATGGAGTCAGGGGTCATGTCCTATCGTCACCCACATCGTCGCATATCAGAGGCGTTGGGCAGGACAGATCCTGGCTGGGACACTCACAATCGCTGGGTCTTGACTGGGAATTCAGACTGCATACCGGATGGAGAGATAGAACAAGTCGAATCACTGGGGCTCGCGGAGGATTGACCTCACCGGAAGCAGTTACGCCGGCTTTGCATACGAACGACGTATCGCTCCCCATCAGCCGCCGTGATTTGCCTCGTTGGACGTTCACGTATACGGATGCGGGATCTATCTGCTTGGAAATTTGCCCACTTTGTCCTCATTCAGCTTGACAATAAGCCGGTCCTTGACACATCCCTTCCTCAAAGCTGCACTATGGTTAGATAGATCAGACATCCGACGAGGGATGGGCGCCAAGCTCGAAAGCGACATCCCCGAATCTAACATCGCGACAGTCTCAGCCTAGATCCAGATTCATCTTTCTAGTTTTCACGCGTTGCTATCCGTTCGATACACTGCGGGAGATTCGTTCCTGGGCTTTCATAGACCTGCCCATGTTCCCTTGGCACAGCTTGGACAGAGCATCCCACCATGGGCTCTGTGTCGCTGCCCAGCCAATGGCGTCTGGCAAGGAGGGTGGGTTGATTTCTTTTGTTTTCTGTGCCTCAAAAATACATGGCTTACGCTACATGAGTACGAGTATTCATGAGACTGTACGTGTATTCCCCAGGGCGACCTAGGGTCGCGAGGAACACGGACAGCGAACTGGTACTAAACTGGAGTTGTAGCCAAGCCTGGGGCCTGCTGTCACAGTTTCAATCCGCGCAATTCTATCGGATACGTGTAATCTTGTGTTTCTTGGTGGTTGGTGCCAAATCACATGAGACATGGGGCGGCGGCTTTGCTGCTTGTCCAGTGGCTTAACATTCAAATATTTCTGGCATCGCGGAGGTCATGCTCACGGCGGCCAAGGAGGACTCAGGGTCGTGCCCAGCACGGGCTCATTGTCTGGAACAGGAAGGGACACTCCATGGTGGGAGAGGACGGAACCAGCAAGGACCAATGCCTCTGAGACTCTGACTATAAAGAGGCGCTTGTTGCTCGTGCAACTCAATAAATACTCACTCGGAATCATCTCAGCCCATCACACGTCTTCTTCCTCTCTTGGACCTCGACTAGGCCAGCATGAAGGCCTCCTTCTTCGCTTCGACCCTCCTGGGCCTGGCCCAGGTCGTCCTGGGGGTGGCCATATTCGCCGAAAACGACGTTGATGCTTCGCTGATCGATGCTCGAGACGAAGTTGACGACATCATCGACCACGTCGTCTTTAAGCGCGACGATGTCCTGACCCCGCGCGACCTTGAGCTCGCGGAAATGCATGGCGTTGACATAAACGAAAGTAAGCTCGTCCGCCCCGATAAAACTCAACACTTTGCACGAGGCATTCGGACCAAGTTCTTCGACTTGGCTAACCCCCCTCCTCATCTAGTGTACAAGCACTCTGTGTACAAGCGAAGCAACGGAGACGACTACACCGTTTGGGTGCACAATAGCTTCAACGGTACGAGCGAGGAAGACGATGAGGCCTTCGAGGACTCTGGGGCCGTGTCTGGCCCGTTGACTGCTCGTCAGGAACGGGCCAGGCTTCGGATTACATACGCCAGTACTTCCAACGGCAACCACTGCCGTCGCCAGTACATAGAGAACACAACCCACCGCAACGCCGCCACCACCGGGGGTGCCAATGCGATTATCAGGTGGGGAGACCGCAACAGTGGCCGTTTATTTCTGGCTGCAGGATGCTGTCGTAACCCGAAGAGGGTGAATCTCATCATCGGGGGAACCAACAGCGGCACGAACATCCGGTTCGGTGCTGGCGTCCATACTTCGAATGCCAATGGCTGGGTCATGGTGGGTTCAAAGGACATTCGCCATACCACCGCACACGCCCGGAACAACTACAGGCGTGACTATGGAAACGGCTGGAGGGTCCAGGCTCATGGAGCGTTCAGGTGTGATCATGACGGCTGGTGGGGATCGCCCGGCGCCTGGGTCAACTTCGTCCTCCACCGCAGCGTCGAGAGAGTCTGATAAGTCTGTCGATTCAACAGCCACGCAACCCCGAAGGGTCATACGTCGACCCGCTCTCTTTCTAGCCTCTGACGGCCTCATATTTGGTGAAAGTGTTGTTGATATCTGGAAAAGAAATGAGAATATACACCAGTGGTGCGCCTGCCCCTACAAGGGAGCAGACGCGCATCCAATGTCTCAAGTTTCCATGACGTTCGCCTCCTGGCTGTGGCTGTAGAAAAGACCCCGCTGGACCACCCTTCAAAAAAGGTCCCTTTCCTTCCATCAGCGGCGTCTCTTCACCACTGTCACTCCTTGAAGCTGAGTGTGTTCCGTCTGGTGCTAAGGCGGCACCACCCTGTTCAGGTATTCAGTCAAGGAGGCACAGGGACGCGCGATGAGTTCAACCAGCCACCCAACATAAATGCCCGACAACGCGTAGAACACGACGGCGGTTCCCTTTGCGTCCCGGGAGACGACCGTGCAGGTAGAAATGCCAAATCCCGCCATTGCAGCGGCGAAGATCTGTGCTCCCCGGCCCGGCGAGCGAGAGCCCGCGATCCCGATCGCGGTGAAGCAGGCGAGGACCTGGGTGACGAATGCAAAGGTGACGAGCACATTCGCGTCATGTGATGCCTGAAACTCCTCGCTGCCGCGGGCGATGACGCCGAGGACGAGCCACATAGCAACGGCAAATGTTGAGCACGCGACCACGGAGCTGCTGGCGAGGGGTTTGTGAATTGATGTGGCGAGCGGCTGCTTTTTCTGGCTTGGAGGGACTGCCATTTTCAATTTGTTTGAAAAATGTATGGAGTGGGTTGTGAGCTTAAGCTTGAGGGTGTTCCGTTGAATGGTGATGTCTGAAGGAGAGTTGCGTGGTTATTCAGGATCTGGGACTGGAAATGGATCTCAGCTTGCTTGCGTCTCCACAGTGGCGATGGCACAGCATCTACTATGCGATTGGATAACCGTCGTCGGTTGATGAGGCGCAGGACTTCGGTTCTTCTTGGCGCTGTTGATCTGCCAAGAGCAGGCCAGCTGAGTAGAAAGTATTACGGAAAGAATAGCCATTCACTTTATAGTGCATCATCGGCGACTGTGGCCGCGATGTTACATCCATGGATTTATTAAGGAGATCTCTAGTAAGTATTCCTAGGACTAGCTGGCCTCCCTCTTCCTTGCCCTGCTTAGAATAGAGCCAGCCGATATTAATGAGCTACCGCTCCCAGTCGTTCGACCAGCGACCAGTAACGCCTCGCCGAAGCTCGACGCATCGACTTTCCAAACACAATCATAACTAAACACATCAACCACAGCGCCACTCCAAGTGCTGCGATTAGGATGAAAGCATGCTTGAGTCCGAGGCTATTAATGATAGGCACCACGGCGTACGAGAAGACAAAACCTAGCGACAAGAGAACCTTAGTCAGTAACAAATATGAGAGCACTCGCCATCCGCCTGCCGGGCAACTTACCCATCAGGTTGCGGATCAGAATCGAGGACACAAGGCCCTCGCCCGCCACCTCCTTGTAGCTGTCGAGGATGTAGTTGAAGGCCAGCGCGGACCCGATCGGGAGCGTGACGGAGATGAGACCGAGACCGAAAGCGATGCCGACCCACGAGATGCGGTACCACGCGCCGATGCCGTAAAGCAAGCAGCCCGCGGGGTGCGCAATCAGGGGTACGATGAAAAGCCACAGCCGTTGCTCCGGTTCCATGACGCCGCCGTTTCGCCGGGTCAGCCAGAGCGTCATGCGGTCCGTCACGGCGCTGCAGAGGAGGCAGCCGATGGACACGCCGGCGGCCGACGCGAGGTAGAACAACCCAACGGTGTTGGAGGAGAAGTTGTAGGGCTCGCTGCCGAGGATGAGCGCCAAGGAGCCGCCGACCACGTTGTACCAGGACAGGATGCCCCCGACGAGGATTCCGGCGAAGACGATGCCGGGGAACTGGAGCAGCACAAACGGCAGGAGAAAACCACGCGCACCGCTGTTGCTGCTGCTGGGCGGCCGGTGGTCCGAGTAACCCCACAGGGCGAGTTTCTGGACGGAAGTCTTGGTCGACGGCTGCTGCGAGGACTGGGCGGACGGAGAGGCGTCGCGGGCATCGACACCGGCGCGCGAGTCTATCTTTGAGGGCGGCGGCGAGCAGCCCTGCTTTTCCACCTCGGCGCCGTCCGCTTCCTGTAGCTTCTCTCGCACCGTGGCGACCTCGCTCGCGACGCCGATGATTTCCGCGGGTGTGGTGTCCCGGTGGAACATAGTCTCCTCGAAGAAGAGGAACGTCAGTACAGTGAGCCCGGCCCCGATGAAGGTGAGGATGTACTGGATCCAACGCCAGCCCATTGTCTCGGCGACGAAGCCCGAGGCGACAGGGCACAGGAAGGCGCCGCACCACAGCGCCCACGAGTAGATGCCCATGTGCAGGCCGCGCTGATGGATGAAGAAGACGTCTCCGATGATGACCTCGATAAGTGTCTCCATCGGCGAGGACACTATCCCGAGAATGATTCGGTTGACGAAGAACTCAGCGCGGGTCCCGACGTAGGCTGACCACAGCGTCACAAAGGTCGTGAGAAAGATGGAGCCGACAAGCGTCACGCGACGTCCGTAGCCCAGGGCGATGTACTGCGTGATGAGAGTCCCCCACCCTAGGAATAGGAAGAGCAGTCCGTTGCCAGTACTCAGGTCCGCGACGGAGATGCCCGTGTCCGCTTCGATGAGCAGATAGGCCGGAGACAGGCCCGAGACGATGGCGGCGGCAAGAAAGCACCAAGTCATGGCCCAGAAGATGTTGAACGCCTTGCGCTTGCTTGACCACGCGAGGGGGTCGTCGGGGTCATCGCTTGGCTGGGGGACATAGATAATGTCCGGGTTCTCCTTGCCGTGCTTGGCCTGCAAGACACCTTCGGTGTCGACGAGGAGCACAGTTCCAGGGATGAGAGGATCCATGATGGGCGGTGAGGTGGAAGACGACAAAAGAGGCAGAAAGGTTGATAACAAGCCAGCAATGGTCTTGGATCAGACAATTGTCGAGAATATCGCCTCGCTATGCCCGGATCGCCGTTTGGTTATATGCTCTTTCTCGCTTGGTGTTGAACTGTCGGTCGAGCCCCGTGTCATGCTCCGGCGCGGGCTAAGCCCAACAAGGTAGTCGGATTGCCCACTCCATAGTGCCATGTCGTCTAAGAAGCTGCTGATCAATCAAATGCCCGGCCTACTTCTGACGTTGGTTAGTCTGCCTCTGAAAAAGGTATACTGCGAAAGATAAGGGGATGAGTACTGCTAGTACGAGTCAGTACTACGAGCGCTAAGCATCGCTTGATTCTAGAACCCAGCGGCAAGACTTGTATTCTGTGGGCGAAAGCTCGCAAAGTGAAGGCAATCAGGCGACGACTTGACGAATGGAGATACCAAAACTAATGGAGTCTTCGTTATGGCGTCCACGGCTTGTCCGACACGGGTGTTCACACAAATTTCACTGTCATTATGGTCCCAAATTTACAGCGTGAGGATTCCTATTTCTATGATATCTTCGCATGACAGGTGAGCCGAAGAAGGAACAGGAGAAGGAGAAGTAGTATCTTGGCGAAGCGTTGTTGGTCACTGGCGGTACCCCGTCGTTGACGAGGGGCATGGAAACGGGGCTTCTATGGCTTAATAGTATCAAGTTTGATCTTCGATCCGGTTCTCAGGCGATCATGCAGTAAGTAGGCGGGCCCGGCAAGATACGAGGGATATGGGGGCTCTCGACCAGGCGTCCAGCAATGCAGTTTTGGTCGATCCTATTACCAAAACGAGCGGCCCTTGAGGGGATATTCAGCGGGCTATAAGCCCGGCGGCCGCCAGTTCGTATCTATATCATCGTCGTAGTGGGAGTTCTAACCTCTGTTAGTACGCTAATAGTGCGAGACGAACGTCCACGTCCTGTGTGAGAGCGGGCTCCTGGTCGGCGTTGATATTTGGTCGGTCGGACTGCCGAAACGGGCTTTCACAGAGATAGTACTAGGACATATATGACTAGAAACACCCATGAAATAATTATCTCCTGGCTCCGTAGTTCAACAGAGAATCTCTTGTACCACCCAGTAATCTTCCTAAGAAACAAGCATGGCGACCTTCACACTTAGCGACCTGACGCAAAAGTCCACCGAGGCCTCTGGTTACATCGCAGTCGATGGAAAGGTCTATAATATCACCGATTACATGGTCTCGCACCCGTTAGTCTCGAGAAACCCTAAACTGACAATCCGAGGGGACACGCGCTGACTGTTCAACCATCCACAGCGGCGGTGAGGAAATCCTCGCGGAAGTCCTGGGGCAGGATGCGACGGACGCATTCCATGAAGTCGGCCACAGCGACGCGGCTGTGGAGCAGCTGGCTTCGTTGATGGTAGGCTATCTGGAAGTCCCGTCGGGACAGGTGAGTTGGGGTTCCCCGTCTCAGATGCACAAGTCTGCTGGACACGGGATCTGATATGCTGCTAGAATGCTGGACCTAGGACCACGTCAGTGACCCCGACCAAGTGGGCGCCACCCTCGATTTGGGTCTGGGTTTTCTCCCTTTTCGGGGTGGGCGCATTGTCAGCCTTGGCCGCCGTCATGACAATGTACTTTTAGAGTGGTGAGCAACGACCTTGTTGAAGACACATCATCCTGGACCACTTACTTTTCCCTTGACGTGAAAAGGAGCTCTTGGGGCTTGGCAATGTTGAATATTGATTTACGATAGACCTAATGGTCGACGAGCGCCTCTCCCCCTTTTCTCAGGGGCCAGGACACGGGTCTGATGAGGGGTAAATGCATCTAAAATATAAAGAAAGACAGATTTTCCTGAGTAGCAAGCTGCGAGTGGTGTCAAAGACCTAAGCACGTCGCTCTTGTCCTGATACAACCTAAGATCCGCCTCCGTAAACCATTTCGTGGGCGACTCCCATCTCAACAAGAACGATGATACATGCATGCTTTGCGAGTCATGAATCGTGGGGTAATGCACTAGGTGCCCTGGACATAATGCTCCAATATCTTTAGCCCTATCGTAGCCGCGATTTGGAAGGCCAGAAGTGAGGGGCTCGGAGAATGGTCAATCTTCTTGCTCGATTAGGACATCGCCTTGGTTCCATGCTTTAGCAGGCGACTGAGGTGCCCGAAGCTTTATTAGTCGCTCCGGCTCAAGCATCATGTTGACCTCTCCCCCAAGTTGGTACAGCCTGGCAAATGCCCATCATGGACTACATTCTTATCACAACAGTCTTGCTTACCGTGGCCGGCTTGGGTGGTGCGGGTTATCTCGCCCTCAGACAGCCTCGACATGACCGCGATGCACTCCAAGTAACCCAGGTACACCCGCCACCTCCTCAGATAAAGATATGAGCAGAACATCGTGTATTAACAATTCGGATAGCTATATGTGTATCCAGTGAAAGGGTTGCGCGGGGCAGCCGTCGAGGAGGCACAGCTTGGCAAGTACGGCGTCGTGGGCGACCGTACATTCTGCCTCCAACGCGTGCATCGCGACCAGGGCAAAGCAGAACCGCGCTACGAGACGATGCTGGCCGGCTACTACCTTCAGCTCGCTCTCTTCCGAGCAGCCATCCAGGATGACGTGGTCGTCGTGTCCTGGCATGCCCGCGGTACCGACTTTTCGAAGGACCTAGCGACCACCGATGAGATTCGATTCCCGCTGCGCCCGTCCGTCGAGGGACGCCCAGAGTTGCAGGCAAACTTGCACACAAGCACAACCAAGGCTTTTGACATGGGCGACGATCCGGCGGCGTGGTTCACCGACAGGCTCGGCTTCGAGACGCGTCTCGTGTATATCGGCGACGGATCGCGGCCGGTGCTAGGATCCCTAGCACCGAACAGCAGAGGCGGGCTGCTCAAGGGACGCGTAGAGAGGCGCCTCCGATCCCTCGTTCCCGGCATGTCGTACCCGGCGGAGCGGCTGGCCTTCAATGACATTGCGCACTATCTGGTCGTGACCGAGGAGTCCAACCAGCAGGTGAGCTCCCGCCTCGATCAGGGCTGCACCCAGGACATCAGGAAGTTCCGCCCGAACATCGTCGTGAAGGGCGCGTCCCGGCCATTCGCCGAGGACTTCTGGGGCGAGCTGACGTTCGACGGCGGCGTCCGGATGCCCCTGACCGCCAACTGCTACCGATGCCAGAGCATCGTCGTCGACTACGCCACGGGGAAGACCGCCACGGACGATAGGGGCATGGCCTGGAAGAAGCTGAACAAGGACCGGAGGGTTGACAAGGGAGCTAAGTACAGCCCCGTTTTTGGCCGCTATGGGTACTGCTTCGGCTCGGCGCAGGGCAAGACGATCCGAGTTGGGAGCGAGGCGCGCGTCACATATGTCAATGCAGAGAGGACGACGTTTGGTAAGTGGGCAATTCTCTACTAGCAAACAGGGACTGACAGTTACAGATTGGCCGCATTTAACAAGTTTTGGCATGTCGCAAGTGAAAAAGTAGGGTATAGCCGTCGAGGTCTCGGTAGCGAATACATATGTAAGAGATTCCCAAGCATCGGCCTCCTCCGACAGGTCACTATCCGCGTATATGGCAGAGATAGGAACAGGGATCATCTTAGAGGAAGCACGCGCGATAAGTAGGCTTGGTGTATCAACAGGAAAGCAGACGGAACCTCTCGAGTTTTCGACTGGAGACAAAGCTGCCAGTTATACTTGCAACACACCTGATCGGTCTCCTTACCTGTCTCGACAAAACGCTCGTGTGTCTGTTTATAAAACCAGCATGTAGATGCTCGCCTAGGCCATGCTAGCATGCAATCTCTCCTCCCACGACTGACGACTCACAAGCCTGGGTCTTCACTTGGACCTCCCGTTTCTATCGCAACTTTCCTCCTCATGGCCTCCTGGCGATCCTCGATGCGTTTGCGAACTTCCGCGACGAGAGACTGCTGCTCATTCCAGGTCTGCCATCCGCTCCCCCAATCATCGCGCTGCTTGTCAAAGCACCAGACCACGTACCCCTCAAGATGCAGCAGGATGAGATACCGATCATCACTCATGATGTGGTTGTAGACCTGGCTGTCCATATCCCACTTCTCCGGCGACGGCACCGGAAAGTATCCACAACCGTCACCCGGTCCCTCGGCGTCCTCCTCGCCTTCTCTCATAAAGCGGACGAACGCATCCACCGGACTCTCGCACAGACGGGGGTGCTGGTCTACAAAGTCGGGATGCACGGGGATATTATAATGCAGCATACCCCCCCAGACGAACGGCATGACTTCGAGGTCGGCGACGAGATCCCTCGGCGCGTCGAGCCAGAAGCTGGCCGTCCCTGGGGTCATCGTGAGCGAGAAGCGCTCCTTGATGACGTCGAAGTAGAAGGTGAACACGTGGACGCGCTCATACTCCTCTCTCACTCCGGGCTTGCGGTAGATTGTGGCAACGATGTTCTCGCCCTGCTCATTGGAAGGACAGAAGCAGAACTCGGTGAAGTCTGAAAAAGGTAAGGTACTCGCTTGAATCTCCCAGTGGCTCCGAGATGTACTCGATCCTGGTGCCAGTGGGAATGCCGTTGCAATATTTGATGGCGGTAGCGAGGACCACGATACGGATGCCGCTGCCACCTTCCTCATCAGGGCCGCCATGGTGGTTTATCCATCTCCGCCACCTTCTCGGTTCTCGGACCACGGTGACTGTGACCGCAAATTCGATCTCGGGTGCCGCTGGGTGGAAAAGAGGGCCGATTTGTCTGTCGATGGTCGGCTGTGTGTCCCACGGTAACTCCGCTGACTCTAGGGGTTGGAAGCCTGTTGCCTCGCCATCCTGCCAATTCCAGCGGTGAAGCGACCTCCGAACTCGTCGCCCACGAGTCGTTGCTCTGCGGCGCACCCCGCGCCGGGGACCATGCACAGCTGGAGGCTCAGCTTCCGGGACTGTCGCGCGGAAGACGACGGTGGCAGCGTTGACGAAGAAGCGGGCATTGTTCGCAAGCCAGTTCTCTGGGAGCTTGATGGTGCGCCACTGCTTGAGTCCTCGATGGTAGACGACCATGTGGCCGTGCTGGTGCGACAGGAGCGGCCGCTCATCGTAGAAGACCACAAGGTCTTCACTGAAACTCGCCAAATTCAACTCCGGGGTGTGGTTGGGGTCGTGGTTCTCCTTGTTCCACGTCGCCAGCTCTTCGTGGCCCGGCCATTCGATGACCTCCCGACGCATGGTGTCCAGATGATCGATAATCGTGAACTGGTCAGTCAATCGCCACGCAAGACACCCGCGATGGTACTGGACCGTCCAGGTGTTGGGTAAACACCGCATTCCGAATGTCTTCCCAGGATCCTGGTTGCGCTTGAGGGCGTAGGATGTCCCATCTGGCGGTAGGACATCCGACGCGAAGTTGGTTTCCCCATCTCGCAGGGGGTACTCGGCCATGGAGGCGTCAAACCTGCCCAATCTGCGAATGGCCACGGCTCGGCGCGCCTTTCGATAGAGTTGACGCATCTCATCGTCAGAGACAACCTGCGTATCGACCTGGTACAGAAGCCGTGGAAAGCTGCGCGCGATGCGGTCTCTGACAACTAGTGGCCTCGCGAATGCTTCGTTCCACGATGGCGTGGCAAGCTCGCAGGCTGCAATATCGCGATCATCGAGATCGATGGCGATGAGGCAGAGGAGTTCTTCTGGGAGGGAGCCGAGGCCTGTCCGTCCTCTCATCTCCACTGCGAAACCCATGCTTGGCGCCGATGCGCTGTCGCCGCTCCCCATCTGTGTAGTCTTGCGTCTCTTAGACATGGTGGTTGGTGGTGCGCATTGGTGATGTCGAGAGATTGTCGATGGTTCGTTGATGACTCCAACTGTTGCGGAGAAATACATCACGGAAGTGCCCAGACAGCCGTGCTGCAGCAGTCTTGCATGTCTGTCAGCTTGCTGCCTACCTAACCCCTGCCCACCACGGCCGAGGACTGATACGTGACCCGCCTGGGGCGAGGACATGCAGCTAGAAACAAAACAAAAGTTCCAACCGGCCTTTGGCCTTAGCAACTTGCTCTTGATCTGTGGTATGGATGATGAGATCACTATTTGGGCCTTTGGTCCGTCGATATCCGAACACACGTCGAAGGAAGTGCAGTGGCCTAGGTACATCAAAAGCTTGCGTATTCTGCGAATGTGAGGGAGAGCCTACCTACGCTAACACTACGGACTCCCATGAAGATTGCACCTTGGTCCACGCAATCAAGTCCACGATGCCGATGGCTAGACGGTACAATACGCCCGCTCTCTGTTCGGCAATCATTGCATAGAGGCCCCACGGGTAGCCTGCTGCCTGGTCCCGCCACCGGGACGTCTCGCGCCGGAACTCGGCCGTGCCGGCTCCAAGAATGACGACGTGGTGTCTCTCGCCAATGGAGGCCATCAGGTTGAGATGGAACCTCGACATCAGCATGGTCTGTCCAACGAAGTCTCCCTTCTCGCTGAGAATGTCCAAGCACGCCAGTTCAGGGGTCTGGTTCCCATGGTCAGCCTCTCGAAATCTTAGAAAGGCGCAGGTCGTGGTGAAGGCCAAGGACCCAGGGATGCTTTCCGCCAGGCTGCGGGCTGCATTATCTATTCTCCTGTGAGGCAGCGCGTCGAGGGGGTTTTGGACACATCCCTGCCACAGCCCCGACTTGTCGAGCCTGTCGGGGTCGAGGATGATCGTGGCCGCCTCCTTAAAGTCTGCCGGGTCGAGAAAATCCATCCGGAACCAGGCGGGCTCTTCCACGATGGGACGTACCCCTTTGGTGCGGTCAGGGTCAGAGTAGAAGAACTTGACCAGAGTCCCAATGCTCGCGGAGCTGTTGGGTCTATATTCATGTAGCGCACATGGACTTTTGGACACGTTGGGCAATCCAAAAGCGCTCCGGCGAACGTACTCTACGGTGCCGTTCCAGGATGCCCAGCTCCAGCTCGGAATGTTCAAGGTGGCGTCTCTCCCCTCAGTGATGTCGTCTGAGCGCCAGAGGAGCGACTGCAAGAAAAGCCGCTCGGGCAGCCCAAACAGCAGAGTCGTGTCCATCTGCCAGGCCAGAATGTTGGCCACCCCGGTGAATGCGTTGAGAATGTCGCTGCGGAACGACAGATTGCGCATGCTGTATGCCGTGGCAAAGTCCGCATACGAGGAGTAGTTCACCGGAACGTGCATGCCCTCGTCGACGGGGACCCTGCGGTCCGAGCTGTGCATGTCACCTTCCCAGCCGGTCCCCTGGAAGCAGTTGAAGTAAGCGCACCGTTCGTCGATGAGCACGAGTCTCCGGGACAGCTTGCGCTCCTGAAAGGTCCAGCCTCGGGTGTTCCACCGCGAACGTAGGACCGCCCACTCAGCAATCGGCATCGACGCACCTGTGGCGTTGTCGAGCATACCATCCCACGCTGTGTCCAAGCTGGCAAGACTCGTGTCTCGCGGTCTGCCCGACACCCCCGGGAGGCCCTGTTCGGCGGTGAGTGCAACAATGCTGAAATCGGCCATGTGGTAGATCCGATCCATGGCCGTGATCTGCGAGTGCTTTGAACGTGGGTCATCCTGGACGATGCACAGCCGGTCGACCCAGAGATACTGCTTCCCGATATCGCGGCACAGCTGGATCGCGTCTGCGATGACGAGGGGAAGCTTGTCGATTTGCAAGCCGCCGTGTTTCGAGAGCTCCTTCAGATTCTGCAGTGTCAGTTGAATATCCTCGCCCTGGGATGGCGCTGCGGCAGCTGCCCAGCAGTAGCTGAGCGCCACGTAGTCTACATGGCCTGATCGCTCGACGACGCAGTTTGCGGCAGTGTCAATCACGCGAAACCCCCTGGGTGCGGTCATGGGCGTCACGAGGGAGTTGCACTCTTCGCCGTGATTCTTGTGACACGTGTCGAGCCACGTCTTGAGTTCTGGCAAGGGAAGAGGACCAGGCATCCATCTGTCGACACGCTGCAAGTTGGCACCATACTGGGCGTACTCAAGCACGAACTTGAGGACGAGTGGTACCGGGGAAGACCCTTCGTCGCCGCCTCCAGTAGCCATGATGCTGCCCGGCAGCAGACAGGTCTCAGTCAGGCTCTGGCTGATCTCAGATCTGCCCACCACTCGGTTCTCATAGGCCGCGGCGGCTGCTCGGAAGAGGAACGGTCTCCAGATGGCGAATCTGAGATCTGTCTGATTGCGCCGTCGGCCATGGTCCTGCATGGATTCAGCCACCATGGTGCAGATCATGCAATCCTCACGCTCCAGGAAATATTCCAGGTCACGGTACTGAGGTTCTTGCTTCCCAACCAGACGATGCGTGGGGAAGTCCTTCCTCAGATCAACGGTGCTGGTGTAGAAAAACTGGTTCACACGCATGTCGAGGTACTCCGGCCACTTGCAGAAGTTGAGGTGCGTCAGGTCGTCCCATGGCTGGCAGTCCTCGCAGAGCTTGGGGTTTGATGGGCGCGATGACTCTGAGCAGATCGAACAGGGGAGTGCGCCAGAAGACGGCTGGTTTCGGTCAACATGGTCGTCGTGATCATCAGGCACGGCCGCCTCGTGCGTGCGGTCGCGCGAGACCAGATGGGCAATGTACATGGTTCTCGAGCAATGGAGAGTAGTAGTAGTAAAATTGAATTGCAATTGGATCTGAGAAATCAGGGGTGTATGTATACCAGTCCAGTAAGGACAGCCCGGGCATCTTGCCTGTAGGAAGGCAGATGTGCGAGTTGGTGAAGTGAAGCAGTGAGGATGCGCCGCCAATGTCTCCATCGTTGTTTACCCCGAGTGGGGCTGTTGGCACGTGCGCTCGGTAAATCGGACCCACTTCGGTGAACAGCTCCAAAGAGGGGCTGCGGTCACCTCCCCCCAAGACTGACGACAACAATGAACACAAACCGTCTATTCAGCCCCAAGTCACACCACCCACATACCCTCGTTGACTCGACACTTGCCCCGAGCTGTGACAAGCCACAACAGGGCCAACAAGCAAACAATCACCTGAGCACACTCGCCGCATCTCTTTGAACGACCCGAGAAGCCACCCTCGACAGCCCCTCCAAGCTCTCTCTCCTCCCCGCGAGAGAGAGTCATCACAATGCCGAGCCTGCATGGCCACGCGACCTAGGATCACGGATCTCACACGCCCGGCATCATGTCTCTGATCGCATACCACCCCAGAGAGGGTCGAGAGATTGTCCTGTCCGTCTCCCACCTCCTTCTCTATTCCCCTGGACCTTGACAATGATGTATTCAGACAGCTAACACCCTCGTCCCCGAGACAGTCGACACCGCAATGCCATTGTTGTCCGCGACCCCACCTCCCAAAGACTCGAGATCAGGGGCCTCACAGAATGCCCGACCTGCCACCAGCCCCTCCGGCCAACCTCCCCCGATCGCCATGGCTACGAGGCATCCTCGGTGAACGATACCTATGTCGACCCGAACTACTTCCGCATGCTGCGCCAAGGGCAGGGTGACACGACCGCCAACAACCCCCCGCCTAGTCCCATCCGGCGGCTGATCCGCCCGGTGCTGGCACAGGAACACCCGGCTTCGATTGAGGAGGTGGAGGATGCCGAGTTCATCTCGAGCACCCCGGCGGCCGTGCAGCAGGGCAGCAGGATCCGCAAGGAGGCCTTCAGCCCGAACTACTTCAAGACCTTCTTCGTGGAGGAGAAGGAGCTGGGTAGGGGCGGCAAGGGCGTGGTGCTTCTGGTCCGCCATGAGATTGATGGCTGCCAATTAGGTGAGATACTCAGGACGGCGAGGATGCTCTAGACACGGCTGACCAGGCTTGCCAGGCCACTTCGCGTGTAAACGTGTGCCCGTCGGGGACGATCACGCGTGGCTGGAGAAGGGTGAGTTCGACCTGACTTGGAAGCAGAAGAATCATCTTGGCTGACCCCTACAGTCCTCATCGAGGTCGAACTACTCGCCAAGCTCTCGCACCCGAACCTCGTGTCGTACCGCCATGTCTGGCTGGAGAACGTCCAACTCACCAGGTTCGGCCCCAGCGTGGCGTGTGCCTTCATTCTTCAACAATACTGCAACAGCGGTGACCTCCTGAACTACATCATCGGGGATCAGCCGAAGCAGACGACGAAAGAAGAGCTCAAGGCCCAGATGCGAAGGAGATCTAAGGGCCAGACCGAGCGGCCGAGTGACCCGCTCGCAGGACAACGCCGGTTGTCGTTCGAAGAGATCTACTCCCTCTTCAAGGATGTCACGAGCGGTTTGGACTACCTCCACGCCGCCAACTACATCCACCGCGATCTCAAGCCCAGCAACTGCCTGCTGCATCGCGAAGGCAACAGCCTCATCTGCCTCATCAGCGATTTCGGAGAGGTGCAGCCCGAGAACATGGTCCGTAAATCGACCGGCACGACTGGCACCATATCCTACTGCGCGCCCGAGGTGCTTCGTCAAGACCCCAGCGGCAACTACGGTAACTTCACCACAAAGTCCGACATCTTCTCCCTCGGGATGATTCTCTACTTCCTGTGCTTCAACCGCCTGCCGTACCAGAGCGCCAACACCATCAACGAGGAAGACGAGGACATCGACGAGCTCCGCGCAGAAATCACAGACTGGCAGGGCTTCCAGGACGAACGCCGGGAACGCCCCGATCTGCCCTCGAAGCTCTACCAGCTCCTGAAGAAGCTGCTGGCTCTGGACCCCGCACAGCGGCCGAGTACCAAGGAGGTTCTGGCTGCGATGAAGAACGAGTCAAGCCTGGACGGCATCTCCATAGGCAGGAGCTCGAGTCCCTCCTCGATCGGCATTCAGGGACGTCGAGTCCAGAGTCTGGACTCTCCTGTCGTCCCCGGGACGCCCGTGCCAGGTATGTACTCGCACTGAACAACACCACTCAACCATCCTGACGGCCCCTTTTGATCCAATCCACTAATCTGCACCGGCTCCAGACCCCCATAAGCAGCAGCGCTACGACAGGGCCTCGCGGTCATCGGACATCCTCAGCTCCATCGAAGGCGAAGACGAGCCCGCCACCCTCCGCCACCGCGACGCACTCCGCCAGAACGCCGAGGTCGCGCCCTTCCGCTACTCCCGCCCCATGGTTTCCTCACCCAGCCAGGACCGCTTCCCCTCGCGCTCTCCCGAGCGCGATAACCGCTCCGCGTCCCCCCGTGCCGCTGTCCCCGAAGCCCTCCCGGAGGTCCCGGCCCTCCTCATGCCCCCTCCCACGACCTGGACTTCCAACATCCGCCACAGCCTCGCTCTCGGCCTCTACCACCTCACTGCCCCCGACCAGTCCCTCCCCCACATCCTCCGCCTCGCCCTCTTCCTCGCGAAGATGCTCACCCTCTCCCGCCCCTGCTGGCCGTACACGGTCAACCCCTGGCTCGGCGGGGCCCTCGTCCTGCTCGCAGTCCTCGACCTGGGCGCCAAGGACGACGGGCGCGGCCGCAGGGGATGGCGGGGCCAGAGCACCGGGACGTACCTCGCCGCGCCGGGCGTGGGGGCCAGTGTTCTCCTCGCCCTGGGACACCTGGGCGCGTTGTGGGTGGCGGGCCAGCGGGGACTGCTGTGCGCAGAGCGGGAAGACCCGTGGCATACTGACGGTGACGTGTAAGAATAGCCGACGGCGACGTAGAGCGGGTAGACTTATGAATGATACTCCTTGATGATTTTAACAGCGCTGCGCGTGAGATGAGTCCGTGAACATTGCTCCAGGATCCTATCCGGGATCTTTGCAAGCACATTCTTCGCTTCACGCCATTGTCAAAGGGGATGCTAAGGATAGAATCTTAATGTGTGGAATCTCTAAGTATACTATAGCAAATGTCTCCCTGATTTCTTCCGTCCGTAAAAGATCCCGTTCCAACGCCATCTCCCCCGTCATGGAACCTATACATTACACACCTCTAGCAATCACCTTGCAGATGTCTGGCCCAAGATATTTCCGTCCAACGTCTCTTCTGCACGCGCCTGACACGTCTGAAACCGCCTAACCATGCCGACTCCGGTCCGCTCACAGGGCCTCCACCGCCCTGAGCAGGATGTCCAGCCCGTCCGTCTCGTCCTCCCGCATCGCGGTGGCCACGTCGCTCAGCATCCCGAGCGGGATGTAGCACCCCGACCTGGCCTTCTCGAGGCTCTCCTTAAGACGGCTCGTGTGCTCCCACTCCTTCGCCGCGACCTCGGCCCTCCTGATAATGCGGTCCGAGATGCCGCACATAGCGGCGCAGTGCATGCCGAAACTGCCCTCCGCGACGCCGTTCTCGAGCTTGTACAGGAACGTGACGCGTCTCTGGTCGTTGTCCACGTCGATCTGCATTCGCCGGGCGCGGATCTCGGGGTGGTTCTCGAACTCCGTCGCAAGGGAGTGGTAGTGCGTGGCGAAGAAGCCGACGCAGCCCACCTGAGACGCGATGTGGTGGAGGACAGCCTGGGCGACAGCGACACCGTCGTAGGAGCTGGTGCCACGGCCGAGCTCGTCGAGGATCACCAGCGAGCGCGGTGTGGCTTCGGAGAGGATCTTCTTGGTCTCGGCCAGCTCGACGAAGAAGGTCGATTGCGCCGCAAAGATGTTGTCGTTAGCACCCAGACGGGACATGATGCGGTCGACGGGCGTCAGCCGTGCCGCGGATGCAGGCACGTAGCATCCGATCTGAGCCATGATGACGGCGATGCAGGTCTATGAGAGGGGTCAGAATGGAGTGAAGCATGGAATGATCGGGCGGGAGAGGGCTTACCATCCGCAGCACGGTGGACTTGCCAGCCGCATTTGCACCCGTCAACAGGTTTATCTTTGCCGTATTGCCGCCGAGCTGAATGTCGTTGGGGATGAAGTCGGTGATGGTGTTGACCATGCAAGGATGGCGCAACTCCTCGAAGTGGACGATGCTCCTCTGTTCATCAGACCATTCGGGACGGCAACGAGGGAGTCCCATCGACGAAGAGGCCTTGGCCAGACTGACGAGGCAGTCCAGCTGAGCGATGATTCGAATCGCCAGAAGCCACGTCTCATAGTCGCAGTCGAACCGGCGGAAGAATCGGGACGCAACGTCCTTGAGAATCTGCCCGTGAGTCTCCTCTGCCTCCTGCAGCTCCCTCACAAGGTCATTGAGCTCCCTAAAGTAGTATCGCTTGACGCTCGACGTCGAGGACATCTGTCGCCAGTCCTTGGGGACCTTGAGCGCCTTCGGGGCTTCGATCTGGAAGATCTCCTTTCCAACGTCGGTGAACTTGAGGGTCTTGCACTTGAATTCCTGCTTCTTGGCCTCGAGGAGATCGTTCAGCTCGCGCTTGATGCTCTTGATGCGATCATCGCTCTCGTCATAGTCTTCTTCTATATTCCGCTCAGGAAGGAAGACTCGATCCGTCTTAGCCTTGCTCCGGTCAAAAGCCGTCTTCCAGTACTCCAGAGGGTCGCGGAGATCAGGCATGGATTCGAGGAGTCGACTGAGAATGCCCTGGTTCCCGCTCCAGGCGCTCAAAAGGCTCATGGTGTAGTCAATCTGCTCAAATCCGTCCAGGACTCGGACAAAGTCATCAGGACGACAGGCTCCTGCATGGATGCGGGAGATCAGTCTCTCGAGATCTGGCATTTTCGTCATCTGCGCGGAGAACTGCTCTCGCGTGGAAGGGTCGGCATTGAGCATGTCGACGGCGTCGAACCTCTCGTTGAGTTTCTTAATGTCGCAGAGCGGATGGCAGATCCATTGACGGAAGAGTCGCTTTCCGAACGGCGTGGTACACTTGTCCAGAAGCGCGAAGAGGGTGCCCTCGGTGCCTCCGTTGACTGTATTAGCGAAGACCTCGAGGTTGATCAACGTCTGGCCGTCCAGAATCAGCGTCCCATCGCGGTGGATCGGGTTGTACCATCGGAAGTTCTTGAGAGATAGCAGCTTGTCCTCCATCTTGAGGGTCTTGAGATACTTGACGAGTGCGCCAAGAGCCGACATGGCCAGAGGCTTGTCCTGCGCCTCGAGCAGGACCTTGGGCCAGTCGTTGTTGCCACCTTCGTTCCTGTCTTTGGACTTGAAGTACCCGCCGTCGTCGAGTTCACGGCGGCAGGTATCTGCCTCCCAGAATTCCAAGGATGGCAAAAGATAATTCCAGATAGTCGTGGGGGCAGTGTTGTTCTTGAGGATCCGGAGCGCCTTCTGAGAGATGCACGACTTCTCCAAGAGTAGCTCTCGCGGCTGGATCTGAGCCACAAATGTCTCGAACATGGTCAAGTCGGCGTCGTCCTGGAACTCGGAGATGAAGAATTGGCCAGTGGCACAATCGACATGGCAGATGCCGAACGAAGGAATCCCATCGACGACTGTCTCTTTGATGGCGGCACAATAGGTCGCGAGGTCGCTCTGAAGCATGCTGCCGTCGACGAGTGTGCCCGCGGTCAAGATGCAGGACAGCTCACGGTGGATGATTTTGTCTGCCTTTGTGGCTTTGGCGGCGGCACCGCCGTCCCGCTCGCGCATCTCCTTCGCCAGGGCAGACTCCGTCTGCTCGACACGAGCAACCTTGTATCCCTTGGCAATGAATTGATTGATCCAAATGTCGATTGAACCCTCGGGCACACCAGCCATGCGCATGTTGACTCTGTCGGTCATCTTGAAGTCGAAGAGCTGGTGACCGATGGTTGCGTCGTTCTCGTAGAGTTCATAGAACTTCCCCTTCTTGAAGAACACGATCACGTTCCAGAGGTCTTTCTTGATCGCCCAGTACTGCGTCTCGAACGGCGAGAAGTCTTTCCACGCCTTAGGCGGAATGTAAACAGTCGAAGGATTGTAGTCTGGGTGACCGGGTTTGTTGCGATTGTGGTCATGAAGATCGGCAAGCCAGGTGTAGCGCTCCGCGGGCTCCTTGGTATGTGCCTTGACCTTTCCGGTCGAGGGAGAGTGTTCAACCGGCGGGGCAACAACAACCATAGCCTCCGAAAGCTCGGCATCGGGGTCAAACTTCCACTGCTGAGCGGTAGAATGTGGCGGCAAGTCTCCCATATCAATGTCCTCGTCGCCAGCATCGTCTTCCTCCTCCTGACGCGGAGACATTGTGGGGACCGGTCCCGAGGCGTTGCGCTTCCGTGGAGCGGCGGCTTTCTTGGCGGGTCTCTTCCGCTTCTTCGAGGTTGAGGCCTCGTCCGAGTCGTCGCTAACGACGAAGTCATCCATGTCTTGATCGGAGGTTAGCAGTATTCACTTCAAGTGGGGGGAGGCTTTCTACCTTCGTCCTCGTCTGCAGGTTCCTCCTGATCTTGCTCCTGATAGTCATCCTCGTCGTCCTCCACTGGCGGGCGGCTTCTAACCCGCCGACGGTTTCGCTTGTTCGCCGTGGCCTCGAACGGATCTTCGTCGTCATCGTCGGAGGATTCGGCGTACCTAACGGCTTTCTTGGCCTAAAACGAAGACTGGTTAGCAGGGCACACGAATCGATGGACGGGGGAGGGCCAGACCTTCCGCGATGGACTACTGGGGAGATTGGCGATCGAAGCAGGGGCCTGATTGAACGGCTTAGCCGGAGTCACAGGAGAGGGCAGTGCGAAGTCGACTACCTTGGGCTTTTTGGCAACATCCATATTCTCCTGGGAGCTCGGGGGTTCCAGGGCGTCGCTGCTAGGGACGGGGGTGATGTTTGTTGGGCGCCTGATCTTGGAGAGGGAGTTGGAACGGTTGGTGGATTCCTGCAGGCAGGGAGACGATTGAGATGCGGGAGTGCCGGCCTGTCGCGTGGGATCGGGCCGTGAAGCTCCTGCCTTGGCGGCGCTGGCGGATTTGGAGAAGAAGCTCATGATGGAGCGCTGGTTGCTGCCGGACGGGGTCTTAGCCGGCGTCCGGACCGGCGTAGAGCGCCTGTCGCCCATGGTGAATGCGCGGTGAGGTCGTGCTAAGGCGTCCGAGGTGTCAAGGGGCTGTATGGCCAGGTCCTCGAGGGTCCGAATCCCCAGGGAAGATCTGGATGAGCTTGGAAGGTGAAGACGATTGCAGTGCTCGACAGAAGGGCGTCGCAACGTGAATCTCAAAGAGGACAGACTCGCTGAAAAGACGGAACCGTACAAACAGAATCAGAAGGGCAATCAATGGACAGTGGGCGTGGTGGTGGTGATTCCCGATGTGGAGGGACGGGAAGATGGCAGCTCTGATCCAGGGACGCGGAAACGAGCTAAAGTGCCGGCAGCTGACCGCGTCACTGCAGTGGCATCCCGCGTCGCGCCTTCTCGACCGCGTTTCCCGCGTCACCGCCTCATTTAAGTGCTCCGGTCACGTGTCAGTGGAGACCTCCCATCTCAGCCAAGAATCTCTCGTCCTCTCACCGCGAATGCCAGGACTCTCAATTTCTGAATCTACAGACTCGCCAGGGTTCCGTGATTAAAGGTTCCAGCAGCTCTGAGCGCGAATGCGACAGACTTTCATATGCGATAGATCGTTGCTTTCTCTTGTCACGAATTGACTGAACTTACTTGATCCTGATACCCTGCAATCGACTGAGGCAGAGCGACCGAAATCGCAACGTGCATCGCCAGTCAACCGAGGCTCTGACTTACCTTTTGCTTTCTATTTTCTATTTTTGGACTAGCTACATCGAATAGAAAGTCTGAATTACTTGGACCGTGTTCTGCTTCATGTCTCCCGAGCATCACGGTCGGCGGTCCGTCGACCCAGCACAGCTTGCTTGAGACCAGCGTTCTTGGGCACCGCTGGAGACTGACGCGATGGCCGCCCGGATAGCCCTCCACGGCCCAGAGGCCTACAGCCTGGCCTGGATGACGGCGCTGCCCATCGAGCGCGCGGCGGCCACGGCCATGCTCGACGAGGAGCACGCCGAACCCACAGGTTTCTCCCGGCACGCAACCGACAACAACGCCTACACGTGGGGTCGGATCGGGGCCCATAACATCGTCATCACGTCGCTGCCCGCGGGCGTGTATGGCACGACGTCTGCCGCGATGACTGCCTCGAGCTTGCTTGCCTCCCTGCCCGCTATCCGCGTCGGCCTGCTGGTCGGCATCGGCGGCGGGATTCCCCGTCCAGACGACGACGACCGTGACATCCGCCTCGGCGACATCGTTGTCAGCCAGCCAGACGGCACGAGCGGCGGCGTGTGCCAGTATGACTTGGCCAAGGCAAAGAAGAACGGCGGGTACGAGCGCAAGGGCTCCCTTGCGAAGCCCCCGACGGTTCTGCTCAACGCGCTCGCGAGCATCCAGTCCGAACACGAGAGGCGGGACTCGAGGGTCCCGGAGTTCCTCGACAGGATGCTGGCGGAGAACCCCAAGATGGGGAAAAGGACGAAGAAGAACCCCGGGTTCGCCTTTCAGGGGTCCGAGAACGACCGGCTGTTCGAGGCCTCGTACGATCACGTCAACGGCCTCGACTGTCGCGACTGCGACGCCGACCGTCTCGTCGAGCGCGAGGAGAGGGAGACGGAGAGTCCCGAGGTCCATTACGGTATTATTGCGTCCGGGAACACGCTGGTGGAGGACGCGGCGACCCGCGACAGAATCTCCCGGGCCGTTGGCGAAGATTGTCTCTGCTACGAGATGGTGGCTGCCGGTCTCATGGACCATTTCCCGTGTCTTGTGATCCGGGGTATCTGCGACTACGCCGACTCTCACAAGAACAACCAGTGGCAGCGTTACGCCGCGGCCACCGCTGCGGCATATGCGAAGGAACTGCTGGCTCACGTCCCCTCGGTGGACGTTCAGAAGACAGCGAGGGCGCGCGATTTTCTCCTGTCAGGTTACATCTCTCGGCTTGGAGGCTCAGACTCCTTCCATCCTATGAGACGAGATACTCAATCCAACATCATACTCACTCACCCTTGAGGGTCCAGTTTCGAACAATGTGCTTTCAAGGCGGTGCAGCTGGCCGAATTTTCGGGCCACGTCCGGACGGGGGCTGTGCTTGCTTCTTATGGGTGTCCTGTTCCAGCCGATTTTTATAGATTGAGAGCGTTGCTTAGCGACCAGGAAACGAGTAATGAATAGATTCCAAACTGCTTTGGAGTATGATTGAAATGCTCGCTTGGATGTGTTTGCAAGTCATCTCCCAGCTTCCCCAGTGGCCAAGGCCATAGATGTGGCATCCAGACGCTTCGGTTACCGCCTGCAATGGGGGCAAGGCCGCAGTAGATTGACCCAGACTTTGATGAGCGTCGTTATGCGTGCGCCTGTCTGCACATCCCAGACCTTGACGGTATCGCGGCGGAATGCTGCTGCAAGCTGATGCCCGTCCAGCGACCAGACAAGTAACGCAACCTCCTCGCCAGAGCCTTTGAACGCCGGTATACACACAGCTTCCACAGTGTCCCATACGTTTATTTCTCCATCAACCGAAGAAGATGCCAGTTACCGTCCTTCCGCTGAGAAGACCATGACCTTCATCTCGGTGCCATCAATCCTCACTGCCTGTATGTTTGTGCCTATCTCGGTGTCCCAGACTTCAACGGTATCGTTGACCACTTCAGTTGATGTAAACGAGGAATACATATTCGAATCTACTCTTGACAAAGATCAAAGCTAGAATTTGCGACAGACCTTCAAGCTTCTCGGCCGCGGAGTCGGCGTCGAGGGGATCATCAAGGCTCTCAGCTGGGCCAAAGCCGACCTGGCCAATGTTCCGATGTTGCCTGAATATTTAGACAAGAGTTATTATGTACTATCGCTAATATTAGAAGCCCTTTGAGGCATTGCATATTAATTGCTGTTTCAGAATATTTCCGATCCAGTGTTCTACCTTGCTAGATGCTCTATGGCACCGCATTTTGGGTACGACAGATGGATCATCGGGCTAGGGCGACAACGAACGAAAACTGCATGCAAGCCACCCCGAACACATCCTACAGCATCAAACGATTTGTTTCGTATTTTGCAGCTATGGCGCCTACAGTTAACTACCTTAGTGTCTCGTCAGGTGGTTCCCATAGATGCCGCATCATGAACCAATGCTGGATAATTGGCTCCATTGTGTGTGACATAGGAGACACGGTCCGGGGACCTGGGCCGTCGAAGTGCCATGATGAGCCCGCCTTGGATTATAGGGCATGGCTGAGTCCAGTTGGGTCTCGAAAATCATGTGATCATATGATTAAGATGCGGCCTGTGATGGTTGAGCACTGGGAGCGTCTTCTAGAAACCGGGGAGGGAGAAATGAGTCTGCCAGAACGACTCAACACACTACAGAGGAGCGTAAAACAGGATCACCACCTCACAGAATCAGACCAGGCAACGTGGTACCTCATTCACCATTTTCTGGAACTAAGTTTGACAAAGGCATCACATAGACCACCTCAGTTTCGACAGTTCGAGCCCTGGCCCGCCGTGCAACATGACTTCCTGCTCATGCCAACATCTCCCAAGGCATCGCAGGATGCGAGACACCAGGCACCGAGGCCTCACATGCTGTGGCAGCCCGCTAAATCAGGTCAGTTCGCCTTACATTCGGGGTGATCACTGCGCCACTTCAACTGATCAAGCCTCTGGCACCATCCGTAGAGCAAGTGTGTTGCCACTCGACGTGATCCCGAGTGAAAATGATACGACCAAGGTGCGTTGTGTGCTGCCAGATGATTCTGAGAAGGGGCTTCCTGAGACCAGACTGATGTGCTTCTGAGCCTACATACCGCCACATCTTGCCCACTTGCTGCTTCAAAATACCGCAAGGAGCTGATAGCGCTGGTGGCTGCCTTACACGCCATATCGGTCCACCAAACACGGGCATCTTCTTGACATCAGGCTCAGGATCAATGCCTTGCCTCGTGGCATCAAGCCCAGAACAGAGCGATATTCCAACCATCGGGCTTCTTCCGTCACTGGATAGCTATACCAAGTCGAGCTAAGGTACTTTGCATTTGTTGGGATGCATCGCGGACATCTGAACCCCCTCCATCTCGCGTTGCTCACTTGCTCCTTCGCGTCCCCAGATGCAGAACCAGCCCTTCAACCATGTGCGCCGCCGACGACTCTTCCCATGCAGCTGGCTGCACTCTGCAGGTTCTCGTCGTCCACACCAACAAGACGGTCCTGCGGCCGGACACGTGGACGTTGGTGATCGATCAAGGAAACAGCAGCAACGCAAGCCTCGCATCCCTGAAGCGAGCAACCTCCAAGTCCCCGACTCCGCAGCTCCGGCATTCCGAGGCCAGCCAGCGAGCACCGGCTGCCAGATCCTATCACGAAACCAGGGTGGGCTTGATATGCTCGGCAGATATTAAGGATGAGGGGGTGGGTAGTAGCGCCGAGATGTGAGAGTTGGTTCCCTGGTCCGCCAAGCTGGCAAGACGCATCGAAAGAGGGAACCTCCCGCCCAAACCGGCAGTCGAATCTCGCAGCGCGGTCCAACGGAGCCGGAGATGGCTGGACCGCATTGGCAATCCCCCGTCTGGGGTCTTCTCGCATCCATGGCCCGGGGTCAAATGGCCCCAAATCTCGACAAGCGGAATTGCCAAATGCGCCGCCTCCGCCGCGGACGAGAAGAACCTGCTCAGCGGGCAGTTGACGTCTGGGTGGTATACGCCGACTCAGCTATGCCCTACTCGACCGCTGCCACCACCGTCATCGCGCCAGAATGACAAGTGATGCGGCGTTTCTCGTCACGCAGAGCGGCCACTCTTGGCGGGGGAGGATGACGATCTCTCTCCAGAACAACAGTTTGCGCCGCGCACCATCGTCAGCGGTCGGTAACATGGCTTGTATTGGCTGGGATCGCCGCCGGGTCGCGCAAGCCACCTCCAACACCTCGCACATGTCGGCCTGTCAGCGCCGTCTGGAGCGTCGCATCGACGGCGGGCCGGTCTGGGGGGTTAGGGGGCTTGGCACGCAGCCGGCAATGCGAAGGCCCTGGGCGCCGTCTCCTCTGGCAAAACCGGCAGATCCCAAACCCAGCCAATATGTGTGCGCCGTCTAAAGGAGATTGATGAGGCCCCCCCGATACCCCTCGGGGAGATAAGCTGGGGAACTTTGACAACCAACGGCGGCGAACCGAGGGGGAGGGTGATTGCGAGAATGTGACATCAACTCGGGGGGCGGCCAGGGTCAACCCAGATCGACATCTTGGTCGGGCTTCTCGAGGGTGCCGAAAGTGCTTGTGTCGTCTTGTCTGCGCTTCACACCTTGGCAGCGTCAGCCGACTTTCCGTTTCGTCTTCTCGAACACGGTCTCACGGTGGTTGCTTCATCGAGAGGACTAATTACTTGATGGCTTCCTTCGGCACTCAGCAGGACACGTGAGCGATGCGCCGGCGCCGTCGAGTCGACCCTCGACCCCAACTCCCGAACCCAACTGCCTTTGCCTTGATTCTGCACTAGAGCTCGTCTCCTCGCCCCTGGCCAATCACCCCGAGCGCAAACCGCGCCGGGCTAGCGGACGTGGTCTCGGCTGACGCCATGCGGCGCGCCCCCGTTGGGGGAACATCTCGAGAGCGCCACCGACGATCTGAGCGTGGAGCGTCCTCCTAGGCCCTTCTACGGCGAATGGAACACACTAACGGCGAGGGGGCTTCCACGCTACGGCGGTAGCCTTATTATACCTCCCGTCGACCTTCCAAAAGTAAGCTTGTTTTTATGCACAATGACTGGTGCCCGTCTCTAGACTCTGCCCCTCAAACCTCCGCCCGGGGGAGATTGCGACCGCAATGGGACCGCCGGCCCCGTCGTGCGACTGACCGCTCCTTGCCACGGAGCGCATGGTGGACAGGGCCGAGTCAGGCAGTCCGTCAGACCTCGCCTCTCTACGCTGTAATGGCTCTGCTGGAGGGTGTCGAGCTGCTCTGCTTGAAACAGGCCTACGTCTTATACATACACACTTGTAATTTGTACTTTGTGTGGCCTGCCATGAGCGAGCAAGGAGGGGCAAGGATCAGAGAAGCCCGTCGAAGCATCCGCCAGACAGGGAACGCACAGGGGAGGAGGCGGATGGATCGCGGCGGGCCAGGCCAAGGAGGCCTGACATCCGTCTTTGCTGCATGCAATACGCGCCGCTGCTATTAAGTAATAAGAGCAGGGAAGCAAAGTCAAGTGCAGAAGCCAAGCTGCGCCTGCGGACATCGACGAGATGGCAAAGGACTGCCCTTCTGGCATTCTTTCGTCCGGTGTCGTCATGTCTCCGCGGAAGCATCGAGAAATCGCGGTCATCTGGATGCCATTTGATCGTCTTGGCCGTTGGGAGGAGAGCCGTGAAGCCTGGTCGAAGGGTGCAGCTGACGGGGTTTTCTCCGCGATGCAACCCATCCCGGACGACGAGGAAGAGGACCAGGAGGAGTCGCCTCGCTCCTCGCTCCGACGCTGTGTACCGGCCACCGCGCGCCCCGACCAGTGGGACTCGAGGACTGGCCTCTCCTCTATCACATTCACCATCCATCTGTTGAGGATGCTGCTCACCTCAGCAACTCACTCATCAACCATCAGATCAGCCGCCGGGACACCACACCACCACCACACCTCCCGCGTTGGTTCGCATCCATCCATGCAAGCCACCATTCGCCATGGCGCAAGCGATGGGGGCAATGGCTTCCGTTCGGCCGGCACTGCTCTTCTACGAGACGCCCTCGACACGTGGCTGCCCGTCCAGCCTAAGATGCTTGTGCATGCAGCATTCCTTGCACGGAAGCACGGCAGAGGCTGTGAGAGGCTGCCTCGAGCGGCTCAGCTGCCACATCTGGCCAAGGGGGGCACACCCGGCTTTTGTGGCTGTTTATCAGACGAAATCACCGTGACGCCCGGTGAAACAACACCGCTCTTCGTGCTGGGGCTCGCTCAGCCTCACCGGTGGTAGCTCTCGTATCCCATGCCGCGGGAGTCGCTGAAATTATGGCTGACAGGCAACGGCGTGGAACGCCTACATGGCACTAAAGTTCCTAAATATTGACAGAGGGCGAGACTGTTCTGCCGCGGCACGCAGCACAGCAGGCGCCCGGCCATACGGGTTGAGGGCTGTCCCGAGAGGGCGTATTATAGGCATGCCGTGTGACTCGTGGGCATCAAACCAGCGACGCCTCCTGCCAGGCAGATCTCGTAGCGTCTGGGCGGAAATGCCTCGTGGCCAGATGAGCGGGAGCGCCCATCTGCATGAGATGATCTATGCGACGCCGCGTCGCGTGGTACGGCGTCCGCGGCGTTGGACGCCATGTGCGAGCGAGTGGCTAGTCAGGAGGTCGAAAACGTGGTGCGGGAGCGAAGGAGAATGCATGCGGCCTCAGGGTCCAACCACCATGATGGGTGTGTCGGCCTGGAGGGGATGCGGTTGTGAGCTCGGCCGCCGACAATGTGATCCCTCCGCGGGACCATCGCCATGGTGTCGAGTTTGGGGAGATATCGAACCATGGACGGGCATCAGGGTCGGCGCGTCCGGACGGGACACCCTGGCCTTTCCCCGGGGGGCGCAATCCCGGGGAGGGCAAGGACTCAGGAGGGCAGACGAGACCCTCATCAGGGGCCCCGGACAGACGGGCGCGGGGAGGATCTGGGAAATCTGGTCGAGGAGATGGTGAAAGGGGATTTGCGGGGGAACCAAGACGAGGAAACCCCCTCCGCAAGGAGGCAATTCCCAGAAAGACGTTGAGGGCTCCGCCGCGGCGGACGAGAGGCTCTCGATCGGTTACCGATCGGCTATGCTCGAGGACACAGGGCGAGACAGCCATGTCGCCGTGTGACGCTCAGGGTTGGTGGTGGTTGATGTGCTTCCCTCTGTGCGATTCATGCGGGTGCGGCGGACCCAGCGAGCCCTGGGCGGGATGGGATCCGTGGCGGGTGGAGGAGATTCAGTCAGCGTCCCCGGTGCAGGGGCAAGGATATGGATGGTGAAGAGGAGGGATGGATTCAGGGGGTGTGGGGAGACGCCGGACAGGCCCAACGGAGGAGGCCAGCGGACGCGCTAACGCACTTGGCTGGAAGCAAAAGCGAGGACTGCCAAGATATAACCCCTAGGACAACCCCCAAATTCCCCAAAAGCCAAGACCTCAAAGCTTTCCATTGCTCGTCTCTCTGGCCCCCCCAGCGGGGTGAGCGGCCCTTGGGGGAAAAGCAGCCCTGTCCTGGGCCTCGAAACATCGCGGATTCCACCTCCGGATGCGCCTTTCCACCGTGCCGCCCGTTTGTCCTTCCGAGGGACAAGAAAATGGGCTGTCGTGGGGTGAAGCCACGATATGGCCCGACAACACTCGACAACATGGGGCGGGATAGGGGTCACGGACAGCACCCAGGAGACGGACTGACGAGGATCTCGCCTCTCTGATGGGGGGCAATGTCTCGTCTTGGAAGCCTTGGCAAACATCTCAGGCAATGTACCCCGTCCACGCCGGACAGGTGCAGCGGTACGCAGCAGATCCCATCCCCATCCATCTCAGTGACGCTGCTGTTCATCATTCCCCCCAGGTCACCGCCGAGACTTTTCGCGCCTCCCACCATCTCTTGTCTGGTTCGCAATGATGCAAGTCGACACCGACCCCGGCCCCTTCTCCATACTCGTACGTAGGAGGCTCCAGCGTCTCCCTTCCCTTCGGCCGGCATTGCACGCGCGCCCTGTCGCAACCAGACCTGGTCGCCCACGCGTGCCCTGTCCTGTCGACGCTGCCAAGATGCATCGTCGACGGCGGAGGAACCCCCTGGTGTAATACCCGGTGCAGCATTGGGGGAGGAGGGCGAAAAGCTGGCAAGACAGCAGGACGGACAGCGCAGCACAGACAGTATCTTAGACAGAGTGAATGAGACCCCCCGGGGAACAATACGTACCCCGTCTTTTCATCATCTGTGGATCTGAGCGTCTTGCCCTCGTGGAAAAAAGATCTTTAAAGACCCATCGTCCCCGTCCCTCCCTCTCCCCCATTCCCTCGATCTTCTCTCGTGTAGGCATCACTGGGATCTTCAACGGCAGCTCACCTGGCGCTTCGTCTTCCTTCCTCTTTCTCAAGCAGTATACCTGCACCTTCCTTCCATTCTACGTGGAACGCGGCGCGTTGAAAACTCCCCGTTTTCCCCTTCTTCCACCACAACAACACCAGCCCCACCACTCACTCCCTCACCTCAACCCACGCCACCAGCAACAATGGCGACCAACCAGGACCACGTCTACAACTCGCACGACGAGACCGTGCACAACGGCGATGAGAAGGTCAACCAGAACAAGGACACTGACTCCTCCTCCGGCAATGTCGAGGCCCTCGAGGAGATCCCTCCCCTGGAGATCGTCGACAAGCACATCGAGCGGGGTGTTCTGAGGAAGCTGGACTACCGCATCGTGCCCATGGTTATGTGGGTGTATCTCATGAACATGATGGATCGAGGTGAGTTATCGCGAGGGTTTTGCTTCAGCGACGACCCAGCTGACGAATGCGCCGCTCAGTCAACATCGGAAACGCCCGTCTCTTCCAGATGGAGGAGGATCTTGGCCTCACCGGCAACCAGTTCCAGATGGCCGTCTCCCTGCTCTTCGTCACCTACTGTGTACGTTTCCGATCGCTCGACCCGCTCCAATAACCGCAGTCTCACTAACACTGTCGACAGCTCTTCGAGGCCCCCTCCAACATGATCATCAAGAAGATGCAGCCCGCCCGCTACCTCGCCGGCCTGACCATCGTCTGGGGATTCATCGCCACCTTCTCCGCCTTTGTTAACAACTTCGGCGCCCTCGTTGCCTGCCGCCTGCTCCTCGGTCTCTTCGAGGCCGGTTTCTTCCCCGGTGTCGTCCTGTACCTCTCCATGTTCTACGGCCGCCGCTCCCTGGCCCTGCGCATCGCCTACTTCTACTCGACCGCCGCCCTCTCTGGTCTCGCCGGCGGCCTCGTCGCCTACGGCATCGGCCACATGCACGGCTATGCCGGCTGGAGCGCCTGGAGGTGGATCATCCTCATCAACGGTCTCCCTACCATCGTCACGGGCTTCGTCATCCCCTTCGTCCTGCCCAACAGCCCCGAGACCGCCAAGTTCCTCACTGAGGAGGACCGCGCCAACCTCGTCAAGATCCACAATGCCCAGCTCGGCCGCGCCCGCAACCTCCGCCACATGGTCAAGGAGGATGTCATCGACGGCGTCAAGGACTGGACCACCTGGGCTTACTGCTTCGCCCTCTTCCCGCTGCTCACGATGCTCTACTCTTTCGTGGTCTTCCTCCCTACTGTAAGCTTCCTGGGATTCTTTTGAAGTATTTTGAGAAGTTTTTGAAGTTGTTTGCTGACTCTGTGATGTTTTCTAGATCATCAGGGATATGGGTGCCGGGTGGAGCCCCACTGTTGTTCAGGCTATGACCGTCCCCGTCTACGCCTTCGGCGCTATTGTTTACATAATCTGCGCCCGTCTCTCCGATATCACTCAGCACCGTGGTATCTTCGTTATGGGATCGATCGTCGCCTCCATGGTCGGCTACGGCATGCTTCTCGCCAACGCCGGTGTTGCTGTCTCCTACGCCGGAACCTTCTTCGTCGCCGTCGGCATCTTCACCGGCGCCGGCATCTCGTTCGCCTGGGTTCCTACCAACAACCCTCGCTACGGAAAGCGTGCCTTCTCGACCGGCATGCACCTGACCATCGGCAACTCGTCCGGCGTCGCCTCTCCCTTCCTCTTCTCCAACGACTTCGCCCCGACCTTCATCCCCTCGTACGCCGCCTCCATCGGCCTGCTCGGCGTCTCCCTGACCCTGAACCTCCTCCTGCACCTGCATTTCAAGAGGCAGAACAAGCTCCGCGACGAGGGTAAGCAGGACTACCGCATGGAGGGTCTCAACGACATCGAGATCGAGGCTCTCGGCGAGAAGAGCCCCCGCTTCCGCTTTGCCGTCTAAGCGAGTTTGTGGTCAGTGGTGGTGGTTGTTGTACTTACAGCGCGCATCATGAAGAATGGGCTATGTGGATGCGCGGATGCAGGCGCCGGCGTGCGGAGGCGGAGACGACGGCGCGGCGCCGTGCCAGAGCCCGGCCAGCGCTGGGGGCGGGCGGTTGAAACGTGTCAGTCAGAAAGCCATAGATCGATACAGCAAAATGTTATTCGCGTCAAGAACAAACACTTTCGGGGTGCCTGCCTGCCGGTGAAAATGTGAAATTGTCTGGTTCTCGTAATTGTGATCCCCGTCTATAATTGCGGCAGAGGCAAGGTATGACAGGGGGTCGAGGTCGGGGCGAGTAATGCGCGTCAGCGGAGGGTGAATGCTCCGCGCGCAGATCTTCTGAACGGGGTCACGAGGGGCGAGTACGTCTGGTCCAGCGATATTGCCGTTCAGTTGGGTTGTTCTTTCGAACTGTAACAAGTCCTTGGAATTATCTCCAGCTCTACAAGAGGCCATCTCGATTTCCCGAAGGCCACAGAGAGCCCGTCTCAATTATCCAAGGCTCGATCTGAACTCTGCTGGTTGACGCGGTCGTTCAGAGGGCGGCCATCTGTTCTGCGACCCTCTTGCGGGCGTTACATTATGCCACCCGCTCGCTAGGTTGGAATAGGGGCACATCCAGATGGCCTGCCGTTGAGACCGTTCATTGTTAAACGGAATAATACACGAGTTGATTTGACAGTCGTGTCGAATCATCACAACTGTGTCGACCACTCATCTCGAATTTTCCAGAGTGCGAGGAGATCAGTCAATTCTCCGAAATGCATGTTCCACCCAGGTCAGATTGGCCCAGAGTGAACCAGAGATGTCTCGGGGATGGTTTTCGTGTCGGGTCTCACTCATGCGTGCCGTTACAGCCGATGCAGGCGGCACGGTTGAATGCCATCGTATATTGTTTTGCCATCCTTGTCTGATGTCTCTGAAGTCTCTCTCGCCGAAGGTGTCCTTTCCCCTGTGCACCCCCGGATCTTCTCCCGGCTTGCAAGCAAAACCTTGCTGCTGACCGTGTCCTCCCACAACTGATCTGATCCCCCGCAGCGGGCGGAGGCACATGTCTTATCAAGCACAAACCTACTTACGGGCACAAAACGGGCGCTGCCTGGAATACTTGTTGAGCGTGCTTATCGTCAGCCTCGGAAGCTTTGGATGAACACATGCGCGCGCGCAGAGTCGCACCGCATGGCGCATTCGCTCCTCATCCATCCAGGTGCCGCGGCGGTGAGTGAGCACGTACGTACGTACGTACTCCTCATGCGGCGAAATTACCCATCCATCCTTCCCGCGCCTCCAAGATTCCCTTTGCCCGGGCGGTCGCGTTTGTTGGGGGGTGGATAAGCTCATTCTAGTGTAGGGGGGGCGAAGGAAAATCGAAGGTCGTGTCGCGAACGGAAGAATCCACGATGGGAAAGGATCCATGTCGCTGCGGTGAGCTTGCGTGCGCCCCGCGAGTTAGCGGGGCCGGGGCTACGTTAGCGCTCCTACAGGGGGGGCAAGGAGGCCTGGACCGGCGTTAGCGCCTGCAGTAGCGGGACGCCCCCGGGCTCAGGGAAGTTCACGTCGCCATGGATGCTGGTCGGTGCCGCTGAACAGGCTCAGCAGCCCCCCGTGGCCCCGGCCGTGCTTAGCGCATGTGTCACCAGGCCGTCTCAGCTTTCGCTGTGATGACGGCCGACTGTGGAGCGCGTTCCCCGGACGAGTGACTCGCGAGAGTTCACTCATCAGTGGCACCTCTGTTTCCCCTCCTCGTCTGCTCGTACACCACGTACATTCCCCGCGGGATCGGGTGGAGAGGTACCTCCTCGCCAGTGCCTTTTCCCCGGCTCAGACTGCCGACGAGCACTTGCTGGCCCGGCCCCAGGGATCGGCCGTCCGTATCTTGTTTGGGGCATTCCGCCGAACCCCCTCCTCCTCCTCTATCAGAGACCTGTTGAGACATAGACGCAGCCCGTGCCGTAGAAAAATATCAATATAAAAGGCCCGTTCTTGGCTTCCTCTTGGCCCTCCTCTTGGCTTTTCTTGTCTCTGCAGCCTCCAGCCAACAGCAGCCTCTCATTCCCCTGACCCCTGACGGTTCCCTGCCGACTATCCTTGTTTGGCATCTCGAGTATCACCACCACTTACACGAACGACCGCTCCTCGAGCGAGCACCAGCCGGCACAATGGCCGCCGAGAAGGACCCCCGGTCCGCCAGCAACCCCTCCATCTCCAACCCCGAGATCAGCGCCAAGGAGGGCTCCGTCGAGATCGACTACATCACCGACAACGAGAACCGCGCCGGCGGCTTCGACGAGAAGGCCACCAAGACCCTCCTCCGCAAGATCGACTGGACCCTGATCCCCTTCCTCGCCCTGCTCTACCTCCTCTCCTTCCTCGACCGCACCAACATCGGCAATGCGCGCCTCGCCGGCCTCGAGGAGGACCTCGGCATGCACGGCCTCCAGTACAATGTCGCCCTCGCCGTCTTCTTCCCCTTCTACGTCCTCGCCGAGGTCCCCTCCAACATGGCCATGAAGCGCTTCCGGCCCTCCATCTGGATCCCGTCCATCATGGTGTAAGTCCGCCGCCGCCGCCTCCGTCCCCCGGCTTGGCTGCCGGTGAGGGGCCGTCCTCTTGCTGACCCGCTCGTCTCATAGGGCTTGGGCCATCTGCACGACGCTCATGGGTATTGTCAAGAACTACCCCGGACTGCTGGTTTCTCGCATGGCCCTTGGCTTCGCCGAGGGTGGTCTGTTCCCGGGAATCACCTACTAGTGAGTTGGCATCGCCAACCCCGCCCCACCCCAGATCTTGCTCCGAGGAATCTGACGATACTAACCTCGATATAAAGTATTACTTTATGGTACCGCCGTCACGAATGCGGCCTCCGCATGGCAATCTTCTTTTCCGCGGCGACCGCCGCAGGCGCCTTCGGCGGCCTCCTGGCCCGTGGCATCATCGAGATGGACGGTGTCGGCAACCTCCCGGGCTGGTCCTGGCTGTTCATCCTCGAGGGTATCCTGACGTTCATCGTGGCCATCATCGCCTACTTCGTCATGCAGGACTATCCTGCCACGGCCAAGTTCCTGACGTCCACCGAGAAGGAGGAGGTCACCCGTCGCCTGGAGTTCGACAGATCCTCGCTCGCCGACGAGTTCGACATGCGCTACTTCTGGGACGCGCTCAAGGACTGGAAAATCTTCGTGCACATGTTCATCACCATCGGCATCTACACGCCCCTGTACTCGTACTCGCTCTTCGCCCCCAGCATCGTCAGGGACCTCGGGTACTCCAACGAGACGGCCCAGCTCATGACCGTGCCGCCGTACATCTGCGCCTGCGTGTGCTGCATCGGCGGCGGCTGGTTGGCGGACAAGCACGGCCAGCGCGGCATCTACATGATCGGATTCTGCCTCACCGCGTACGTATTCCTAACTGATATGGTTTGCCAGAACCAATACTGACCCTCCGCAGTATGCTCGGCTTCATCCTCCTCATGGTCTCCCAGAACAACCACGTCAAGTACGCCGGCTGCTTCTTCGCCGCCATGGGCATCTACCCCAACGTCCCCCAGGGTGTCGCCTGGAACGGCAACAACATCGGCGGCTCGCTCAAGCGCGGCGTCGGCATCGCCATGCACGTCGGCTTCGGCAACCTCGGTGGCGCCATCGCCGGCTTCCTGTACCAGGCGAAGGACGCCCCCGAGTACTACCCCGGCCACGGCACCCTGCTGGCCACGCTTACCATGTCGTGCTGCCTGTCCATCTTCATGACCATCTACCTGCGCAGGGAGAACGCCCGCCGCGACAGGGAGTACAAGGCCCCGAGCGACTACACCAGTGCCGAGCGGGCGCTGGAGCGGGAGAAGGGTGACAACGCGACCTTCTTCAGGTACACCATCTAGAGGATGTATTTATGGGCAGCACGTTTGAGAGTGTGCTATTGGCTTGGATTGGTTGGACTGGCTGCGGATTGTCCGATAGACAGGCGTGTGCTGTTGATGGACATATAGATGGCATTGAGCCACGGAGATATGACAAAGTATGATATGACGATCTACGATGAGTTGAAAGTTTCTTTGTTTCTGATTCCACGAGAGCAAGCCGAGGGGCGACCAAAATGGCCAAGTCGTGCTGGTGGTGTTACCCCTGAATACCCCTGAATTACTCCTGTGTGGTAAGTGGCTACGAGCGTCGAAGATCAATATCCGGGATAGGCGAACTAGGGTGGGCGTCGCCGGCCAGAAAGTCATTGCCACTTTATTACATTCGTGTACATCCGGCACCTATGGCCTTCCTCTCCTCGAATCGACCCGCGTCGTCGTGTGCACTTGAATCCCACGCTCCTCCGCCCGCAAGTGCCACAGGTCATCGTACCGACCCCCTGCCCGGCCGTGAGTCCGGTCACTGTCTGTCGCAGCGATCTCGGTGTACACCTCGCCTCCGGTACGGTCCCCAAGTTCCAGTTGCTCCTCGCTCTCGCTCATATTCCTCCGGCCTCCGAGCCTGTAGGGGCTGAATCTAGACACCAGCTTCCGCGGGCGTGTCTCGGCCGGCGGCGGCGGAGGCATTGGTGACGGTTTGTAGTCCTCATCGCCGAGGATGGTTTCCGGATCGCGGAGGGTCCCGGGCTGCGCCGTGTTGGTGCTGGCCGCCGACACCTGCTTGAGCTTCTCCTTGCGCGAGCCGTGCTTACCCGACATGCCCGTCTTGGAGAGGAGCGAGCTGACAAAGCCCTCGGGAATGCATCTCCGGAAGAGGATGCGGAGGGCCGGCAGGCTTGTGACGATCATGGACACGGCGACCTCAAACCCGGACCAGTGGAGGACGTCGGTGTGGTCCCAGGTCGGGTTGCTGGAGAGGACGTAGCGGACAATGTACTGCAGCCGGATGCAGGCGGTGATCAGGATGAAGATGCCAAGGCTAAACATGAGCACGATTCCAGCCTTCTTGTGCCATGACATCTTGAGTCCGAGGAGCAGCGGGAGTGGCAGGACGATGATGACAACGTCCAGAAAGATACTGAAGCTCGCGGCGCTCACGACGAGGCGGTTGACGTCAACGCAGCGGTGGGAGCCGTTGAACTCGCCCTTCCACCCCTCCCAGTTGTACGAGACGGGCACGCACTGGAAGATCTGCAGGAAGACGAAGATGGTCGTCGACAGGGCCGTGACGAGCATGGTCGCGTAGACGACCAAGCGGAACGTTTTGTTCGGGAAGATGCGCAGGAAGAAGCAGAGCAGCGACAGCTTGGTGAGCCCCAAGCACACGAGGTAGAAGCTCTGCGCCACGTAGAAGATCTGCAGGCCGAGGGTCAGGTCGTCGACGTCTACGGTCCAGATATCACGCCCAAAGGCGATGCGGCCGCCGTATTGTCCAATGATGAGAAATGGGCTGTAGAGCATCTAGATGTGTGTTAGCAGGCAGAGAGGAGCAAGATAGGGATGGGGGCCGGACGCACTCCGCAGACAAGCATGATCCAGTCGTCAGTGTCAAACTTGCCAACTGTGGACCATCGAGCGTACAGCCTGAGCCAGACGGCGACGAAGCCGATCAGCAAGACAGCCAAGACCGCGTTGAACTCGCTGCGGCGATCTCGGTAGGGCCTCTGGCACGCCTCGGCCTCTATCCTTGCGACGTCTGGATTTAGCTCGGTCAGCCTACAGCAACCGAGTATATGCAGAGAAAGAGAACAGACCGATGGCATCCAGCGTGCTCACGCACGTTGTCTGGACGCATTCTTGTACCGCGTGGTAAAAGTCAAGGTCGGAGCAGATGCATGTTGCGTTTACCACACTGTTGCAGGCAGACTTCGGTACCTCCTGCAGAACGCACGCGATCTGTAGCCGTGATGATGGTTAGTGTGCGCGTCGGAAAAGGCGGTTGAACGCCAATTCGGAATACTTACGCCGCATTGGGGCATCTGGCTCATGTACTGGAAGAGGTCGCCCTGTGCCGTGGCCGTGCCAGCGAGGCCAGCCAGCAGCAGGAACTGCCACGTCGATAGGTGCACCATGCTGATCTCGTTGGACTGCAAAAATGAAGTACTACACGGCCATCCGACCCCGAGAGCACGGCTGAAAGAGCAGAGTTTGTCAAGTGTCTCGACGTTGTCGAGCAGGGGTGCCGCCCAACATATAGTCAAGCAGATCGGGCACGTAGCGGGCACGTCGAGGGAAAAGACTCTCTGGCCGGGTAGAGACTTGGTGGGAGTTGGGACGAGACAAGACGCTACTCGGGACCGTTGCGGGGAGTTTTCAGTCGGCGTGGGATCCGAGCACATGAGCTGCGGCCAGGATGATCAGCTAGTCAGACAGGCTCCTCCGGGCCGCACGTGGATGGAGGCCCAGACGGAACTCGATGTGTGCCCAGGCTGACCGGTTCATGTCCGTGAAAAGCGGCCCGTCCGGGCCAAGGTCGAGACAAGTTTGCTTCAGCGACAAATCTCGCAGCCAGGCACACGCGACCGTTGTTGTGAGGGCATTCGAGGATTCGCACAAGCTCGCTCGGTTTCAAGGGTTGGGCTGCAGCGGCGGAGCTATCTACCCTTCCTTCATCCGCCCACCACTACTTAAGGTACTGGAACGAGGGCGAGAACGGGCCGGCCCTGTTGTTCCACCGACACCACTGGAATAAGGCCAACCGGGAGATTCCTCGGAGATTCCTTGGACCTGCGCGCGTGGCATGGCACGCAGACCTCCGCAGGTGTCAGTCGGTCTTGGATATTGGCTGAAGTCATGGACTAGAAACACGCCAGACTGGCCCCGGTCTCTTTCACAGCAAATGGTCACTTGAACGAACACAAAGAGGGAACAAATCGTCCGAGATGGCTTGGAAGCCACACACCAACCCTCCTTGCCAGTTTCCAGGCGAGGGTGGCGGCTTGGGGAATGAGTGGATGAGCTGTTGAGTGTGTTTTGACACTAATCGCTAGCTGTCTGCACCGCTCGTCTGATCGCGAAGCTAGTGTTTGGCGCCTATGGAGGCGGCTTCTTGACCAAATAGCCCAGCCAGGGAAGCATGGAAGCTGATCTTAATCAGGATTCCTTGAGTGGATCCCTTATACGATAATCAAACCCAATCCGGTCGTCAGATTTACACGATTAGAGAAGGGGCTGCCCTACGTCCTCAAGGAGACGCATCTAGTCGCCACGGCCCAGGGGGGCCTCATGGATCTCTTGGGTGACCATGAGCTCGAGCTTCAGATCACACCTGCCTCTACTGACCCAGAATCACCCGTGAAGCGGACTGAGTGCTGAAGATATTAATATCGCCTCGATGCATAACATCCAAGTTGGAAACGCGGGTCTTATGCTGCCCATAGATGTCCTTCCGTCGACGACACCCCCAGCGGGCTCCCGGATACGTCCGGTGAGTCTGGTCTGGTTCTGGTTCTTACTGCAATGCAAGTGATGGAACGGATCAGTTCTGCAACCTACTCGGCCATGCGAAAGACCTTCTACAACGACTCTCCAGCGACTGCACCTCGGATCAGGCCATATCATGCCTGGGCCCCTTGGGTGTTCGAATCATAGTCTGGATGACTGCATTCGATGCTCGCGCAGCCTTCTTCGGAAAGCTAGGCCGCTTTCTCGGCTGCTTGAGAGATTACACGCACATATACGACGTGGTCGACAAAGCTGCCTCATGTCCGATCAGGACCCGAACACCTCTCCAAATCAGAACGGCGTGGCCCAGCCTTCTCCCTGTGCATCATCACTTCGCCTAGCCGCTCGAATGAGGACAGTAGTGGGACATATGAAGCTCCTCAGGGTCTGGCAAGACGGTTCTAGTAGCCATCAGCAAGGCTGGGCGGCCGTCGATGCCAGCCTCAGGATACTCTGCACCACGCTGAATCGACGACTTTGAGAGAAGTGATTCACTCCGGCCGCCGCACCCGCCAGTTTGACGCGCCTGCCATACATTTTCCCTGGCAATCAACACTGCGATGATTCGCGACGCGTCTTGCAACCGGCTTTCACCTTGTGCGCTCCTCGCTGGCTTCCTTTCCTCACGCGTCTGGCTTCTCCCGCGCCGCCTTCATAACTTCCTCCGTTCTCAACACCACTCCCCAACGACCAATCCCACGATACCAGCATCATGGGTCGCCATAATCACTGCGGCGTGAAGAATCATGGCGGTCAACCTTTCGGTGGTGAGCCCATTGCGCCTCTTCCAGTCAACGCTCAACCCGCCAACGCTCAGCCCGGCAATGCTCCTCCTCGTCTCATGGTGACCTTTGTCCCGACTCCCAGCGGCGGCTATATCCTGAGGAACCCTGGCGCTCCCGCTGGTGGCGCGGATGATGCTCACCTCTCCGAGTCCGACCTTCTTGACCTTGAGGAGGTAGGTGTCGCTTTGTCTGGCCACAACGTGCAGGGTATTGACGAAGACAGCTGTTCCAGGACGCGTACCTTGAGATCATTGATCAAGACAACCACGACGCCGAGGCCAACCTTGAAGAGGTGAGTGCCGCCGCGTCCCGTCATATGGCGTGGGTATTAACAGAGACAGCTCCTTCATCTCCCGGTTCCCGACAGCGCCGAGCAGGCCAACCACGGAACTGAGGCTGCCCTCCACGATGCGATGGAATGGACCGCCCCCAACTCGTCCGGGGAGTCAGGCGAAGTGGCCTCCGCCGAGATCACTGATGACACCAAGTCCCTCGCCCTTTCGTACATACAGGCGCTCGGCGGGATCGCGCTCGAGGGCAATCTCATTGCAATGCTAATGGCTGAACTGGCGAACAAGGTCAAAGAGAGAGAGGCCGCTGTTGATCGGGTCCTTAAGGAAGCCTACTCCTTCCCCCACGACGACAAGGTGGCCCTCTCCACCGTGGCCCAGGATCTGGACATCGAAGCAGGGTTTGACGACATTATCAGGATGGCGGCGGACATCAGGATGAGGATCGGCCGTAGCTCCTTGGCCCTGAACACGGGGGGCCGCGGTCCCGGGTTTGAACTCGACGCAGCTGTTGCCTACAGCAAGGTCATGCGCGAGGCGGGACCGAACCAGTCTATGCGTCAAGTCTTGAAGAAGCTGGAGGGGAAAACCAACTAGCATGTCGTTCTTATCGATGCTCGGGTACATGACCTTTGAGGCCGTGTCTGTGCCATCGTCGGATATTGGACGGCGTGTACCTGCACTCGACTCCAAGCGAGCCCAGAGACCATGGGACCCTCGCATTCCTCCTCTCTTCCATCGTCTGTACGGAGTTTGAACATTGGCATGGGAGGCTTGGTTGGTTCCGCGAGAAAGGTGGTAAATGACAGACAATGGGTGTGATACAGATCGAGACAAAACGATACTCAACTCATGGTCAAGGTCAGGGGACAATTTTCTGTACTCAATACAAAGCCATTCAATGCTCCTTCATTGTGTATTGCCTCCAAGGATTCTGCGTTCCCGTGATCGTCGACCCCCATGACACTGCGAAACTGAGCCTGATGTTAGTCACTTCAGCTCAGTGTCAACATTCTTGTTGGCGCTGCCGGCATAAGTGACCACAAAGTCTGCACAACAGCAAGCGGTACATATATTTCCCTAGTGGCTTACGTATCTTGCTTAACAGTCTTCAATAGCTTCAACAACTCCAAGGGTCTCCCAAGTCACAATCAGGAGGGCTCCCGTCGGCCCTCTAGGACGAGGCAGTCTACTTGGAATTATTTCAGAGTCTCGACACTGGAAACGATGATTTCTAGGCAGACCCAGATACCTTGCCTTTGAGACAACCAGTGCTTAAGCCGCTTGAAGTCGAGTTGATAGGCGGTTCAGATTGTTGCAAATCCAGCCGGAGCCCATCTGGATTACCTGCACGTGAAAAGGGATCATCTCGATATCTAGCCCTCTACGTATAATTGGCTTGATGTAGTGTTCAATTCTTCCGAAGGCTTCTGCCGCCCGATAGAGGGCTTCTACTCCGAGTTCTGCTCAACACGAGAAGCATCCGTGATCAGGACCGCAGCCAAGACCGTGTACAGCCTCTCAATGTGTACCGGATCGAGGGTTGAGTACCGTATCACAGGATGGATCCGAAGCATGTCCTTATCGCCCTGAGCATCCCCAACAACAGTGTCGACATTGCGCATATAGTCAAGCCAGCTCTTTGAAGCTGATCCCTCGACAACATGGACTTCAGCTTTCGGAACTACGCTCGAGGCACGGTAGACGCCCCTATTGTCAGTAAAAGCCTGACGGGAAGACGAGGAAGAAGATCTAATGGACATTGCAGCCAAGTTAAAGTGATGGCCTCATCGCATGGCAACTCGAACCTAACAATACCATTCGCAGATCCTCTACAACATCATCTCCTGAACGTTGACGGCGAGGTCACCCCCCAGGGCGCGGGCACAACTGGGCCAGGAGCACAGCGCATCGATAGACTGCAAACGTAGGACATGTCCCGAGCATCTAACCCGGTACGGTGCTCTGGGCGACCGCCGCAAACCCGAACTCGAGACGATGTGCTTCTTATTACGCAGGCGGAGTCGTGTAGCATGTTGGCTTGGTGTTCGAATTCCTTCTCATCCCAGACTGTAATCATGCATGCGACCTCATTGGTAGAAGGGGCCCCACAACAAAAAAGAAAAACTCATCAATTCACCTGTCTGATCATGATATCAGCTCAGGTCCGAACAGGCAAAAATGAAATTTGATGAGGACGCGATTCGAACGCGCGCGGGTTGCCCCATCAGGAAAGTTGTTAAGGTAACCTTAACCTGACGCCATAACCAACTCGGCCACCTCACCGTGGTGTTGTGATATAATCCCGCAGAATATGGCACTACATTCCTCAGCGCAGCCTCGACCGTCTGTAGTGGGGCCAACCCACGGGACTATTCTTGGAGTGTAACGTTGGATCTGGGATCTGATATCTCGCTGCAGGCCGCGGATGGTGGCGCGCGGGCTGCCGACGCTGTCTCGGCGATTCTGCTGTGTATCTGAGGGAGATGCAGCGAGATGCAGTGAGACGCAGCATCGCAACGGTCCTCGGTGCGTGACGGATCCGAGGGCGTAAAGGTGGCGGGGGCACTAAGCCGTATCTGACCAGGCCCACGGCCGGATATGGAAGGTGGGAGGTCTGACTTGCGGGACGGTGCATCCGTCGCCTTAAGGTTGCTTAAGGTTGCGGGAGGCGTTTCACGGCCTCGAGATGCATCACGTGAAGGCCATCGCGAGACCAATCGTCGCTGAGACTTACTCAGCTGTCTGTGGTGCCGGAAGGCGAGCTCGATCGCTCCTGCTCGACTTGGGAACGGTCCCCGCTTATCGCGAATGCTCCCTGGAGCCTCGGGCCAGTCCAAATTCCGCCCTCTGTCACCACCACGACAGACCCCACGACTCGCATCTCGCGCGCGCACCGAGGCGCCCGGACTCTCCGCCTTCCAAGACCTCTCCCACCCCAAAGCAGGAGACGCGCCGCATCACGAGCCCTTGTGCTATGGGTTGCATCGGGCAGGTAGCTCTGTACCAGCTACCAGAGTAGGCAGGTGGTCGGCCCAGTCCGCTCCATCTCGCTCCAGCACGAGCTTGTTGCTTGGTCCGGCCCTCAAGGTTTCGCCCCCCGACCCCGGATTTCGCAATCCGCATTCCCAAAAGGCGTCATGGACCACGGGGATGACCATCCCCAAATACGATCCTCTTATCTATCTCTCGGCACTTGGACGCGACGCTACTCCGCGCGCTGTCTGTCTCAACTGGGAGCTGTTGGCGCAAGACAGACAGCGGCTTCGTAGCCCAGCTCAGACCACTCAGCAGCCTGGTTGCGTGACCCTGCTGCAGCCTTGACTTGATCGATCGGTGCGACACTCTTCGTCGGAGTCTCTTTTTTTAACCCTCGGCTCCCGACTGCTGCCCTTCCGTCTCTTCACAACCTCGACTTCTTCGGACACGTGCCCGCTTCCGCTCGTCTTGGACATTGTCCTTTGTCCCCCTGCTAGCACCAGATCAGATCAGTGGCTTGCATCATCTAGGCGTAAGCTCTGCCCAGCGGGCTGAAAACGCGCCGACTTCGGGCCTCCACACCCTTGGCCTCTGCTGGAATCCCTACAACACGCCCTTGAGACGCCCTGACGCCCTGTGACTCTACACTTGTCGCTCCGCCTTCCGGCCGATCACGTCTTGGTCGTGCAAAGATTCTCCAAAGGCCGGGCGCTGCTCGACGATCCACGGAGTTCTTGCCCTGGATCTACGCTTCCTCGCCAATCGACCTTATCGCCCCCAAGACTGACGTTCGCAGGTTCCGGGTGCTTGGTTCGTCGTCGATCACAGGCGCGGCAGAGCCCCTGTATAGTGCTTTTAGATGGGGGTTGCTGCCGTGACGTAAACACGCGACCCCGACCATGGATGGAGCTGCTGGCGCATCGCTACGAGAACCGCCGTCGCCAGCGCCGGCGAAACCGTCGGATTCCGAGTCCCTCACCGGACCTCATGGTGCGCTTCGTGTCTCTCATACAGTCTCCCCGATATCATGGCTCTCCTGCCGTGTACAGGCCCCCCTGTCGACTAATCAACTACTTCTACCATCTAGGCCCCTCGAGTCACACCTGCGGCCAGCAAAGCAAAGGCTGCCCGCTGCTTACCTTACCCCCAGAGCTCATCGATGCCATTCTCAGCTACCTGTCGCCCGTAGAGCTTGCAAGGGTCTCTCAGACCTGCCACGGCCTCCGCACTCAAGCCATCTCAGATGTCCAGTGGTACCCTCGGGTCCAGGAGAATGTCCCCGGGTTGACCCTTAGGTCACCGTCCCCATGCCGCTCCTATCGCGAGCTCTACGTGGCCCACGACCCGAGATGGTTCCTGACCAGGCACGTGATCTGGTTCTGCGACCGCCATCTCATGGGAAAGATGATCGTTGCCCGCTATGACCCTCGAAGAGGCTGCATCGAGGGCTACCAGGTCCTGGCCATGAGCAACCGCGCCGTACCGCAGCAGTGGCCGGCAGACAATCAAATCGTCATCCACTCCTTCGAACCCCGCGTCCACCTCCATCTCGACAAGCCGGTTCTGCAGTTCCACCTCCACGACAGGGAGACGCAGGGCGTCGTGTTGGACCTGCCCCCCGGAGCTGATCGCCGTTTCTCTGCCGAGACGCCCATGAGGCTTGACAACCGCCCCGACCACATCTTCAGCAACTTTTCCCTCGCGAGAGCGCTACCGCCGGACGTGGCCGAGCAGAGGCTGGCGCGAGGGTTCCCCTACGACGGAGCGTGGCCACCGCCCGCCATGCCGGCCCCCCACCGGGTCAGCGGCTTTGCCTCGAGCGACGAGGATCATGAGCTGTCGGCGGCTGACCGGCCAGCTCGTCGGGACGAGGCTTCGGACCGGGCGTTCCGCATTCGCCAATGGATGGAAATGGTCGGCAACCCGGCGGCTCCGGGAGCCGTACTGGGGCAGGGTGTTGCTGGCATGATGCAGGTGCTCACCGGGTTCCTGCCTATCAACGACGGGCCCGAGGCTACTTTACCCCCCATACACGGCATGGCTGGCCCGCATATCGGCGAGGAGGTCATCACGTACTCGACGCTGGACCCGGAGTTGTACACTCCGACCGAATACAAGCCGTGGAAGGGCATCTGGGTCGGAGACTACAGCGGACACGGCTGCGAGTTCCTCCTGATCCACCAGCCCGACCGCGAGGACGACGATGCGACGGACGAGGAGCTGGGCCTCGTACGAGGGCTGCACGAGTCCGACGAGGCTTGGGAGGAGCGCCGGCGCGATGCCAGGATATATCGCGGCCGCCTCGAGGCGATCAAACTGACCGGGGACCCGAACGTGCCCCGCGGCGAACACACATTCATCGCCGATGACCTTGGCGACGAGGGGCTCGTGGCTGTCACGGAGGATGCTCCGTTCCACGGGACCCGCGTCGTCAAGAGCAGGGGGCACGTGGCGGCGACTGGCTTCAGTGGAGGTCAGTTCACTGTTCATTGTTGGTCCAAGCCATGGTGTTTGCTAATTGTGTTCTTAGACAAGTATATTGAATCGCAGCTCATGCTTCTGTCGCACGACCGGCTGGCGCAGCATTGGGTTGGATTCGGGCATATCAGCTACTTCCAGCGGGTCAACATCGATGTGCTGCTCGTCCCGTGAGAGGTAGCAGCGGCCACGGTCGACTGTCAAGGGTCATTCCCGGGACGTCAAATTTGAAACGATCACAACGTCGACCGGGATCAAGGGGGTTGGAACATCCGACGCTCGCCAAATTTGCAGGGATACCGACGGAGATGCCACACTGACGACTGTTGCGGTTGATACATTGGAGGGAGAGGAATATTGCAACGACGGCCGTCAAACATGATACGGCCTACAGGCCATTGATCCGGCGGGTAGCGAAGGACCATGGCGTCGTGGTCACGGCGAAGCATCGTATGAGTCACATGCCAGGTGTTCGGGTTGGTCAACGGCGTAGCAGCACAACCCGCCCACGGGTGATGTGGCGGCAATGCAGATGTGTAGTCACGGACGCGTATGCACATGGGACCTTCGTATCACCGACGCGGCTGTTCCGGAGGTAGACAAGAAATCACAAGACTTGTTGGTGAATATTCAGCGCTGCGCTCGATGCTATATGCTGTCGTTACGCTACATGCTTCTCCCGCACATGCTCCCACCAGATCGCTGGCCGTTATTGTGAATGCAGAGACTGGGACACGTTAGCACAGATCGAATCCTGACAACAGGGGGGGATAACGTACAATCGCAAACTTGCTCTTCGACCGGATTCGCTCGCCCCAGAACACCAGTGCCCACGGGATGACGCTCAGCCCGGTCGCGATGCCGCCGAGCAGGGCGGCGGCGCGCTCCTCGCCGAGGTTGCGGAAGAGCGCGCCGGTGACGAGGGGGAACGCGCCGCCGAGGATGTTGCGGCAGAAGCTCTGGGCGGCGAGGGCGGAGGATGCGTAGCGGAGGTATATGTCGGCGAAGTAGTTGAAGGTGGCGAGGTAGACGGAGTAGATGCCCCAGGTGGCGAGGGCGATGCCGGCGGCGGGGAAGAACCAGTGGGCGTCGGGGCGGAGGGTGAAACCGAAGACGAAGAGGCCGATCGGGAGGAAGAGGGCGGTGATGCAGGTGAAGTAGAGCCTGCACTCGGGGGCGGCTGCGGGGAAGCGACGGCGCATGAGGGCCCAGAAGCGGGACTTGGAGGGCGAGCCGGGCTGCCACTGGGGCAGCTGGAGGAGGCGGTCCTGGAGGATGCCGACTGTGGTGGCGAGGACGGAGCCGACGATCATGGCGCTGAAGAAGTAGCCGGACTGCTCCATGGAGAAGCCGCGGCGCTGGGCGAAGGCGAGCGGGATGCTGCCGAAGGTGCAGAAGAGGACGGCCCAGGCGAAGGCGCACCAGAGGGAGAAGAAGAAGACGACGGGCTCGGCGAAGAGGAGGTGGAAGGGCCGGAGGAGGGCGGTGGCCATCATGGCGGCAAGGGAGGCGCGCTCCTCGTCTTCCTTGACGAGCCAGCGGAGGCGGATGGTCGAGGTGTGGATGGATGACTGGGATGAGGGGCGGACAGTCTTTTCCTTGGACTTCTCCGGGTCGGGGGTATCGCTGGTCTGCTCCTCGGGCTCGACGTCGCTGGCCCAGACGCCGCAGACGCCGCCGGCCTCGAGCTGCTCGTACCACTTGTTCAGGGCGCGGGCCTTACGGGTGAGGAGGAGAGAGGCGCGGCTCTCGCGGAGGAAGAAGACCATGACGAGGAGGAGGACGAAGCTCGCGATGGCCTGGTGCCAGAACATCCATTTCCAGGCGAGGGTCGGATCCGAGGCGCGTCCCATCACGATGGACCCCACGAAGGGCCCGGCGCCGGTTCCACCGAGGACGAAGCCACTGAAGAGGGCCATGGGCGTGTTCCGCTCAGCCTTGGGGAAGACGTCGGCAATGACGCCGCCGAGGATGGAGCTGAAGGTCGCGCCGCCGATGCCGACGATGAGGCGGGCCACGAGCATGCTGGCGAGGTTGGGCATGACTGAGCAGATGGCCTGGAAGACGACGAAGAGCAGGCCGGAGGCGACGAGGACGGGGCGGCGGCCGTACGTCTCGGAGACGGGGGCGAGGATCATCGGGGACAAGGCGAAGCCGACGCAAAAGGTGGTGATGCCGACGAGGATGCCGAGCTCGGACGTGCCCAGATCGGCCGCCATGGCCGCCGCAGGGGGTGAGTACGAGCCGGCGCTGTACGCGGCAAAGAAGGTCGTGAGGCATGAGATGGCGGTGACGACGAGCTTGCGAGGCTGGGCCCAGGAGTGAGGGTTCTCGTACAGAGCCAGGTCCGGCGCCGGCGGCAGCGCACGGCGGGCGTCCTCGTCCAGGAGTGAGGTTGCCGGGGTCGGCAGGGCGGTCTCGAGGGTGAGATACCGATGGACAATCTCGACGCCGTGGGGTGGTTTCGCAGGGGCATCATCGCTGTCGTTCCTCTCGTCGTTCTCGATCCGGTCTGCCGCTGCTAGTGTGATGTTGCTGCTGCTGTTGCTGCTGCTTTCTCTGCTGGGCAGCTGAGGTGTGACGTTGGCGCCATCCTGGCCCTGGTGGGACGTCGTCATCATTCTCGGCCGAGAAGATATCAAGTTGCTGTCCACTCCGTGGTCGAAGCTCAAGGGGCGGATGTTGATGTCGCCGCCATCAGGTTGTCGATTGGGCGGCTGTTCTCTAGAGAGTCGCTGTGTTCGTCGTTCCCCGGGCTCCTCCTTAAAGGATTTGTAGAAACTGGACGGCTTTCAAAACAGAGGGGGGCTGTTGTAAAATATGAAGGGCTCGTTTGTGGGCGGCCACGGGAATAAGCAGGACACGACGATGATGCGGACGTTGAGGCGACCCGACAGGGAGCAGCTGTGGGGTTTCAGCGGGCCACCGGAAACGTGCTTTAGCCTCTGGAATGAGATGCTTGAGATCTTGGGATCCTTGGCGGGCATGGGAGGAATGGAAGGGTGGTCAGCGTGGAGGATTTGCTTTCTCTGTCGTCCATCGCGGTGGCCACTCTTGGTGTTGAGGCGGCCCTTGACGACACTCAAAAGAGAATCTCATCCCGGGATTCGACCAGCTTCGCAACCTCAACAGTAATTATCGTCTTTTCTAGAAAATCTCTCGCCCTGAAAATCTCGGATCTCCCACGGATCTCAAATCTCGGCACCATGATCCTCTCTCCGATCCTCTTCCCCACGTACCCTGCATCTGTCCCGGCCCGGTCAACCCCAGCTTATTCCCGACTTACACTGCCGGCACTTATTCCCGGAACATCCCCGTCGACCCCATCCTCCCTAGAACGTGTGCGGGAACGTCAAGGTTCCGGGGGACACGGGGAGGGATTCCCGTCCGTCGCCCAGGATCAGAGATGATTGGAAGGACTTGATACTCCATTCCCATGCTCCGCAGGCTGAGAGACGCCCCTGTCGGATATAGGACGGCGAGTTGGTTTGATTATCAAGCTCCAACTTGGCGCAATGATAGAGTCTCTCGCGTGGCCTTCATGCAAATGGCCGGCCGGTCATGAGGACTCATCCTGCTGCTGGTCACTTCGGGCCTGGGCAGACAGGGCGAGTGGTTCGCCGCGAGACCGATCCGAGTGCCATACTTATGACATGCTGGGACTCACATCAGATAAGACCGATTCGTTACGACCCAAGAAGCCGCCAAAAGTGCACCCCATGCGAGCATTGAGCGTCCAAGTGCCTCTGGAAATTGGTCTTCGTTCGGTATTTTCCTCTCAATCAGCTATGAGCCAATCCTCCATCTCCCCGCCCCCCTCGATGACGGTGGATGAATGATGATGCTGCAGGAGATTCGTCGATCTAGCCACTAGTCAGCACATATTTCCCAGTGTCCATACTCATGGGCCGCCTTACCCTGGGCCTATGCTGTGTACTTGAGGCAGCCCCTGCACTTGACGTGACCGCAAGAACTTCCTCTCGGATTGCCGCACGTGTCCCGGCCCTCGCCATCTTCAATTCGCCTCGCGCTCCGGCACTTGCAGCACTTCCACGTGTCGCTTTTATCCCCTGGATAAGTATCATCCGCGCAGGCTGCACAGAATATGTGGCGGCATGCAACTGCATGCGAGCAGGACTTCGTCGTCAGTGCGTTGCGATTCATGCAGACGCAGCATCGCCAACGTTCGCCTTCCGTGGGCCGGCGATTTTCGTCAAAGGGGGGCGGTGGGGGGTTGACCTCCGGCGAGCTGGAGGCAGCACAGGATTTGACGGGATTCATTGTGTAAGTATGCCGTGCTGATGTTGAGATGTTGAGGTTGAGGGAGGTGATGAAGCCGTATTGCTTCTGGGTACCTAGTCGGTTATCAAGAGGAGAGTACAGGACCATCTGTGTGCCTGATATCGCGTGCTAATTTATAGAAGACTCTTTGAGCTTTCTACTGACCAGAACCATTCGGGAGCGTCTCTCCTCAGAGGATTTTATAAATTCACTGGCCATCGTCGCCGTGACGGGCCTGGGTGATTCGCACTACGAGGTTGGGGCTTGTTCGCCAACACACACACGTCAGACTGAGTCGCTGCGATGCAGCCCGATTCGGCGAGGCAGCAAGTGAGTCAATCAGTAATTTTAGTTTGGAGGAGTGCTCACTGTTCAAGTCCGGGCCAGAGATATTCCTTTGGAGTTTCAGTGACTAAGACTTAGGCGACAACCACAAAGAGACCAAGGGCCTGTAGGGTAAGGTAGACACCAAATACATCCCGCACACACTCCATGATTTCATAAGGGCCTCAAGTAATGTCAAAGTTAGAGCGCTTTCATTGTCTAGATACCTACGCTCAAGTGTCTGTTGTGTCTCGGCCCTCGGCTTTCAGCTGTCTACGCTGCGCGGATCGCATCTAAGCCAGGCCCCTTGTGACGCTGATATGGGCGCTTTGCCTGGGATATTTTGTCAAAATCCCGGAGGACTCTTCTACCTCCTCATAATGGCTTCAGTCCCAAGAAATCAAGCAACCCCGGGGATCTCCAGTGCTCCTGTGACCCCAATCCGAATTCCCATGCCTACCCCGTTCAAACACTCCAGCTGTTAAGCAGACCACATCTGGCACTGCGTGCACAACCGGTGCCCGCACTGAACCCAACGAGCATTGTAGCACATGTCCCTGCCCTCTCCCTGCTGGACTGGGTGCTCTATTCCGCAGAAGCAGCATTGCCACATGTGATCACCGGTCCTCGGGTGCCGGTTGTATGGGCACTGCGGGCAGCACACGTGGTAACAGACAGACGCGTGCTGGCAGGCTGACACCTGGAACGAGTTCATGCCGCCGCACTGGTGGCACTGCCAGCGGACGCCGCGCTGGGGCATGCGGTCTTCGTAGAACCCCGGGACCCGGGGCCTGCCGGAGCGGCCGTAGAAGTAGTAGTGGCTCATTTTTCGGCTTGAGGACTAGTTCTGAATGCTGTGTGATCTTTGGGATTTTATGGATGTGGCTGGACTTGGACAGACCTCAAGTCAAAATCGCAGGATATTTTATGGTCATCGAGACATTGCTGGGCGCCTCTGACGAGGCAAGGCAGATAACTCCTCAGTCCTCGGGTATGTTGATTCACAGTCTCCAGGAGCACCGATGTGAGCAATGGGCTGGTGATGCGGACGGTCAGTCGGCTGCAAGCTATGGGATGTTGAATCGAGTCCCGAGGATGCGCGGGCCATACATTGCAGAGGACCTCATCCAAGATGATTCCTTCAAGTCAAATGTAAGCAGTCAAGGGAGAAACAGTGAAACGCGCTGGAGGTGCCGGAGTTACCGCCTTACGAGGGCGGGAACTGAGCAGAGTCAGAGATCGTGCAGTTCAGTCAACTCTCAAAAAACATCACCGAAAGTCGTTTTGACAGTCGCTCCAGATAGTCACAGGTTCAGCACTCATCTCGAAATTCTTTCAATCAGAAAAACAGATCATCTCAATTTCTCGACGCTCAATCAGCAGCAAGTCAATGGCTTCTCCCATATCTGTTTCAACCCTCACACACTCATGGCCGCCCTCCTCTTCCTTGCCTCAGGGAGCCAGCCCGTGGTGAGCTTATCATCGACCTTCACAGTCAGCTTCCTCAACCCCTCGGCCCAGCACCCCTTCCATGCCTCAAGCAGCTCCACAAGCTCATTCTGGACCTGCTCATCGGGAGTTGCGCTCATGATGCACTCCGCCACAAGCTCCAAGCGCAAGTACGCCCCCAGCGAGGGCTCCGCCTCAGTCACCACCTCGTCCAAGCGCGCCAGCTGCAGTGCCAGCCGACCGAGGTGCGGCCTCATGCTCCCTGTTGTCGTCACGCTGACGAGGAGCTTGAAATCCTCGTGATACGGGAGACGCCGCGTGCTGAGATGATCAATGAGCTCCGTCACCGCGGATACGAAGATTTGATACTGCTTTGCGTCGTACTCATTTCCCCTCGGTAGCGGAAGGATCATGGCCCTGATGCTGAAGGTGTTGGGGAGAACAAGGAGTCCCGTCGTCGGTGTTTCGGCGCGGTCGCGACGGATGGCCTCGATGACGGCAATGATGTTGTGAACGACGGGAAGGCAGACCGCCTGGCATCTCTTCCAGCTCGCTTCGACCTCGAACCTTGCCCTGGTCAATTGTGACGCGATTCCGAGGACCTGCCCGTTCTTCCCACGGCGGATGAGGCGCTCCGCAGCAGTGAGAATGAGCTCTTGCACGGTCTGAATGTAGACTTCTTCCTGGTCGCCGGGCTTTGACTCGATAGGCAAGGGAGGATTACTCAAGGCAACAATCATCCATCTGAGGCTGATGCCGATGTTGTCGCCGATGTTGTTAGCTCCGTCGAATTGCGCGAGCCAGTGTTGACCCGTGGGCGAGGTGACAAGCTTGGGATTGGCCTTGACCGCCTGGATGATTCGTGTGACACTCGCTGGCGGATCGACCTCGATCAAAACAAGGTCCCGGACCATGTCGAAGATGGACTTTGGCATGTACAATATCCAACGCTGGAAGAAAGGGGCGAGCAGGTTTGAGTGGACTGGCATCGTCGGCATGCGCTCGTCGCCATCAAGGGAGAATCCGTTCTTCGCCAGGAAGAGGTTGAGCCAACGCCGATTGTTTGCTCCTGAGAGTTCAAATGCGCTCGTGATGAGCTCGACAAGTCGAAGCCTGTCATCGGGTTGCAGTCTTTCGCTTTGCGCTTCTCTGATCAGCATTTCCAACAAAGGAGCGTCTTCGCCCACATCTGGCATGGGAGCAGAGCTGTCCTTTGAGACCTCCTCCCACTCGGCTTCCGTCACTCCACGGCGCTCGCTGAGCTGGCCCATAATTGGAACGGCATGCGTCTCGATTGATTCCAGCACGAGTTGGCGCAGGTCTCCGGGAGCATTCGGCTCGGTCAGGATCTTCATGAGGGCAGCGATGATGGCCAGCTGAGAGTCGATATGGCGCGCTTCCGATAGCAGCGAGGTCAGTATGTTGCATGCGTCGACGGGAGCCACAAACACGTTGCCTTGCATCAACTGCGCTAGCATCTTGATAGTAGACACTTTGATCACGGACTTCCCAGTCTGACCGGGATTCCGCCTGGAGTTCTGAGCCTTCATGGCGTCCCTCATCGCATCGGCCATGGTCTGCAGGAATTCCCGACTGGTTGCAGCCGGCACGGAGGAGAGGAACGAGCTGTTGAGGAGACGCCGATGCCATGAGCTGGTGTCGCTTTCTTGCAAGATGACATGGCGGATAAACGGACACGCCAACGAAGGATTGTCGCTTTGCGAGACGCGTAGAATGACCTCGACGACGTTCGGTATCTGTGACTTGACGTTCTCGGGACCCAGGAGTGCCTGCATAGTAGAAATGACAAACTGTGCTAGCTCAGCCAACACCTCGGGCGACGCATCTGGGAGCCTCATCTGAACGTAAGTACCAGTTGCTTGGATGCTTGAATTTGGCACCAACTGGGCTGCGCCAGGGTCGCGAAGGTGCTTTTCCACTTCGGTGAGTGCCTCAATGGTCGGCTTCCACACGACGTCTTTCATGCGGACCTCTGGGTCTTCGATTGAGGCTGCTTCGACAACATAGGTGAAGGACTGAACCCGGGCGAGACGCTTGTCGGTAACAGTCTTGGGGAGACGAAGCAGAGGGTCCCATTTGCTGCGCTGGAAGCCGGGTTCGGAGACGTCGAGGATGGCGGTGTCCGTCAGTTCGACGAGGATCGCGTTGGCCAGCCTGACATTCTCGGTGATCGATTCGGCAGAGACTGCGTTCATCGCTTTCACTGCTTCTTCTTTCGTTTTGAATTCCGGGATGGCGCAGAGAACCTCCGCGAGCTCGGAAGTATTGAGGGTTTCTGCCTGGTAGAGCTCATGCACCGTCAGGGAGTCTCTGCGGAATCTCCGCGCCCACACGATGACGTCCTTGAGCAACTTCAGGTCACCGGTAGCCACGCTCAGATGGAACGCCGACTTGGCCCAGAACGCTCGATCTCTCGGCTCTCGGGACTGCGCGGCTCTCTTCTTCCTCTCGTCTACGAGCTCGCGAGCTTCAGCCAGCCACTCCGAAGCCCTGGTTGTGTCTCGTGACTGATACCGGAGGAGAGCCCTGAGAACATCCGCGTCTCCAAGGGTCTCGCCTGGCGCCCTGACCTGACGAAGCACCGTAGATTCGTAGTGCGGACCTTGCAGGAAATCACCTGCTGGATGCACACGGGCCAGCCTCTCGAATAGGCGGAAGCCATTGGCGTTGTCGACCGTGGTGAAGAGTTTGGAGGGCCATTTGTCGCCCTCAATCGGGAGCTCCCGTAGGCGGGCGAGGCCCGTGGGCGACTCGTCTTCGATATCAAAGCGGTATCCCTGTAGGTGCTTGATGAAGAGGCGGATGAGGTAGTACCTCTTGTCTGGCGCCAGCGCCAGCTTCTTCAGCATGTATGTTGTCTGATGAATTTGGTGGATGGTCAAAGGTTTGCGGTTGGAGGGAAATACCCCGAGAAGGCGCACCAAGCAGGCCTCCATCATCTCTTGATTGGCATCTGCTGCTGAATACCACCTCTCCATGACGTAGTGAACGAGGCCACCATTACGAGTGTTGAGGTCAGAGCCAAAATGGCTGGGGTGTTTGACGACGCACTGGACAAGGCTGTGGATGAACCTGGCTCGCGTTGCCTCGTTGTGTCGTCGGAGCAGCCGTTTCAGGGACGGCATGACAAAGGCATGAACGAAGTCTGACGGAACGCGTACCGTTTTGGTGTCCCTGGCGAGGAGCGTCTGGAGGACCTTTTCACTGAACTGCTGGTTGCCGACGAAGACATCGGTCTGTTCGGCGAAGCTGAAAGATCTGGCGTCGGGCGAGAATGCGTCTTGGAGGAACTTCTTCTCATGCTGCTCGCGATGGCCCATCAGCAGCCCTTTCTGCTGAGCATGCGACCACTTGACATCAGGCTGCGCTTCCGCCTCCTGCACCACGTCGTCCGTGCAAGCGGGCACGATGTTTTGGTAGTAGGAACGGAGCGGGCGGACGTCGTATGTCCCATTGTCCAGGATTTTGACCAGTTCGCCCATGGCGGCGCGCCTCTCGGGTCTGGCGTTGACGGCAGAGGCAGTCCGGCCGAGCCAGGCGCACATGCTGCGCACGTCTCGGACGCTGAAGTCGGCCATCAGCTCTGCGACGCCCTCGGCCCCTCCAGCAGCGTCCCATGTCGGCTGGAATCTGTCGCCGCGCCGAAGGGCTTTGCCAAAAGCCATGATGGCCCGACTGCGCTTGGAGGCGCTGTCGGTCTGCCGCATGGCCACGAGGTAGTCGTCGGCGGTGGGCCGGCGCCCCTTGGCCAGCTTCTGCTGCTCTACGAGCTTCGATTGCTTGCGTGCGGGTCGTGCCATGATGCAGCCGTGGTCAATCGATTGAGTAAAGGATGGCGGACAGAAATGAGAGCACTTTGCTTTCTTATACGAGCACGAACTTGCCATTAGACAACCTGGAGGGGTTGAGTCAGCCGGCGGCGTGGGGATCGGGAAGATCTTACAGGGATCGTCGACTGGCCTCACCTTTTGGCCTCATTTCCACCAAGGGCGACCGGCACAGGCACAGCCCAGCGAGGCTGCCAATGGATCCGAACTAGCGGGAAGTGCTAAACATAGTGCCTGACCACCCCGAAATGAGCTGATGGACGTCAGTGGTCGTTTCACTGACTGTGCCGTCATGGATGGCCCTGGTTGAAGGGGCAAGGCCGCACGAGACTGGATTGTGTGAGTCTGCAGCTTTCCGAATTGGGCGACCAAATGCTCGTTGATGAGTCAGCCAAAGATCGAAATGTATGCGAGATGGTAATTACTTGCCGCTGACTGATTGTTCGAAGCCTCAGCTAGAAGCCGGGGGACGAAATGGGTGTCCCTTTGGTGGTTTGTCGAGAGCGTGCTGTCGACCGTCAGTGACCTCACCCCACATTCACGTTATGAAAGCATCATCGCCTCCGGCCCGCCCGCAGAACCAAAGGCAAATGATGGCTGTCGTCAAGAAATGGATCCTTTCATTGCGATGTGTGGTATCTAACTTCTTAAAGACCCCTCATCTCCTTCATATCAAGCCGAAGTGAATGCTGTCGTGGACGGACGGTCGTCTTCATGGGAGATCCCGCAGGAATCAATGGCCTAGCGAGTGTGGTTCTCGGCGGGGAGCTCGGCAACAAAGCCCTGGTTGTTCTGGCTGTACGAAGGGTGATACGCTTGATATTGACGGGGAGCTGCGGTGTGCACACCCGGCTGGGCGGAAAGCTGAGCAACTGAGTGAGCGAATATCTGCGCAGCCGATGGCTGTTGGTTTGCCAGCTCGACGGGAATGCGGCTTTGCTGCTCGATCTCTGAGACGGGCGCAGAAGCCGCGCGAGGCATGCCGACGTGATCAGGACTGTGATGCTCGGACACAGCGGGGCTGACTAGGGGCTGCAAGAAAGGCGGCGAGTAGGACTGCGCGAAGAGGTGCTCAGCCGGGCGAACCTCCTCCATCTTGGGAGGTTCCTGGGGAGCGGGACTTCCGCCACGAGTCGCAGAGTCGTGGGCAGCCTTCTTGTGGCGACGGCGGAAGATGATGAGAAGCACCATGACGACGGCCACAGTAAGGACCGAGATGCCAACGCTGATGCCGATGATGGCGCCCTGAGGAAGGTCGGAGCTGCCAGTTCCAGGGGCGATTTCGGGGCTTTCGGTGACACCCGTGATACCAGTGTCGGAGGTTGTGGGCGCGTCGATATCAGTAGTCGAGATGGCGTCTCCAATGCTGGTAGCCATGTCGGTCGGCTCGTCAGAAGCCTCCCCCTCAGACGTCGAGTCCTCTTCTTCCTCAGCGGAAGTCGCGATGGTGGTCACTTGAGCAGGTCAGTGCTCATCCATCCCAGGAGACGCGCGGCCGGAACTTACTGGTGCTGGGGAATGATGCCCAGATGATCGTTGACGAGTCGATGTCATAGGGGTCATACCACATCATGGTGGTTTTGCTGAAGAGCAGATACGTGATGGTGGTCTCCTTGTCCGACGAGGTGGTGACGGCGGTGGGATTTCCCCATTTCCAGTTCGTGTCGGTAATCGTGAGATAGTAGGTAGTCTCTTCCTCCTCGTCATCAACACGCGCTTGGTATCGCTTCATCTCTTTGAGGTAGTGGTCGGCTGCATCGGGAGAATCGGCCTGGGCGGCATCGACACGGTCGCGATTCCTGAGATCAATGTGCTGGGTGGGAACAGGGGCTTCATCGTTGGACACCGTGATAATGCTGCCACCCTGACTGAAAAGCTGTTAGCAAACATCACGCGCAAGCGATTTCGAATGAAAGCAGCGCGCGGAGAACGTACTCGATGACCGCAGTCTTGCGGACTGAGTCGATGCTGGGAGAAAAAAGCATCTTGTCGATGGATGGCGTGTCCGTTCCTGGTTGACAGGGTGGACGAATTGTAGGATGAAAGAAGCGGCGGGGAGGATCAGAAGAAACAATCGGAAGAAAGGATGAGGAGAAAGGGTTGGACCTTCCCTCTCTCAGAATCAGGCATTCGCCCAATGAATTAACAATCCGCGCGATGAATCAATAGAACGCGCATACCGCATCCCAACTTCAGGTGAATAGGGGCCGCACTGATGGGGAGGATGGTTGTCAGGAGGGAAAAACCACGCGTTGAACGCAGGGCGCCGCAAAATTTGAAAAGACGAGGCCGCGTTGATACATGTGACCTTGGTGAGTGACGGCAGGTGACAAGGCGCGGTTGCTCTGAGAAGGAAGGTCCGGACTTTCATGTCGTTTCATCCCAGAGGAAGATGGAAAGTGCGACGGGGAAGGCTCGATGGGAGGTGAGGACCCACATGGTATTCACTTGGGATGCCCCTTTTCCCTTTTCCCCTTATCCATGCACCACGTGATCAGATGAAAGTCATGATGACGCTGCCATTTTGCTCTTGTTCCTGAACAGACCTGGTAATACTATGCTGACGGCCTGAAATGGCACAATTAAACGATGCTATGAGTGCAAATGCCTTGTATCCCCTTCCGCCCTGGTGTCACTGGAAAAATCCTCCTCCGGCTTCATACCAGATCGCTTTCAACCCAAATCACCACCAAGAAGCCTGCTGAGAGCCCCTCCCCGCCCCCTGAGATCCTTGAAGCGACCCTCCTCCACGACCCGTCCGCCCTCGAGCACCACGACCCGCTCCGCGAGCTGCATCATCTCCTTCGAATGCGTCACAATCACCGTCGCCATGCCCCTGTGCGTCGGGTCCGTCACCAGCTTCCTGATCGTCTGCCGCACCGTCTCCGCCGTCTCGGCATCGAGGGCGCTCGTCGGCTCGTCCATGATGAGGACCTTCGGCCGTCGAGCCAGCGACCTCGCGATGCAGACCCTCTGCGCCTGGCCCCCGGACAGCGCCTGTCCGCCCTCGCCGATCACGGTCCGGTACCCATCGGGGAGGGAGAGGATGTACTCGTGGATGTCGGCCGCGGTGGCTGCCTGCTCGATGTTGCCCGAGCTCCGGAGGGGGGACACTTCGGGCAGTCCGTAGGATATGTTGTCGGCGATCGTGGCCGGGAAGAGGAAGGCGGCCTGCGGCACGAATGCCATGCAGGAGCGGAGGTGCTGTCTGTCGATTTCCCAGAAGGGGATGCCGGCGAAGGTGAGCTGCGGCGGCTTGTCGGACCACAGCATTGGTGGGGGACAGGGCGAGTAGAGGGCCATGAGGAGGGAGATGAAGGTGCTCTTGCCGCATCCTGAGGAGCCGACGATTGCGGTGCTGGTGTTCGGTTTTATTTCGAGTGACAGACTGCGAAGGACTGTGTTCTCTGGGCGAGACGGGTATGCGAACTCGAGGCCGTGTGCGCGAATGGGCAGTGGGGTGGCGACCTTGTGCGAGCCCCCTGCTTCGTGGTCGTCGTCTTCGCTGGAGTGGACTGGGAGGCTGGCATATCCCAGCATCTGAGCTGCTGTCGTTCTCGCAGCTGATATCTGAGGGACTGTTCCGAGGAGCGAGGCGGCCTGCCCCAGGCTGAACACCAAGAGGTTGGTGACTTGCTGGAACTGGACGGGCGACATCTCGAAGGTCTTGGCGACGAGGATCATTGCGTAGTAGAAGATGAGCGCCAGCAGGAAGAAGTTGATGGACTGGTAGACGCCGAAGATGGGAGAGGTGTACATTGCCCGCTTCAGACCCAGCTTAAAGGTCGACGAGACGGAGGCCTCGTACTTCTTGCCCATGTATCCCTCCAGCGTCAGGCTCTTGACGACGCGAACATTGGTGAAGGTCTCCGTCATAATGGCACTCGTGTCTGCCGCGCCCTTGTTGCAGTTCGTCTCCCATCTGGTGCTGGTGTACGAGAAGGCCTGGACGGCGGCGATGACGACCGGCACGCCAGCCAGAGCGACGAGGGTCAGCTTCCAGTTGATGATCAAGGCCCAGACGATGGCTGCCGAGACCATGAATATGACGATGATGATAATGGGCGCGAACCGACCGACCAAGTTCCGCATCTCCTCCGCATTCCGGTCCATGCACTCGTTGATCCGTCCCGCTGAGTTCTTCGACTTGTCGAACCACGGTTTCGGCTGCTGGAGAATGCGCTTCAGCGCCTCCAACCGGAGCGTGTTGACCCAGGCTTGGCCGGCGTGCTCCATCATGTACCGTCCAAAGCCGGTGGCGAGGCCGTCAATGACCGAGACGACGAGCAGGATGATAGCCCACATCTGGCCAACAGACTGGCGGTCTTTCGAATCCGCCCAGAACGCGGCCAGCAAGCCGGCAAAGACATAGGAGAAGACCGGCCCGGCAACGGCAACGAAAATGCAAAGGACCACGCCAGCCATGAGCCTCAGTCTTTCGGCACGAGAAAGGTGGTGCCATACGCTTCGAACAATGGCAAGGAAGGAAACCGGCGGCGCGGAATCATCATTCTCCGGGGCGTTTCCTGTGGCTTCAGCATCAGACATCTTCTCCACAAGGTCGATCGTCCCGATAGATTTGGTCGGGGACATCAGCAACTGATTCGACCTGACCCGGCCAACTCGAGAGGCTTGGATGCTCTGCCCCGCGACGCGAATCACGTCGATGCTCCCTTGTCGTGACGTCCCTTCCGACTGGGCAATACTGTTTCTGCGTCCTCGGCTGCCACCGCTCGAATTCCCAGCATCCCACGAGGACCGCCGTCTCGCTTGCGGCGCTGTCGTGACCTGGTGAAGACCTCCCCAGAAATCCTGCGATTGCATGAGACTCGCGCGAAAAGTGCCGTCACGAAAAATGGACGAGTGCTGGCCGCCGCCATGATCTTTGGCTTCAAGCGGCACGAAAGCCCTTGTGAAGACATCGGAAAACCGAGTAGCTATCGAGTCCCTGCGATGCTTCGACACCGGGCTGGTGGGCGGGTAGTCGTCGACAGGTATCGGAGACAGGCTATAATCAGTCTCGCATGTGTCGTCAGTCGCTGCAACAAGGCTGGAGAAGAAGCCTCCAGATTCCTTGGATAGTGTGGCTTTGAATCCTTCTTGAACAAGTCGGCTCTTGTCCATCACGAACACGTAGTCGGGGTCCTGGATCTGGGATAGGTCGTGGGTGATGATAATTGTCGTCTTCCCCTTTCGCCAGATGCGGATCGCTTCCATGACCAGAGTCTTGCTGATGTGATCCAGGCCACTCGTCACTTCGTCCAAGATCAGTACAGGGGGATCCCGTAGCCTGGCACGTGCCAGCGCCAGCCTCTGCTTCTGCCCGCCGCTGAGGCTGTATCCTCCCGATCCGATGAAGGTATTGAGGCCTTGAGGCAGCGTGGCCAGTGTCGTATGCAGCATTGCCGAATCGCAGGCCTCCCGAATCTGCACCCTCGTCGCTTCTTCGGGGTTCTCGTGGCCGAGCGCGACATTGTTGAAGAAAGTATCATTGAAGAGCACATTTGACTGCTGGATGAGTGTGATGTTTTCTCGGACCCAGTAGTCGTCCAGCGTCTTCAGGGGTCGGCCGTCGATGAGGATATCGCCGCTCAGGGGCTCGTAGAACTTGACGAGGAGGTTTCCGAGAGTGCTTTTCCCCGATCCGCTGCGCCCGACGATGAAACAGGTCTCTCCGGCTGGGAAGAAGAACGATGACTTTTGGAGGACCAGAGTGTCTGGACTCGTGGGATAGGCAAAACTCGCCTGTTCCAGTCAGCAGAATGAGGGATGGGAGGCTTGGATGCGACCTACGTCAATAACTTCGATGTCTCCAACGCATTCTTTGGGCTTCTCGGTGCCTTTGGGGCTCGAATTGCTCTCTCCCCTCGAAGCCGATCGGATAGTCTCCTGAAGTGCCTGGCCGGCCGACATACCCTTGGCCAGCACGAGCCACTGCGGCATGAGATTTTCGATCCCTTGGAGCGCGGTGAGAGTCGCATAAAACGTCGTGAGAATCTGCAAAGGCGTGGCGCCCTGGTCCACCAGGACGAGCCCGTACCAGAAGCCGACCACGAAAAGGCTGACGATCCAGAACTTAGCATAGCCCATCTGCATTGCGTTGCAACGTGCCTGGACGAGGTACTGCTTCATGGAGGCCTTGATGGCTCGTGTGTACTGCCACACCTCCTGGTCAAACCCGTTGTAGACCTTGACGAGGTCGATCCCCGTGAAGGAGGAGTTGGTGTACTTGGATGCTTCGGCGAGATGTCGTTTCTGGGCGCGGATGGCGGGTTCGAGGGGACGACTGATCCACGCGAGGATGAAGAAGGAAATGGGAAGTGTTGCCAGGAGGACGAGGGTGAGTTTCCAGGACATGTAAAAAGAAAGGCCCATGCATGCTATCGAGACGGCCATGTCGCTGACGAGGAAGCCGAAGACCTGCGATGTTGCCAGCTGGAGCTCTCGTGTCTGTCTGCACGAGTCTCATATTAGCTGATGATCCGATCCTTGGTTCTCTCCAGGACACTTACGTCTCGATTCTGACAAGAAGGCTCGACATGCCATCTGCTTGAGCGTCATACCATGCCATTCTCTTGTCAAGCAAGCTGTCGAACATCTGCTCCCTGACACTCCTGGCCTGCAGCTCCCCGAACACCACCCATGATGACAGGAAGACCGTATTGGCCAGCCAGTGACCGGCACCGAGGCCGCACAGAAGGATGCAGAGACTCGTGCCTTCAACGAGCGTATCAGGTGGAGACACATCTCCGAGGGCGAAGTCGGCCGCGATCTGGAAGAACAAGCCCATGGCAAGGGCCAGGGACGTCTTGAATCCGGCCACGGCACATGATGCGAGGACAGCTGGGATGAGAGCGCTCAGGTGTCGTGTCTGCGTAAAGGCGAAGAGATGTTTCCATGATGCTCTCGACCTCTTTTGTGTTTTGGCCGCTTCGGATGGCCGCTCGGATGACATGATGAATTGTCGGACGGGGAAACAAGACAAGACGAGGGCGCTTCAGACCACCAGCTCGTAGCGATGGCTCATCAAGCCGACATGAGATGGCGGACAGTGATATTCAGGACGAAATGGGCGGCGAGGATTTGTGGCATACAAGTTCGATGTCAAAGTCAATGGTGGTTAGTCTCAGACAACCTCGTCGGAGCCAAAGAACGGCAAGGCTCGCAGCCGAGACCTCGACAGCTTGTACAATCGAAAGGTGTGGCCATTTTGAGGCTACCATCACCAGACCGGGCCCTCCTTACCATTGTGGTGGGTTGGTGTTCTTTGATTGTTCGGCGGTGGCGCCAGGCGAGGGGCGTGAGAACAATCGGAAAGGGGTTGATATTGTCCCAGCCGCACTGGCCCTCGGTCAGCTTCAGCCCCCCGAGGCCAGCCTCGTTTGAAGAACCACCAAGTCCATGGAATCAGCTGGTAAATTGATAAAACCCGACATGAAGCGAAACGATGGCCTTTGAGGGTCGTCCTGTTCCTTTTCAACGGGGCAGATGCACTTATTCAGGGGGCCCATACGAGGACCGGACTGCGCCAGAGGACAAAGATGACAAGACTTCACGAGGCAGACCTCGCCTTTGACGAGCACACGGGTGATGAACTTGACTAATTACCTTTCATCTGTACAACGAGTTTGCCCATCCCAACTAGGGCTGCGGGCGGACCGGCCACGTATTCTGTGACCCTCATGCCCTGCTGCTCCCGCTACCAGCTGGGCGACTCCACGCGCTGACTTGCTTCCCTGCGTCTAGAAGCTCGGCAGGGCGCCACATTCTCTTTCTCGGGGAGCGGTGCAGACAAACGGTCGGGTCGCAGAGAGGTCATGCCGACCGGCGGGCGGTGTGATGGATGGATGGTGTGTATTGGCACCGGCGCTGCTGGCGCGTCTAACTCCGAGGCGCAAGCCCTCCCGCTGGTATCATTCTCATAAGGGTCGTTCCGCGTCCGCTCTACTTCTTGGCCTCCTTCTCCGCCTGCGCCTCCTCGTAGATCCAGTCGTTGAGGCCCTTGCGGTTGCGCGCGATCTCGATGGCGTAGAACTGCATGCGGGGCACGAAGATGGTCTCCTTCTGGCCGTACTCCCACTTGGGGTTGGAGCGCAGCATGGTGCCGAAGTTGTAGTCGTCGACCTTCTTCTCGTACTGCATCATGAAGTTCCTCCAGCGCTCCTTGCCCGTCTTGCTCTTCATCTGGTCCTCGTCGATCGTCTGGGCGGGGTCGAACTCGGGGAAGTCCTTCTGCAGGTGCTCGAGGATCTCGTCGTCGAGGCGGGTGAGGCGCAGGGTCGAGCCCTTGACCTTCTCGAGGATGTTCCAGTACGTCTCCATGTGCTGGACGGCTATGGTTGTCGCGTCAGTTCGGCGCGCGGCAGGGGAATCGGTGGCGCGAGGACATACCCTTGACGGCGAAAGACTTTTCGATCTGTAGTTAGGCTGCGGTTAGTGGGCGACACTCGCGACGGTCGGGACAGCTGGGGAGGGGAGACTGACATCCTCCAGGTTGTCCGCCTCGGCAGCATTGAAGCTGGAGGGGATGTGCTGGGGCATCTGACTGGCCTGCTCCCAGGGATCCATGGCTGCTAGTTGGTTTGCAGTGACTCGGGGGAAGGGGTCGGTGTTGGTTGTGGGTTTGGGAGTTGAGAGTTGCGACTGGGAGGAGCTTTTTTTCAACGAGGGATGACGCAGATCAAGAAGAAATCTTGACGCAGATCCGGGCGTGGGGTGTGGGGTTCTGGAGCTTGCGAGAACCTTCACCGAGCTTCCTCGGTGAAGGAGGGGTAAAATGGTGCGAGTTGCACAGTCTTGCACACTGTTGACACGGTACCGGTGACATCACGAGTGCTGAGGACCATTCAGGGGCATCCCGGAGCATCACCAAATTGTAGACCTGCCTGCCCAATGGGGGGTAGAAGAGTGTATTCATTGCAAAGAGTGGGAGCAGAGAGAATCCGGGTGAACTATGCCAATCTTCCAGGATGATTCCGGTAGTCCAACCCTAGTCAAATCTCGCCCCCTCATTCCCATGTCCATTTGTCGCTGATGTTTGTCGATGTTAGTGACGTGCCACGCGTGCTTGCGTGTCTTTCAATGTTGACTTCTCAAGGGAAGTAGTACTCTTTCATCAGTTGCTTGCCCGCCCCGTGGAGTCTGGGTCTTTACACTGCAGCTTCTCCTTCCAGGCTCAGAACCAGTCTTCCTCTTGGTCGAAGTCGAAGTCAAAATCGAATTGAGGCTTCTTCGTATGATGTTCTTCGGGCTGATGGAGAGAAGACGCCGAGCCTTTGGTGGTGAAGGTGGGCCTGGGCAAGTAAGATCCTTGAGGAGTCGTTGCAGGCTCAGAGGTTGGCAGTAGCCGCCGCTCAGAGAGTCTGAGGCCGCCGGGTCCAGGAATCTGAGACTCGCGAACGGGGGTATCGGTAGTTCGGGCGGAAGTGAACATGCTATCGTGGGACTGCTGGGTCCTCAGAGCGGTCTCCCTAATCTGCTCCGCCTCGGTGGAATCCTCATTCTTCTTCGGGCTCTCAGCCAGGTAGGGGTTGTCAACCGAGAGGAACGACTCCGCATCGTGGTGTGACCCAGGCAGAGGGGGCGAATCGCGCTCTGGCCGCTGAGGTGATCGGGTCTTGTGAATACGGAGTTGTTCGAGACGGGACTCCTTGACAGTGTTCATCTTCAGTTCCACTCTGGTATTGGATAGTCCGGCAACTTCTCGGGTCGCCTGGTAGGGTGGCTGTCTCGGGGTTGCCAATTTTGATGTGCCGGTATTGGTACTCTGTGCTACAGGCTTCTGACTGCGCAAGCTCTGGAGAGAAACTTGGTGTCTGGGAGTGGTGGGGAGTCGGGTTCCAGTGCTGCCGTGCTCAGGAGAGAAACCGACGGGTCTGCGCATGGTAGGGATCTGAGAGGGACTTCCTGACTGAAGTGAGATATTGGAGCGCTGCCGGGGAAGAATGTTCGAAGAACTGCCGTAATTTCTCAAAGTCTTCGGGTGCTGTAGGTCAGAAGGGTTGGTTTGCGACTTACTGCCCTGACCGAGGTAGGATGATTGGCCTCCCAGATCGGCCTGCATTGCCGCGATGTTAGAGTACTGAGTCCTGCGTTGACTTGGGGGCGTTATTAACGATGGCCTTTGAAGACCTGGGGACTGAACCTGTCGCACAGATGCTTCGCTATGAGGTTGGGGAGGGGACGTGTTGTCATGATGGCCGGTGGGGAAAGAATCTTGCGCGCCGCCGGTGCATGTTGGACGTGCAATGCCAGAAGGGTATCCGCCCTGCTGTGCAAAGGTCGCGCCATAGTATCGTCCAGTGGCGGAGTATTGCGATCGCATCGAAGTGGTACTGGTCTGCTGTCTCACACCAGGAATCTTGGATGCTGCACGCTCGGGAACCTTTGGCCTTTGCGCCATCGTGAGGGTCGACGGTCCTCTAGCCTGTTCCTCTGACCTGCCCCCTTGACCATATCTGGAAAAGGCAGGGCTGAGCGAGGATTCAGGCGTGAGTCTGTCCCTGTGCTGAACTCCAAGTGTCCTCTGAGGACGGGAATAGTTTCGCGGGCCGTGAACTGGACCGGAAAATGTACCGGCTTCAGTTGTCTTCGGGGTCTTCGGGGCAACGGGCGGAACAGGTGGCTTGTTGTCTTTGGGGAAAGAATCAATCAAGCTTGTTTTTGCCGCAGCTGCAATTCCGTCCACGGAAGCTTTCAAGCGCATGTTGCCCATAGACAACTTTTTGTAGACCGTCTTCCTGAAGGAACTTTTGTCGTCCTTCTTGTCAAGATCATCGGGGGCCGACTGAGGATCAACATCATCAGCATCGTTCAAGAGCCCGTGCAGCTCCGCCTTGGAGGCTTTGACCTTCAGGCCATACTTCTTGGATAGCTCGGTGCGCTCATCCTTCAGCTGGGTGGTTTTGGCGTAATCATCCTGGAACTTCTTCGGGACCTGTGGTACGGGCGGGATGTATATGTCCACCGGGACGAGGGTCTCTGAATCTTGCTCCGATGCTTCTTCCCTCAAACTCTTCTTTGAGGCCTTGGACCTGAGGGAGAAGTTCGAAATCTTCTTCCTGAGACTTAGTCTCGTGTCAACGCACTCCAGTTCGGGCTCATTGGTTGAAGAACGGCTGATGTTTGCAACGGAGAAGCTGCGCCTGATGCGAGAAATTGACAGGGATCGACTCTCAGTGGATTCGCGTTGCTCTGGGGCATCGGAATCAGATTCCTTGCTTCCAATGGCTGCGAGCGGACGAGGTTGCTCATTGCTGGGCTTGCTAGACTCCGACACATGTCTGCGCGTGGACTGCTCTTTCTTTTGAATGAGAGCTTTGATTGTCCCGACAAACTTTTCCGCGCGCTCGTTGAAGGTCGGGCTCTCGACAATGCTCTCGGCGTCCAGGGCCTCAAAAGCAGATGCGGGCATCTTCTCGTCCTCGGCAAGCGGTACATCCCCTTTGTGGTTGTCCAGAAAAATCTCGAACTTGCTTGGCTTCAGGTTGATATATGATGAGCCGCCCGGGAGTCGCGGCCACGGTGACATCTTCTGAGCCGTGAACTGGCGATCGGATAACAAGTCGTGGTCGGCGGACAGGCTGAAGAGTTGTCGCATGAGGAAGTCCGCATATTCGCTGCTAAAGCCGCAGATGCGAACAGAGTGAACAAGGCCCTTGAGCTTCGTCAAGGGGTTGCAAACTCGGAGAGCGCTCTCAGGGCAATACGGAATGACGACTTTTTAAGGTCAGAAGGTTTGAGTGAACAAGGAAAAGAATGAGAACTTACCGACAGGTCCACCACTGGGGACTCCATCTTGTCGTTCTGCACAAGGTCTGGCACCGTAGAATCGCCGACAAAGGAGGAACAGTTTCTCCATGGTGAAGACGTTCTTCTCGCTCGAGCCACGACTTCGCTTCAGCTGAGTCTCGACGAACTTCTCGATGAGCCGATCGAGGCCGAGGGATCCTGAATGTGCCATGTGGGGGCCAGCCATCATGGCCTGCTGACCATTCACACCAAACGAGAACCGGGACATGTCCATTTCGACGATCATTCGGCGCATGTACTGGCCATATTTGGGGAGCCACATTGAGGCCAGTTGATTAACCCTCCTTTGGGTGAAGGGTGAGAAGATGACGTGGAAGTATTCCGTCATCAGGAGGGTGAGCATGATCTCAGTGTGAAAGTCGAAGGACACCCTGAGGTATGGGCCCAGGGCCCGCAGGATAGCCTGCATGGTCGTGAACTTGTCCTTTGTCCACACGTCCTTGTACAGGAAGAAACCTGCGAGGCGGATTGGCGAGGTGCCCGGGCGCACCTGGTCGAGTAGGAGTTTCCAAATGTAGAACCTTGTCTGGGCTGGGAGGCGGAAAAGACCCTTCATCGTTGTCGGATCAGCGGGCGCGCGGCCGTACTCGGCCTGGAAGCGCGGCAGCGCCATCTTGAACAACCATCCTGGTGGCGGGTTGCTGCCCCCGCCACGGTTGTCATAACCGACATTGACTGTCCTGTCCTAAGGAGGCAAGTCAACGCGGCCAGATCCCCGTGACAGAGGCAGCCCAGCGGATGTCGAAAGGGCGGCAATGGTGGCGGTGGGGGAGGCGCTTGAGAAAATGCTCCGAAGAGCGCCAGGCACCGACTTCTTCTTCGGCGGGGCCCGTGCTGGGCGGGGGGAGGTCGGGGCAGGCATCTTGTCTGCCTGTTGGTGATGGGAAAGAAAGGGGGGAGAGAAGGAGAGAAGGAAAGGAAAAGATGCCGAGAATTTATATGTGGGCACGCGTAGTGAATACCGCCCCGCAACCGTGAGCCTGCCGGGTCGCCTGAGGAATCACGCTTCCTCGATCTCGTTCTTTCCGTTTTTATATACAGGGAAGCCCTTTCAAACGCGCGCGTGTCGCGCGTTATTACGCGTAGCCACATAGTATTTGTATTTCACGCAAAGTTTTCTTATTTCCAAAGGTCTTTTCGCGACCATAATAAAAAGGGGCGACTCGGAAAAAGGGGCATCCCAAACTTTCACCACGGCCGCTCGCCACCCCGCCGACATACTTCGCCCGTGCGCCATAGACCGCCCAACTCTTTCCACCTCATCAAAATCTACAGTATAACATTACCATTCAACTCTTCTATCACCAAGACATACTTCTTATTTCAAGTCTAGGAACCTACTATTTTAGCTCCTAGGTCTCCCAAACCACTCAACCGGGACAACCAAGCGCTTCAGAACATCAACACTCGGTTCCGCAATATTAACCAGCGCTTCAAGGGCACCATGGCCCATGAAAACCACAAACAAATCTCAAGGGCACCAAACTCTCATCGTCGACACCAGCTCCGCCTGCCCTCAGGCCTCATCACCTAGTACGTTATCGAAGCGACTCATTCAGGATGGAAAGGCAACCAGACCACCAGAAACGAGATGACTGCGGTCCTTACATGTTTCCTTGGGGTCTCAAAGCTTGCTTACATTGAGCGTGGCGAGTCCCAGAATCGTAGTGAGGAGAAGAGCAAACCGGTCACTTGCATCAGGAGGACCTGGATGTTGGCACGGGGGCGTCTCAGCCAAACTTGCCAGAAGTTTGGTTGGCGCAAACAATTCAGGTGCATGTTCTCTGGAGCAGGCCATCTTGATGTCCGCTCGTCGTCAAGGGGGACGGAGCCAACTTGTAGATGCCGCGGCGGCGAGGCACGCCGCGAATTCTAAGTTTCGGGGCGGAGCCATGCGCCGGCAAGTGGGCTTCCGGGACCGAATTGTGCAGAGACACCGGGATTTGTGCAGCAGCGGGGCCAATGGCGAATCGGGATGAAGCGGGGAGGTCGAACAGCCCGATGGCTGCACAATTCCGGGTTCAGCCAGGGGCATCTTTTCTCCGTCCAGTGCTTGTCAATTGCTGTGCTGATGAATCTGACAAACATACTCGTACGAGTCCCATCATTCCTTCGACATGGGCCTCGTAATACGATTCTTCGGCCGAAAGCCTGGCAAGCCGGGGAGCTCGGAGTCGGGTCTCATTGTCAAGACAACACTGGATCTGGTACCCAAGTAGTAAACAGACATTCGGGGGGTTATCTGTCTGATGTCGACAAGCGACGACCAGATGTCGTGAGATGCTTTGCCGTCCATCCGCTCCCCGCAACTGTCCAACTCAACTGGGCCTATACTATGGACCGGCGCGCTTTGAGCCTGGGCTAGAAGTAGGCCAGCAGCCATTGCAGTGCTCAAGACGTGCCGTCCGATCCGTCCGTCCAGGTTCGATTGGCCGACCCCGGCGACTCCAACACCGAGTCGACAGAGTGTGGTACCCGGACTTACTAGGCCGGACGCATGTATTATGGGCCGGATTTAAGATCCTTGCGCTGGGACTCGCCCGGTCGGCTCCCAATTAAACGAACAAACCGAGTCCGAGATGCCGTTATATGGTCGTCACCTGGCCTCCATCACACTTAATTACTCCGCCGACGTCGCACACTGCCATGATGGATTCTGTGTGAATCTCTTTGACTCTTCATCACGCCCTTGCGCTTCCTACCCGGCCCTGAATCAGCTTGCAGACAGTCGCTTGACACGACCGGCGCATAGGCCTTTTTAGAGTCCTGCCGACACGGAACTACACCCGACTTACATGAAGCCAAGGCCAACGCTCAACCATGGCCTCTGAGAAGTTTGACGACGCGGTGCTGTCGAAAGCAGACGCCGAGGGCTTGGAAACCAGCGACGACACCACAATATACGTCAAAGGTGACGATGAAGCCAAAGATTCCAGCCTCCAGCCTGGCGCTTCCGATGAGAAGGCCTCAGACGCGAAAGTCGCCGACCCAATAGATCAGGCAGCAGAGAACAGCGACCCCGAGCAGGCAGCGGGAGCAACAACACCACCCATAGTCAAACCCATGCTGGGTGTCAAGACTGACGAGGACGGCGACGACATTGTTGGCTGGAACGGCCCTGACGACCCGGAGAACCCGTACAACTGGCCGAGCTGGAGCAAGGTCACACACTGCGGCGTCATCAGCGCCCTGACATTCCTCACACCTCTGGCTTCGTGTAAGTGGACACCATAACTCCATATCACAGCTCTCAGTCCTGACAGATGCCCTCAGCAATGCTGGCCCCGGCTGTTCCCATCCTCATGCGGGAATTCAACAGTCAAAGCACGACGCTGGCCTCCTTCGTCGTCTCTGGTACGTCGTCCACTCCCACCCTCTTCACGCTCCCGCTCCTAACTCCTCTCCAGTCTACGTTCTCGGCTTCGCTGCCGGCCCTCTCCTCTGCGCCCCCTTGAGCGAGATCTACGGCCGCCTCCCCATCTACCACATCTTCAACATCTGCTTCGTCTGCTTCAACATCGGCTGCGCCCTCGCCCCCAGCATGAGCGCCCTCATCGTCTTCCGCTTCTTCGCGGGCGTCTTCGGCTCCGCCCCCCTCACAAACGGCGGCGGCTCCATCGCCGACATGATCGTCCAGGAGAAGCGCGGCGCCGCCATGGCCATCTTCAGCATCGGCCCCCTGCTCGGCCCCATCATCGGCCCCGTCGCCGGCGGCTTCTTCGCCGAGGCCGTCGGCTGGCGCTGGGTCTTCTGGCTCCTCGCCATCATCAGCGGCGTCCTCACCATCGTCATGGTCGTCATGTTGCGCGAGACTTACGCCATGATCCTACTTAAGCGCAGGACCGACCGCCTGCGCAAGGAGACGGGCAACCTCAACCTCAAGTCCAAGCTCGACCCGGGCCTCTCCGCCGCCGACTTCTTCAAGCGCGGCATCATCCGCCCCCTCAAGATGCTCGCCAAGTCGCCCGTCACCCAGATCTTCGCCGTCTACGTCGCCATCGCGTACGGGTACCTCTACCTCATGTTCACCTCCATGACGCTCGTCTTCATCCAGTACTACAACTTCACCTCCGGCACCGCCGGCCTCGCGTTCCTCGGCATCGGCGTCGGCTCCATCCTCGGCCTCGCCTTCTTCGCAATCTTCTCCGACAGGTGGCTCAAGCACAAGACCGCGCAGGAGAAGGCCCGCGCCGCCGTCGAGGGCCGCGAGCCCGAGCCCCTCAAGCCCGAGCCGCGCCTCGCCACCCTCCCCGCCGGCGCCATCCTCCTCCCTGCCGGCCTTTTCTGGTACGGCTGGTCCGCAAACAACGGCGCCACCCACTGGATCGTCCCCATCATCGGCACCGCCATCGTCGGCCTCGGCAACCTCATCATCTTCCTCGCCCTGCAGCTCTACCTCGTCGACGCCTTCTCCGTCTATGCCGCCTCGGCCCTCGCCGCCAACGCCGTCGTCCGGTCCATCGCCGGCGCGTTCCTCCCCCTCGCCGGCCTGCCCATGTACGACGCGCTCGGCCTCGGCTGGGGCAACAGCGTCCTCGCCTTCATCGCCGTCGCCCTGATACCCGTCTCGTTCCTGATTCTCAAGTACGGCGAGCTGCTGCGGACCAAGTACGCCATCAAGGACCTGTAGACTTCACGCGCGCATATACATCCTTTCTTTCACCTGCCTATCGCGACGGGAGGAATTCTGTACTTTTATCTTAGCATCGCGCCGCTCCTCCCCATATTGCATGAAATACCAAAAGGCATTAGACCACTTCACCATTGATGATGCTACCTATATCTTCTGTGAAGTGCAACCGGCCTCCTGAAGCAAGACCTCTCTGCGATGACGCGTTCTCTGAAAGCGCCTGTTTTCCATACTGTACACTCGAAACTTGCAAACCCGGCCGCTCTTCGCAACTCGGTTCCGATAATGTTTATCGGGGCGTCCTGCCCACCCACTCACCCCTTTTCAGCAGCCGATGCCCAGATGCTCCGGAGACTTCACCTAGTCGTCGTCCGTGTAGCGAGGGCCGCTGGCCGCCGGTGTCTCTGGTGCTCCGTAGGCAGCAGGAGTCGGCGCGCCGTAGTAGGCGCCGGACGCGAAACCGCTCGCAGCGGGTGTGGGCGCCGAGGCAGCCGGTGTCGGTGCCGTCTCAGCTCCCCAGCCGCCTTGCCAGCCACCGCCAGGAGTAGGCGCGTTCACCGGGCCAGGGGTGGGTGCTGTGTACGCTCCGGGCGTCGGGGCGTCGAGCGCGCCAGGAGTGGGTGCACTGAGACCGGCGCCAGGGGTAGGGGCATTGTACGCATCGGAGCCTCCGCCAGAATAGTTCCAGGAGTCGTGGCTCGCGCCGGGGGTTGGCGCAGATGCTCCTCCGTACGCAGGGGTCTTGGAGCCCCAGTTGTCACCTCCGTATGCGGGCGTTCGAGAGCCCAGGCCGAAAGCACCATCGCCACCAGGAGCCGGGGTTTTCGCGCCAGACTGCCAGGCGGGTGTTCGGGAACCACTGCCGTAGGCCGTGCGGCTGCCGTCGCCGTAAGCAGTGCGGGAGCCATCGGCCCAGGCTGGAGTGCGAGAGCCTGACATGTCTGGGCCGGACTTCCAGGCCGGTGTGCGACCACCACTGGCGGCAGCAGGTGCTGTGATCTGTTAATACTCGAGATCCAAGTGTTCGCGAGATCAGAAACTTACTTCGTGAGCCCCAAGCCGGGGTTCTTTCGGAGGAAGCCATCGGCGTGCGGCCGCTCTGCCAATCGGTACCACGCGAGGCACCTCCAAAGCCACCGTCTCGGACGGGACGAGGTCCACGTTGGTTGATCTCGATCTTCGCACCGGTGTGCTTGTCCTTGAAACTCAGGTGATCCTTGGGAACGCTAACTGTCTTGCTCTTCGTATGCAACTCGACACGCGCATGGGTTTCGGTGGTGTCCTTGACGATGCCGAGCAGTCCCTTGTAGCCTCCCCGCTTGATAATAACAGTCTGTCCCAGGGCTCTGTCGCGCCCAAAGGTCTTCGGGGGTAGCATCTTGTTGTCTGCGCCGCCATTGGGGTTTCGCTTCATCGCCGGGTTCATCTCGTCCAGGTTCGGGCCCGAGGGCACGACACGGCCGCCCTTGGCTGCCACGGTGGTGACATTGCTCGCCCGCGTGACGAAGACGCCGGCGTTGTCGTTGCGGTCGTGACTGTGGAGGTAGATGTAGGAGCGGTAGATGTGGATGATCTTGCCCTGCCGGTGCTGGCCGCCCTGCTCGCGGACAACATCGTCGAGTCGGATCTCGGAGCCGTTTCTATCAGCCGCGACGACGATCTTCCTCTGCGGGATCTTGTTCGTAATCTGCGAGGGCATAAGCTGGCGGGTGTCGCCATTCTGGTCAAGCACCACCAGACTCTCGCGTTCTACCTTAACAACGCAACCGACGGTGGTGGGGTTAAGCTGGACAAGGTCCAGCAGAGAGTATTGGCCGATAGAGCCTTGGCCGCCAGAGTCGCTGGCTTCGCGCAGGTCCTTGCTGAACACGGTGACCTCAGTGTTGGACTGGTCGGTGACGAATGTAACCCGGTCGTCAACAATCTTGACAACCATACCGACCTCGTCGCGAAACCTGCTTCCTCCGATCACCTTGACGTGATCACCCTCCTTGAAGCGCTTTCGCAGGCCCTTGATAGGCACCTCGATGGTCTGCCCGGTGAGCTCACCCTCGGTTACCTGCAAGGTAACGATGTCGCCCTGCACATGGGAGGCTTTGCCGATCACGCCCATCTGCTCGCCTGCGTAGACCTCGATGATGTCACCGGGGAGATACGTCGTGCTGGCATTGCTGTCCTTCAAGCTCGCGGCGAGTGCCTTCAGGTCGAGGTTCTCGGTGCCATCTTCGGCGCCAGAAGCAAACCTCGTCACCTCTTCCAGCGTGGGGCTGACGTCGGTGACAGTGAGCAGTTGGATCTTGACATCCTTCACCTGGAAGCCGTTCTCGAAATCCTCGCCCATGTACGACCACGTCTTTGTGCTGGGGTTGCCCTGGATATGCCTGGGATGCCGCTTGCGAGCTTCCGCCTCGTTGAACAGGCGCTGGGGAGGCCGAGGGCCGGGTTGACCGATCGGGCGCTTCCTCTTGCCGTCGGCGGTGACGTTTGCTGAGAGGGCCTCGTCTCGAACTCCGTAGTCCAGTCGGGGAATAAAGCGGACCTTGGCCTCGAGGCCGTTCTCGGTCAAATCCATGACCTGCGCGAGATCGCCCGCATGCTTGGCCGGGCGCTTCAGACGGACCCATGCACCTGGCTCCAGGGTCGGCGTCTTCGTGACACGAAGCAGGTCGGGACGGTCCTTGATCTCGACCAAGATCATCTTGCTCCGGGGGTAGACGTTGAGCATGCCGTCGAGGGCGGCCATGATGTCGCCGGATCGGTTCGCCTCGACGTAGATGTAGCCCTTCATGACGGACTCGGTTCCACCACGCTCGAAGGCCGAGATGATGGCAAGTTCTTCCTTGGTTCCCATCCTCTCCTGGATCCTCTTCTGGATGGAGAAGACAACCTCCCGCTCCTTGCCCTCCTTGCAGCGGACGGCCCAGATGGTCGGGTCATCGACACTAGGCATCAGCAGTCGCTTGGGCACGACTGCAGAATCCCCGAATCCTCTGGTCGGGCGGCGGTTGCCGTATCGCTGGCGCAGGATCTCGGCCTGCTTCTCGGCGTCCATGCTGGACTCCAGCTCGCGTTGGCGATCGAGCTCCCTATGTCTGCGATCATCATTGAGTCTGCCGGTGTCGACCGCGTCGTCGGGATGTTCGTTGTCGATGAAGTCTCCTATTTCTTCACCTTCCTTTTCGTCATCCTCGCCTTCGTCTTCGTCGTCGACCTCGGCTTCGATATCGAAGAAAGCGGCGCTTCGGTCCTTGCGGCGCTTGCGACGGTGGCCCTGTATCTCAGTGGTCAGCAGGTCCATCACAGCGAGGCATTTTTGGGCTGCCAGAGGGGGGAATCCTGCAGCAGGCAGCGAAAGGGCTCACCTGTTGGACATCGTCCTCATCATCTTCGTCGTCCTCGTCCTCGTCATCCTCATCGTCGTTCGCCGCGCCGCGTGGAGCGTCATCGTCGTCGCCGTCATCCTCATCTTCCTCGGCCTCGTCGTATGTGGGCTGATTGTTCTTGACGGCGACGGGCGACTGTTCGTCGTCATCGCCAGCGTTGTCGTCCTCGTCGTCGTTTGAGTTCGCGACGGGGCTTCGCTCTCGCTTCGTCGCAGTCTCCTCTCCATCCTCTCGGCCACCTTCATCGTCAGACATGTCGGCGGGCGCGGGGTTGAAGTCATCCTCTTCCTCGGAATCGTCAAAGTTGTCTTTGTAGTCGTGGGAAGCCATCTCGGGCGAACTGAAACGGCGCGACAACGGCAGCCGAGATGGTTTGAGGGCGGAAGCTGAGGATTGGAGGGGGAGAAATGATGAAAGGGGAGAAAGAAACAGTCGGCGGAGATGGCGGGTGCCTGCGCCTTCTTTATTGTCGTTGCGCTGGCAGGCAGGAAAAGGCGAAGTTGGAAAGTCTTGGGACGAGTGAATGAAAGCTCGCGACGTGAACTTTTGGTTGGCCGAGCTGTCTCACCAGGGAGTCGGTGCACGCCACAAGTTCGAGCCACAGCTGTGGCGTGAAGCATGAGCCGACGTTGAGCCGGCCTCCGTGGCTTAATGTGGCTGTTGATTGGTGCGTCAGGCTGGCTTCACCGAAAGCCTCGGTGTAGCCTTCAGTCTGGGCTGGCTCAAGTTCCAGTGCAACGCAGGTTTACCTTCCTCTCTCCACCCTATGCTGCCAATCGGCAAGTGCCTGTTGTGTAGTAATTTGGTCGGTTGTTTAGACAGTCTCTCTCGCTCTAATTAAGGAGTGCAGATCCGTCTTCGCCTTGACTGCCTGCATCCATGGATCTCGGCTATAAGTCGGTACAGCGGACAATCGTTAGGCTGCTTCTTCTTTCAGTTCAGATATTCTCTCAGGAGAGGCCATAGCAGGTAGGGGTACACCTCGGTAAGTACCAGGTATGAGCTGGATTCCCGCCCGGAAAGGTGCTCCTCAGAGCTGCTGAAAGTCCATGAGGTAGTCGTCCTTTGAATCATCTCTAGTTTAGCAAGGGTTATCTCATTATCTGAGGCTGGATCCAAAGTTGTCAACATGAGAAAGGACATCTCTTCTACAACACTCTTGCTCGGTATTAAGGTACTTCAGGTTCTATGAGGTCTGGGGAACCCCGCCTGAAGATATCCGACCCGCGGGCGACATAGTTGGAAACGCGGGGTTTGAGTACCTATAAGAGCCACTGTAGCTTTAAAGTTCCCCAAATTCGGACCCCGGCAATCTGGAAGTCATTCCCGTGGCACCGGCAACACATACCTGTCGCGGTTCAGCAGGACGATGAAAGCAGTCGTGATCACCAAGTTCGTTGATGTTAGTAGAAGGAAACACCGAGATACCAGTCGACTCAACATTGACCAAACAACTGCAGACTCTGGATAATGTCATAGTCTCAGATATCCCCAGCCCAGAACCTCACGATGGGTTCCTCATCAAGGTCCACGCAGCCGGCGTGAACTTCGTAGACACTCTCTACGTCCGTCCCCTTGTCGTCACCTCATAGCCGATCGCTTACAAGACCCAGGCCCAAGGCAAACACCAGAACAACAAGTCCCTCGTCCGGCCACCCTTCACACTCGGCCTTGAATTCGCCGGCACCGTCATATCATCCCCTCCCAACTCCCCTTTCCGCCCCGACGATCGCGTCTTCGGCGGCCAGACAGGCTCCTACACCGAGATCCTCTCGCTTCCCGCATCGGCCAGCCTCCGCCGGATACCGCCGTCATGGGACTTCGCCGGCGCGGGGGGCACATGCGCAACCCTCCCCGTCTCCTACGGCGCATTAGTCCTCCGGGCCGGTCTCAAGCCGGGCCAGACGGTCCTCGTCCACGCGGCGGCGGGCGGGCTCGGCATCATGGCCGTTCAGATCGCCGCGGCGATTGGGTGTCGCGTCATCGGCACGGCAGGCTCGGCGGACAAATGCGCGATAGCCGAGAAGTACGGCGCGGCCGCTTGTGTGGACTACACCAAGAACGCGGAGTGGTGGAAGGATGTCCTGGAGCTGACAGGCGGCAGAGGCGTGGACGTCGTCTTTGACCCCGTCGGCCTCGTAGACCTGTCCCTGAAATGCATCGCACACTTCGGGAAGCTGCTTGTCGTTGGGTTCGCCGGCGGGGAGATTGAGAAGATTGCGATGAACCGCGTGCTGTTGAAGCAGGTCTCTCTCATCGGATACGTGAGTGTTCTCTCTCTCTCGAGCCATGATTTGACTTCTAACCCGCAATAGCGTTATGGCGAGACGTTGCGTCGAGACGCTGCTGAAGACGAACTCATCTGGGAGGGACTTCAGCCCTTGATCGACGAGGGTAAAATCGTGCCCGTTGTTTACGATCGCATCTACTCCGGACTGGCATCTGTCCCTCAGGCGCTCAAGGACCTCGCAGGCCGGAAAACATGGGGCAAGGCTGTTATTCGTCTTACAGAAACAGGACAGGCGCCAACAGCTCGGTTGTAGATAATGCTTTTATAGTCAAGACATTCCTGATGCCACTCATCCATCCATTGGTGTGCCCGGGGGTATCGTTCACTCGTTCCGCCCATACCCCTTCGCCGTCGTCTTTCAATAATCCCTCCGTGTTCAGAGCCAGACTCATACCGCAGCCATGTGATGGACACCGTCGCCAGTCAGATCGTCCACGGGGATCCGGCCTGAGCTACGAGTTCCAGCACACGCCACGATCAATACCAAACGCCAAGCTTCGCAATGCAGATCCCGCATGTCTATCGATGTTGGTGGTTGTTCTCGAGGGATGTGGCGATTTATTTCCCGTTTATCATCGTTGCGCAGGCGTTGTCTAGGGGACTCAAGGCATCTTGATTCCCCAGAGGCCCCTGCCAGCGGTGACTCCGAGCCAGTCACCGTAGTCGCCGTTGGCCAGGTTAGGGACATAGCCCAGGTTGCCCACTTCGTAGTCGCACTGCCAGCTTGCAGAGGGCGTGCGGAAGTTGTCTTGGCCGGTGCCGTTGACAGATCCGGCCTGGTTCAGGAGATCCCAGATCAGTACCTGGCAGTCGTCGCCTCCGGAGGCCAGCGTTCCACGGCGCAGGGGCGACCACTCGACGCAGTTGATAGCTCCGCCGTGTCCACGGAGTTCCAGGAGAGCCTGGCCGGGTTGCCGCACGTCCAGGATGCGGATGACATTCGAGTCCTGAGCAAAGGTCGCCAGAAGATGCGTATCGTGCGGCGATGTTGCCAGCCTCAACAGAGGCGGAGCGTTGCTCATAGTTTGCTGCGCGAGCGTCGGGCTGATCCTACCGCCATTGGCATCTTGGGAAGACTGTTAGTTATCATGAGGGTGACAAATCCAAGGGCCACGACCTACCTCGCTCATCCTTCGACGTAGGCTCGTAGATAATCGTACTATGTTCGAGGCTACGGAGATCGAACATGCGGACGCTTCCGTCCTGGCCACAGCTGACGAACACGTCCACGCTATTGGCGCAAAATCGGACATCGTAGACCTCCTTGTCGTGTGCAATGAGCTGGGTCTTGGCGGTCAGGGACGGGATGTCCCAGATGGTGCACGTCGTGTCGATGCTCGATGTGATGATCAGACTGGGCGACACCGTGTTCCAGTCCAGGGACGTCAGGGGCGCGGTGTGGTCGGGGGTCTTGGAGTTGGAAAGGAGGGCGAGCGGTGTGAGCTTCGCCGAGGACGTTTCGCGGCCCTGTCGGCCGGTGATGGAGCTGCTCGTTGTCGATGTAGCCTCCGAGGGGAGCGACCACAGTCGCAGGTGGTCGCCTGAAGTTGCTAGCAGATCCGTGGACTGCTTCTGGGACGAGGGAGGCTCCCAGAGGAGCCGAGTGACGGGGTACGAGTGCGTGGCCTCGGCGATCTTGGAGAATTCGAGGCTGTACTTGGACCCGCCGGACTGCTGAGCCTCGGGCGGCGCGGAGGACATCTGGGCATCGAGAATTTGGATCTGAGAAGGGCTCGGGTTAGCAAACATCACAGTCGGGAGGTCGTGACAGAGCATACAAAGTTGTGGCCGTCCTCGAGATAGCTTCCCACCGCCAGCTTTCCGGCACTGTTGCCTTGCGGCGCCCACTTGCACCAGTCGAATGCGTAGAGGGCCCATGGGGCGAGATAGTTGCTCGTGCCAGGTTGGGTGTTGGCTAGTTCGTAGCCGAGCGTTCCCGGCATGCCGTCTGACATGCTCGAGTCAGCCCGCGGGCGAATATCCGCGAGGCCGAGGGGCGTATTGGAGATGTTCCGCTGAGAGCCTGGCGCATTGTACTTGTCGGCGGGCGACATGAATTGGGACGTGGTCGTGCCGCCGGGGGTGGTGGGGGTGTAGGGGGAGAAGGCAGACTGTCCCTCGAAGCCAGCAGCAGGACTAGAGCGAGAGTAGCTGTGGGACAAGCTCAACGTCGGCGGCTTGGAGGATGAGGCGTAGTCTGACTGCTGCGACTGCGTGGGTAGAGTAGGGGCAGTGTTGGTGGCCATGGCGACCGGGCGGCCTCCTGGTCCCAGTCCGCCGGGCTGGAGGACGTTGGGCACCGTCGAGGAGCCGTGGTAGGATGCGGCGCTGGGAGAGGCCTGGTCGAGTTTGATCTGAGGGCCTGCGCTGGCGGGATATTCACGAGGCGAGAGCTGTCCGGAGGGGCCCATGCCGCTGGGGGGCATGTGCAGCTCGTCTCCTTGGGAGGAGTTGTACGTGCCTGTCCTCCTCGGCGAGGTATATTGCGGTTGCTGGTTCATCGCGACGGGCAGCCTCGTGGAGGACGTCAAGGTGTGTGTGGAATGTTGGCTGGCGGCTGGTGCGAGAAGAGACAATGACGCTGAGACAGAGCCAGGACCTGGCTGGACAGGATCGTGCCTGTCGATGGACGCAGACGTCGCAAGGGCCTAGTCTCGGACCGGGTCGACCACGTCAGCGCCTCGGTCGATGCGACGAAGCCGGAAGCGATTGGCGATGATCGGAGGATATGAGGGGTGACTCGTCGGTCGTGTGTTCGGCCCTGCTCGATGTGTACCCGCGATGTGTTGCCAAAAAGCGCCGCGGGATAGCACGAGCTACGGGGAGGAGGGGTTGGGGATGGATGTTGACAAGGCTGGAGGTGCGTCTCCAGACCCGGCGGCAGTGGTGGTTTGGGTGCAGCAGGAATTGGGCGCTGAATCACGGGCGGGTCGGTCTCCATCAGGGCGAGTCAGCGGTCAGGGCAGGAAGCCAAGGGCGTTGAAGCTTCCAGGTTAGGTTCGAGGGGAGCAGGGGCTGAAACAGTACACGTGACTAGCCAATCCTGGACTGGCACTAACTGCAAACATGGCTTGGAAGGGGCGGATCCTGATTGTCACAGTGCAATGCATGTCTGAATCCTGATAGAACGCCCTTATCGGCCCTGTGACGTCGAGAGCTCCCTTGTCCCATCAAACACTCACATGGCTTCATCTCACATGCCCTGCGCCGTCGTCATGAGGCGCTGAGCAGGCATCTACTTATGACCGCTTGTCGATATCGTGGCTTCTTCTTTGGATACCGGTTGAGCATCGACATCAGACACGGATCGCCATCTGCTATCGCTCATCTTTAGGGACACGCAACCAACGCGACGGCCTCGGTCTCAAGCTCGACATCCAGGGATACGAGCTCCGGGCGAAGGCTGCATCGGAAGGCCAAGCTTTGGATTTCACGCGTCAACACCCTCCTTGCATATCAGCCTCTACATAATTCTTCCCCAGAGCTAGCTCCATCATGGCCCTCTCCCGATCCTCGGCCTTCTTCGACCGGCTATCGTCCCCTCGCAGGAACAACCCCCTACTCCCCATTCACGAGACGCACCGCAGGCCCGAAGAGTACGACCTCCAGGAGCTGTCGCCAGGCGTCGAAGATGCTCTGCTATCGGAAGATGCGGCCCGGCACGAGCGTCTGACGATCAGGTCGCCCTCGCCGATGGATCCGTGGGAAGAGCCCGCCAGCTCGACGGGCTCGGCCTCCAAATTTAAGGAGAGAGGGAACTTCCTCCGCGGGCCTCCGCCGCCCATCACGGCTTCTATGATGGTGACCAAGCAATCACCGCCAGCTAGATCCCGCGACCGAGCCACTGGGAAGTCTGGCAACTCACAGAGCCAAACGACCGGTAGCGTCTTGTTCGATGGGTTTCGGCAACAGACCCCTTCCCATACGGCAGATTCGATATGGAGAAGTCTCCAACGGAGGGAGAAAACCATCTCACGAGAGCTCCAGGACTTGCTCGACATGCAGGCGTCGAGTCTTGTCGCCGGCAGCGGACCGGTCTCCTCGAACACGAGCGAGCTCGATACATTCAGCGATGATGGCAGCTCAACACCAACGGCAACCTTTTACTCGACCGTCACGTCTAGATCGCGGATGGTAGCTTCGCTGGACAACCCAACCCGTGCTAATGCTCGCGGAGACGTCATTCCAGTCCGCCAGCCGAAGCGATCAAAGCCCAAGGGCCTGCATTTTGCTCGCAGCGGGCTTGGTAGAGCCATGACTGCGCTCGCGAACGTCAAATACGAAGAAGACTCTCACATAGCCACGGCAATATCAGAACGGAAGAAGGCCCTCGCGCACGTCAAGAAGCTTGTGACTCGGCAGGAAGGCATCTCGACCGAGCTGGAGTTTTTCTCAGACGACAGCGAGGAGCCTCTGGCCAAAGAGCTGAGGGAGCTCGGCAACCAGCATGAGGAGCTGGACAAGGAGATCCGAGATCTCGAGGAGAGACTGGTTGGCATGCGGAACCGCCGTCGCTGGCTGGGACGCAAGATGGAGGATGTCAGGAATCGTCGGGACGCAGGGCTGAGCGGATATCGAGGTGCCCTCCAAGAGGTGGAAAGCAAGATCGCCTCGGTAGTTCAGCGGCCACGGATCGAGCCGTTGGACATGGAGGTGCTGACTCAAGGCCTGGGAGCGGACCAGGAGACGACACTCCCAGTAGACTTCACGACTGGCGAGGACTTTCTCCAGCTGATTCCCGGGCGACGGACAGCAGAAATGGCAGTGGACTGGTGGGAGGGCGAGCTCAAGATCCTAGAGGCGCGTCAAAAACAGGTGGATAAGGACAGGGACGCGCTCGAGGCCGGGCTGGATCTCTGGCACAAGTCTACCACACTTGTGAGCGACTTCGAGGCAGACCTGAGAAGGCTGATGAAGGGGGGCGCCAAAGGAAAGAACCCAGAGGGATCGCCGCCCGCGACGGAGGTCATGCAGGAACAGCTGCCGCGCATGGCTCAGATCATCAAGGACCTCGAGGAGCACCTGAAGCAAGCCGAGTCGAATAACTGGAACCTGCTCATCTGCGCAATTGGCGCGGAGCTGGAAGCTTTCAAAGAGGCGGAGGGCGTGCTACGCATAAACCTGGGCGGCGGTACTCCTCCAGCACCGGAGGCGGAGAAAGGCGAGGCGAGAGACGACGTCAAGAGCGACGAGAGCCCCCCAGTCAGCCAGGAGACGAACGAAGACTACCCATCAGAGAGCGACAACGAAGTTCCTCCTGACCTGTTGGTTTCGATTAACCATCAGGAACGACAGGACTCCGGTCCGACGAAGCCAGCTCCCGACTCGCCTCCCGCTTTCCGCAGAGAGAGCGACAGCAACCTGCCGCCCCCTGAGTTTCTTGCGGAGCATGACCCCGAGTCGGAGGCAGAGTCGCAGAAGTAGGCAGGAGGCTTTGGATTTCGAGTCAAGACCCAAGAAGCAGCAAGTCCATCATCAAGTAGCGTTCAATACCCAGGGCACTTTTATGTCGTATTTCAGAACGTGGCCTTCCATCTCTTGCGTTGACTTGTTCAGGTGGGTTCGAGACGAGCCTGACTTCGCTGTGGGCGTCACTCGGATTGGAGTGCGCATCTGGATATTTCCTTTTACCTGGCAGGCACCCCAAGGTTAATCACAACTTCTACCGGCTGAAGAGACCACTCGGTACCCTGTCGTAGACCACTCGCTCGGTGTTCTATCCGGGAAGAATATTCACTTAGCGCCAGGGTTGTGCAAGTCGAGAATTTCTTTTTGTGAGATGTCCTAAGACCTTAATCCAAGATCCATATGACTGAAGCCCAACTTCAAAGCAAACTTCCAGGCCCAAAGGGCGAAGTCTTCTATGCTGTGATACCTGAATTCTTCTACGGCAGGTAGAACATTCAGGGGCGAGCTGTGATCATGGAGGTTTGGCGAGACGCCAAGAAATGGCCAGCGGCGGCTTACATACACTTGCAGGAAGTCCAATTGTCGAACCCGGCGTCGGTAACCTCGGTTATGAATGGTGGAAATCGCCCTTTCGCCCAAATGTTGGAAAGCTGTTCCGAGAGTGGAGCATGCCGACGATTTTCCCGTCGGTGGCACCGTGGGACCGGTGCATCTCGTGACGAGAGCCACCGCTGGCACTTGCTAGCTTCCGAGGGTCTCATACATAATAACCCCGCGGTGAAATAAGACGGGACCCTTGTGTGTGTTCTGGGGAGGTTCTTCTTTTTTATTTCTTCATTCGAAAGCGCCGTAAACTCGCCTCTGGCAGCATGGCTGATCAAAAAGCCCCAACACCTGGAACGCCGTCCAAAACCAAGAGCGAATGAGCGCCCCGAGGAGCGAGCCGGAAATGCCCGGCATGCCCCGCGAGGCCCGTCGTCGCAGGAACTGAGGAGAGATTCGGTAGCCTGGAGCACATCCCCCTCTTTATACCAACGCAGTATCGACCTGGGAGCGTCCGACCTCCCTCGAGATATCCCCGTCCGGCTTCCCCCGATCACCTGGTGCGCTCGAACCAGCCGCTGGAGCTGGCGATGGCGACCGACTGGTCCATGACCCATTCACCGACGCCGAGGTACTTGTCGATCCATTTGGACATCTCCTTGTTCTCGCCGGCAACCTTGTCGGTCTTGAAACTAGGTCTGGGAGTTCCCAAAGGGGCATGTGTTAGTCGACTGCACTCTGAAGGCCACACGGAATCGACGACAACAGCGAGCTCGTATTCGACATGAAAGTTCGGTAACGGGGCGAGGCCAACTTACGTCAGGCCAGTCGAGCGCTTCATGCCCGCGAGGACGGTCGAGACTGCAAAGCCGACGTTAGCACCATGTCAACGCAGCGAGGAACGGGGCACCTACTGAGGACCGCATCAACGGCGTAGTGTGTCAAACGGCCCAGCTTCGACCAGAGTCCAAAAGTCAGCAGGTTGAGGAACTACCGCGCGAGTTAAGACGGCGCAAGCGAGCAGCGGGTGGCAGCTCAGCGAACCGCTGAAGCCTGGCCGGCGAGGGGGATGCTCGACGTACCATGTTGTAAGTCCGGATGGAGCCCAGGAGATGTGTCTGTTGATTTGGGTATCCTTGCGAAGTAATCACTTCGTCTTTCGATCTGAGGAAGGTGGGCTAACGAGTCGTCAGGTTATGGTATCGTCGGTCTGATGGTTGGGTTGCTGCAGGGACCAAGACGAAGCACGAGACGCAATCATTCAACTTGAAGATGCCCGAGCTCCCCGACGGCTGGCCACTCAGCTGCCAGGTCAGGTGGGGTTCAGCCTGACGGACGACCAGACCCCGCTGGAACGACAACGCCGAACGGCCCGGAGTCACGTGACGTCTCTAGGATGAACGGTGGTCCAAGCTTCGGAGTGGAATGACTGGACCGGCTATCGCACCACCATGATTCGCCGTGGTGTCACCCAGCCAGTGAGGTGGTGCCTCGACTTTTTGGAGCAATGGCTGCCCTCGACGCGACGTGGTGCCAGCTCTGAGACTTGTGGTTTGTTGAGGACCAAGACCTCCCTTGAGGCTTTATTTTCGTCCGACGCACGGAGTTCCGGATGTCCTGACCAGGGAGGCTCGAGAGCCACGGCTGGGTGCGAGAAGGCTTGAAAAGGGCCGACCGCTTGAAACGGCAAGTCAATTGGGAAGAGCGATGTGAAATCCCTCATTTTCTGATTGCACTTTGCGCGGATTGCTCAGCGCGTTCTCCTTGATCGGACTTGGAGGATTTGGGGTATGCCGCCGATCTCATAGGCCATTATTCTGGTGAGTACACATTTCTATGACATGTCATTGGCTCTTAGCTCCAAAAGGAGGTCGGCCGCCGGCGCCCGATCTGGGCGAATCCTCTCGTCTCGCGACCACTGGGTGGGATTTCCAGCGACCGTAACAGCGAGCTCAGGACCCTGAACCCGCTGGAACGGGGTCGTGGGTACCTGGAAAGCTGGGTGCCTTAGCGCTCTCGCAGCGCTGTTCCAGCGCCTCACCGCCCGCCCTCAGGCTGCATTGGTGGGGGTCGACCAGAGTGGAGCCGCCCAGGGGAGCTTGAGCCGCTGACGGCGGGGAATGTTGCCCGCCCAGCAAAAACACCAATTGAGGAGGGGCAATTCCAGCTTCACCGTGTCTCAACCGCCGCCATTCTTTTTTTCTCTCATCCTGCATCCCGCAACAAAAAGCCTCGTCCTCACATCCTGCCTCCAGAATTTCCAGCATCCTCCCCCGAAGGCCTTGTTTGTTACGCTTCTTCCTAAGGACCTCGGCAGCTAATTCCATCTATTTTCTGCGTCTCAGTTGATTCTGAGAACAGCTGCGGACTTTCCTACGTCCGCCACCTCCCTCGACCGACAGCAGCACCGGAGCTCCCAGCTCGACCGCCATCAAGATGACTGCCACCGCCAAGGACCATCTCGACACCGGCGGCAAGATCTCGTGGCTCGCCAACCTCGACACCGCCTACCAGCCCGAGAAGAACTACCGCCGCTCCTCCATCATCTGCACCATCGGCCCCAAGACCAACTCGGTCGATGCCATCAATGGCCTCCGCAAGGCTGGCCTCAACGTTGTCCGCATGAACTTCTCGGTAGGAAATGACCCTGACAGCTTCCTCCGAGTATCTCAGCTGACACTCCCCGCAGCACGGCAGCCACGAGTACCACCAGTCCGTCATCGACAACGCCCGTGCCGCCGAGAAGGCTCAGGACGGTCGTCAGGTCGCCATCGCCCTCGACACCAAGGGCCCCGAGATCCGCACTGGCAACACCAAGGGCGACGAGGACCTGCCCATCGCTGTCGGCAAGATCCTGAACTTCACCACCGACGAGGCGTACGCCACCGCCTGCGACACCGATAACGTGTATGATAACCCCCCATTACCCCGCCGCCCATGAAGACCCCTGCAGCACCGAGACTGACCCTTGCTCCAGGTACGTCGACTACAAGAACATCACCAAGGTCATCGAGCCCGGCCGCATCATCTACGTCGACGACGGTGTCCTCGCCTTCGAGGTCATCAAGATCGTCGACGACAAGACCGTCGAGGTCCGTGCCCGCAACAACGGCTTCATCTCGTCCCGCAAGGGCGTCAACCTGCCCAACACCGATGTCGACCTCCCCGCCCTGTCCGAGAAGGACAAGGGTGACCTGCGGTTCGGCGTCAAGAACAACGTCGACATGGTCTTCGCCTCGTTTATTCGCCGCGGCGAGGACATCCAGGACATCCGCAAGGTCCTCGGCGAGGACGGCAAGCACATCCAGATCATCGCCAAGATCGAGAACCGCCAGGGCCTCAACAACTTCGCCGAGATCCTCGAGGAGACGGACGGTGTCATGGTCGCCCGTGGCGATCTTGGTATCGAGATCCCCGCCGCCGAGGTGTTCGCGGCCCAGAAGAAGATGATTGCCATGTGCAACCAGGCCGGCAAGCCCGTCATTTGCGCCACGCAGATGCTCGAGTCCATGATCAAGAACCCCCGCCCGACGCGCGCCGAGATCAGCGACGTCGGCAATGCCATTACCGACGGCGCCGACTGCGTCATGCTCTCCGGCGAGACCGCCAAGGGCAGCTACCCCAACGAGGCCGTCTCCGAGATGCACGAGGCGTGCCTCAAGGCCGAGAACACGATCCCCTATGTTTCGCACTTTGAAGAGATGTGCACCCTGGTCCGTCGCCCGGTCAGCGTCGTCGAGTCGTGCGCCATGGCCGCTGTCCGCGCCTCCCTCGACCTCAACGCCGGCGGCATCATCGTCCTGTCCACCTCTGGCGAGTCCGCCCGCCTCCTCTCCAAGTACCGCCCCGTGTGCCCCATCTTCATGGTCACCAGGAGCGCCCCCACCTCCCGCTACGGCCATCTGTACCGCGGCGTGTACCCCTTCTTCTTCCCCGAGTCCAAGCCCGACTTCACCAAGGTCAACTGGCAGGAGGACGTCGACCGCCGCATCAAGTGGGGCATCAGCAACGCCATCCGCCTCAACGTCCTCAACGCGGGCGACACCGTCGTCGTCGTCCAGGGCTGGAAGGGCGGCATGGGCAACACCAACACCGTGCGCATCGTCAAGGCCGACCCCGAGCACCTCGGCATTGGTGAGCTGTAAGTGTTGATGTGTGTTGTTGCCGGCATGGCCATGGCAGGGTCACCATGGGAAGGAAGCGAGGAGTCGAGGCTTGGGTAGGCCTCATCGATAGACAGTGACCCGACACGGAACCTAATGTGTCTGTTTTCCGTGTTGCTTTATGTTAGCTCAGTATGCATACGAAGAATCATGTGTTATGGCATTCCTACCCGTCCGGCTAGTGACACGTATATTTCCCTTGTTGTCTTCTTGCGAGTAGGGGCCGTCTTTGTCGGCGCAGTCTGTCATATGGGTGAGCCCGCGGATGAGCAAACTCTTCGAAGATGCATGGGATATCCTCAACACGTCAAAGACGCTTGCTACGTCCCGGGAACACGAGATGTACGCAATGACACGCATCTCTGCTCCTTCTTCGAGTGGAGTTTGGTACACGAGGGGTCGTGGGTCTGCTTGATTCACTGAGGACTGAGGCGTGCGAGATCGCGGAGCCTTCCCCGAGCGTCACCACACCCCTTTTCCGTGCTTCCTTCGCTGCTCTTCTCACCCACAACGACGTCTACGACTCGGAAAAAATCAGAGAGGATTCAAAATCGGCCTTTCAAAACATCTCGGAAGCTTTTGGCTTCAATCAAGACGCATTGGAACTCAAAAACGTGGCCAAAGTCATCTTCATCTTCCCGCAAGCATCATCCGCCTCCTCATCCAACGACTCAACTCGCACCCATCACCGAAACCAAACGCATGTGGTAAGTCATCCACAATACCACGTCACCCACAGCATCGTTACAGCCGGACGCCTCGTTCCCATGCGAGGCGACGTCACCACGCGGACCCCCGATTGGATCGCATGGGATTTAATTAACATGCCCCCTTTCGCAGCTCAGCGTCGCAGCCCGTCATGGCGACCAAGCGCGGACCCGACGAACTACTCACATCACACCGCGTACGACAACGCTTCGCCCACCTGCAGGCCGAGCTACCCCGGTTCGGGCTACTCTGGGGCGTCGAGGGCAGCGTCGACCGCCTCCTTGACAGGGCGGAGGATATACACGAGTTGCAGCTCGCGGTGGAGGAACGGAGGAAGAATCAGGGCGGAGATGCCTCGCTGGAAGCCGTCCTCGCGGAGGTCCTTGACGTCTGCTGTGCGCAGCTCCTCGAGGTCGAGGTCATCACCAGCCTGGAGAAGTTCTTCGCCGCGGTCACGGCGAACATCTGCTGGGCTCAGGGGCTGGCGAGCGGCATCTTCATGGAGACATGTATGAAGCTCCTCGCCGCGCGGAAGGCATACCGAAACAGCGGCAGGCGGTTTCACACGCTCGACAGGGGTGCGGGCGGCCAGCTCATCCCCGCGATCGACCGATTCGACGCGGCGCTGGACGCGGAGCAGGTCACGGCCTGGCTCGATATGTTCATCGTTCCGGTCGAGGGGGAGCAGGCGGACGACGAGATGGAATCCGGGAGCAGCCCCGGCCGGATCAGGAAGGCGGCGCAGCGGCACCAGAAGAGGAAGATGATTCATCGGGAGAGTGCGCCGCACACGCCTCCACGGCTGCTCTCGCTGACCACCAACGGGCCCGGGGTCTTGGGCGCGCCGAGGGGACTCAGGGGTGGGCTGGCGATGGTGGGAGCGCGCACGCGGAGGGAAGCGCAGGAGAATATGGTATCCCCGTCGCGGCCCAGCTCGCAGCAGGGAGACGTCGATGCCATCATGGGCGGCCTCGGGGACATGGCCATCGATGAGCCTGCGGGCCCTCGTCGGCGACATCAGCACCAGCCTGGACGGCCGCACGCCTGACCCCGGGATTTCATCTATCATGTGTCAGCGGACCACCACCGCGTCCAGGTTTTCATCAGCAAAGGGCGAAGTTGGCAGCGGGGCAGGTCAGCGTCGATGTGGATGTTAATCAAGGCCCTTCGCTCGGCGGGTGGTCACGCCTCACCAGCCGAGAGTGCGGGATTCGGGAATGATGCGGCCTTGGGACGATTTCAAACGCTTACGAGCGCCTGGAGGATAGATTAAGGTTGGCCTGTGAGTCGTCCACGCCCTGGGCGGCCAAGATCCGAAGCGCGCAGCATCGCGGACGCAGCCCGGCCGGCACCCCTGGGGCGTTGTCGGACCATGGTTGATGGGCGGACGGGCAAATGCCAGGGGCGGCAGTTCATCTATCTCCTTCCATGGAACGACCCAGGACGGCTAATACCCCGCAAACGTACCAGCGGCAGTGGGCCGGTTGTTGTCAGGATGTCGTGGGGGAGGATGGCCAGGATGGAGGGATGCCGAGCCGGGGTTGTGTCGTGCGGTGCGGTTCCAAGACTTTGCTTGCCCGATTAGGCACTGCTCGGAGGATGAGTGAGGACGACAGACTTGTATAAGATGCGCGCTGGAGCGGTCATCAAAGTGGTACGGTGGTTCTCGAGAAAGACAAAAGGCAAGGCAGGACAGCTTCTCGACTCTGTATAAAACATACCACGATCCGCACTTGTTCTGATTTCACTATTCGTTTGACAGCGACGATCCCATCTCGGACCCATTCCCCTGACGATCACTCATCATGAAGTCTGCCGCCTCCCTGCTCGCCCTGGCCTCCGTCGCCTCGGCTCACTGTACGTCTGCCGATCTGCTGCGAGGACCCCGGGACCGATCTGCCGCCGGCTCGGGAAATTAGTATAGTACGGGCGTTGCTGACCATGATTCTTCTTCAGACGTCTTCCCCCAGATCACCATCGACGGCCAGCCCACCTCGGACTGGGAGATCATCCGCCAGACCGCCAACTACCAGACCACCGGCCCCGTCGAAGATGTCACCTCCCAGCAGCTGACCTGCTATGAGCTCAACCCCGGCAGCCACGGCGCGGGTGTTCTCGACGTCCAGGCCGGCGCCACCGTCTCCGTCCTGTCCCGCCCCGCCATCTTCCACCCCGGCCCGTCCATGGCCTACCTCGCCAAGGTCCCTGCCGGCACCGATGTTTCCAGCTTCGACGGCAAAGGCGCCGTCTGGTTCAAGGTCTGGGAGGACAACCCTGCTGTCACCTCCAGCGGTCTCGTCTGGCCCACCATGGGTGAGTAGACGCATGGTTTCACTATCAAAGAGTTTCGACTTACACACGCCCCAGACAAGCCCACCATCGACTTCGACCTCCCCACGTGCCTCGAGGACGGCGAGTACCTCCTCCGCGTGGAGCACGTTGGCCTGCACACTACCGGCGGCCCCCAGTTCTAGTGAGTCTCCTTCCATCATCACTCTGAGCATGAAGAACGTACCGTGGCTGACCATCACCTCCCAGCCTGAGCTGCGCCCAGATCAACGTCTCCGGCGGCTCCGGATCCTACAACCCCTCCAGCCTGCTCAGCTTCCCCGGCGCCTACAGCATGAGCGACCCCGGCCTCGCCATCAACCTGTACTGGCCCATCCCCACGGAGTACATGTGAGTCTGCCCTTCCCCCGGAAAGTTTCCCGCGCTGACGATTCTGTTCCAGTGTTCCCGGTGGCCCCGTCGGCTCTTGCTAAGCTCGGAGACGAGCGTGAGTGACGCCTGGCACTAGAAATGGAAGGAGTCGAATGATATCTGTAGTCTAGCTTCAAATCAAAGGCTTCTGAACCAACATGGCACGAGTCACATATCTCGAGAGACTTGCACGTGGGAACTTTCATGGAAGCGAAGTACTTTTATTAAGCTATCCTCCTCCTCTCAACAGGGGCATGCCACAACCAAAGCCACAGCACCACGCCGCCGTGTCACCCGCGCACCCTCATCGCTTAATTTAGGCGGTAGGGGTGGGGAGGCACGAGCAGGCCGACGAGACGCGGGAGATGATGTTCTCACCGCAGGCGGACGAGGCGTAGGTCGGGACGGCCTTGACGTCGGCCTCCCAGCCGTCGAGGTAGGTGGCGCAGAACTCCTGGGACTCCTCGAGGCGGCCCTTGACGGAGGTGGAGCGGAGGGCGCGCAGGCAGTTGTCGGCGTTGCAGGTCTTGGGCTTGCACTTGGGGCGGTTGGTGACCTTGACGAGGTAGCCGCCGCGCTCGATGGTGTTGATCCAGACGTAGCCGGAGGGGAACTCGGCGTAGGAGGACCAGCTGCCGACGAAGGCGGGGTTGCCGCCGCCAAACTCGGCGTCGTCCTCGGGGTAGATGTCGAAGTAGGCGACCTCGCACACGGAGTCACCGGTGGGGTCCTCGGGGACGGAAGAGACGTCGTAGACGCGGAGACCGGCACCGTAGTTGGACTGGTAGACGAGGCCGTCGTACTTGTTGACGTACTGGTTGTGGTCGACGGAGCGGACGGTGCCCTTGTAGAGACCGGTCTGCTTGGGGGCCGTGAGGTCGCTGATATCCCAGATGTAGGTGACGGGGTAGCCGTCGATGGCGGGGCCGACGTGGGGGCCGGTGCGGCCGACCTCGTCGTACTCGTCGTCGAGGATCAGGTACTGCTGCCACTCCTTGTCGAGGACGGCTCCCTGATGGGTGTACTGGACGCCGGTGTAGCCGGTGATGGAGAGGATCGCCGGGTTGGCCTTGTCGGTGACATCGTAGATGGTGAGCGAGTCCTCGTTGTAGGCGTAGCAGATATCGCGGCCGGTGTAGCGGGAGTCGGGGCCACGGTAGATGAGGCACTCGGCATCGTGCACGTAGCCGTCATCCTTGGCACAGCCGATGCGGGTGGGGTTGGAGGGATCCTTCAGGTCGAAGAAGATGAAACCACCCAGGCACTCCACGTCACGGGGACGAGAGCCAACGGATGCTCCGTAGCCGGCCTCCTCGTTGATGACGACGTTGTGGGAGCTGCCGATGGGGAGGTCGTTGAACCAACCGGTGAGGTCGGCGCGGCCGAACTGGACGGGCTTGTCGCCCTCCTTCAGCTCGATATCGAGGAGCTTCTTGAGGTCGAAGATCTGCACGCCGTGGCCCTCGAGCTCGGAGCCGACGACGATGTAGTGCTTGTAGCGACGGACCTCCTTCCACAGAGAGCGGGGGGCGGAGGCGACGACGGCGGGGAGGAAGCCGAGGACCTTGATGCGGCCCTGGGGCAGGATCTCGATGAACGAGGTGCCGTCGTACTGGCCGTTGGCAACGAACTCGCGACCCGACTCGGGGTCGACCCAGCCCCAGCTGCCCGATCCGGTGCGAAGCTGGGCATCGGAGCCGGGAGAGCCGAGGTCGGCGTGGTTGACAAAGTCGTACAGATCGATGTTCTTGCACTTGAAGGTGTGGAGGGGGTCGCCCTTGATGGCCTCGGCCTTGCCGTTGACACACTTGGTGTAGTCGAGGCGGGGCCACTGCGAGGAGTTCAGGAGGCCGGCCGCTTCCTCGGCCTGCCAGAACTCGAGCTTCTCGGCCATGATGCGCTCGTGGAGCGCGCCGTTGTCGTAGAGCTCTGTATTCACGGTCAGCAATCATCCTGAAGCCGCGGCCAGCCGGAGGCAAGGGGGACTGGACATACCGGCAGCGAGGGCGTCATCCTTGGGGAGCTCCTTGCCCGTGACGGCAGAGGCGGCGGTGAGGACCGCGCCGGCGATGGTGTTGTAGCGCATGTTGAGGATGTGCAGGAGGGATGAGAGGAGAGGGCGAGGAGGAGGGAGGCAAGACGGGATTCAGGGCAGGGCGCCGACCCCCCGCGATATGTATCCATTGCATTCCAGCGGTGATGCCATCCTCGCGAGCACCAGGGCTAGGCACGACAAGGCAGGAGGAAGCAGGATGCCGGTCCAGCCGATTTCGCCCCAGCATCACGACCCCGAAAGGCTCAAACCGGAAGCTGCCAAGAGACCCTGCGAGTCTGGTCTGGTCTGGTCGGTGGCGGTGGTGATGTCGACATGAGGAGCTACCTCGACGCTATGGTCAGATTGGAAGGAGGAAAACGGCGTGGCTGACCACTGCGACGCTGGAAGATCGTGGTGGCGAATGAGAACGCGCCCGGGCCCTTCCCCGCAGCCCCTGTGCCTGCAGTAGGCCCCGTCTCGGCACTGGCACCTTCCCACCTGAGATGCAACCGAGCGAGGCTCCAGGCCCTCTCATCCACTCAGAGGGGCGTCAATGCCTGCCGTCATGCTGCGGTCACTCGGCGACTGTGCTTTGATACCGGAGCTTGTACACTGCAAGGAATTGCTCCTCATCACGTTCAATAATGGCGTGCGGCGGGTACCAGCGGAGCTCCCTGGACAACGCATGTGATAGATGTCGATCAATTTTACAAACCGCGAGAGCTGTGAAGTGCAAATCAAGTGGTATGCTGGGAGTAGCCAGAGAAGAAAAAGGTCATCTCCCCTCACAATCTACAGAGTAGACCGCATCTTCCATTTACCACCCTTCATCCAGCTGGACCAGAGCCGCGAATCCATCCCTGACCACAACCTCGGTGTCGATGATGAAGACCGCAATCATCTTCGCCGGCTTCTCCTTGCTGTTGTTCTCTCCGACGGTGTGATGGCAGCCCGGCATCTCCATGAAGCTCTCTCCGACCTTGTACACCTTGGGCGGGTTGCCGTTCATGCCGCTGAGGATCTCTCCCTCCGTCACCGTCGCGACGACAGTTGCACCGCCGTGGCGGTGGGGCGGTGTCCAGCCGTCGGGAGGGAAGGCGACCTCGGCGCCGATGATGGACTTGCCGGGGGCGTTCTTGAGCTCGTGGTCGTACAGCGGCTTGATGGTCTCGCGGGGGCGGGCGCTGGCGAGTATGGTTAGTTTGCTTCTCGTGGATGAGCCTGGTTGATGACCTACAGCAAATCCTCTTTGGTTCTCTCCGACATGATGAATTATGGCTGGGGATTGGTGGTGGGTATGTGAGAATGAGTTTGCTGGATGTGAAGAGGGCGTATGAGCGTTGCAGCTTCTAAAAACTCACAGCCAGTTCGTGAGTATTCGTACTTTATATGGATGAATCCCCCAAGAGAGTCATGATGATCTGATCGTCTCTACTCACTCCCATCGAGAACCCGCCCGGGCTCAACAATTAGGCTTTCCGGAGCCTCCGGGGTAGCCGTGGTGGGTACCCGCCCGGGTATCCAAACGGATTCCCGCACCCGGCCCCGCCCGTCCCGTCCCACGAGCCCGGCCGACTCTGCAGTCACCGCAGAGAGCAGCTTCCCGTGCGAGAAATATTTTAAGGCAGCAAGCCGATCTGTTGAGTTTGCCGAGAAGTATCATCCAACCCCACCCTCAACACAACCAACCACGCACCAGCATGAAGGCCGTCCAGATCCTCGGGGACATCAGCTCCCCCAGCATCGTCACCAATGACGACATGCCCGCTCCCTCGCCCAGCGGCTCCGAAATCCTCATCAAAGTCCACGCCGCAGGCATCACGGGGGACGCGGTGACGTGGCCGGAGATCTACGCAACACCCTCTCGTATCCCGGGCCACGAGATCTCCGGGACAATCGCCGCCCTCGGCCCTGACTACCAAGGTCCCCTGGCCGTCAACCAGGAAGTCTTCGGGATGCTGTCCGCAGATCGAGGTCAGGGCCAGGCCGAGTACGCCATATGCTCTGCTGAGGAAGTGACCCCTAAGCCGGCGTCCATCTCCCACGCGGAAGCGGCAGCACTTCCCATCCCCCTCCTGACGGCGTGGGAGACCATCGTGGATCATGGCAAGATCGCGCCCGGCATGAAAGTTCTCATCACGGGAGCCTCGGGGGCCGTCGGGTCTATCTTCGTGCAGCTGGTCTCGCGGTTGATCGGTGCCCATACGGTCGCGCTGGCGTCGTCTCAGAACCACGAGGCTTTGAGGAAGCTCGGCGCGAAGGATGCTGTCGATTACAAGACGTCGGGTTGGGAAAGGACAATCGGGAAGGTCGACGTCGTCTTCGATACTGTCGGAGGCGACATCCTGGCCAAGACGTGGGACGCCGTCACGGACGACGGAATCATCGTGACCGTGGGTGATCCGCCGCCGGCCTGGGCCTTCGGCAGGGGGAAAGCGGTGGAGGCGGAGAGCCGCCCAAGGGTCCGATACATGCACTTCATCGTGTCTCCGAATGCGGAGAGATTGGCTGAGGCGTCGGCTTTCGTTGAAGACGGCAGGATGAAGCCTCTGGCCGTGGAGTCGTTTGGCTTTGCTGACGCGGTGGAGGGCTGGACATACGCCCGACGGAGAAACAGAGGCAAAAAGGCCGTGATAGTGTTTGATGTCTAAGATTGAGATTCGGAATTCATTACTTATTACTTGGCTTCCCTGTAGACCCCGTTCATGATTCGTTTCTGCAGTAGATGCTTGCACCAGTCCTGCTGCTGCCGCTGTCAACCCTGCGTGCCGTCGTCCCAGTTGCCTCCAGGCCACCAGGCAAAGTCTGGTTGCAGGTCGTCCAGACTGAACCACTGATCCATCGTACCCGGCATGTCTGGCATGGATGGCTCAGAGGACTGGCCATTGCTCAACGATTCTGCTCCGGAGGACCTGACACTCGGTTGCCCGCTGCCCCCCGACAAGCTGGGAACCTGGTCACCGCCCGGGGTCTGGCTGCCAACAGACTTTGGCCCCAGCCCCAAGACATGTCTCGCGATCGTCTGGATCTCCTTGACATTCCTCGCTGTCCGAGGCCACACCTCCCCGAGAGACCGGAGGCACCCGATGGTCATGCGGATCTGGTCCCTGGCCACTGCCAGCTCTTTCCCCTTGAGCAGGTAGTTGCAGGCGGACAGGAGAGCCAGAGTCCCCTCGCTGACCATGCATGTGGTGAACGGCGTGTGGTGAAATGGCCGCGAGGGCAGTGTGAGAAGGCGGATTTGGGCCTCGACGGCCCGGAGCACCCGGACGGTGTGGACGTTGATCAAGTCGGGTCTTGCCTTCGCGCGGGCGGGCTCCCGGGCACAGCTGGACACGTCTTCAATGTCGTTGAACTTGAGATCGGAGAGTGGCCGGTGTATCCCGATGGTGGTGACGTGGAGAATCAGGTGCGCCTGGAACATGAGCTCATCGACCTCGCCGGCCTTGTTCATGAGCTGCCTCTTGTTGTCGGGCAGCAGGAGGAGCCATCCGTCCATGACAGAGTCCGCGGCCTGGATTATTTGTGTCGATGAGTACCCTTCTGCATCCCCTAGTGTCTGGCATAGTGCTTGAGATGCGCATCGGGTGGCACCGATGAGGTATGCGAAAGACGAGAACGACGTGGTTTCTGGCGCGAACTCGCGGCAGTCGAATTCATCCATGGTCTGGGATGGGGGAATGTTCTGGATAGAAATCAGACAAGCGAGTCCGTCGAGCGAGTCCGGGAACCATTACTCACCCCTGCTTCGTACTCCGACTCCTCGCACGGCAGATCAACAGTGGCTTCCACGTCGCCGACAGCCAACTCTGAAGTGCCCAACGTGCCCGCATAGTATGCATCTGCAATGTACAACATCCACCACGTCCTCCTCCAGCTCTCTTGCAACACCGGATCCCCGTCCGCGTGGTCTGCTGCGAACTCGCGCCGGAACATGCCGATCTCTAGAGCCCCTCGGGCGGCCATGTCCATCTCACGCTTGGCTTCTGACATGAATCCGTGCCAGAAGAGGACCATTGAGAACAGCAGCCGGGCTTGCACCAGTATGGGACCTGGCCGTGAGGCGTCAGACAGGCAGCGTAAGACATCGGCCTCCCGTGCTGAAGACCACTCGTGCGAACCGTAGAGGTGGCCGACCAGGCGAAGAGTAGCGACGAGGGGTCTCCAGCTCGGCCACCTGCCCTCATCCTGGCACAGTGTGATGAGATGCTTGCGTGGGGGAACGAAGGGATGAAGGTTGTGGAAGTTGTTGTAGTAAAGCCCAACCAGCTTGTCCTTGCGGATGTCATTACTATCAAGGTCGGGAGATGCGGCTGTCGAGGGGCTCGTATACGACTCAGGCCTCGCGAACCCAAGCCCAGGCCCGTCCCAAGGGACATCACAGAGAGTCTCTGGTATGTTGACCAGGATCCCTGTGTCTTGGTCCGGGGCCGAGCCGGGGGGCATGCCGGCAGCCTGGGCCTCCGCGGCCGCAAGGCGCTTCCGCCTCTCGGCCAATGCAGCCCGGTCGAGCCCGCCTCGGCGGGACTGGGCGTAGTCGCAATCTTTCTCGACCTCGACGCAACGGCCGCAGCGGGGCCGGCGGCCGTCACACTTCAGATGGCGGGAGCGGCAGGGCAGACAAGCCAGCGACGAGCGCGTGACTCTGGTGCCGGCGGCGCTTTTGCATGCCTGCGGCGGCGGCTGTGGTCTGGTAGTGGCGGCGTCCATGGTGTGTTGGCAGGCCTATACAGGCTTCTGTGGTCTGGTCCGGGTCGAGTCCTTTGGCATCCCTGGTGGCTGGTTCAGATTTTCACCACGGTTACACGGGGACCGGCGCCCGCTAGCGTTGGGTGTTGATCTGAGCCCGGATGCGGCCTTGGCGCGGGTATCCAATGAATGGGGCGCGGGAATCCGGGAATCCAATTCAGGAGGCTCCCGCCGGCCTACCCCGCGCGTGCACCAACGGTTGGGGATCACGGGTCAAGATGCCCAGCGATGTTGAGTGCAGTACCTAACATTAGGAATCAATATTTAGTGATGTTTTCTGTCTGTCATTGTCTGGTCGAGCGTTATTGCAGACCCTGAGAAGCTAATGTCACGAAATCGGAGCGACTGACTACGGCTACTTTCCATGTTATCTAATAGAATAATTAGATTCTCTTTCTTAAACGTCAGAGATACCCTCGCTTTGTGTTGAATGAACATGATTCAATTCTTTTGGATGACCTTTAGCACAGTCCGAACCTAGACTGCAGCACCTTTATAACCCACTGCCTTTTCGGGAACCCCCGTGTCCAGGTATTTATACAGGTTTGAGATGGAAAAGTTGGCGGTCGAGATGAACATATCCACCGTAGATGAGGCAATATGGGGAGTGCCGATGAATCGATCATGGCTCCACAGCCGAGCGTATTTCTCCTTCGTGGGAGGCTCGACCGTGTGACAATCGAGACCGGCACCCCAGATGAGGTTTTCGTCGAGAGCACGAATGAGATCGTCTTCATTAATGATGCCTCCGCGAGAACAGTTGACCAGGATGGAGGTGCTCCTCATCTTCTGGAGCTGCTCATACGAGATCAAGTTTCGGGTCTCTTTCGTGAGTGGGACGTGGAGCGTGACCACATCGGCCACGGCGAGGAGTTCATCCAGGCTGGAGACGCGCGTGTGAGGAATGCCTTCCCAGACACCCGTGGTGGGCATGTATGGGTCGTAACAGACGAGGCGAGCATCGAATGCTCCAGCAAAGATCTTGCCAACATGCCTGCCAATGTTGCCCATGCCAACGATGCCGATGGTCTTGCCGGTGAGCAGGAGCCCGTCCCAGTCCTCCTTGGGAATGGACTTGTTCTCCGCCATCTGCATCAGCCACGCCTTCGGAATGTTGCGCGCCACGTTCATGGTGAGAGCCAGCGTCATTTCCGCGACGGTAAGGGAGTTCACACCGACAGAGTTGAAGATCTTGACACCGTGACGGGCGCACGCCTCATGGTCGATCTTGTCGATGCCGACGCCTTGCTTCGCAATCGCCTTGAGCTGCGGCGCCGCGGCAAGATCGGCCTCCTGGATCCAATAATCTCTGACCATGATGATCTTGGCTTTGGACCGCCAGTTTTCCGCCTCGGGGTTGCTTGGTTCGACGACATTGAAGAGCGTTGACGCGTACTTGACGGTGTCTGGGTGAACCTCGGACAGGATGTACAAGGTCTCCTTTGGGCCTGTATGGGGCGGCAGGATGTTGTTGCGGTGAACCGAGGGAGGCGTTTCCCCATTGGCCACGTTAGTACTGTTCTTGGAAACGGTCATGTCGACTGGCGGGATGACTGAGTGCTGGGKATGAGGGKATTGTGATAGTAATTGAGGAACGTGGAGTAGATATCGTCTTCTGGCAGACTCCAAGCGGTGAGATACGGTCATTTCTTTCAGGTCCGGGTTAAGCTACATTTTATCTCATCTTGCCGGCACTGCTGGCCGGACAAGGAGTGCTGGTTGTGTTGTGTTGGTAGCTCGAGGGACCTCGAGCGGGTCCGGCATGGGAAGCCGAGAGTCCGGCTTAAGGTTCCGAGTCTCGCCGGGGGCCCGCAATGACTTCCGGTCCCGCGTCTGTCCCCTTGAAATGCAGCAATTCCACCCACAAGACAGACCCAAATCCTCGTCTGCCGGATCGTCATCCCATTCCCCAGGAGCCAGCGCCCATGATGAGTTCAGATAAACAAGCCTCTTCTCCGCCGCCGGCATCCGAGCCCGCGTTGTTGTCGGAAGCACCTCGCGTGGCCCCCGCAGCCAGCGAGCGCCGGGCCAGCAACAAGCAGCAAAGCACAGGCGCCTCTGGATCAGGAACCGGTTCTACTCGGACCTCTCTCGCGTGCGTCGTCGCTCTGAACACCTTGACCCCTGTCCCGCCCCTCCCCCGGTCTCTTCTCTGCCCGCCTCGTCCTCATCCCCATAGCACGTTAGCCGCAACCTTCGGCTGCTCAGCTTTAACAATGCGTTCGGGTCGCTCCCCAGACTAATCATGTGCTAGCTGCCGAGCATGCCGTGACAAGAAGGTCAAGTGCAGCGGAGGGCTGCCCTGCCAACAATGCGTCAAGAAGAATCTCGCCTGCGTGTTTCCAAACACAGCACGGAAACGTCTGTTTTCGGTAGTGTGCGTATATGCCCTCTTCCCTTCCTCGGCGGCCGTTATTGGGGGACCTAATCTTGAAAATTTGGGTGAGGGTGACTCGCTGACTGTCTGTCTGTCTGGTTTTAGTGAGGTCGAATCACTTCGCCAGCAAGCGGCGTACTACGCCGATGCCCTCGCCCGGTCCGCACGTAAGACTGCCTTTTCTGTTGCATCACTCAAGTAGAGGAATTACTGACACTCTAGGCCTGAGTGAAGTCGGAGAAAATGGGCCCGTCAATAGCGCAGCGTCGGTAACAGACCTCCAGCACGAGATGTCGGAACATACACCGTCGCAACCCACTCCTCCGGCCTCTGCTCCGCAGACATTCAGCCTGGACACGCAATGTCCAAGCTTCGGTGGACAGCCCAACTCCGACGGCAGTCTTGCAGCAGAGACCCCCGGATCCCGGCTGCCGTATGAAAACATGTCGAACTGCTCACATTCGACCATTGTTGCGTCGTCGATGCCCTCTTCCAGGGAGCAGCTGGCAAAGGAAGTGAGCGGCCTAGCAAGTGTCGTCAACCGACATGTAGAGCTTGCAAGTAATGCCGGCGATTCATACGGCCTGGCTGCTCAGCATGCGACGCCAGCCATCAGCACTCCAGGCTCTTCGACGTGGCCTTCGGAAGCAACGGCACATCGCTTGTTTGACTCCATGCAGCGTTATTTTGGCCAGTCCCAGCACCTATTGGAACCCCGGGCATTCCAGGACCAGATGTGTCTTTACTACAGCCGTGGAGAAGAGGCAGCAAGCAAAGCTGTTGACAGTTTATGGCTGGCTCAAGCCTTGCTTGTGTTCGCATTGGGCAGTTACCAGGATTGCATCGCTCTCCATGGCCGCGAACTTCCTGGGAGTGGCTTCTATGCCGAATCTCTGAAGCATATTCCGAGTGTGCTTCGGCTTCGGCAGCACGGCCTCTTAGGTGTTGAAGTCATGGCTCTGCTCGCTACATATCTTCAGTCGGCAGATTGCAAAGATGATGCCTACGTTGCAGTAAGTGGCCCTGGGCGGCGTCACCCCGGAGATTAGACCTTCCCTCTAATGACAGCCGTGACTTTTAGAGCGGTACCGCCTTAAGACTAGCCGTCTCACAAGGGCTGCACCGATCAACTACCAGGAGTACGCATCTGAGGTCGGAGCAAGTCCACCGGATTCGACTGTGGTGGACCATATACATGCAGGAAAGGTAATGCTCGTTTCTCATCTGTTCCAAGGGGCGCAGGAGTCCGGGTTACTAGCAACATGTGCTGACTGGACGTTCACAGACGACTAGCATCCTTGACCGGAAATCCACATGGCATTGATGACAGCGCCATTACTGTACAGCTTCCGTTTGAGGCACCGGGCTTTTCGCCGGCCGCAGCGCTTTGTGTCAACATCAGCATCGCACGAATCACCGGAGATATCATGTCCAGTAGGATGATCCCGTCCTTGCATGAACTACGGGCAGCTGACCAGCTATCCAGAAATCTATTACTCTCGTTTGGAGTCCTCTGAATCCTTTAATTCCGAGGTACAGGGTATTTTGTCAAGGTTGCACGATATCATGCGAACAATCCCGGAACCGTACCGTCTAGACTTCTCCAACAAATTCCTCAAGGTCTCACGGCTCTCTGCATCACTGAACATGATGCTCTCTCAAGTAAGTCACGAATTCATCCAGAATTGCTTCTTCCCCGATGATGGAGTAGAGGTGGCTGGATGGATCTGCAAGAGAAAACTGAGAACTGATCAAGCGATATTTGACAGGCAATCATTCTCGCGACTCGGCCGACACTGTTACACATGGCGAGAGCCAAAGCGAGAGGAGAAGAGATGCCAACCAACAGCGGCAGCACGCACGTTGTGCACAAGCTCTCACAGGCCTGTATCGATGCAGCAGAGCGAATCTCCCGGATCTTGCTGGCCTTGAAGAGACAAGGCTTGCTGGGTATGATCTTTCCAGGACTCCTAACAAGCTGAACGAGGCCAAGAACTGACTGGGAATCTGTAGGCCGATTCGGTTTCTTTGATCAAGAAGCAAGCTTCTCAGTCGCCTTCGTTTTCATACTGGCGGAAACAGTCAATCCCAGTCCACGGTCAGCTGTTGGCATCGGCGACGCCTGCCATATAATCCGTTATCTTGCAAGTAGCGGAAACAAAACAGCTCTCAAGTTGTTGAGCGAAATTCAACAGATGTGTGTCAACCTCTCCATCCCCTTGCAGCTCACCGGAAGCAGAGATGTTGCGGATGAAGGTGACTGGGCGAGTCGAGCCGATCTCGAAAGTAGCTCTGCTGAACAGCTCGGCCGGTCGGCTCTTGGAGAGGCATTCTCCCTCCCGGATGGCAATCTCGCCTCTCAACAGATGGGATTGAGTACCGAGACGGTGACAGGCGACAGGATCAACTTTGAGACAGTTGATCCGGCGAGTGGAGATATGGGAGGCTTGTACCTATCCTTGGGGGAGAAATCCTTCCTCGATGCCAACTCGGATTTGTACTCATGGTACCATGAAATGGACCTTCGAGGAATCGATTGGGAAGACTGGGAGAGGCTAGAGCTGCAGTTTAGAAAGTAGTCCAATGATGATCATTTGGGCGAGCTGGGCTGCAATCAAGGATATTGCTTCACCACGAAGGAGAATTCAGGGGTGCCTGTGAGGTTCATTGCTCTCGCTACTCTTGTTGCTCACGGCTTTGTCTAGGCCGAGATTCCGAGTCAGGGTGGCATTAAGGGGGGAAATTGCGTCCATGTCCATTGAATCGCCAAGTAGTAAGTCTCTCGATTTATCGATGACATGGAGGGCTAGGCTCCCTCATTCACTCATAAACAGGCACGACGGCGAATGGTTCCTTGAAGAAACATATATGTTGCCTGCCTACTTCGATGCAATATGTGCAGTTTATGCCGCGAGCTGGTGGAGAGCCTTAGAGGCTTGGTGAGATCCCTGAGATAGTAGTACAATATCCTGCGATCCCACCACGAAACAGAGACCGAGCTCCTTAATGTACCGTTGCAGGAGATCCGGCCTGTTGTACATGCCTGCAATACCAAAAATCTTGCCATGCTTCTTTGCAACGGCAGCTATTTTGTCGATTGCCTGGCCAAAGACAGGACTGCTGAAGTCGCCTGGCACGCCCAGCTCAACAGACAGATCATTGGAGCCGACGAAAATGCAGTCGACGCCCTCCAAGCTGGCAATTTCATCCACATTGTCAACGCCCTCCTGAGACTCGATCATCAGGACGACCGAAGATGCCGACTCATTGATAACTTCCATCGTCTCCTTAAGCGGCAAGGGTGTGAATCCCAGTTGCGGCATGGCACCGACGACGGAGCGCTTGCCCACGCCGGGATACTTGCATATGCGAACTGCCGCCTGTCCCTGAGCTACAGTCAAAGGTGCGTGAGTAATTATCCCCACCAGTAGGATCAGATCAAGACTTGTGATAACTGACCTGCGGTGTCGATATGTGGGAAGATGACGCCCATCGCGCCGTTATCCAGTATCTTCTGCACGTAACCGGTGCCACAGTCTGCGGGCACTCGCACGTAAGGGCTCATCCCAGCCGAGAGTGCGCCGATGCAGAGCTGCTGGGCATCAAGGATTGACAAGGCGCTATGCTCGAGGTCCAGGAACAGGGCTTCGAAACCAGCATGCTTCGCCATGCCCACAATCTCCAAGCTAGTAACGATCTTCACACCAAACGTCTATTTGATGTTGCATAAGCCCGGGCCCGGTTCGTGGCCGGAAGCTGATCAAGCATTGGCATATTATGGGAGGGAGACAATTACCGGACAAATTCGCCCATCTCGGGCTGCCTCGAGGAGGTGATTGGGCCTGACAGACATTTCGTTCGTTTGAGATTGGTTGAAGGCAGAATCATATGGTTGGTTCGTCCCGATTTCCGATCAATAGTGTGCTTAACATTGCCCCCCTAATGTGTTTCTATATACACGGTCAAGCTCTTAGAGAAACTCTTCGGAGATGGGAGCCGGTAGCGCCGGATGCACATTCCGCAAGACTCGGTCCGGTGTGGGGAACCCTCGATTCTAGTTCCGGAATCTCAAGCCGAGCTCTGTGCAGATGACGAACTTGGAGAGGTGAATGGGCCTGGAAACATACTTCCCCATGGGGCTGGGCTTCCCCATGGGGCTTGGTTCGTTGGCTCGTCATGGACGGCGACGAGGAACTCGTCGAATATAAGTTTTGGCCTCGGAGCCTTCGAAACCGCGCTCTATGAATCCATCAGCCCATCTCTGCATTCAAAAATTCATCATATTCTTCCTTTTGCCACAGCACGCAGTGGTATCAATCTCAGCATGGCTCCCGTCAACGACCTTGACCAGAAGGAGCTGCCAGCCGACATCAATGTCGAAGATGCTGGCCGCCCTGAACTCTCCCAGGATTGGAGCATGAAGGAAGAGAATAACGTCAAGCGCAAGTACGTTATGTCCCGCAGCAAAGCGTCAGCGGAAACCTGGTCAGAGAGCTAACTCTGGATTGCTGCAACTCAGACTCGACTTTCTCCTCATGCCGCTCCTATTCGCGGGCTTTTTCGTGCTGCAACTGGACAAGAGCAATATTGGAAACGCGATGACAGACAACTTTGCCGCCGATATCGGTATCGGCTTCAACCAAGTCAACACTGGCAACTCCCTGCTCCAGGCCGGCATCGTCATCTTCGAAATCCCCTTCAACATTATCCTTCAGCTCCTCGGCGCGCCCCTTTGGATCACCTTCCAGATCATGGCCTGGGGCAACATCTCGTTGTTCCAAGCCTTCATCAACAACGAGGCCTCGTTCTACGCGACTCGCTTCTTGTTGGGCATGTGGGAATCGGCATACTCCCCTGGATGTATGCTGCTCCTCGCCATGTTCTACAAGCGCGACGAGCTTGCCATGCGAACCACCATTCTCTATGTCGGCAACTACTTCGCGAGTGGCGTCGGGTCACTCCTGGCTGCGGGCATCCTGCAAATGCGTGGAATATCCGGATTGGCGGGCTGGCAGGTACTGTCTTGTCTTTTCCGGCGGGTTCTGGGCGGACTCCGTGGTTCTTGTGCTGACGACTACCCTCAAAACAGTGGCTTTTCATCCTCGAAGGAATCATGACCATCCTAGTTGGGGTTGCCTTTGCCATGTTCCTCCCCAGAGATACTCAGCACACCAAGGGCATGCTCAGCCCCGCGAGATGGGATGTTTTCAACGACCGCGAGCGCCATATCTTGTCTCGACGCGTGATCCTCGACGACCACTACAAGAAGCAGGCTCTTTCGTTCATCAGCGTGAAGGAGGTTCTAACTCATCTCTTCAATTACCGCCTCTGGATCCACGCGTCCATCAACATCATGGCCATCGCTCCCAAGGGTGCCCTTCAGACATACTCCCCGACCATCATCAAGAATCTGGGGTTCGACAGGACGGCCGCCAATGCCCTGAACTCTGTCGGAGCATATGGTGTCATCATCATTGCGCTGACTCTCGCTTGGCTTTCGGACAAGACACGCAAGCGAGCTCTTTGGTGTGTTGTTTCCATGTGCTACTGCATCGTCTTTGCAGGCACGCAGTACGCCATCACGACTCATAACGACAAGTGGGTTCGTTACGCAGTCCTTATGCTCCTCAATTCTGGAAACGCCGTAGCGCAGTCGCTCAACGATGCCTGGCTCAGTTGCAATGCAAGGAGCCCGACGGAGCGCAGCATCGGCTTGTCACTGGCCGTCATTGGCAGCAACCTTGGAGGTTTGGCTGGTCAAAACCTGTTCCGCGAGAATGACGCTCCAAGGTACACCATAGGATTCTTGGCCATCATGTGCCTCTATGCCGGCAGCTTCGTCGCTGTGTTGGTTATGTGGGTAGTGTACTGGGGTGGCAACAAGAAGCTCGACAAGGCCGAAGCCGAATCTGCGTCGTCGGCGTCCGGTAATCCGGAGGACGCCCAGAGCGAGACTGACAACCCGACGCGCTTCCGTTACGAGCTCTAATCAAGACTGTCAATATCTCTTTACGCCGGTCTACCAACGCAGTACTTATATTTCGTACCTAGATGGAAAAGCAGTCAACAGTAGGGCATTGTCGCAATATCTAGTGTCCGCCCTTTCTGTTTCAACAGTCAAGTGCTTTCTGTGAAGTATGTAAATACGAGATTTCCAATACAAGGTGCACAGAAATCTTGTCGGCCGTCTGATATCCTGATCCGGAATAGCCGAAAAGTCCAATGTTCGGTGCCTCTGCATGCAGAGCTTTCTTCCGACCACCACTGTCCCATCATCCAAGCTGAAAATGGTGCCCTTTAACAGTGGGTACCTACCTAGTATTTCAAGCCACAGGGTGTGCTGGAGCTGGCGGGGCGACCTCACACAGACCGGAGGCCATGCGACCGGAAATCGGCACCATGGTGGGTAGTGTTTACAAATCGCGGAGAAGTCAAGCGTTATCTTCATCTCCTAGAACGATCAGAAATCCCAAAGTTCTGGGTGACCATGACAGGGGACTCTCTAGGCAGACGCATTTCCGCCAGTGCTATTGGTACTCATGCACCTGCAGGCTGTTCCCTGTCACACGAGTCTATGTATCGAGACTCTTGGCCCGACACAAGATCTTTTTTACGGCCCAGACCCTCAGATCTGGACATCGTATCAGGCGTTTGGAAGGCCTCAAAGGGGGCTGTGGCGCCCGCTGCGCTGCAGCCTGCGTGCGACATTATGCAAATACCACGAACGGGCGTCGGGTAAACAGCCTGCTCGTGCCTGAGAACGAGGCCCCTGTCAGGACCTAACGATACGATCATGCGGCGCGGCTGATGAGCGCTGTCCTCATAACCCGGGGGTGCTCCGAAATGCCTCTCGGGACAGGCGTCCAGGACATGGCTCCTTCGTGAACGAACGGATGGAAGATGGGTATTCCATCATGAGGACCGATGATCCTTCGTCATTGCCTTGAAATACGCTATCGGCAAAGATCAGTGGTGATCTCGGCCTTGTTGTTCAGCGTGCTCGTGCTCCTTTTCCTTTTCCCTCATGGTCACACACGCCAATTCATCAGCCAGCTGCATTCAGGGTCAGTGTCCCTCCGGTAGCATCATCTTTGGTGTCATACCTCTAACGGAATATTGTGTAGCACTTCCACCGTATACTCTTCCCCCTCCCCACCGCCGAGGACTTTGCTCAGATCGTCTCTGCGCTCTGGAAACCACACGTCCACGGCTTACAGACGAGCAACTTCACCACAAGAACCGGCCGGGAATACAGCATCGGGTCAGGAAATCACCTGTGGGATCGACCACTGGGCAAGGATGTCCTTATCCTCGATATCGATACTCGATTTGACGACCCCGGGAATGCGTCCGGCGCCAACCTGACTCCCCGCAGGGCGGGCAGGCTAAACCACTACATTTACTGTATGGGACATCTTGACGATCGAATACCGCTTCGGAAGCCAGCCACTAACTGCATGTCTCTGTCTAGCACTGATCCACGGCTACGACTACCGATTCATCCATGCCCCCAGATATTGGTTCCGGCACCAGACATGGGTCAAGGTCCCCATGATCAAGGAAGCCCTCAAAACCCATAAATTCGTCATCTTCCTCGACTCCGACGCCGTCTTCGCCGAGCCCCAGATGCCCATCGAGTGGCTGCTGAACCTTTGGAATGTCCACAGCCACACCCTTCTCGCCATGGCCGAAGACCCCGACCTGACCAAGAACCTCGACACCAGGGGCTGGGTCCTCTGGAACACGGGATTCATCATTGCCCAGCAGAGCCCACGCACCCGGGAGCTCTTCCAGGCCTGGGAGGACTGTCCCTCAAACGTGCAGTTCCCCGGCTGCGGCCGCTGGGCGCAGGATTGGGCGCACGAGCAGGCCGCGTTCGGGAACTACATCCGCTACGCCTACAACGAGACGGATGAGTTGCGGGCGATCTCTTGCATGGACGGCAATGGGCAACCTAATATCCCCTATAAAAAGTGTGGCGGGGTGTTCGTGTCACATTACTGGTCGCGGAAACGACGGACTGTTGCTGACTTACACGACGTGGTGACCAAGGGCTTGGCTCTACAGGGGAATGAGGGAAGTCATGATTTGGTATTTGAGGCGCTAGGGACCCCGAAGCGAAATCGTTGGAATCAGTCTCTGAATGATCTCTTGCTGAATCTTGATCTGAGCTGATGGTGCTCACAGAGAACACGGCCTCTTGTCGCCGGGAACGGACTTTCCGAGCCTGAGATGATGAGATGCCTCTCTTACTTCAGACAATCAACACAAGGGCGTGTTAAAGTCGCGATGGTCCTAAGGACTGCCAAATCGACTTGTAACATTTTCAAAGAATGATTAATGAATCACATTGTGACTGGATAGACCATCTTCTCGTCGCCCCTTTCCATGCAACCGCGAATAGCCCCTGGGCTTTCGATGATGCTGATATGACACGCCAACTGTTGGCGCCTGGTGGTGACGGGCAATGGATGTCGGCGATTCTGGTATCTCCGCTACTGCCGATGCTTTCCTTACATCTTGCCTTTTAATCCTGGCAAAATTGGATTGGCTTCTCCTCACGACCGGGATGTTGCTGACTTCATGCCTCGCTTATGATCCTTGGCGATGGAGAACCAGTCGCAGTTAAGATGTTCTCTCACGTCAGCGTGTCGAAGAAATCGTCTGCAAAGCAAACCCTCGACACAACCGGCCGATATTGGAGCTATCGCGGTCCTCAGCCAGAACCACCGAGCCATAATCGGGAGAAAGCCACGACAACCTCACAATGGCAACGGTAGAAGAGCGGCACCCGGAAATGTTCCGAGACGTGAATACGGAGTCCCCGCGGGGCAAGAAGCGGACCGTGCCGATGCAGGTCCTCTGCCTGGGCTTCAACCGCACAGGGACATCCTGTGAGTCTCGAGTCGTCAACGCGCGCGTGGCGTAAGGCGTACATCTCACCCGCTGACATTCCCCTCCAGCCATGTCGGCAGCCCTGGAGAAGCTGGGGATGCCCTGCTGGCACTCGTTCCACCTCCTCTCTACCAACTTCGGCGACAACGAGATGTGGCAGGACGCGGTAGACCGCAAGTTCTTCGGCGCGGGCAAGCCCTTCGGCCGCGCGGAGTTCGACCAGCTTCTGCACTCGTTCGCGGCGGTCTCATCCGACACGCCCGCCATCGCCTTCTCGGAGGACCTCATCAAGGCGTACCCCGAGGCCAAGGTCGTGCTGGTCGAGCGCGACATCGACTCGTGGTACGCGAGCTACATGCACAGCATCCAGCGTAACATGTGGCATCCCATAAACCGCATCATCTACCTCCTGGACCGGTCGTATGTTTACCCCATTGGTAAGGTGCAGGAGACGTGCGTAACAGGATGGCTGGGGATCCGAAGCTATTCCGACGCCGAGCGCCTGGCGAAGCAGCGGTATCAGGAGCACTACGAGTTGGTGAGGAGGGTGACGCCGCCGGAGAGGCTGCTGGAGTTCAAGCTCTCAGAGGGATGGGGGCCGCTCTGCAAGTTCCTTGGGAAGCAAATACCGGAGAGCCCGTTTCCCCATCTCAATGAGAAGGCTTGGTTTGACGAGAAGGTCAACATTCTGATGAAGAGAAGATTCGCGAGCATGGCGTACGGTTTCATCAGCTCGCCTGTTGTCGTTGCGATTGTTGTTGCTGTGGGAGCCTGGCAGTGGTTCAAAAGATGAGTGGGAAACTCGTCAAAGCAGCTATCAATGCTAGACACGCGGTTTCCTCATGGCGCAAGATAACGAGGGGCATGGACTGCCATAACTATAAGTACGGATGTCCATACATCTCGAGATAATGAAATACGCGACAAATCTCCACACATCTTTCATGCTCAGCTAGCCTCAAGCTTCGCCGCCACTGCAAGGATCCAGTTGATCACATCGTCGGGAGCGGTAACCGTCGGAACGTGGCCCGCGGGAGTGGTCGTGACATCGACCTTGTTGCCGGTCACCCGCTCGATCATCTCGATGTACGACCTCTGCCTCTCTGGCGGGATCGAACGGTCGCCTTCTGCCACCAAGTATGACACGGGGACGTCCTTGTATCCGGCGTAGGTCAAGGGGTTCGAAAAGCTCACGGCCGAGTGCTTGACCATCGTTTTCGCCCAACCCAACCCTTCCTCGTGCGGGACATCCGAGAAGACGATGGTTGCTACTAGGTCGTTATCAGGGTAGTAAAACCACCCATCCTCCTGATAGATAGCAAATTAGTTCTGGTAGAACACCTCAGAGGGACGGGCGGGACAAACTCCGATTTCCATGAGGGGACTGAATGAGGACGTTGAAGCGGGCATGCCGACTTCCGGCACCAGGGATGTCATGTATGCGAGCCCTACAACGCCACCCTGTTTGCCTTCTTTCGCTCTTTCGGCCTTTGAAAGTCCCTTTACGGACTCGGTAGCTGGAGTGCCTCCGTACGAGTGGGTGACGAGCAGGACGTCCTTGCCAGCGTCGGCGAGGGCGGTGACGTGGGCGGCGACAAAGGCTGCATCGTCGTACATGGTAGGTGGCTCACCTGGCCTCGCGCCAGACTCAAGCCCGACGGAAGGGGTGTGCAGTGCCTCGATCTCGTAGCCATGCGCAGAAACACCGTTGACGACCAACTCGTACGCCAGGGGCCGGGCGGAGGCCGCGGGAACTATGACTATCGACAGCATGATGTCGATGAGGAGTGGAGGGGTGGGAGAGAAAGTAAAATCAGGATGACGGGACGATGTGTCGCGATCCAGATATATGTGGTTTGAAATGCGCAAGACACTCACGAATTACGAATACGTTACAGCATGAGTGCGAGCTCGCCGCAGTCGTACGAATCACGAATCATACGGCAGGAAACACCACCATCTTCTGTCACAGATGCAAATAAGTGGAGGATCTGTCAGACGCATCCCTACTAGCACTATCCGAGTGTCATAGAGCTGGCTTGTTCAGCTGGGTGGCGGGGTGGGTGTGTGTACTTGTCCGAATTGAGAATTTGAGATCTCACCCGCGGATCGGGTCAGATCACCGGAGCCGAGTCCGGCTCTACCGTTGGCAGTGTCAGGATCCATATCAGCTCACCGTCCAGATGGATGTTTAGGAGTTGATAGCCGGCGAATGAAGTGCACCTCGATTCAGACCATATCCCGTGGTGTCTAGTGTCTAAACACACTTTAGTCACAGTTACAGGAAGCAAACCAGCCAGCCTCTGGCGGAGATCTTCGGCGTCTTGGACGATGCAACACGCAGGAGAATGCATTCAAGAGTCTCAATGCTGGGGTGCTACTACATATTTCAAGTTGATCGCTGGCCAATTGAGTTGTCACTTCGCCGTTGATCGTGCCGAGTCTTGGAGGAGTTGTCGCCGCGTGAGTCAGACCGGCAACTTCCCCTTCGTTGTCGAGTCGGAGCAATTAGCCGCAAGAGTCCGACTCCTATTTGCTACTCCCATGCCCAAGTTTTAGCAATTGCCCAGACTCCAAAGATGGCGAAGGCGCAGAAATGGTCTATTATCACCCATTCCTCTTGCCTCTGATGTTTCGGCCTCTTTCCAATGCAACCACAACTTCCATGATCAACGCAACCCAAAAGCCAGAGCTCACAATGGAAACGCTGCCCAGACCACAGACTCCGCCTCACCATCCCATCCATGGTGTCCGAATGTCGACTGAAGGGGTCCGACTGCTCATGGGGCAGGTGTACCCAGGTGCAACCCTTGCGTCTGTCACCCAACTTCCTTCTGGCAGTTCCTACAACAACAGGATCTATCTCATGAAGATCGACCACGGGCACGCTCAAGACTCCATTGGCAGTGGCCAGGCGTTCCAGGGAACTCAAGACCTGGTATTGAAGCTCAATGGGCGATTCTTCGGGTCGGACAAGGTCCAGAATGAAGTGGCGTGCCTCCGGCTGATGGAGATTCACTGCCCAGGCGTCCCTACTCCGCGAATCCGAGCATGGTCCGAGAACGGCGGTGACTTCGTGAGGGTATCTCCAGACGGGAACAGCTGTGCGGATGGAAAGACACCTGATTTCGGGACTGGAGAGCATTCCGGAGGTTGGATTCTCATGACCAGGTGTCCCGGGGAGTCGCTGTCGCCCGGCGACTGGGACGAGCAGACGATGAGGTCCCTGGCGCACCAGCTGGCCTCCATGGTGGCCTCCTGGCGATGCAACATTCCGGCAATCAAGCACTGCGGGAATCTCGTCCTCAGCAACGACTCAACTGCAGACTTGTCGCTCACAAGCACTCCCAATTTAGGGAATTTCCCCGCGGCGACGGCGAAGGGTATTATCATTCTTCAGAGCGAAGCGAAATCCATCTCTTCACAGCTGGAGTACCACCAGGCGTGCCTCGGGGACGCGATTCACAATCTCGAGACCGGCGAGGTTCATACCCCGAACAGACATCTCCTGCCGATGCTCCGTCGACTCGCGACCGAGACCCTGCCGCGACTCAAATTGGCTCCGAAACAGAACCAACCCGACCAGGAGGAATTTGTTTTCTCGCATCTCGACATCTACCCCCGCAACATCCTCGTCTCGGGAAACCCGCCGACGATCACGGGCATCGTGGACTTTGAGTTTTCCGGCTTCTTCCCTGCCTCGGAAGAGTTCGTCCAGGACGAGATGCAGCATCTCAGAGACTGGCCAGCCGACACTTACAAGGCGTACCTGGAGAGGCTAGAGGAGTTGGGCGTGGCAACACCGGCCAAGAGCATTGACAAGGACATTTGGAAGCGGACCATCTCTCTCTTCAAGGTGATCGAGAACGCGTCCCCATGGTGGCTTCCTGGCGGCCAGAATGGCGAAGAGCTGGCGGCTTCTCTGAAGGAGGCGGAGGGGATTGTCCGGGACAGAGTCACAGAGCTGGAAAACTATGCCTCTGCAGGGCCGTCGCATTCTTGACTACAGAGGAAGCTCTCTACGTACTCGCTAGTTTGAAGAATTCTCTTGTTTGAGACATGATGGTCTTGCAATGATCATGGGCCGTCGCTCAGAGACGAGCTCGAGGATCTTTGCGGATGTCTCGCAGGATATCCTCCGCCAAGTTGACCGCCTCGACAGCCATGCCATAACCAGCTTGGAACCCAGTGCCACCGGCACCGTAGTTGTGAACAATCGGGCGCTTGATCCCGGCAAACGTGGCCAAGTCCCGCTCGATGCGCGCTCCGCCCTCTCGCGACGGGCGCAGGCCAGAGAACGCGGCAACGACATCGAAATCGTTGCTGCGAAGCTCGGAGCTCAGCTCAGTGGTACGCTTCAGGATGTCCTGAGTCTCATAGCCGTATGTTGCCGCATCACTGGGAAACAGTCAGCTCATCTAAACGACGTTGGCGGGGGTTGGGGGAACTTACCTGTTGCCCTTCTGCATGTAGCCGCCGAGAATGACATGCCCCTTGGAAAGAGGCCTTGGGATGATGTACGTCTCGTAGTCTGCGCCGTGCCTCATCATGTTGGTCTTGACTCGCGGCGCCTTGGACAGGAGCACCTGACCACGCGTGGGATAGCACTTGGCATCCTCGACGCCCGGCAGAGTCCTCGCAGCGTTGCCGGTGCAGTTGAAAACGACCTTCGTACTGGGATGTTCGAAGCCTGCCCACAGATTGGGGAGTTTCTTGCGGATGAATGTGACGCCGTACTGATCTCTCAGCCGCTCGTAGAGGTACACGATGTGCTTTGGGGCGTTGACCGTGAGGGTGGTGAATGAGACGCCAAACTGCGAGCCTTGCGGCAGCTCATCCTTGGACATAACCCGGAACTGGGGCATGTCAGGGGAACTCCGAGATTTGAGGACAAGGGAAGACTTACATCCTCTAGATATTCCGACATGGTCTGGATCTTGTGATGCGGCACCTGGCTATCCCAGAACTCAATAGATGGTGTGCGCTCAACGTAGGTCTGCTCGGGTTTGTCAGACGCCAGCTTGCCAAGGTGCAGATATCCGGCGCGATCCCATTTCAAGGCATTTGGGTCCGTTCCAGAGATCGCGGAGAAGTTGCAGCCCGCCCTCGAAGGAGTCAGTGTTTGTCGTCTCAGGGGCGGCGCCCTCGCCGTCTACTGCAGTCTACCTACCAAGGGGATGTGTAGTCAGGGGAGGTGTCTCCGGGCAGGTACTCGGCGATGACGGTGACGTTGGGCCCAAACCCCCGTTCTGCCAGGACCAAAGCCACATCCAGGCCGATGATGCCAGCGCTGTCTCGTATCAGCTCGGGTATTGGGATCGCATTATTGCAATCTTCGGATGATCGCAACTTACCCGACGATGATGATCTGATTGTTTGAGCTCATGGTTCTGGTGAGTTGTTGCCCAGTCTATGAGAGCTTCTAGCAAGATGAGGGTCGTAGATCAGTGAAATCTATTCATGGGATGCATCCTTCGAGAATTATCTAACCCCCTCAGTGGGTCGCCAAGTCAATGGGTTAGATGCCCGCCACTTGTCGCCTCTCAAGCTGCCCACTTGCCCCCTTTTGGTGTTAAGGGGAAGCGCGGTACTGCCTAATCAGGCAGTACGACAATCGACCCTCCCAGCTACAGCTCAAGACCTGGATCTCTGCCACAGAGCATGGTATCGTAAGGTTCACTGATGAGGTCTCTGGTTTTAGTCATGTTATCCGAAAGTGTGGCGCCATGAGATGGCAGGATCGATTGATTCCAATGTGAAGGGAGACGATGTCAGATGAAAACACACCTCTACTCGTGGCAAACACCGATATGACGGTGAACAACGCGCTGACTATGGGGAGCCATGGGTTTCACGGGGCCCTTCTTATAGAATACTCCTTAATGATGTTGTATCGCCTAAAGTTCTGGTTGGCATGTACTGGATGAGCTCTTCCGTGGCGAACATGAACACTCTCCCTCCAGCCTGCCCCTTCATCTATGTAGTTCAACAACTCATCTTATATGATGTGGCAATCAAACTTGTATTTTCTGTTGAAGCCGCCGCGCAGGCAACGGCCCTTCCGGTCTGTTCATAATGTGTACATTCAATCCTGAAGGCGGGCCTACCCCCTGGTACTCGTAAAGATCAACATCAACACAGCAAAGGGCACTCGCTTTACCACTCTCAACCGGTTTATGTATTTTCCAAAAGCTCTCAAAATGTTCAGTACTTGACCTCGAAGCTAAACTTGTCATCATAATGCATCGCCCAGTACGTGTCCCAGATCTTCTTCGTGATCGGCCCAACACCACCGCCGTTCACCGGCTTTTCGTCAACATGGCTGATGGGCATGATTCCTCCAGCAGTCGTGCACATCAGCACCTCGTCTGCCTCGTAAACTGCCTGGATCGGCACGACCTCCAGACGGACCTCCAGCCCGTTGGCGTGGGCAGCATCGATGACACTCTTCCTCGTGATGCCCTGCAGCACACCGCGGTCGGGGGTGTACAGCACATTATCCTTGATGACGACAACGTTAAAGCCAGAGCCCTCGGTCAGGTTGGCATCTCCGTCGGTCAGGAAGGGGTACGTGGCGCCCCGGTCGGACGCCTCGAGGAGCGCGCGGTTGAGATCACCCCACTGCAGGTTCTTGATGGTGGGATCGATAGCTCCGGGGGGGACGCGGCGGACGGTTCGCGCAACGATGGCGGTGCCGCCGGTGTACTGGACCGGGGGGTCCATAACCCAGACGTACGGCTGGATGAACATGTAGAGGTTGTTGTTGAGGAGCTCCTCGGGGCGGGATCCGCGCACGCCCTTCATGCCGCGCGTAACGATGAGCTCGACGAAGGCATCGCGGATGCCGGACTTGGCCGCCATCTCCAAGAGGATAGCCCTGACCTGCTCGCGGGGGATGGGGAACCGGAGGCGCATCTTCTTGCAGCTGGCTTCGAGACGGTCCAGGTGGTCGTCGAGGCGGAAGAAGCGGCCGTCCCAGATGGAGGGGACATCGTATGTGAGGTCGCTGTGCATAAAGCCCTGGTCGAGGAGAGGGATGCGGGCGTCGTGGAGGGGGACGAGCTGGCCCTCGACCCAGGCAATGCCCCTAGCGAAGGGGTTGGTGGCCTGGCTCTTCAGGAGAACAGCCTGGCGCTGGTCATAGCCAGCGAAGATCTTGTCCATGGTGGCCATTGTTGCGAGGATGGTGCAGTTGTTCGGGATGAGTCTCGAGACTGAGCCGCGCTGTTGTGTGATGTGATTTTCGTGTACTTGATCTCAGCTTGGTGATTCGATCTTGAACCCCAAGACATGATCAGGGGTATATTTGAAGTATACTAGATGCCAGTATGTACCCCACATTGCCGATGACATTGCCCCTCGATGCCGAGTGCTGTCATCTTTGCCGTTGATCCGCGGCAGGTGGCGGAAGCCAGAATTTCCTAATATGGCAGTTGGGGTTCTCCGCAGATGTTGGAGTTGACCCTGCTGGAGAATGGTCTCCGCACCCGTGCCACCACACCAGCCGTCCTATGACTGCGGCTCCCACATCCCCTACTTTCAGCGGGAGAATCTACGAGAAATTATTGAACTTAAAAATGGGTATTGCTGAAAGGTTAGCATGTTATCGGATTGCACTGGACTCAGATCGTCGGCCGCGCGCTTCCAGATCCCGTTGAGGCATCTGTGGCCGAGAGGAGGGCCGACAACACTATCGATGCAGGGACCATGATGATATGATATTTACTAGGACTACACCCTCCCTATCAAAGCAATCTAGATTTGACCAGACCCTGATTGTATGCAAGACCCTGCTCCCACCCAAACTCCAGGACAAGCAGACAAGCTGAGACAAGCCGAGTGGCGGATGATCAGCCGAAAAGATACTGTCGAGACACCGATGGCTTGCCATTGTCGCGTGCCTTTTGATCCAGAATCGACCCCCACCACACCCGAGAATCGCCCGTGTTCCAAATCTCCTCCAGCAGCCCGCCGGCCGTCAAGAACATATCGTACCGAGACTTCTCGTTCCACCACTGGCAGTATATCCGCGCCTGCTGCCGCAGATCCTCATCCACCGTCTCGCATCCGCCGAGAAACACGGGCAGCAACAGCTGCTTCTGGAGCATGGAGCTCCTCCTGCAGGACGCGACGTGGTTCAGGGTCCGCCGAGCCAGGAAACCGAGGAGGGGGGACGCCGGCTGGTCCCTCCACTTGAAGACCCGTTCGATGTATAGAAGCAGGGCGTACCGCCATGCTTCCGCGCAGTGGTAGAGGTCCTCCTTGTACTGCGCAATGTCTATCTGCTCCATTTGCGCGTCGCCGCCATCAGCGTCCATGGTCCCTTCGCTGTCGTGAGCGGCGGTAAATCTCGGATTGTTCCACCCCCTGATACTCTTTCCGGTTTCCAGGACGGGCTCCATGTTGAACTTGACGCAGGTCATCGTGGAAGCCAGCTCGTACTCCCTGGCGTAAGATGCAAGACGGATCATGTAGCTGAAGAGATCCCTGGGGCATCCTGATATGCTGTAGAAGGAGGATTCCGAGCTGCCTGAGGGACTCAGGAGGCTGAGGACAGTGCTCTCGGAAAGAACGCAGCCACGTCGCGTTGTCAAGGCCAAGGTCACGTCCCACCTGATGTGGTCAGCTTGGGATCGGATGGCAACGGCCAGCTTAGAAGTGATGGTCACTATACAGCTGGGGACTTACCAAACGAGCATCTCGATGCGAGCTTGAACTCGGGGAGATTTCTGGACCCCTAATGTCTCTGTGGCCTGGATCATCTTGTGAGCTCTTTGGAGGTACCATGTCCATGGGCCCCGGGCAGATGTCGCGCACTTCGTCGATGATGTCACCGTCAGCCAGGTATTCTTGTTTGACTCGAGATTAATACTCACATCGAGAGTCATTAGGATGAGGATGGCGTCCAGGAAGTTTGCATGTACGGGGTTGTCCATGCTATCCCCTTCGACGTCTTTCAATAGCTGAAAGGCCATCTTCTTGTGCGTCTTGGCCTCGCGACAGTAGGTTCCGGTCTCGCGACCAATGTGTTTGTAGGAGATGGCTAGAATACAGTGCAGAAGAAGCTGCGAGCCGCGGCCGGTCTTGGGATCGAAGCGGAAGGGGTTGGCCTCGAAGTCGTGCGTCAATGGGAGTACGCAGAACTCCTGGTCGTCTGCGAGACATGATCAGAGCTGCGACAGTCAGATTCGGAAAATAGCTGCGAATGACTTACATCTGGTTAAAAGTTGTGAAATGGTATGGCTGATATTGCCTCGGGCATTCTGTGGTTCGCCGGGCGGCAGCATGATCTCGTCCATGGCGTGGTAGAGGGACATGTCTTCGCCCGCAGTCTCGTCTCGCGGTTCGTCTTCATCAGCCTGCGCGTGAGTTCTTGTTGAACTGTCTGTGGATGGCGACCCGCCCAGGTGAGCAAAGGGGCCAGCGGCTGACCCTGGGAAGAATGGCATCTGGTACTGGCCGGCCATGGGGTCGAAAGGGGCGTTGAAGTCGGCGACCAAATCTTGGAAGGGATTCATCAAGCTGCCGTACGAATCTACCCAGTCGGGCATGTCCGCCATGCTGCTCACGTCGATGTTGATCATGGAGGGATCTGTTGCCATTGGCAACATGTCGAGGAGTGCCGGCCCTTGGAGCAGAGGTTCTCCTACCATCGGATCTGGGGGCATGTCGGCCGGGTCAGGTGGTAATTCGTTCGAAATCGTCACGGGTTCTGGAATAGGTGTCGGCGGCTCGCGCTGGATGTCGCCAGTCGAGTTCACGGGAGGCGACTTCGGTGTCATGGGAGGCGTCTTCGGTGGTGCCTTTTTCTTCCGGCGTTTTCGACTGTATGCCCCGACGAACTTGAACTCTCTCGCTGGCTTGACTTGGGTCATGTTGCTGATGGAATCGTCAGCCGCTGCGACAGTCGGAGCTGGCGCGACGGCCGAGGCGGAAGCAGTGCTGGTGCCCATGTCGTCGGTAGAACGTGACAGCCCGTGAGAACCGGCACAAGGTGAGACACAGACATCTCAGGGTGTTGCTGGTGAAGTGGTAAGTTCGGCCGGACAGACGGCGAGGGAGGATGCCCTCCTTGGAGGACGCGGATGGCGGAGCAGCCCAAAGTCGCTAGCTCTGGTGCTGGGTTAGCCCGGGATATCCTCCGCCACCCTGCGGAGGGTTGGTCATGGTGCGGGGAACCCTTATCATGTTCAGTTCTAGGGGGGTGCCCATGACTCGAGCCGTGGTAAACCGACATGGCGGCTCCAGGATGCGCACCGCCTGCTGAAGGGGATCCTCTGCTGCAGTGATGCCAGTGAACGCGGAAGCCATGCATTTGCAGTCACGCGATTAGTTACAGCTACGACATCACGTCTTGATCCCGAGTCTTTATACCGTCATCATCCATGTATTCATGCAACTGTTTCTACGTCTGCCACCTTGACAACCTAGTTGTAGAGTCCTCCGTTTGCCGAGAGAACTGATCCCGTGGTCCATTTCGCGTCGTCCGTGCAGAGGAAAGCCACAAGAGGCGCGATATCATCTACCTCGCCGACGCGGGCAGCGGCGGGTGTCGAGTCGATCAGGGGCTGCATGTCCTTGAGGAACTGCTCGTCGCTCTGGAACCACTGGTCTGTGATCGGGGGATTAGCTAGAGTCAAAACATGCCATACCCTTCCACCTCCAGCTAGAGGGAGTCTGGCGAATCTTACCGGTGGCAACGGGGCCGGGGTTCACGGCATTCACGGTGATCCCGTGAGACTGGCCCAGCTCCTTGGCCCAGACGCGAACAAGCGCTTCATTGGCAGCCTTGGTGGCGGCGTAGACGGTTTGGCCGGCAACTCCAAGTCGGGCTCCGGCGGAAGAGATGAAGACGATACGGCCGCCCTTGGGCAGATGGGGCTCGACGGCCTTGGTCAGGAAGATGGGGCCCTTGACGTTGGCATCGAAGTGCCTGGTGTAGAAGTCTTCGGTGGTGTCGACAAGGTTGGCCTCGTTGCCTTGAGCCGCGCTGTTTCCCCGGGTGTCAGTAGACCACCACCAATGAATCCGCCGGAGACCTACTTGTGGATGAGAATCTCAATCTTGCCCGTGGTGCTGAGCTTCAGAGCGGCCTCCACGATCTTGGGGATCTCCTCGACCTTGCTCACGTCGGCCTGGACCACCACCGCCTTGGTGCCGTTGGCCTCGACCTGCTGGGCAACTTTCTCCGCGCGCTCCCGGCTGCTGGGAGTGACATAAGTGACAACGACGTTGGCGCCACGCTTGCCAAGGAGAACGGCGATGCCGGCACCGATGCCGCTGTGATCGGTTAGTCCCAGAAGCTACCCGCCTGTGAAGACAACTTTGGCATACCGGGAGGCACCCGTCACGATGGCGGTCTTGCCAGTGAGCTCGAGACCAGTGAAGTCAGGCATGGTGATGTTTGACTGGTGGAAATCTTGAAGGTGTCTTGTAGCAGCTGGTGTCCCAAGGAGGTATCAACGAAGAATGATGTGTTGGATGGTCCGATGAGTGGGATATGATACGAGCCAGTACCGGCATATATGAATGAGAGTTGGAAAACACGAAGCTCAACTTGTTCAGGTGGCCAAATTCTCGGACCATCTTCATGATGGCATTTCCTCAAAATATTCGATGAAGGAGGGGGCCACGGCACCCGCCAATAGCCCGTTCTGGAAGTATTGGTCGTCTCCTAATAGCCCGATTAAGGAATTCCGCCCTGCGGAAGTTCTCCAAAAGCCCACAGCCTCCGCACTAAACGTCACCCATTCCCCCGGCCGGACTGAGACAGCTCCAGCGCTGTCCGCTACAAGTTACAGGACCTCAACGGGCTAGAGAAACCAGTCAAGGAAACACCCGCCAGTTCAGTTTCTGGCCGGAGCTGCATTCACGCCATCAGTCCATCCCGACTGTGTCCACCGCTCACATCCCACCATGACGAAGACTCGCGATGGCTACATCTGGCAACGCAGCACCGGCATGCGCCCTGGTCTTGAAACCGAAGCTGTCGTTGCTCCCCAGAGATCCATCAAGGGTGCCAGCAACAAGACCTACGATGTCATTGTGATCGGTGCCGGGTATGCCGGACTCGGAGCAGCTCGGGACCTGGCGGATTTTGGTGAGCACCGCAGCCATTGCACTTCGCGTGCTTCATTCCTGGGGATGATATCGAAACTAACTTGTTTGTCTCGCAGGCCACAATGTGCTCCTACTCGAGGCTCGTGATCGAATTGGTGGCCGAACATACACCTCGAAGAGCGACGGTGAGCAGAATTCCATGCATCGACAAACACAGTACGTGAGATCAGCTTCTCATTCACCATAGGGTTCCTGTACGAGATGGGAGGAACATGGGTGACACATCACATGGGCTTTCTATTCAGGGAGATGATGAGATACGGCATGGACCGAGACCTCATCACCACCGGCAGCCCCGACATGCACAAAGGCTATTACACTCTGGATATCCCGGGTAAGATCCAACGCTTTTCTCCCAAGCCTCAGAGCCGAGAGACTGAGATGGCTAATTCCTGTTCTCTACAGGCTCTACTCCCCGACAGCTCAGCCACGAGGAAGCCGGTGCGATGCAGGCCAAGGCCTGGGACATGTTCGTCAACGTCGACGGGCAGTATGGACGCACGCTGTGCCCCCTGCCTCACGCCATGTTGAACAACGTAGTCGTGGATCGTTCGACCGTCGAGAAGTGGGACCAACTCTCCTGCCATGATCGATACGAGCAGATCAAACACCAGCTCACAGCCGAGGAGCAGGGCCTCCTTGTTTCTCTGCTACTGCACATCTCAGGCGGCAACATGAAGAACTCGGGGCTGTGGGACATGATCAGATCCCATGCCTTGCTTATGCACAGCAGTGACAATTTCGCCGACGTGTGGCTGCGGTACAAGCTCAGGGACGGCCAGACGGAACTGGCCAAGCGCATGTTCAACGACGCCATGAAGAACGGCCTCGAGTACAGCTTCTCGACGCCAGTCACCTCCATCTCCCAGGGTCGGTCAGGAGACCAGCCTGTCACGGTCAAGACAGCTGACGGAACGAGCTACACTGCTCGGAAGCTCATTACCACCATTCCTCTCAACGTGCTCAAGGAGATTGAGTTCTCCCCGCCCCTCTCAGCCGCTCGTCAGGCAGCGATTAACATCGGTCACGTCAACCACATGAACAAAGTACATGCGGACGTCGCGAACCCGGAGCTTGAGCGTTGGAACGGCTGCCGATTTCCAGGAGAGCTGATGTACGGCTACGGAGATGGAAAGCTGCCTAACGGAAATGTCCACGTCGTCGCCTTTGGCACGGACGAGCGCGAGAAGAATTTCGTCCCCGAGAAAGATCCGGAGCGGACGATCGAGGCGCTGAACAAGATTCACCCCATGGACGTCAAGAAAATGGTAAGCTTCTGACATGCGGTCATCTTCAAATACGAAAACTAACCAGCTACTTACCCAAGGTCATTCATAACTGGAGCACGGATCCCTGGTCGCGAGGCGGTCCAGCGTGGTGGCAGCCTGGCTACATGTCCAAGTACCAGGAAGAGCTTCAGAGCCGTCATGGGAACGTGTTCTTCGCGTCGGCGGACTGGGCGCATGGTTGGAGGGCGGCGATCGATGGGGCTCTTGAGCAGGGCATTTTGAATTCTCAGACTGCCAGCGCGGAGGTGAAGGCGGCAGACCGGAGGCGTGCCAGCAGCAGGTTGTGAAATCTGAAGAGTCAGATTTGTGCCATCTAGCTTTTTCACATAGGTCATGTCTTCACCTCCCATGTTTTGGAGATATTAGAGTCACAACATATGAAGTGTCAAGGTCAAGCCTGCGAGAACATGAAGCACTGATGTTGCTGTGGGCCTAACCGAGGCGCAACTTCATATTATTAATATGTATTCATGAATATGTACACGCATCTAATGTAACCGCCTAAGCCGCGACGCCAGAGAAGTAGCCCGAGTTCGGGATAGGGGCACGATCCAGCTTGAAGTGGCCAGGCTGCAGCCTCTGGAACACGCCGGTCGGATCGTACAGCCTGCCAATCCTCTTCAGCTTATCCGCGTTGGCAGAGCCGTAGCTCCTGATGACATCCTGGAAGGCACTGGCGTAGTTCATGTAGATGTAGTCGTTCTCCACGCCGAGAGCCTTGGCCTCCGCCGTGATCCTGGTCAGCACGGTCGAGATCATCTGGTAGATGATATCGTCGCCGGCGCTGTCTGCCCACCAGCATGCAACGTGAATCAGGTACAGCGGACCATCCTCGAGGCTAATGCCGAGCGGGTTGCCGCCGTTCTTGCTCATATGCTTGATCTGACCCTCGGTGATGGCCTGGAAGATGAGGGTAGGGTTCGCGCCGGCAACGGCATCGGCGGCAGGCTGCTCCTCGAAGAAGATGTCCCGGGCGATCTTGGCGATCCTCGGGTCGGCCTTGACGGTGAGGCCGTAGTAGACCTCCCTGAGTCCGTAGGGGTTGCCCTCCTGGTGAGCGTCCGTGTACTCGGGCAAGAGGCGGTTCTGGGTCAGATCCGCGATGGGCGTGATGGCGTTGAAGGCGTCAAAGATGGCAGCGTTGCCGCCATCGGGCTTCGCGTACCAGAGCTCGGTGGCAGCGATCTTCATGCCACTGTTCTTGAGCCAAGCAACCCACAGGCCGGCGTTGGGATCCTTCGGGGAGTCTGCCACCATGCCGGAAAAGGCGGCGGCCACCTCGTCGAAGGAGTGCTCCAGGTACATCCTGGTGCCACCCCACAGCCTGCCACCGGGAAGGGGGAGGGTCTCGAAGACGAAGTTGGTCACAATGCCGAAGTTGTTTCCACCACCGCGGAGGGCCCAGTAGAGGCTCGGGTTCTGATCGACGCTGGCGGTGACGATGATGCCAGCCGCAGTGACGACCTCATAGCTCTTGATGGTGTCGGAGGCCCAGCCGTACAGGTTGGAGAGGAAGGAGATGCCGCCTATGGTTCAGTCAGCAAGATAAAACTCATGAAAGGAACATGCAATGCTCGAGTGAGTGATGGATGACTTACCTCCGAGGGAGAGGCCACCGACGCCGACGCCAGACACACGACCACCGCTGACGGTGAGGTCCTTCTTCGCGAGCTTGCCGTACACGCCGGCCCAGTTGTTGCCGGCTCCAATCTTTACGAGCTTCTTGTCGCACGACAGCGTGACACCATTGATCTTCTCGAGCGACACCGTGATACCACCCTCAATGCTGGAGGCACCAGCGAAGGCGGCGTGCCCACCGCTCTTCACGGCGAAGGGGCATTGCGTGAGACGCGACAGCAAGACGAGCACGGAGACAGCCGCGGGCGTCGGCGGCTTGAAGATGCAGTACGGGTCGACTTCGCCCTGGTTCGTCGACCAGTAGCCCCCAGTGAAGGCCTCATAAGGCGCTTCGCCCCGCCGCAGGACGGCATCACGTCCGAAGGTGACCGAAAGGGTGACACACTATCCACGAGGTGAGCCTGCGTTCGCACTAGACACATAAAAGGAAGGCTGCTACTCACTGCTGCGGCGCAGGCAATGTTGCTTGATCGGCGCTCCACGAACTCTGAGAGCTCGGGGATGTCGGCGACACTCACGCCAAGGTCGACGAGTGCTTGGGTGGCATTGAAGTCTGCAGGCTCAGGCTCGAAAACCTGCGCGACGGCGCCCGTCAAGCCCAATGCAAGAGAAAGGAGGACTGGGGCGGCAATCATGATGGAACACTCCGAATCCTGCGCCTTCGACAAAAGGGGGGGTGGGAGGAGGGAGGAGGGAGGTGGTCCGGGACGGGAAATGCCGTCACGCAGTGGGAGACCTGAGGAAGGGGGTGGGGGGATAAAGGAACCAAGGAAGAAGAAATACAGGTCCCGAGAGGCACGGAAAAGCGAATGTATTAAAGATGGTCGGAGGCGGCCGCCAGGAGCCACACACGTGCGCGATGAGCTCGCTTCGGGACGTTGAATCTCGCCGGAGGGTTTCTGACAACGGTACCAACAGGACGGACTCTGCTGAGAACCGAGATGAACGTGAGTCCCCCACGCCCCCTGACGGCGGTACTAGTGCTGTGTTGTGTTCACATTGCTTCTTCCGACCTTCTTGTTCTGTGCCGTCTCTCTTGGCAACGAGCGAAGAATCGGTAGCGGCTCGGTATCGTTCCCGTTCCAGGAATCCTTCGCTTGTTGCGGCCGCTCGCCTGGGACTGATCCTTGCCGTGGCAGCGTACTATCGCAACATGCTGCCCATTTTGATTCTGCATCTCCTGAAGAAAAGAATATTGTTCCTACAGCACACCTTGGCTGGCCTCCCGGGAAATGTACCTGCATATTATTACGTTGCATCGGGAGGGCTTGTCGGACCGTCTGGGCTCCCCTCTTGATTGCGGCACAGTTCAGCCGACATAACAGTCAAGGATCGTGCATCGGATTTGGACTTGGCGCTATGAAGATCCCATCGGCAGCTCCAGGTCAACTCCACAGATGCCCCGGGAGCACCCACCTCTTGTCAGAACTTAACCATCATCGTATCGCGGGCTGCCGCCGTACCCACAGCCAAGAGCGCCGACGGTGTTAGTCGCAGCATGTGAGAGCATTCGACCTCCCAAAGAAGGTTTGCTGGACGCTCTTGGTACTTTCTCGTACCCATGCAGAAGTTGTTGCAGATAGTGCATTCGCGACCAACGCGGCCAGGGGGCACAGTCTTGACTCGAAGGAAACCCTGTTTAATCCCTCGAGCGGACAAGACCCGGGCGGTTGGTACAGGGGCCCCCGGCATGTGCATGCAGAAGGATGCAAGCCATGCACAACCAACGGCCAACAGCCCCAAGACCACCAATCACGAAATCCCCCCAGGGCGACACTCCGGTCTCTGCCCGTCCCTCGTCTCCGTGAGGGCGGGCGATGATATGAAATGACCGGTGGCTCGCCGGTGCCAGATACTCGTCGTGTGAGCTTCGAAATTCCAGACGGTTCTCGTTCTGCGACGAGCAGCAGCAAACATGTCGAACACGCTGGACAATACGGCCCTCATGGCCACCGGAATTTCCATGGCCGTCTTGACGACTCTGGTCTTCGGCTCCAGGCTCGCCCTCGGCCTTTTCGAGCGGAGGCAGATCGCCTGGGAAGACGGCTGGCTCGCCGCTGCCTACGTCGTCTTCCTCGTTATCACCGGCCTTTATCTGGCGGCAGGTCCCGTCATCTTCAGACTGGAAGACCTCGCCGCTGGCAGGATAGAGGTGTATGAGACCATCATGGAAGACAGCCTGGCCATCCAGAAAACATTCTTCGTCACGACATCGGGGCTCTGGATCAGCCTTTGGCTCGTCAAGGCGTCTCTTCTGGCCGTCTACAAGAGGCTGATGACCGGCCTGCGTGTGTACATCATCCTCTGGTGGATTACGGTGGCGATCTGTGTCCTTGTATGTCTCCTCCAGGACCCGACTGGCTCACCCTTGCGAAAGACGAGATGCTTACCTTGAAATCAGACTCTGGCAGGCGCCATCACATCGTCGATGCTTTCCTGCTCCAGCATGCAGGCCTGGTTCACGGCTGGGGCGTGCGGCACGGAGCGCGACGTCAAGGCGGCGTACATCAGTCTCTGGTACGCATACGCTGTGGATGTATTTACTGATCTTCTTGGTATGGAATCCCTCGGAATCACCTCGCCATGTTTCGTTCCGTGGCTAATTAGACATTCTAATTTCTCAGTCATGGTCCTCCCCCTCCAACTCATCAAAAACCTTCAGATGCGTACGAACCGAAAGCTCAGCATAGCAGGCCTGTTCTGTCTCGGCTGGATCTGCATCGCCGTTTCTACAATCCGCGTGGCCTATCTCGGGCACAACAACGGCGATCGATACAAGCAGCCATCCACCTCGTGGCTGGCGTTGTGGGCAATCGTCGAGGCCGCCATCGGTAAGTGGCCTTCTCTCTCTAACCCTAGCACAACAGAGCTTTTGGGAATAGGAGCTGACGCGATTATGTGATCTACAGCCGTCATGATCGGGTGCGGCCCGGGTCTGTACCGAAAGGCGAACGCCGTGTCGAAGAGCCGAAGCAACTACTACAACATGGGGGCGCCGACGAGCTCGAAGCAGAGATCGAAGACTGGCACCAGGCAGGAAACGATCAGCCTGCAGCCGTACCAGGCGACCTCGCACATACAGAACGGCAGTAGCCAGGAGGAGCTGGTTGGGATGGCGATCGGGGACAAGATCATGGTGACACAGTCCGTGTTGGTCAGCTCCGATTCCCGGGCACAGACCCCTCGGTGAGGTGGTTTTGTGTGAAGATTCTACTGTTTTCGAAGAAAGGAAATGCTACTAGACAGAAGTGGTATAGAGTTGCCCACGACGACATATGCCTGAATGAAAGCCCGTATTGAAGCTGATGTTAGATGTTACTCATGGAACCTCGAAGCCTAGTAAGAACTTGGGAACACCCAGAAGATTTGAATCATCAAGGCCGCACTGTATTCACAGCTCAGTCACCATTCAATAACCTGAAATTTCTCCAAAAGGCAGGTTGGCGGCGCCTGGGGTTGAAAGGGCAACCTTCAGGGTGGCATCCGAGACTGTCTGACAGCTGGCTTGCCGGGCGTTGACGGGGCCTCTGGCAACTGGCAAGTGCTCCGCTTTGGGAGATATCGTGGGGTTTGGTTGGCTGTTGCCCCGGGAGGAAGGGTATTTGATAGAGAATATGCTGTTTTGTCCTTCGAGATGCGTGGTGCCGTTGGAAAAGTTCCAGTTCGCCCGGGAGGACTGGAACCGATGGAGAACACCACGCAGATCTCCCTTCCAGGGCCATGGGTGGGGTGGTGCCATCCACGCATTGGATATCAGCGTGGCAAGAGCCCAGAGGGGCCTGATAAGCCTGCGCATCCTGGTCCTGGTCGGTGATCCTTTTTCTTTTTCTTTCCAGGCCCTTCATGGCAGTAAAGGGGCATTCAAAGAGAGGACATCCAAGACCAACACTCTGCACATAGGCATAGGCAGCCATGGCGCGTGTTGGTGCCTTTGATCACGGGGGGGCCGATTACTATTCAACCTTCCTTTAGGAATACACAAGGCATAGGAGGCGAAGGAATTTCAGTTTATACCGGGACTTTCTCTGTTGTACTTATTAGACCTTTGGAACACCACAGGCTATGGTAGAGCATGCTTAAATATCATGGTAGGACTTTGATTCACTGCTCATCCATAATTGAATATCATGGACGTTCTCTAAAAGACATTGTATTAGCGGTGCCTGGGGTTCGAAGGGCAACCTTCAGTGTCGTTTCTGTCGTTTCCCGGTAAGAGTGCTTATGGAAAACAGTAGAGTCTATTAAATACTGTCGCGAAGACATGTTCTATAATATACATAAGAGATATCACGTCAGTGTGACATTCACTGAGAAACAAACTACTCTGCTGCCACTACTAGGCAGCTTGGTCCAAACCAGCCGTCACCTGCTCTCACTTCTCGTGCCCTGACGTTCTACTCTGCAGATGGCCTCCTCCTTATTTTGCTCCCCCAGCCCTGCGCTTCGGAACCCGAGCCAGCCAGTAGAGCCCGACCGTGGCGGCAATGTTGAACAAAATGTACGCCCAAATGAGCCCGAAGTTGCGCCAGCGGTTGTCGAAGCTGAGATTCATGCTTTCGAGAAAGGAATTGGTATCTGAAAGGCCACAGTACATACAGCTGCTTGTGCTGTTGTCGACCAGGTATCCGCCGTGCTCCTGGATGAAAGGGTCGGCATACTCGCCGCACGACACGCCATCGGGCGCCTCGAACTGGACCATCTCGCTTGTCAAACAGCGGACAGGGGCGTTTGCTAGGGTCGTCGAGAGGAGTCCGTCGACCAAGTAGGTGAGGGGGTTGACTCGGTACATGAAAATCCAGAAACCCGGGAGCTCGTCGGGGCCAGCGAGGACGCTGCCGTGCGCGAGAGTCAGTAGGAAACTAGGAATCGACGAGGCCCTCTGGGAAAGGGGACGTACCCTGTGAAAGCAAACATGAGGATGAAAAATAACATGAAGATGCTTCCTGCGACCTCGGCGGTTTCAATCCCGGCAATCAACATGTTACCAAAGGTGCTGGAAAACATTAAGAAGGCCCAGACGTGCAAGAAAGCCGTGATGCCGCGAACGTGGACTGCATCTGTAAACTCTGCATTGCGGTACAAACCCATTGGGTAATACCAGAAGAGGAACGAAAAGACGCTCATGATCTACGTGTTGCAGTTGCAAGTCAGCCAGGTTTCCACAGGAACAATGCGATGGTGTTGTGACGGACCGAATTCCAAGCAAGCTCAACAGAGATGCTCCCAGCGAGGAACACGATCCAGGAGTATGTCTTGGCAGGTCGCTCCCGAGCTTCGTAAAGAGCCCTCTGAGACACGAACATAGGCATCATCTGCTCGACTACCTGGCTGAAGATGACTAGGAAGATGTAGACGCAGAGCGTTTGGTTGAAGACACCTCTCTTGGTCGGCTGCTCGTTAACCTGCGATAATCCGGTAAAGAGAGCCTACCGAAGCAGTCCGTCAGTATGAAACGCCTCGAGTCCATTGCAAAAGGCGATACTGACCGAGCCCGCCGTCACGACGAACTTTGAGACAATGTAGCCTGGCGTTCTCCAGTACTGTTGAAACGCCCGCATAGTCACTTGCTGCACCTGCACCAGCAAGGTGGCAGCGAACTCGGCATGGGCCGATGGATCGTCCGTCTTCGTTTTTGTGTCCGCAGTCTGTGCCAGACGGTCAAGCTCACGGCGGACTGCTTGGTACTCGGGGCTAAATTTCCAGATGCTCGGCCAGTCCTCATAGCTTCCCTTTTCAGGCGCCTGGCGAATGACTTTCAGCATGTACTCGGCAGGATTCGACCCTGGGACAAATGGCTCTGCACCGTTGCGCGCGAGATAGTCCAGCAAGACCGTCGAGTTGTGTCCCACCTCGCCGAAGTACGCTGTGCGGCCACCCTTGGCGAGGAGAAGTAATCGGTCAAACCGTTGGAACAGTGCCGCCGACGGCTGGTGGATGGTGCAGAGGATAGCCTGTCCGTTCCGGGTGAGTTTCTCCATAAGGTCACAGATGGACCAGGATGTCTGGCTATCCAGGCCAGAAGTGGGCTCATCAAGAAATAGAAGCAGTTCCGGTCGGGCTGCGAGCTCAATGCCGATGGTCAGCCGCTTTCGTTGCTCGACATTCAATCCCTCTCCAAGGGAGCCGATCACAGCATCGACGCAGTCGTCCAGCTCCACCAGTTGCACCACCTCATCCACGTAGTCCAGTTTCTCCTGTTGTGTGTATCGCGCTGGCTGGCGAAGGAGAGCGCTAAAGCGCAGTGCTTCGCGGACCGTCGATGTTGCGAGATGGAGGTCCTGCTGGGTAGCATAACCTGTTTTTCGCTGGAAGGACGAATCTCGGAGTTTGTCGTTGACGAGCATCTGCCCAGACACGACCCCCATCGTTACGCGACTCGCCAGCACATCAAGCAACGAGGTTTTTCCAGCTCCGGAGACGCCCTAGAACAACAAACGTTTAGTACATGGGAGTCAAGAGCAACCTCACGATACCAGTGACTTACCATCAATGCTGTCAGAGTGCCCGGCTTCACCCAGCCGTCAACGTGATCAAGGATCGTGCGGTTCTCGCCTTTGACCTGAACGTTGTAGCAAACATCTCGCCAATTGAAAACCGACGTCTGCTTTTCGATCCCGCGCGATTCGTCGGCATTGGTGGTATTCGAGCCTCCGATCGACTCGTTCGACGCGTTTTCTTCGTCGTTGACCGGGGCCTGTCGTTTCTTGAGAGCCAAACGAGGGAAGACGAGAATCTCGCCCTTGGATTGCTCGGAGGAAATGAGTTCGACAGCAAAGAGGTGAAGAATCATGTAGAAGATTGTCAGCCCGATAACGATGCCGTAGTTGCGCCATCGGTTGCTGCTGAAGAAACTGTACACAATCTCCAGGTAGCGGGTGCCGTCCACTGCCATGTCTCCAGTGATCGAGCCTTCGACGGAGCAGACATGGGCGCTGGCCGGCAATGATGCCTCTTGGTAGCTCTGGCCACGGGGCACAAAGTCCACGCAGGGAAAGGTGCGCCCGGTAAACTCGTTCAAGGCGAGCGATTCCATCGTGTAATAGACGGGGTTGATCCAGCGAAGCCAGCCAATCCAGCCACGGAGATAGTTGACAGGCAGAGCGAAGCCGCTGAAGAGCATCAGCATGAAGAGGACAATAGCGGAGGGCCCTAGTGCCTGGGAGACGGTCTTGGTGACTGAGCCCAGCAAGCGGAACATCATGGACATTGTAACCGTGATGGTGAAGGAAACGAGGAAGAAGAAGAAGAATGGACCCGGCTCGCGGCGCAGGTTGCACATGAAATATATGGTGACGTTGATGAACAAGCTGTTGACGATTTTGTAGGGGATGTCCATGATCATCGAGGCTACCGCTTCGCTGCTCGGGCGATAGAGGGCGTAACGGTTGTGCTTTTCGACGATTTGTCTTTTGGCGTAGAGGGTGAGGACCTCCAGAAGGCTGCCCATGGCGTTGATGAGAATTGAGAAGAAAATCAGCAGACTGCGGCGATCCATACTAGCCGAGTCCGGCTGCATGTTGTAGAAGATGCTGGACACAACCAGAGCCTCGAAGAAGTTGGTGAGCAACATGGTGATTGACATCCACGGGTCGCTTTTGAGAAGCTTCCAGGCTCTCCAGAGATTCAGCGAGAGCTGGCCGTAAAAGGAGAGCGTGAAGGGAGAGGCAGGTCGGGAGTATTTTGACTTTTGTGTCATTCTGGTGGCATGAAACTTCTCAGTGTGGTCTCCGCCAAGAGGGAATCGTCTTTCAAAGTCGTCGATATCAGAGACAAGGCGTTGTCGCTGTTGGCTGGCCTTCCATGCCTGGGCAAACTCGTCAGGGCTCCGTGGGGGCGTCTTGCCCTTCCAGCCAGGTTGGATCTTTCTCTCCGAAGAGCTCGTCATCGATGTCAAGAAGTCGGGTGTTGTTTGCTGGTCTGGGCACTCAAACCCGAGGCCTTCAAAGTACGCCTTCGCATCTGTGGTCTTGCCAAAGAAGATCTGTCGGCCTTCGAACAGCACGATAACTTTGTCGAAGAGCTGCCCAAGCCAGTCAGCACTGTCTTATCAGAACCAGACATCAGACTCACATCGTAGGCCTCCTGCGGTGCCTGGTAGATTGCCACGCAGACACTATTGCCAAACACATCCGATTGGAGGCGAAGGGTGCGGCAGAAACCGACAGCATTGGCCGCATCCAAGCCTCTGGTGCTGTTGTCCCAGCACTGCCAGGGCGAGTAACTCAGGACAGCCTCGGCGATGCTTACACGCTTGCGCTCACCGCCGCTGACGCCACGCACAAAGTCATTGCCGACACGAGTGTTCTTGGTGTGCGAGATACCAAGCATGGCCATGACAACGTCTCTCAGGTGCTGGGCGTACTCGTGCTTGTGGTGCGCAATGTTCCGAGGGCATCGGGCTCGGGCCGCAAAGTACAGGGTCTCGCCGACGGTGAGGAGGGGGAAGTGATGGTCGACCTCGGCGGTGTAGATGGCCTCTCCTTTGTAGTGCTTCTGAATTTCCCCCTGGGTGAGACCTTGATAATTCATGGAGGAGTCGCCGGCAACCTGGAAACCATACGTCTCGCCAGCAATAGTCTTGAGCAGGGTCGAGCACCCGGAACCAGGCGGCCCAAGTACGCAGAGCATCTCGCTGCTCTCCAGAACACCTTCAAGGTCTTGGAGAATGTCGACACGCCCTGCCTTGCTGGCCCCGAGAAGCCTACCAGCAGCATCAATGACTCCGTGGAGGATGGTGCCAACGGTCTGCTGATATGCGGCTGACGCAGCTTGGCCATGAACAGATAGGTTGCGGAAACATAGGCCGGCCGTGTTGGGCTGCTCTCCGTTGAGAGCCTGCACTTGGGCTCTGTAGAATGCCTTTACCCATCGTCTGGGATCGAAGCTGGGGCTTTCAGGGTCGATGGTGTCGTCGCCAGATTTGGAAAAGAGGCTGATCTGGCCCTGGCCATGGGAGGCAGAGGTCGTCCGACGTGCAAGGTCGCTGATCTCCTCTCTGGTTCGGGCCTCACTGATATCCACGCCATCATGAGGATCACTCGCATCGGACAGCGTAGGGGTGCGAGGGATGATGTGCTCGCCTTCGGGCCCGCCGTTGCCTGGCAAAGCGGCGACTGGCATACTGGAGTCTTGGACGGCCTTGGGAGTACTGACTTTAAGGACCTGGAAGATGAGCCGGTAAGATGGTGGAAGTAGGGTGACGAAGGTGACCAGAAGGGTGGGAAAAGAGGTCAGTCAAGGCGAGAGAAGGGTCGTTGGGAGATCCTATATATACACAGCACAAGGCGGTGTCCTTGCGGGAGTGCTTCATGCCCCAGATTGCGGCTGTGGATAAGTTGAGACTTTCACGAAGTCGTCGTTGTAGTACGGAGGCCGGGGCTTCGGTGAGGGCAGCCCGCTGTCCTCTGAGTCCGTCTCCGAAAGTGCGGAGACACCCGGCGTTCCGATGGGACTCTTGGGGAAAGGCCACATACAGACCGGAAGCACTTTGGCACGTACGACATACAAACTCACGGTCCTACTAGTATGCTTGGATTCGAGGTGGATACTCAGCAAGTTGACCGAACACTTCAGTCCGAAAGCGCGGAAGTGGGACAAGATCCACTGCGACTAGCCCAAACAGAGGTAACAGGAAGCAATTCGTGCTGATGAGCGAAAGCCCGAAAGTCCGAAAGACCGCTTCCATGACAGAGCACCTGGTCTTGGCGTCAACTCTTCGAACTCCTTTTGTCCTCTGCTATGACGATATCCTGAGCTGAGTGAAAAGTTTTCGGGAAAGCGTCCATACATACAAAGTCCGACAACCGCCTACCTAGCACCGAGTATTGCTTCCTGCCCAATTTTAAGACTCCCGGTCTGTCGCATCTTCGCCGGTACTTCAGCACGACGCGCGGAGACCACGGACAAGGCGGACGCCGCGCTGTCATGGATGTCACCCTTCCTCCGTCACGCGGCCTTTCGGTATGTTGCCCTGCGAAGCAAACGATAATCTCGCCGGTCCCCTCGGACCCCAGGTTACTCCAGCCTTCTTGTCTAGTAGTCCCATGTTAAGCATGCTTGACTGACGCCGGGTAGTGTACCAACTGCCGCCATAAGAAGGTGAGCTACCCATGAAATGCAGGCCTGGGACCCGGCTAACCCGGTCGTCAGATCCGATGCAGCCGCGATCTTCCAACATGTGCCCGTTGCTCATCCCTCCAGAAGGTTTGCAGGTACCCTGAGCGCCAAGTCCGGAGATCCAGGAAACGGCCGTCCCCTACCAATGCGTATGTTCGTACTCCTCCACGAATCATGCATCCGGCCACGAGGTTGCTAAGCTTCTACATCCCCAGCGGTGATCAAGGCGCTGTGACTGAGATCTTGGAGCGCTTGCGGCGCGTCGAAGAACAGACAGCAAGGGTGTCCCGCAGCTTGAGGACCTCGCCGGCAGGCCCGAATGTCGGCGATGACTTGGGCGATTGCACGCCGCCCGAGTCTGGCTTTCGGTCTCATGTGTGTGTATGTGAGACGTGCGGGAAGCCTACGCCAACCACGTCCCCGGCGGCTACCACAGCGTCGCAGGGATCCGGCCCCGTGAAGGAGGCCCTGGACGTGACATCAATCCTCAGCGCCTCCATGAGCGAAGTCCGACGACAGCGCACTCGACGAAACGCCTCCATCTCTAGCGTCATTGCTGAGAATATCTCGATCCCTTCCGAGACAGCAAGGGAGCTGCTCAGCCGTAAGCATCAAGTCCCGCATTACTCTCGCTCAGCCGACTCAATCTATCCATGGTTCTCTAGATGCTCTCACCCAGCTGCATGCCAACCTCTTCCCAAGTCTGATCGACCGTCGGCTCATAGATTTGCTGCCGGACCTCGTGGGTTTGAGGAATATCCAGATAGATGCCTCCGTGATGCTCATCTACTACTGCATCCTCTGGCAGGGCTGCTTTTTCGGCTTCGACCGATCCTTCCATGAGTCACATGCCAAATACTCCAAACAGCTCTTCATCTGCTGCCTGCGAACTATTCCAGTATGGCAGGCGGAGGCCACTGGGACCACCACGGATTTCATCGCTGCCATGTACATTGTGAGACTTGGCCATCCTGGTATTCACGTCGCCGCATGGTGCCAGAGCTGACGAGTTGGTGATAGGCCCAGACGGCAACAGAGAACCTCGAAATGGAATTGGGCTGGGAGATGCACCGAAGAGCCTGTGAGTACGCCCATGGTCTGGGGCTACACAGCCTCGACAGCAGTGGCGACTCGCACCATACCCTCACAGACAGGGATCGCGTGAGTCTATGGGATCTCATTCAACTAGATCTTTTCCACCGCCTCGTCAACAACCGCACTGCTGCATTCCCAGCCGACCTAAGCGAGTGGCGCGTCAATATGCCCTTGTTGTCGAGAGATGGTCCTCCCGAGGAAGAGGAACCCGTGCAGACAATGGCATTCCTGGTTCGAAGCAGACTCACTTTCATCCTGATGGGGTTCTTCCATGCATTGGAAAATATGAAGAAGGGCTCTGACTCTCTGAGGGTCATCGAACCATTCTGCGAGGAGGTCGTTACGGTGTTTACCGAGTGGAAAGTGGTAAGTCATTTCAATCTTGGCACGTACGCGCAGCCTACTTTCTCACACCAGGATCAGGACGAGTGGCTATACAGCCATAGCACCAACGACGAGAATACTTGGGTCATCGGCGACCTCACTCTAGCCGGATATGCCTCCATCCTGTTCATGCTCCGCAGGGTAAATATTCACTCTTCTGATGAGCACAGCCCGGTCCCCACGGACAGCGACGACACGATCCCACAGAGCAACCTCTCAAGGCGAGCCTGCCGAAAGATGCTTCAGGCCCTATGTCACATGTTTGACTCCGGGGTTTCCGGCTCCGAGGTCCTTTCTTTCTCTTTAGGAACATACCGCGTACACATCGCATTTGCACATCTTGCCAGCATTGTGTTCAATGAGCCGAGGAGCAGTGAGGCAAACCGGGATACGTTCTTGCTGAGGCGCACAAGCCGCTGCATCGAGGCAGTTGCAGCCCGGGAGACGGAATTCATGCCTCTTGCGAGGAGCTTGCGAGAGGTAAACGGGGAGATAGAGACGGTTGTGGGTTGGCAAACGCTCATGGTTTCGTCTGCATAGGATAAGGGTTCAGATTCACCTCTGGCAGCTAATTTATGTTGTTCTCAAGTAGCTATTCATTTTCCGTTAGCAGCTTACTCTAACTGAGAACCCAGGCTCTTAACCTCAGTAATAGCAGGGAACCTACAACAGCATGACGATCATGAGGGTGGACCGGTAAGCTGGGAAAATGTTGAAAATTGTGCCAAATCTCCTGACAGTAAAGTAACGGTTGTATGGAAAACGCCACGCTCTTTCAATAGAAGCTTAAAGAACATAAATACTCGAAAGCGTAATCCTTGACGGACCCGGCTCGAGAGTTGGATGCACCAATACACAGCAGGAGAAGCGGACACAGGTAGCCGATATAAATTGTGACGTTGCGGATGCTGACAATGGCCTCAAAGGCATAGTCACTACCTGTTACGGGCCGGGGGCCTTGGTGGGGATCCCGGCTGGGAGCCGGGACCGATGCCCGACGTCAGTGGAGTCGGCGCCTCAGGCACGTGATTAGGGTGCACAGGGTGCTACCTCGGCGAGGCCCCTTGAGGCTCTCGCTGCGACCTCTCCCCCCCCTTTCTGGTCCCATCGAAGATAGATTATCCTACAGCCTCCTTTCCGGTATCCGATAGGACCAGCCGTTAACACTACCTAAAATAACGATCCTGATATTTCTTCAGCTGGTGTCTACGTGACAGGTCAGACATTCGCTCTTCCATTTTGGAGTACATAACTAGGGCGCAGGACGTGAAGTGCAACTTCGGTTCATTCTAGTACTTTGCTTTTCTAATTTTCTCCGTTTTCATTCCCAGGACCATTGTGCCCACTCTGCAGTAGCCATCCATACAAGACTGTCAGGCGTATCCAAGTAAAGACGCCCCGGTTGAATCACAGGACCCTCACGACGGTCAAGGTAATATCTCGTCAGCTGTTAAAACGTCCACGCCTTCCTCGAGACATGGCATTATTCTTCAGTTTCCGCGTGCTCCCTCGCAAACTGCGTCTGGTTGAGGCCTTCCCAGTCGATGATAGGGCCTTCGAACTGCTTCCTCACTACGAGCCAGAGAAGGCCGAGACCGATGGCGATAAGAGCCAGAACAACACAGACACTGCAAATGTCAGCAAATGAAGCGAAGAGGGTAGGGCTTTGGGAAGAGCTTACTAGTTCATCGACGCTGCGGTGACGGGGAGGATGTTGGGGAAGCAGATGAAGATACCAATGGTGGTGATCCACAGAGGAGCCCAGGCGTTGCAGAAGTACCCAAGCTTGCCAAGCTTGAAGTGGCGCTCGGGGAGTTTCTTCTCGCGCCCCCCGAGCAGAACCAGCGCCGCGGGAACAACGTAGGAGATGTTGACGGCGAGCACGGCGGTGGTGATGATCGAGTTGAAGGCTTGGGTGCTGGCCATGTACAGCAGCCCATAGATGATGCAAAATCCAACCGAGAGGAGGGTAGTTCTGACGGGGAATTCGTAGGTGGGATGGACGCTGTTCCAGTATTTGCTGTATGGGAGCCCGTTCTATTTGACGATGATTAGTATCGAGCCTCATCAGGATAAGCGCAGTCAGAACTTACATCTCGCGCGAAAGCCCAGGTCAGTCGGCCGCAAGTAATCCACTGTGATGGCATGCAAGCTGAAGAACTGTTAGATCGGTTGAGGTTGTGATGGAATTGAAGAAGCAGGTGATGCTCACAGTAGAAGAGGACCGTCAAGAGGCATTGAAGACCGAGCGCAGCCGTCTTGCTACCTGTTGCCTGATGGAAGAGCTCAAGACTGGGCAAGTGGGCATTTCGCACGGCATCGATATCTTTGACAACCAACATCATGACGATAGTGTAAGGCACAGCAGTGACGAATCCGATGAGCATCGTTAGGTTCCTGTGCGGAGAACAGTCAGAACACGCCTCCGCGACCGGCACGGGCTCGCGATGATCACTTACATCGCCCTCGGGATGGCCTTTCCCGGGTTATGCATCTCCTCGGCAACATGAATGACCGCATCGGTTGACGCAAATGCGTACATGGCATTGCCAATGGTCATTACCCAAGCGGCGCCCTTGGGCCATCCGCTAACTCCATCGAAGCGAACGAGGAAGCTCGCCTCGTTGAAACTGTCAGTCATGGAGCAGAGGACCACGGTAGTAATGATGAACCCGGCGATTGATAGATATAGACAGCCTTGCGTCCACTTGCCCAGGTGGCGCGGTGGGATCGTGAAGATGGGAATCACTGCAGGCCAACAAGTCAGCTCAGGTCCGTGAGAGACCAGACTGGTCGTGCTGGAATGGAACCAAGGGGGCACTCACAAGTAATCAGGATCAGACCGACGTACATCAAGTACGAATGCCATTTCTGGGTGACATATTCCGGTTGAACGAAGATGATCATGCCGATGATGGACTGGACGTTGTTTGAGATGCCCGAGCATGTGATCACCCACCAGCCGATGACGCTGAGCATGCCGACACAGAAGGCGGCAAACTTGCGGTTCTTCTCCTTGGCGACGATGTATGTGAAATGATATTGGCCTGGGCGAGATGAAACTATTAGCCGGTGTTTATCTGGGAGGAAACACAACACGCGATGGAACGCATACCTCCAGATGACGGGAAGGCGGATGCCTGCTCAGCAAGGCCCGCCGTGATGAACCATTGGCAAAAGCACGCGGCGATGATTCCGAACAGGGTAGACTGCGGACCGCCATATATCATGCTCTGGCCGAAACAGCTCGCATAGGACAACCAAGAGTTGGTGATGCTATTATTCTGATTAGAATCGTCTTCTGGAGTCTGACGGGAGACGGGAGTTGTACGTACCTGAACCCGAGTCCCAGGGAGCCCAGGAGGTCGAAAGTTCTCCTGAGCACGGGAGAGTGACCCTGGGCGAGAAGGATGTTGTCATCTGCGTTGACGACTTTGCCGTAGCCCACCTCGGAGTCGTTCCCAGAGGTGTCGACCTTGGGCTTGATGCTATCATCCGCAGCCATGATTGTTGGGTGAAACGCGAGGAACAGGAACAGCAGTGAAGGACTAGACAAGATGTACTTGGGATGAGACAGAGATGGATGGATACCGATGGTCCGGGTTGAGCGGCAGGCCGGCCATTGATATAGGAATTGGATGCCTGGGACACAAGGAGGTGAAGAAGAGCAGGTTAGCCGCATCACAGACCTCGGGGGTTCAGACCTCGAGCTTAGGGTACAACTGATTCGTTATCAGACGCTCTACTAACCGCTAAGGCACTGGTTCGTGGCGTGTACCGATGCCCGGTGGCCGGACCAGCCCCCCGCAAAACTTGGGAGGGGGTCGCCCCCAGGATCGATGCCGCCGTCCAAGCTGTGCATTTCACCAAGACTCCGGGGAAACCTGCCTATGCTGATTTCCTTCCCCGGATTTAGATCAAGATCCCGATTTATTGCGTACCTTGGCAAGATCCTTTTGCCCGAAGATGTGTTCTTTGGTATGAAATCAGTCCTCTCCAACTGAACACCTTGGGGCAACAATCGACATGTCTGGTGCTGAAGCTGTCACCCCAATCCCAATCTTGCCGGCTTACACAATACCTCCTCTGGACCTCAATCGCTTCCTATCTCTATCTTCCGCACAAAATCATGAGACCCATCAAATCGTGCAGCTATGTTATCTCTGCGGATTCCTATCTACCACACAGGGCTCACAGGGTCGGACTTTGCGATAAGCAGACAGGATCGGGACGTTCAGGACGAGCATGTTTCGGGGGGATCTCTCGCGAAAATTCCGGCCGCCAAGATACATGGAGAGGATGAGTGCGGGGTACCCCTGCTACCACTATTACCCGAATAGGAAATAAGGAAAGAGACCTGATGGAATGACCGCTTTTGGAAACACCGCCGGTCGGATATTTTCGTCTCCATATCAAGCGGGGGCAGTGATTGCGCGTACTTGAGATGTTGATGTTGGGTCTGGGTGTCGGCACATGCAGCCACCGTTGACTCTCTTACAGAACACTCACGACACTATGGCTAAGCAGAGCAAGGACGCTGAGCTCATCGAGCTCGCCAAGACGCTTCAGGGCGCGCCCTGGTGCGAGGAGTATGAGAAGATGATCTCGGGCATGTTGTAAGTGTTCCCCTGCCTGAGCCAGTCCTCGCGATGTCTCGATTGCACGTGGCATTGGGAAATGTATAGGAAGATAAGCTGACGCGCTGTTGGTGACTGTTAGGTACAACCCGCTTCATCCGAAGCTGTTGGAGGGCCGCCACAAGGCCCGAGGGCTGGCATATGAGTACAACAACCTCGATCCCCGGAGCGGCACCCATGAAGAGATAGGCGACAAGAGGCACGAGCTTCTCAGCGGAATCCTCGGCAAGGTAGGCCCTGGCACTTTCATCGAGACTCCGTTCATGCCAGACTATGGAAACAACGTCATCATGGGCGAGAACTGCTTCATGAACTTTGGGTAAGTGAACGAGTTCCCAAAACAGTCTTCCTCCTTGCTTACAGCGCATGGCAGGCTTGTCATCTTGGATACGAGTCTCGTCATCATTGGCGACCGCGTACAGATGGGACCCAATGTCCACATCTATACCGCTGGCCATGAGACCAGCGTCCTCTCCAGGATCAAATTCGTCGAGTTTGGCCATCCCATCAGGATCGAGGACGACTGCTGGATCGGGGGTAATGTCACCATCCTCCCCGGTGTGACGATTGGACGCGGATGTACCGTGGGAGCCGGCTCTGTGGTGACCAAGAGCCTGCCACCCTACTCAGTGGCTTTGGGCTCCCCGGCCAAGATCGTCAAGACCATTCCGTCGGTCGAGGAGGAGCTCGCAGATCCCAACAACCCGTTTCGCAACATGCCTGATAGGCAGTAGGGCAATGAAAGCCAAAATCTAGCGCATTGAATAAACACATGCATTGTTCTACATAGGTATTTCTGCATTATTCTGACGAAGGAGGGATCCCATCGTGCTGTGAACGAACGCGCCTTATGCTATACGGCTAGAAGTGATCTTGGATTCTCTTGCTGCCTGGGCTGCGCCAAGCCAGACAGAATAGCCTACAGGAACCTTTCTATCTCCCAACCTTAGCCCCGGACAGCGCAAGTCCTGTCCCCCCTCCGATCGCCAGGCTCACTCTGACGACACGAAAGCCTCGGCCTGTACCTCAGCATGCATTCCTGGGTTGACAAGACCAGCAACAACCACCGAAGTCAGAGTTGGTGTGGACCCGGGAAATCGCTCCTTGAACAGTCGAAGCAACGTGGACTCGTCTTCTGCGCGAGTGAAATATGCGACCAACTTGTGTGCTGCGGCAAGGCCGTCCCTAACCTCGGCGTTCCGTAAGGCAGCGTCCAAGCAATCAAGGATGGCGTTGAACTCGTCTTCAGCCGAGCTGGTAACCAGCTCCCCGGTCTTGAGGTTGACGCCCACATGACCTGTCGTGGTGACCAGCCTCCCGAAGAGAGGAACGCTGGCAGTCGTGGCGAGTGAAGATGAGCGGAGCATCTCACCAACAGGGCCATCAAGCCATTGGTACTTGACTCTTCGAGACATGGTTTCGATGTTGATGTGATATCGAGGTCTATGTGCCCCTTTTTCGTGGCCAGAGTTGCGATAGAGTAGCTGAGCGAGCATGGGATTATTGATCCTTGGTGTTGTCCTGCCCCGAGATCATGGTTCCCTGCTGATTATCTCTACTAAGGTTTTATGCGGCCATAGCTGGAAGCGTCGAGTGCGACGACTGTGACCCTTTCCTAGCAGGTTAGGCTGGCTCTGACTGATCTGAAGACGCCCGAATACTGCCCAAAACGGAAATTGGAGGTGGATGGTGGTGGTGGTGGTGGGGAAAGCATTCCACGACTCCGATGATGCAACCCCACACCAGACTCAGCCCTCTGCTGACACCCCAGGCCTCCCTCCTCTAAAGAGACCGACCAGGAGGAGGCACTACACCTCGCCAAAGCGCTACGCATTATTCGATTCGTGCCGGGGTACACTGCTTCTCTTGATTGGCCGGTCTCAAGCCCACTGCCTCTACATCCACGATGGCTCCTCTGTCTGAACCCGAGAGAACGAAGCTCCGGGGCATCATCGACCATTTCGTCGCCGGCGGTGAGAAGAGGAAGATCCCGGGTTTGGTTTACGTTGCCTTCCGGGAAGATGGCCAGCCCATCTTCGAGCACTATGCTGGGACCCGCGGCATCTCGTCCGAGAAGCCGATGGATGACCAGACAGTCTTCTGGCTTGCCTCATTCACCAAGCTTGTCACTTCGGTGGCCTGCATGCAGCTCGTCGAAAGCGGCGTTCTGAAACTAGACAACGCGGAGCAGATCGAGTCTCTGAGCCCGGAGCTCCGATCCGTCAAGGTTCTGAACCGCTTGAGCAATGGCAAGTACGAACTCGTCGAGAAGAGGAGAAAGATCACGTTGCGCATGCTTCTGAATCACACTGGTGAGTGCAATCTCACCGAGATCTGGGATGACGACTCACGCAGCATTTGTAGCTGGTTTCGGGTATGCATTTGAGGACGAGAAGCTCGCAGACTACGGCCGTCCGGTTGGGTTTGATGACTTCTGCGGAGAACTTTCCGACCTTCTCAGACGGCCTCTTATAAATCACCCTGGCGAGGTTTTTCAGTACGGAACTTCCATGGACTGGGTCGGTATTCTCATTGAGCGTGTCACTGGAGTTTCCCTGGATGAAGTCTTCCAACGATACGTGTTCGAGCCCCTGGGCATGGAGAACGTTTCGTTCTTCCCGACGGAGAAGTCAAGGTCGAATCTGGTGTACCTGCATCGACGCAACGCAGACGGCACATTGGAACAGAGGGATCACTTGTACGGAAAGCCGCTACGGACGCGAGGAGGGCCTCAAGATGAGATTTTCTGCGCCGGCGGCCATGGATGCTTTGGCCCACCGGCCCAGTTCAGGAGTGAGTAACTAACCTGCTATCCTTGATGGAAAGATCGCGCTGACAGATCGCCACAGAGCTCATCGGGATGCTCCTCAACGACGGAGTCGATGCGGCATCTGGAGCCCGACTGCTCAAGAAGGAGACTGTTGATGGTACGTACCGGAACTGCATGGTTAGATGTTGCTGACCTGGTTTGGTAGAAATGTTCAAGGATCAAATCCCGGGGATGCCGAGATACAGCAACGAGAGCGTGCCCGTGGCGAAGCCGTTTCTGGCCAACCCGACGCCGCTGTTCCCGATGCCCGATGACCACACAGAAGGCTGGGGATTGGGGTTCTCTATAAGTCATTTTCCGACCGACACTGGCCGGCCCGCTGGCGTCGCATCTTGGGAGGGTCTTGCCAACCTATTTTGGTTCGCAGATCGCGAGAACAAGGTCGGAGGCATCATCGCGGCACAGATCATCCCCTATGGAGGTAAGGCACCCTGCGCTCACAAAAACTAGATATGAATTCTGTATGGCTGACGGACCCCGAAAGACCTCCAGGTATTGCAATGCTCAGATGAGGTGGAAGCCGCGATATACCATTCCATCAAGGAGGCGTAGGCGGGATCGCGGTGGAGCTGGAATCGAGGACGACGACCTCAATCACAGCAGGCTGGGGAACTCAGCTGTCAAAAACTGCGTATGCCACAATAGTCGCCATGAATAGGAATATCTTGCCGTGTTTTCGGGAACCCAGTACATGGCCGTCTCTTTGAAATTCCGTGATGCCAATTGCCTTTCATTCATTTGGACTAGATCCCAATCTCAGTTCCATCGCGCCCTTGAGGACACCCACCATCTCCCCGCCCTAACCACTTCGTACTCCCTAAACTGCCCGGGGCAGGACCTGGTACCTAAATCGGGACCTAACGCGGATTTATCAGCATTCCTACACCCCTAACCGAAGACAGGATTTTCTTTTCTTGGGAGAGCTCACCCCCGCTGCTGGAACCCCACACCACTAATAGAAAAGGCTGGCAGCACTGAAAGTGGGCGACGACTTCCTGGCCTGCTGCCGCCAACGTCGCTGATCTTCGAGTCCGACTTCCTCACAACAACTCGTCTAGCATGGCAGATGTATCCGATGAAGAGCGGAACGCTCGATTCCAAGACTTAGTCTCTCTCCTCCTCAGCGTTCCAAAGTCCAACTTTGACTCATTTGACATCTACCGCACGTCGTATCGTTCTGGCGATTTGGACGTCGGCACCGACGTCCTCATCCCGAAGGCGCCGAAGACCACGAACGGCGCGCGCGCCGTCATCGTGAGAATACACGGTGGTTTTCTCGTATGTGCCTTCTTTCAATCGGGACCCATTATAAAGGCAATCTCAATTGCAATGAGCTAATGCGACATCGTTTTCGTTTTCAGGTCACAGGATCCAGCCTGTTCCCAGCGTGGTTCTCCAAATGGATTCTTGATTTCGCGGAGGCTCAATCTGCCATCATCGTCAGCCCCGACTACAGGCTGCTTCCCGAGGTCAAAGGGAGGGATATCCTAAATGACATGAAGGAGTTCTGGGCCTGGTTCAGGGACGATGGCCCGGCTCGTCATCTTGCTGAGGTCGGACGCAAGGACGTGAGCTTGGACCCTGCGAAGCTGCTTCTTTTGGGCGAAAGTGCAGGTATGTTACCGAGGAGTCTTTCATAAACACAGATTCGGAGTGCTAACAGGGCATCTTAGGCGGATATCTGGCTGTTCAGTCCGTCTTGTCTGGCTTCGCTCAGCCCAGGGCGATGGTGCTGTTGTATCCGATGCTCGACATGCTGGCAGACCATTACAACAAGGAGTACGCAAAACCGATCGTAAACGTACCCAACTACCCTCATGAAGTCGTCGATCGTTTCATGGAAACATTGTCCTCGCGACCGGTGATCACAGAGGCCGAACCGCCCGCGAGATTGGAACTCGCACTTGCGTCCGTCCAGACGGGCCGTTTCTTGGAACTGCTTGGGAAAGATCCCGAACTCTTCGTCTTCGACCGCCTGAGGTCTGGCAACTTTGTGCGGAATTCTCAGGGGAAGCTCGTATTTCCACCAGTCTTTGTACTTCACGGAGAGGGCGACTCGGCGGTTCCAGTTGATGGAACCCATCGCTTCTTGGAGGTCTTGAAAAAGGCCGACCCAGAAGCCAGAGTTCAGTTGGCGGTCAGACCCGGAGATCACGGCTTCGACTATCAGGCTACGCTGCAGGATGAGTGGTTGCATTCGGGGCTGGATTGGGTTTCTCTGGAGTGGCTGGGGGGGAAAAGTCGGATCTGAGGAGGCATGTCACGATAGCATACTTCTCATCCTAAATCTCGCATCAGTCGAATTCGAGACCGAGTCTTTCTGGTTCACTCTCCTTCTAAAATCGTATTGAGCTACACTGCCTCTTTCTTTCCATGTACAACCTCGATGATCCTTTCGACCACGGACGGATCTGCCAATGTGGTGATGTCTCCCAACTGATCCTGCTCGCCCGCCACAATCTTCCGCAAGATGCGCCGCATTATTTTTCCAGACCGCGTCTTCGGCAGGTCGGCCACCATCAAAATCCGTTTTGGCGAGGCAAAAGGCCCGATCGTACGTCGAACCTGTTGAACTAGCTCCTTTGCGAGGCCGTCTCCGGTTTGCGGGTCTTTGGTGCTGACGAAGGCAATCACGGCTTGTCCCGTAAGCTCGTCGTTAATGCCGACAACCGCGACTTCTGCCACTGAGGCATGCTCGACGAGGGCGGCCTCGATTTCAGCGGTTGAGAGTCGATGGCCACTGACGTTGATAACATCGTCGACTCGGCCGCGGATCCAGTAAAAGCCTTCAGCGTCGCGGTAGGCACCATCGCCAGTGAACTGGGGTGTTGCGGTTAGCCTCGCGTCGATGTTGTCATGGACTGCGTCGAATTGAGACACTTACATAGTACCCCGGATACACATTCAGATATGTATCCATGAATCTTTTGTGATCTCCAAGTATCGTCCTCGCCATGCTTGGCCACGGCTGCTTGAAGGCCAGAACGCCCTCGACGTCGGTGCCCTCGATTGGACTGCCAGATGCCGCATCCAGCAGCACTGGCTCAATACCCAAGAATGGCAAAGTAGCCGCCCCGGGTTTCGTTGGAGTCACTCTGGCAAGCGGTGCGATGACATGAGATCCAGTCTCGGTCTGCCAGTAGGTCTGAAATCCAGAATTAGCCGCTGTCTTTGGATAACAAGACCAGAAGGAAATACTCGCATCAACCACCTGGCATTTGCCTTTCCCGACTGCCTCATGATACCACTTCCAGATCTCGGGGGCGATTGGCTCACCCACCGATCCAAGAACCCGAAGAGAGCTCATCGGGTATTTCAGGTGCTCATCCCCGGCTCTCTTCAACAGCCTCAGGGCGGTCGGCGCCACATAGAAGTGTGTGATGCGGTGACTGTCAACGATCTCCCAATAACGGGACGCGTCTGGAAATACCGGCGTTCCTTCAAAGACGACAGTTGTGGTGCCCAAGACCAGAGGGCTGTACACCACATACGTGTGGCCGGTTATCCATCCCACATCCCCGCCACAGAAGAATCGATCACCGGGGTGCAGATCGAAGACATACTTTCCAGTCGCTGCTGCCCCCAGCAGATATCCACCTGTCGTATGTAGAATTCCCTTTGGTTTGCCCGTGCTGCCAGAAGTATAGAGCAGGAAGAGAGGATCCTCCGCCAACATACGCTCGGGGGTCAGGTATCGGGGCCACTTTTCGACTTCCTCATGCCACCAGACGTCTCTCCCCTCGATCCAAGGGATCTCGGCGCCGGTCCGTTTGTAGACAAGGACTCGTGAAACATCGGAACAGAGCGGCTGGCTGAGTGCCTGGTCAACAATCTTCTTGAGGCCGGTTGACTTTCCCCCTCTCCGTCCTTCATCTGCTGAGATCAGCAGTTTGCTCTTGGCATCCACGATGCGGTCCGCCAGTGAATCAGAGGAGAACCCCGCGAAGACAACCGAGTGGACGGCCCCGATTCTCGCGCAGGCGAGCAGAGATATGACCGCTTCCGGGATCATGGGCAGATAAATGGTAACAGTATCCCCTTTGCGGACGCCGAGATCCTTCAAAACGTAGGCCAGTCGACATACTTCTTCTAGAAGCTCCTGGAAGGTCAAGGTTCTGTCGACGCTTCCGTCGTCAGAGATGTAGATCAGGGCGGTTTTGTTGGGAGTCTGCAAAGCATGACGGTCAACGCAGTTGAAGCATGCATTGAGCTCTCCGCCAAGAAACCAAGACACGTTGCCCCTTTTCAAGGTTCCGTGCTGGGTAGTGTGAAAGTCACGGTCCCAGGATAGGAGGTCCCGAGCAAGGGAACCCCAGAACACCTGTGGCTGACGGATGGACTGCGAGTAGAGCTGTTGATACTCGTGTAGGCCTGTCCATCGTGTAAGTAATAGGCACCTCCGAGAATCTCATCGCACTTACATTGGATATGGGGATCTGGGGGAGTGGCTTGTTCACCCTTGACAGCTAGAGTGCCACATGGTGATGCATCTAAGACGCGTGTTAGTGGATCGAGATGCATTTTTGTGAAATACTTTCATGCGAACCTGTATTGGTGAGATGATCGTGTCTCTGTTCTGTCAAGCCGTGAATGCCTTGATCTGCGGTCATTGCAACGACGATCGAGGCTTGCTCAGGAAGGAGTCAAAAAGAATCCTAGTGAAGGGAGTACAACAAAGTAAGATTTGACGGGGCTTGATCGTTGATGGCTCTACAGGTGAAACTGGGACTCTATACACTCGATCTTGTAGTCATTCTACCATTCCGCTAGTCGTCCATCACGACCGCGTAGCCCTGGGGAAGTGGTGCGTCACCGAGTTCTCCAATGGGCAAAGGACTGAGTCGAGGCATCGCGAAGGCCCCACCATTGCATCTACTGCCACATTAGGAAATACCTTGGAGCACCTGTGGATGGCATCTGGACTAGAGGGCTCGGCAATGCTAGCCATAGTTATAGTTCTCGATGCTCGACGAGCATGATTTCCCAGCTACAACGAATTCCGCACTGATAGGCCTGGGGTACTTTACCTAGATTTTGACACGAAGGGAATGGCTTCAAAAATGATGCCGGAAGCCATGCCCTTGGACGAGGGCGTATCGTACGTATTGGCAATTACGGATGGCCCTCCGAGAGCATGGGTGGGCATGAAGTAATTTAGTTTGATGCTTTTGGAATTTCTAAAATACGGAGAAAACGATGTTTGAATGACTGATAACTTGAAAGTCAAGCACGTGGACCGGCAGACCCCGTGGGTGACTCAGAAGAGAAGTGAGGATGATGGAGCCGCGAGTTGTGAAAGGAATGGACTGGACTGGACCCGAAACCCACGATCGGCTCCCCAATGTGGACGGTCTGGGGTTTTCAGGTCTCAGTGCGCAACCCCCAGATCCGCCCCCTTCTTGACCATCTTCCAGTACTTTTCGGCACTCCTCTGACGAAGCCTAGTTCCCCAATTGATAATGGGGAAGATGGTCAAGTTATGAGCGAGCCCGGCACAAGCTCCCAAGATGAATGCATTCTGATATCCGAGATTCTGAACCCAGGGGGTGACTCTTAACAAACCAAACAACTCTGATCAGCCTTCTGCTCAAGTTCATATTGGAAAGAGAAGAAAGGGAAAACTTACCCGTAACCAATGGCAAATGCCATTGTGTTGCGCACAATCATCACCGCCGCGAGTGCCTCACCGCCCAAATCGCGGTAGCAGTCAATGGTATAGGCAACGGAAATCTGCGAGCCGGCCGACGTGGTGAAGGAGATGGTCCCCATCGCAAAAACAATACCGAACCAATGGACACCGTGATGCGCACCCACGCCAAAAAGGAGGCAACCCATGGGGATAAGCAGCAGGGATGGGACCAGGAGCCAGAGTCGGTGCTCTGCCTCCATGTAGCCGCCGTTGCGCCGAGCCATTTTAACAATGAAACGATCGCCAAATATTCCGGTATAGACACATCTAAAAGATTCAGCAAAGTAGATATAAATGGGAGTGTTCTTGATGACTTACGCCAATGTGGTGCCGATCAGGGGAGCAAAGAACGTCAGCCCAACAGATGAAGTCGACAGGTTGTACGGCTCATTGGCCAGAACCATCGACTGCGTGGCATTGAGAACAGACAGCCAGGTGATGTTACTACCATAGAGGAAGCCAGCAAAAACGACAATGGGGAATGCCAATAGGGAAAACGGCCGGCTCATGAGCTTCAGCATGATGTTCTTGTTTCGCAGGTTCTTACCCTCAACAGGCTTCAGTCGGGCCACGTAAGATTTCTTGGTGTAGGTGGTGGCGACGTCGGAAACTTCAGTTGCCGAAGGCTGGATAGTGTCATTGTTGTCTTTCTTCTTGTCATCGCTGTGTGCAGTCGAAGGGTCCTTGTCGAGGGTCTCTTCTTGGGCTTCAGCGTCGGTGGAGCTTGAGTGCTGGATTGCCATGTATTGGGACCGCTCGAATCTCGTCTCCTCCATGAAGAAAAAGAGAACGACGAACAAGATCGCACAGAAGATGGCGCACCAGTACTGCAATTTTGATTAGCGAAAGTGATAACGAAGCAGGGACGGGAAGACCCACGAAGACCCATTGGTACCCTTGACCATCGTTGATGAATCCCATAATCAGAGGAGCTATACCGTTGCTGTATCCAAGAGCAAGTGCGTACAGTGCCATGTACTTTCCGCGTTCGTGGGTGAAGAACTACAATTCTTGTTAGTCTCCACCTCGGGACTATGATCAGCCAAACGCCAACGTACCACGTCCGCAATGGTGACTTCACAAATAGATTCGATTGGAGCACCTTGAGAATATTAGCAATACAGTCACATGGAGCTTGCATGTCCACGACGCTGATGCCCTTACCAAATATGCCTTGAAGGATCTTTGCTGCGATCCACTCCCCGTTGGACTTGATGTGTGCTTGCCAAATCATCACGCCCTAAATCCCATGAGCATTCTCTCGAAAGAGCCTTGTACTAAGGGGCGCTTACCAAAGTGCCAGCTGCAGTGATGAGATACACAGGCCGCTTTCCGTACTGAACGGCAACGGCTTGCCAGAAAACGCAGCCCCATCCAAAAAGCAAGAACTAGCACATCTGTATCAGTGTTCTGCGGAGAAGCAACAGCTATCTGACCAGCCACGAGCATCGTGAAGGCACGGTTCTTACCATGTATCCAGTGCCAGAGTTGAGATCCAAGTACGTCAAGCCGGTTGCCTTGGACAGAGGGTCGAGGGTCGAGTAGAGGGCAGAGGAACAAATTCCGATGACCAAAACGTAGCTTGATTGGGTTAGAAGTTTGCCGCTGATAGGTTCCAGTAGACGGACGTACAGAGCCATGCAGAAAGCTGACAGCAGCTTTCGACGCCGTGACCAGTTCAAGGGGTCATCGGGATGGGAAGATGGCGCGGGAACGAGGACGATATCTTGGTCCGCGCCGACGCCACGTGCGTGCTTGGAGTTAAGTTCACCCTCGGCATCCACAAGATGGATCGTGCCGGGTGTGACCTCGACGTTGTCAGGGTCGACCGCGTGCGGTTGCGAAGCTGGTGCCATGGCTGGTCAAGGTGAGTCGATGTGTGAGTCAATATCAAGGAGGTAGGTCGGGGGCACTTTGTTGGAGGACAAGTTCTTCCCCAGATTCGGAGAAGCTGGACTTGATTTATAGTCTCAACCGCCTAAGATGTCTTGGGAAAGCATTGACTTAATGGTGGCCTTTTCACGCCACATCCTATCTCCAAGGAAGGCCGCTGTCCCCTATCTCAACACAATCTAACAATTGGGCGCTGGGCTTCCCTTCCTCCGGCTTGTCGTTATCTACCATGATATGGTTAGAAGGACCTCTCCGTGAGCCAACTCGCTCGGAATCCTGCCCAGTTCCAGCTTGTATCTTCCCTGCCTCATGATGAGTGAACCCCAAGGTGTAAGCTACCCCAATCGCCCCATCTATCTCCAGACGCCGCGTCCCCAGTAGATAACCCGGGGATGGGAACTTTTGGACGGTTGCGTGTCGCCTGGCAGATTAAGGCGTCAAATCCCCAGTTTGTCACCACACCCTAGCACTGAAGAGGGAATAACGAGTTTGCTGCTCACTAACTAGCATGGACCTCCCGGCTACCAGCACGCCGTCGAGATAGACCATAACCGGCCTCCCCTGCTAGCCCCAGATTCCCCAAGTCTGGGACAAGCCGAGACTCCATTGCGTCGACTTGGGGAACTGCTCCGCCCCGAGATAAGGGACCGAGGGAGGTGTCAGCAGAATACCTCCAATGTTTGTACGGGGTAGAGCCAAGAATTCGGGCTGGGCCTCCTCACTTTTCGCGGCTCTTGTTTTCCCTTTCTGGTAGTTTCTCTGAAACGGACGAATGGACTATCATCTGGGCAAACATGCTCTTAATACCACATTGGGTGTTTGTTGGATGTGCAAGCCGCCAGTTCCCCGCTGACGGTGCCTTACGACCGACTGGTCTCCAGCAATCGGACCTCTCCCATTACCAAGACATCTGGGGCTGGCTGGCACAAAGATCCATCGCGGGGTTACCTAGCAAAACTGCTCGCGGGAAAGTAATGCCCCATGAGGGGATAGGGAAGTGGCCAAGACATCGATGACATTCGCATCCTGAGGCGGTTGACTGTATAAGGATGAGCAACGAGGAATGGGGGCACTCTGCTTGGAATCGATTCATCAGACAAAATCCAAGAGTCTGTCAAAGTATAGCACACCGACCGTCATCATCTGAATTCTGCATAATCATTTACCCCGGCAAGATGGCTCCCGAAGAATATCCCACTCGACCCCCTTTCCGCATCGAGGAAGACGAAATCACCGGCTATGTTGATCCGTGGGTGGTCTCTCCCGGCGATGAGGCAAATGTTAAGGTATGAATGAGGCAGATAACCGTGACTCTCATGCAAATGTCGCTGACATGTCCTGCCAGATTTCTTCCACTCGTCCCAATCTGAAGTATCGACTTGTCCGACTCCTTCAAGGGCTGGATGTTGAACATGCCCCGACGCCGGCCTCCGAGGTCATTGAGCATGGACCGAGCAGCGAACTCAAGGGTCGCTTCCAAGCCGCACACCCCGGATCTTATGCCCGGGTAGACGGATGGGCACGTGAGCCTCTCCTTAAGAAGGCCGATGGCCTCGAGCTCACCTTCTACGCCCAACCTTGGATGCTGAACGCCCCTTATGTCCAATCCCTCGTGGCCACTTTTGATGCAAAGACCGCCTCTGGCTTCAGTGTCCTTCTCGATACGCAGAACAACCTTGTGGTCTGGATTGGCACAGCGTCCGGGGTCGAGACGATCAAGTTTGCGTCAGGCTTCCGTGAGCAGAGATGGTTCCATGCTCGTCTAGTGGTGACTGGCAGGGATGTAGAGATCAACATCACCCATCTCCAATCCGACAACGAGGCCACCCCGTCGCCGACTCGTTTTCATACCACCCTGTCCGCCCAGCCCAAGTTGTCGTCCGAAATCCCCCTTCTCTTCGCTGCCTCCTATGCCAGTACACCCACAACCGCTTCCGAGCTGCCCATTCACTTCTTCAACGGTAGGATAGACGGCCCAAATCTGGAAGCTCTTGGCCCCCGCCCCTGGACCATCGCCAAGTACGATTTCTCCAATGGCATTGACACCGACGAGATCTTTGACCAAGGCGGCTCCGGCTTGCACGGCGTCCTAGTGAATGCCCCGACACGGGCTGTCCGCGGCCATGACTATGACCACAAGCTCATCGGAGTGCCCTGGAAGCACGCCACCTACGGCTTCGGCGCGATCCATTTCCATGACGACGATTTGGATGACGCCGCCTGGGAGACCGACTTCACCTTCACCGTGCCAAAGGATCTCCGCTCCGGCGCGTACGCGATCGAGGTGAACGACACCGAGTCCGACCTCAAGGACTCTGTCGTCTTCTTCGTGCGCCCAAAGGAGGTTCGCCCTCAGGCGAAAATCGCGTTTGTCTTCTCCACCTTCACCTACCTTGCCTATGCCAACGAGCATATGTACGACGAGACCAAGTCGACGCACATTTCTTTCCCCGAGGGCGTTCAGCTCGTCGCCTCGGACAACTATTACAAGATGGTCCGTCGCAGCGATTTGGGTCTTGCGATCTACGACCTGCACAGCGACGGCTCCGGCGTCGTGTACAGCACCACCAAGAGGCCCATCCTCAACGTCAGGCCGGATTACATCCACTGGGGCTTCCAGCGCCCGCGCGAGTTCTCCGCCGATCTTTTGATGGTTGGCTTCCTGGAAAAGCTCTTCGGCGATGGATACGATATCCTGACAGACCACGATCTTCACCTTCGTGGCCCAGGCGCCCTCTCCTCCTACGACGTTGTCATTTCCGGCTCTCATCCCGAGTATCCCTCCATGGAGTCCCTGGACGCCTACGAGCAGTTCAGCCGCAACGGAGGGTCTCTCGTCTATGCCGGTGGCAACGGCTTCTACTGGCGATCGGTGACGGACCACAAGCGCCCTCACCGCATGGAGGTCCGCCGTGCCGACGTCGGTGCTCGCACGCACGAGCTCCCTGCCGGCGAGCGCTACCACGCTCTGAACGGAGAGCTGGGCGGTCTCTGGCGGTCTCTCGGCCGCGCGCCCAATCTTCTCTGGGGCATCGGAAGCTGCGCCTCTGGCAAGGGTGACGGCCGTCCCTTCATCCCAGCCAAGGAGGCGCTCAACGATGCTTCGCTTGCTTGGTTCTGGAAAGGCCTGAGCGAGGAGTCGAAGAAGCTTCTAGGCACCAAGGGTCTTGCAGGTGGCGCCAGTGGTGATGAGCTCGATCGCTTGGACGTCGGTATCGGGAGCCCGCACAATGCGATTCTCCTGGCACGCAGCGAGCGTCATGATGACCACTTCATGCTGTTCAACGAAGAACGTAAGTACCGTGATCCACCCTTTCAGAAGTCTGAAGCCCGCTGACACCCCTGCTGTGATATTCCCTATGATCGGAACTCTGGGTTCGACTTCTACACTAGTCAGGAGTGACATGGTTTACTACGAGACGAACGGTGGCGGCTCCGTCTTCAGCGTCGGCAGTATCAACTGGAACAACTCACTGGCTTGGGATGGCTACAACAATGACATTGCGACTGTCACGGAGAATGTCCTGCGGGAGTTCCTCGCTCGGGGAAAGAAGAGCCGGGAGGTCAAGCGGGCTTGAAAAGTGCTGGTACATCCACTAAAACTCATCAAAGTGCTCAAGTGAACATCTAGGAAAGAAGTGAATACAAATTTTAATCTACAGCTATCATGGCCGTGCTCCTGCCGTGGATTAAATATTACTACTTCCTAATTAGGCAATACCTTGAGGGCCTCTCACCATCATGACACCACTATAGACTTAATACGCTAGTGCCACAAAGTCAGTCCACGAATGCTACCATGTTCCTGGGCCATCCAGGTTTTCCGACTTGGCAAAGGACGAACGAGGAGTGGCGGGAACAATCATCAGCGTGGGTGCTAGGAACAAGGGGCAACTCAAGTCGTGCCTCCACAAGTCCGACCTTGGCACACCTGGGCCTCGGCTCGGGGTGACTTGGACGCAAGCCTGGAGGCAGTAAAGTATCTAGGCGCCGATGCTTCGGTGGTTCACTTGATTTCATTCCACTCAAATTGATTTTCTTTGAAGGGTCTCAACACCACGGGACGAACATGGCTACTACTCCCAGGCTACAGTCCACCTTGCGCTACGACGAGCGTCCTGTCTATACAGTTTCCAATGGCCAAGATCAGGCAGGCCAAACATGTTGTGAAGACTACTCTATGTATAGTAAAATTGCCCTCAAAAAAATTGCTGCCTCGAATCTTTCATTAAAACAGCATCCTAGATAGGGATGAAGTGAGGCTTCGGCAGGCATGAATGCAGCCACCAAGGCGACGATCCGATGGGCCAAAAGGCGCCTCCAGCCCGCCTAAAGCACAGTCATGTGCTGACACTTCGCTCTGCTCTTTAAGGATGATCTGGATGGGGGATGGTACTCAGGATTCGGGGGGCCAGTCAACAGCTCGAAAAGTTCCAGTCTTCATCGAACCATTGCAAATCCAGAGAGTGGATGACGCGTGGATAGGTTTGTTGCGACTTGGAATACATCCATATTCTTGCGTCCCCATTTCCAGCCGGGCAAAGGGCTTAGCCAGAGTAGCGAAAGTGCTTGTTCTGGGTGTCGGTCTGATCTCTGTAGCGCGAGCAGTTAGCCACCTATGATGAGTTACCAGCAATTTTGAGACTGCCATACCTGAGGCCGGAGAATACATCCGTGTTGGCTTCGCCAGTGGCGTACTCGGGGTTCGTCTGTGCCAGTCTGTCCCTGCGGGCATTCTCCAGGCGGAATGCCGACCAGGTACCCAGAGAAAGGGCGATGTAAACAGAGAGGAACCTGGTGCAAAGGTCAGCGGTCGGTTTCATGGGCCTAAGGACGGACTGGGAATCACGTACACCAAGACAAACGTCAAGCCAGTATGGTACCGCGGGCTCTCCGCCCCGAGGAAGGTCTGAGGCGTGATGATGTTCGTGATGCAGTACAGGAAGAACGCTGTGGCCGTGACAGTCTGTTTCTTGGTGCAGCCGGCAACGTTGGTGCCGATGACGGACATGACAACCGTATAGTTGACTCCAGAGAAGGAGATCATGATGCAGCCGGCAAGCTGACGGTTCTGGTACTGGGGCTCAGCAGGCGTCAAGTACAGCACAACGACTCCGGCGAGGGCGACCATGCTGGAGAATGCAGCCAGCGGCTGCTTGAGGTTCCTAAACCTGCGCGAGAATGTCGGAGGAGCCGAGACGAGGAGTTGCATAACAGCCTGCCAACAGATGAGATTTCATGGTATGGTACTACCAATTGAGAGTCAACATACCTGAACAGCAAAGTTAGGCGCAGTAAACAGCTGTGCCTTGAGCGCGGTGTATCCGAAACCCTAAAGTCGCCGAGTAAACATTGGGATGTTCCTTTGATAGATCCGACGTCCTCAGAGCTAACTCACCTTGATGATGATTCCGATAAAGTTGGTGGTGACGCTGCCAGTGGCCTGAGAGAAGAACATTTGCAGAACCATCATCCAGCTGCGGTAGTCGGTCATCGCGTCTTTGATCTACACGTATTACAAAATAAGCAGGTGGGCACAACTCGAAAATCCCCAGATACGAACCTGATCCCACTTGTAACTCGCTTGAAAACGGAAAAGTTAGTCATTGCTTGATAATGTGCGCGGACTGTAGTTTGGGCAGAATACTTACTGTTCTTGATGCCGAGCTGGTCTTGGGAGACACGGTGAACAGCGATGGCCTTTTCTCGGTCGTTGAGCCACGAGACTGAGACAGGGGAGTCTGGCATGAAGAAGTACTGTCACATCGTTAGAATTAGCTCGGTTCGCAAAGACTAATCCTGGTCTCAGCACACCAGTAGGACACCCGTGACGCAGCTGAGCAGGCCGAGAAGCAGGAAGATCAGCCGCCACGGCGATAACGCTCCTTCGGTGACGTGTCCAAGGCCTAAATCGATGAACAGATTAACACCTCACCAACACATGGGAGACGAAGAAATCAGGTCATGCGTACCCCAGTAGATAATCAGGAATGGAACAGGGAGTGCGCCGTTGGTGACGGTCCACAAGCCGAAGCGGAACGGCTGCTCACGCTGAGTGTACCTATCCATGGGTTAGACGTATTCAGGAGACCATAGCTGCCTGCGCTGTACATACCACATGGTAGTGCTATAGGAATCTTCGTCAGCAAACTATGGGCGTTTGGATGGAAAACTGTTCAGTGGCTTCTTACATGAGGAGGAGACCGGGAACAAGGCAAGATTCGAAAAGGCTGGGCAGAGTCAGCAACCCAAGATTCACCAGAGGCTGCTCAGGTTAGTTAAAACACACCCAAGAAGAAACCTAAGCACGAGAAGCCCGGCATAATTCTGTACGCCTATGCACCCGACAAGTGTGCATCCCCAGACAAAGAAGTTGGCGCCAATGTATTGTCCGGCGTGGAAATACTGTAGCCCACGACCGGACAGGAAGGAGCCCGCGAGATATCCAAAGTAGAAAATCTGTTGGCGGCAGGTTAGCGATCAATCAAGGGACTGACGTCTTTTGCAGGGTCCTTCGTACCGAAACTGCCCATGAGTATTGATCGCCAACGAGGCCGAGATCATCTCGGAGGCCGTATGTAGCGGCCGCTCCCAGTCCAGACTGTTCCCTTAGGTCAGTGTCTGTTTATCTGCGCGCCTCGGACATACTATCGAACCTTGTCAACAAATTGGAGCCCGCAGGCCCAGGCGGCCAACGGAATAATGTGCCAGTCGATCTTCCGGAGGACGCGTTTGGCCTCTATGTTTCTCGTCAACGAAAAGAACAGGGGACCAGAGGAAGGATGGACAGTAAAAGCGCTCACCTTCTTCGGTGTATTCGATATCGCCTTCTCCTCCCAGGACCTGCGCACCGACGTCGAGTTCCTTCGTGGCGGTAAGATCCTTCGAGGGGCCCAGGTCGTCCTCAAGGTGGTGGGGTGGTGGCGCGGCCACCTCGGGGTCTTGCTCAGGCTTCATCTTGACGGGTTGGAAATGATAAGCAATATAGGTTCAGGTTCAGGGGGAGTCGTCGCTAGCTCAGGGAGAGGAGTGTATCTGATCGAGGATGAGAACGTCGTCGTTTTCTGGGAGGATGGTCACAGATATGTATACTTACTCGCCGCACGCTAGCCGGAGGTTTTAGACGCGCCGCTCGCCTTGCAAGTCCGTCAACCCACAAGACGGCAGTACCAAAGGCGGAGGAGGTCTGGGGTTCACCGGGTCCGGGGTCGCCCCATGCTAGCTGTCTGGGGATGAGCAAGGCCTCGAGGGTCAAGACTCAGGACTCAGGAACGAGTCTGGGGATAAACATTCTCGCACCCCACGGGGTCACAGTGAGGCTCATGCCCAACGAAACTCTGAACACTTCAACCAAGCCCTTGCCACACTGGTGGTTGGTCCCGTCGAACACAGCCCGGGTCTCCGCAACGCTGGCACCATCATCAGCCGCCGGCCCCTCTCGCCAGCTCAATTTCCACGTCCACATCGCCTCCTAACCTATTTCGAAGTAATTAGTACTCCACTTTTTCACCGCTTTTCCCCAGACACTTTCACTGCCATGGACCGATCGTCTCCCTCCTCGAAACGGTCGATGTCGTCGAATTGAAGGCGGCCATGTGGTGCCCCGACTTTGTCGCTGCGGCCGTCAGCCTTCCACTCAAGACGGCCATCATTTCTTTCCTCAACCGGATGAATGATGAAGCGAAAGTACTGGGCGCCGTCAAACCACCTCGTTTCACTGCAAACATGGAGCCAACACGGACTGGAAAGGCATGACTAGTTGCATCCACGGATCCTCGACAATTGGGCCCGGTAACTGTGGCACGAGTCGGCCTAGCACTGGGTAATTACAGGGGTCCTGAGTCGTGTCCCTGCCTATGCCTTGGTTGCAAACATGCTCGGTGCCGCCGCCCGATTCTGGGCTGGTGGCCCTGGAGCTTGCCATGCTCAGCTAGGTCGATCGGGCACGGAGTCTCGGTGGGCTTCCCCTCACATCATCGTCAACACCATTCGCAACTCGATGCCAGAAGTCCCAGGGCTTCAAGGAGAACATTTGAGTGGGAAATACTTCATCCCTAACTCCAGTCTTCCATCGGTCAAGCGGCGGCGATGAGACCGGCCGGCGAATCCTCCGCGGCATGGGTACGCTTTGACCCGGAGACACCGATCTCTTAATCGCTACCAAGAAATGCGGGTGGAAGACTGCGTCTATTTTGGATCCTCATGACATATCAAGCAACCCATCAGAGCATTCTTTGGACCGGTGCAGATGCCATCCGTCTCCTGTCGATGGAGGTCTCTGCGGTTCTGGTCCAGGACGCTGCCGATAGAAAAACGGGATATTTTGTTTCTAGACAGTCAATCCATCTCATGCACACACACTCCCCCGGAGTAGTGTTCTACCGCGGCCCCTGACCACACACTTGCGCCTCAGCCCCGTGAATGACAACGCTCATCTGACTATTTGCACGTTCTTCTGTGGCTCGTCTCGAACTCTTGATGAGGCCTAGCATATGCAGGATAGATGATCACGCTTTAGGCGCGCTATTCCATGTTGGGGAGGTCAATTGCAGGGCATTCGGGAGGATCTCCGCGGAACTAGTTCTGGCAGCCGAGAGAGTTGTTGCAATCTTCAAGCAGTTAAATCGACCGGATCAACATTCTGGATATCGATTCATCCAAATGTGCAAGTACGCGTACCATGGCGATTCTTGACTCGGCGTGGTAAACACGCAGCGGTAAAACTTTCTGCAGGGTTCGGGTCGTCTTTGCCCATCATCATTACGGACTTTCAAGTGTAAGGATACCAGCCAGTTCAATGTCATGGGCTACGAGTCCGGCCTTGCCCGGAAGATGGTCATCGACCAAAATTCTGCCGCCAATTCTTTCTTGATGTCGTTGTAAGAACTTGGCCAGGGTGTTTCTGGGAGCCGTAACACATGGAATCCTGCAAGTTGTCTGTTTTGGGTACATTGCTCAATATGAACAGGTTCCCGACCCTGCTGCGCTCTATCTTCATCTTGGAGGATTCGAAAAGCAAGATTTCCACGACTACAGACAGGGAATATGGTGACAGAACCAAGGATCATTCTGGAAGAGCACCGGAGACAAAATTCTCGGGATATCCCAAGGCAGACCGCAGCACCACGCAAGCAAAATCAGATGCTCCTGAGGCCAATATCGATGCCGTCAAGAGACATGGCTACTTGTTCGGTACCAAAATCGCAAGCTCTTACTCGCCCTTGATTCACGGCATTATCTACCAAGAACTCGGCTTGCACTGGGGTTTTTACCGGCTTGATTCAGATGACGTCCTAGGATTCCTGAATCTCACCAAGGACGCCAGATTCTATGGTAAGCGACATCTCATTTTCTGTCTTTTCTCAGCGTTCACTTTGAGTTGGCCGTCCCACCGCAAGCCAGCACGTCTATTGTTGGTTTTACGCCCGGCCATGAATCCAAGATTACTAACACTTCCCAGGAGCAGCAGTAACAATGCCAAACAAGATCGCCATCCTGCCTCACCTCGACCATGTCAGTACAGAATTTCGTTCGGTCGGCGCTTGCAACACGGTCTATATACGTCATAGAGAGGATGGTACAAGGATTCTTTGCGGAACCAACACGGACATCGTGGGCGTTCGGGAGTCATTCGTCCGAAACGTCTATGAGCCGGAAGCCGTGTACCATGGCAAGCCTGCTGTGGTGATCGGTGGAGGGGGCGCAGCCCGATCCGCCGTCTATGCATTGCGACACTGGCTTCACGTAACGGATATATACATCGTATGTCGTGGCGATGGTGAGGCACGGACTCTTTGTGAGGAATGCGAGAAGAATGGGTATGGGCAGGGACTGCAGCACATGGCAACAGTCCAACAGGCCGAAGCCGCCATGCCCGCGGGGGCTATTGTCGCCTGTGTACCTGATTTCCCTCCCACGACAGACGGGAGAAGCTGGCAAGAAGGATCATCGAGACGATTCTGAACAAGAATGGTCCAAGGGGCGTGATGCTGGAGATATGCTCCAACCCATCACCGTACACCCAGCTCGGTAAGTTGGCGGAGAAGGCGGGATGGCAGGTCATTCTGGGAAATGAAGCCCTTCTTTGGCAGGGCTAGAACAGGTAAGGTTCATCTTCAGGCCGCCGACACTACTAAATAAACTTGCGCTGGTTCGTCCGGTTCTGTACATTCGCTAACTTCAAATTTCATTACAGCAACGATACTGGACCGGCAAGACTATAGAGGAGCTGCCAATCAATATGCTTCAAGTAGCTACAGCCGCCAGGCTTGCTCAGACGACTGCATAGCATCGCGGTAGCCTTCATGACATGTGGCCGACGATGCCTGAGCTCTACAATACTCTTTTACACCTTTCTCCAGCCGCGGATGACTTACTTACCTTTATACAGTAGTAGGTAGTATGCAATAAGAGCCCAAAAAGGAAGGGGCGTAACTGGTTCCTCCCAGAACCTCAACTCCCACATGTCAACCCTCACCTACCCAACTTCCTCTCCTTCTCAATTCAGTCCTCAACCTCATCTTTTCCACGCATATTATCGCCTATATCTCGACACCCGCACCTTGCGGCGCGAATCCGAGCCGAGATTCGTGATCAGCGAGTCCTCAAGTATCGGTTGCGCGATTTTGACCACTTTCCCGTGACTTTTTCGCACTTTCCCTGTCCGCGACTTCACTCCAGACTGCTAACATCGTCGCGACACCAGGTTCATGCATAGCCCGACCCCAACGACCTCAGCCAGCCTCTACACATATCGTTATCAATACTCCAGCCAAACAGTCATCCTCCAAGGCATTCACCGGAAGACCGACCCCTTCCTGCGGCCAGTCGAATTGGCATCGCCCGAACCTTGGAAGTACCGAAGTGGTTTCATTGGCATCCAAATCTTCCACGACCAAGCGTTCAACCGAACCGCAAGAGCAAGACATCGGGAGCTTATGAGTGGTCACAATCCACCAAGGCCTATCGACTTCGAGGGTCACCCAATCCCGAAACCCCGTCCGCCGATCGTCGACCTCACCGCCGACGAGACTCTCGGCAGCTCTCTCAAAGTGACCGTCGACCTCACTGCCAACGAGGTCATCGATCTAACAACTCAAGATCACTCGTCCAACAGCCCAACGTCCACGGACTCCTCCCATTCGTCAAGCTCAGAGGCGCCAACTCACAACTCCAGACCATACACTCCAAGCATCAGCCCGCCTCTACAGCAGGAGGGCTTCTACTGCTACCAGCGACAGGGCAAATCGATCATCGTTCAAGGTTTCCACCAAACGCACACACCAAACGGCACAGAGATCGAGCTCAGCAGCTTTACCCCACACGATCCCAAGCCTTACATTGGCACCGAGATACCCGTCATCACGGCCGCGCGATACCTCCCAGCTCCCGAAACCACCAACGAAATGGTCGGAAGACGAAGAGGTCCTCTTCCTGGCAAGGCCCCTGCTGCCAAAGCCCCGGCCGCTAAAGCCCCGGCCGCCAAAGCCCCGGCCGCCAAAGCCCCTGCTGCTAAAGTCGCTGCCGCCAAAGTCCCTGCAGCCAAAGCCCCTGCTGCCAAAGCTCCCGCTGCCAAAGCAGCTCCCGCAACCAAAGCCAAGGCCAAGCCGGACAATCGCAACGGCGAATACACATGCGTTGTCGCCAGGATCTTCCGTGTTCGCCACAGCGATGTCACCATTTGGGCAGAACGGCTCCACCACTATGTTGCCGGCCTCGAGATGGACGGCCCCGTTGACCGCGAGGAAGTCCAGTTGATTGCCGACATGGTCTTCCGCGGGTATCTCAACAAGACGCTGCTCGGCAGAGGGTCTACAGGCACCGTGGAAGGTATCATTGCAAACAAAGTGAAGGCTACCGCGTGGGCCAAACGGGACGACTCCGAAAATTGCGACGCTGTTTACAAGGCGTACGCCATCCAAGCCGTCGACTGCTCCGGGCTCGGCGAACTCGCGGGCGGCGGCGCCGGAGCGCTCCGGTCCCGAGACGGCCTTTTGGAGACGATCGGCGAAGTCAACAAGATGATAGCCCAAGGCGAGGAACGCCTGAATGAGGACCAGGAGTCAGCCAAGGCAGGTGAAGACAGAATTGAATGGGTGTGGCGCACAATCATTCTCGCCCACCAAGGCGATCCGCTCCTCATCCCCGATGAAAAACCGTTCACATGGTCGGTTCGGCTTCTGTACGTCGCATTCGCACCAGTCCCTGACACCGACGAAGCGGAGTGCTTTGCCACATTCGAAGCCGATAAGGCAACCATCCTCCAGCCGAACGAAATCATCGCAGAGGTCCAGAAGCTTAAGGACTTGGGTGGCATGCCTCAGCTACCAAACCCCGGAGCTGCTGACCGGCAACTCTGCGGCGTGCTGCAGCGCCACTGGTCAAAGACTCTCGACATGTGCGAAGGACTTGCCAGGGACATTGAGGTGATGCCCAACTCAATCGAGCACCAACTGGGCATCGTCGCGGCCCTCAACGGTAACACCACCAAGCACGATGCCGAGAAGGAGGTTCCAATGTACGTGCTAGCTATCATCGCTTGCCATTACGCCATACCAATGACCATTTCCGACCACCCCCACCCGGTTCAAACTCTCTGCCGCGTCCTACGCCAAGCAAAGGCATCCGCAAAGGACGGCAGTTGGAAAGGGGCCCACCAGAATATCGTGGGCATCAGCAATGATCAGATCGAGGACCCCTTCTTTGGCGGCGCGGAAATCAACAAGGAGTACTTCACCCAAGTCAAATCGGCCACGCTCGGGTTCCCAGAGGTGACGCCGGCCGAGGGCGAATCAGTCAACGGGCGATGGGTTGTTACGGTGGAGGATGACCCAGAGCAAGACGAGTACGCGAATCGACAGAAAGAGGCTCTCGCCAAATGTCGGGGTCCCGTTCGTAAGAGATCCTCGATCCCCAAGCATCTACGGCAGATGCTGGAAGTCCCACTTCCAAAGCCAAAGCCAAAGCCTGCTCCCACGACAAAGGGTAAGGTAACGGACAAAAAGGCTTCGGCCAAGAAACGGCCGGCCTCTGCGCTTAGGCTTCAGGCCCCAGCAAACAGGCTTCCCTTCGACGCTGGATTCTACGAGCCGGATTGGCACGAGGAGGACAAAGATGAGCTTGCCGAGGCCAGGCACTTCTTTCAGATGAAGATGGGCTTCGCCATGCGGAACGCAGCCGCTGGTATCTCCTTTCGGAGGCGCGCCCAACAGGAGGCCATGCTCGGTCAGCAAGCATCTCACATGCCCCCGATCTCATTTGGCAGCCCGAATTTGAGCACCACCAAATGGGACACGCCGACCCGCCCTCGCGATCCCCGAGAGCAGAGCCCAGTAGCCCGGCAATCTGTTTCGTACCGACAACGCGATCCCATCCAAAGGGGTCACTACGCCAATCCCGATTCCGTCTTCCCTCCTCCTATTGCGTATGATCACAACGCAACGGCGATTCGCCATACCGCCATGGACAGCCGAATTGGCGGATATCCCGGCGCCGATTCAGGGTATCACCGACCCGATACGCGCATCAAAAACAAAGGCGAGCGCAAACCCGGCCAGTGCCCGTGGTGAACCGTGGGATAACCACGAGGAAAGGAGGTGAGGAACTAGACCGAGAGGCGTATTGCTTGTGAGGAATACGGATGACATCAGGGCGCCTTTGGACTCTGGAGAAGACGCATGCAGGAAGCATCCGATAGGAGATGGAGACCCTACCCTTGCTCTCGCTTGATACCAGTGGGCCGGGCTGGCCAGCCAAGCGAACATCGCCCATTTGGCGAATCTACCTTAATAATCAGACTTCCTACTTTCAACCAAATGAATTGCCCAACTTCAGGTGTCTATGTTGTGATGGAGCTTCTACAATAACCAAATGATGGAAACTTGCGGACCGACCAGACCATGTAGCAAGATGGTGGAACTGCTCTGCCACAAGGAGCCGCACGATCCTGACCGTTTCGTGTCTCTCTGAGATTCAATAGCTTGTCCAACAATTCAAAGAGAACATCTTCCTCCTTAATACTTGTACCTGAAGTGAATGTTCTCCCTGTCCGTCATGTCCTGCTCAGCGTTCAGCTTTCCAAGACGCTCGCTCTCCTCCTCCGAGATGCCCTGGTCGCGGAGGTACTTGTCACGACGTCTGTTCTCCCAGATGTCTGGAGAGGCGGGGAATTAGCGCGATGAAACCGCAGAGGGAGTGCCTCGACACTTACAGTAGAACCGCCATACGGCCATGCAGCAGAACTCAACGATGTACAGAACAGCACACGCCGTGATGCCACGAATATACTTAGGCGCATCTGAGGCCTGCATGATCTGAGCACCGATGGAGTTGCCCACACAATAGGCAACGAAGAGAATGGTGGAGGTAACGGTCTTCTTGGTACGGCCGGCGACGTTGGAGGGCAGGAAAGTCCAGATCACTAACAGCACGTGGTTAGCTGAAATCCATCATGGAGTAAGCGCTGTGGATCACTTACTAAGCCCAGGCTGCAAATTAAACCCCACTTGTCAGTAAAATGTCTTGTCTGGGGGTCGGGCCAACTCATCGCATCTGAGGATCACCAACATCCACGGATGTTCCTGGACTCCTCAAACAACCAGAATGAGAGAAACTGAACGCAGGGATGGTCTTACAAGGCTCCCAAACACCTGGAGGATATACATTCCCCAGCGCACCCACTTCATGGTATCAGTTGGGAGGAGGCTGAGAGCCAACATGCCGCTGAAGGCCGGCACAAGGGAGAACATCATGAGGACAACTGGACTTCGATGTTAGTATGGAGCCGTTCCCAAGATAAATGCCGTGGATTTTAACTTACAGCGGAGATTAGGCCACTTAAGAGTGACGATTCCAACTGTGAGGAACCAGCAGATGCTGACACAGTAGTATGGAGTCGATCCCTTGAGAAGCGTCTCGAGAGGAGTGAAGCCAAACGACTGCCAGATAAGCTTCGAGAATGTCGTGTTGGCGCCGTTAGGAAGGGCGTTGATAATCGTAACGAAGAAGAAGAAATATGTCTGGGGGTCCTTGAAGGCTATCAAACCGCAGAGTCAGTGACTACCTTTGGAGCTACTCCTCGTGTCCGGGGAGCAGAAGCAAGTCGCAAAGCTCCTTAAAACAACCAAAATGAGGAGAAAGGACCTTAGGGATAACTTACTGGCCCACACCTGATCCCATCGAAACTCAGATCTCTTCTCTCGGTCGGTGCCGGTCTGGTTGATCATCACACGCGCGGTGGCAGCGCGCTTCTCCTCCTCGTTGAGCCAGCGCACCTCGCGGGGCGTTCCAAGAACAAACCAAACAAGGACGCCGAGAGTGATGGTAAGAGCTCCCAGGAAGAAGGAAATTCCCTTCCACTTCATCGATTGTCAGCCGCCGATGGTCGTCCTAGGGCTTGGAGGGTGCTTGACTTACCGGAGCCAGGCCACCAGGGTTACGCTCAGCATGCTGCCCGATAGCATACATGCAAAGACCCGTGATGATGTTCATGCCGGCGTTCGAAGTTCCCCAGATGAGAGACCGGAGTGTATGCTCCGAATGGGTGTACCAAGCGCCCGTGATCAGGATGAATGTCGGGGAGATGGTGCATTCGAGAGCGCCTTGGATAGCTCTCAGGATCATCAGATGAGTAAAGTTCTTTGCAAAAGCAATGCAGAGAACAATAACGCCCCAGAGAACCATGACGATAGACAGAAACTTGCCGGTGTGGCACTTCTGCATCAGCCAGTTGCCGGGAAACTCGCAGACCATATACGAAAGATAGAAGATCGTCATCAGCCAGTTGAACTGCTCTCCGACAAGACCCGTATCTTGTCTAATGCCGAATACAGCCTGAACGCTCAAGGAAGTCTTGTCGGCCTGTTGGGTTCCGTAGCCTGGCAGTGATCGGTTAGCAATGTGGAAAAGGGGAGAGCTGGTGATTTCGACGTACAGAACCACATGAGAGGCAACAGCCAGAGATCAATTCTCCAGCGCAATTTGCGAAAGTATGCGTCCGAATACGCATCGGGGTTCAGAGCATCGGCAATCGTCTCCTCGGGGACGTTGCTGTCGAACACATCGGCCTTCTCGGCAATGCTTTGCCGGTCATCGTTCTCAAGGACAACAGCCTGCTGGGCCTCTTTGGTCTTGGGTTCCGCCATATCTTCTGAATTGTCTTCAAGGTCGAAATGATTGCAGGGAGAGGGAGATGCTGGTGGAATGAATCAGTCCTGGTGGGAATGAACGGCCTATTTTAAAGAACTCGCGAGCGGTTGACCACAGAGATAAGAACCAAAGCCTCCTGACCAACCGACTCTCCCCCGCATTCTCAAGGGTCCATAATTGATTCAGGCTAGTACCTTTCCCCACGAATTGCTAGTTGATAGAGAGCGTGCTAGCATGGGCCTTCGGCCGGGTCTGATCCGGATGCCGGAAATGATAACCCAAAGCTCTGGGTTCTCCCCGGAAACCCAGATAACGGTGAATAAATGTAGGTGCCGAGTTTATGGACTATTGATCTTGGGCTTTTATCATCCTATTTGTAGGGCCGAAGCCAGCTGGCGAACTTTGGGTGGTGTGGCGGACCGCCTCCCAAAGAGCTGCATCAGAATTCTGTTCCGGGCCGCACGCCGACCGCCGCACCAATTGAACTGTGGCAGCGTTTGTTATGGACTACTCACCTTGATAGACGAGCTTTAGTTTGTGTTCTAGAGGTTGGTACGAGGGCCGCAAAATACGCCCGTCCAGCTGTATTGCCGTCCAGGCAGGTGTTGTTGAGAACGAATGAAAGCCAAATAAACAGTGCTTCGAATTACTTCTGGGTTGGGATGTGGCAATCTCAATTTTCTCGGGCCAAGAGAGATCTTGTCTCGATGATCCAAGGCTCAATTTGGCAGAAACTGGAATTAGCTCCAGTTCGGCAAGAGGCCATCTCGATTTTCTGAGGTCAAGAGAGAACTCATCTCAATTGTCCAAGGCTTGATCCAAATTCCAGCCGACGTGATCGCTCCGAGGACGGCCATGTTTTCTGCAACACTCTTGGCTGGATGGGAGCGTTCGCAACGCAGAGCTCGAGCGCAATTCAAATATCCGGTTCAACATCATGGGTCCCAGCAGCCGGAGCTGAGAGACGCTTCAATCTGGAGGCTTCACTTCGTTGGCCCTTGGGGCGTAAATTTCCTGGGAATGGTACTACTATAGTTTACAATATTGCCACCGTCTTTGACCAGTGAATCGATGCCCTGGCATAACCCTTTCCCGGACCCTCCAGCCTCATTAGTCGCAAGCCTCAAGCCCAGTACGACTCAATGACCCTTCGGACTCGCTCCACACCAGTGCCAATTTGCTCTCGCTACAACATCAGTCAGTGTGAGTCTCTCAGTGTTCGCGCAGGACAACTTACGGTGGGGGTGGCGAACGAGAAGCGGAAGTGCGCCGTTCCTGGACTCGCGCCCCGAGCCTTGGTTGTGACCTTGTCCGGCCCCTGCCAGGGGTGATAATAGGATCCTGGCGTCAACAGAACCAAATCCGTGGCCCAAGACTTCCAGAGCTCTCCTGCGAATGTCTGCTCTGGATCCTCGGGTCCCTCTGCGACGATCTCCTTGAAGCGAGGCACTCCGTCGAGGTAGAACTTGGACCAGACGAACATGCCAGCGCCCGGGTCCACGAAGCTGAAGACTGGTCGGAGGTTTCCAGAACCGTCCTTGAGGCAAGCCACAAGTCCCTGAGCGTCCGTCAGAGGGGATTTAGCAGCCGGGAGAATGGTGAAGTTTGCATGGAAGGCGTCGAGGATCCAGTCGCGGCGCGTCTGGTACTGGAACTGCAGCTTTTGCAGCCAGGCAAGATATCCATCAACACCCCATTTGCGTAGAAGGCTCAAGACAAACGCTTGGCTGAGGCCAGCAGGGTCTTGTGTTTCCACCTCTGTTGCTCGTAGGAGACGTTCGATGAAGACGGGGTTGGCGATGAAGTAGCCCAGGCGAAGGCCGGGGAAGAGAGTCTTACTAAAGGACTCGAGCCGAATAACGCGCCCTTGTGTGTCGAGAGAAAGGAACGAAGGTATCAGTGATTTGACGAATTCGGAGGTGGGCTTTGCTTCGAAGGAGGCGTCGGTAGAGTTCGTTTCGCCGCGGTATCCAGGATACTGCAAGAAATAGTACGGGTCATCTTCTACCAGGATAATATCTGACACAACCACAGTTAGTTCTCTGATCGTCATGTGGATACAATGTTTGAAGCCACTCACCGAACTCAACACAGATATCATAGATTTCCTTGCGGCGAGATGTCGATATCGTTACGCCAGTAGGATTCGAGCCGACGGCGACGAGGTAGAGCCTGGGAAACCTGTTAACAGTCAAAGACGAGCGATTAGTTTGCCTTCGAAGACTTGCAGCTTGGGTCGCCGTCCCTTCTTCTCCGTCTCATCCCAAGTTTCAAGCAGGTGCCGCAGATGCGATGCTTGCATTCCCTCGGCGTCCGTAGACACCGGTGCCGCCCGGATGCCGAGCGGGATCCAGAGAGCCTGCGATGAGGGATAGGTATAGTCTTCGACGAGAACAATATCGTCATCTTCGCACAGTAGCCCTACCACCTTGCTCCATGCATTGGTGTTGCCGGGGTGTAGGATGCAGTCGTACTGGAAGGGAGGGGAGTGGACCTTGTCTGTTAATTCTCTGCAAAGATCAATCAACTGTCGGTTTCCTGCTCCGGAACCTGGAAGAATTTATGAGCTTTTGGTCGTTGCCATGGGCCTTCTGACGTGGACTTGCCGTATTGCAGGAACTGGGTGAGGTCCAAGTCGCCAGGGTTGGAGCCTCGGCCGAGATCGAGGGCCACCGCATCATCAGCCGATCTCTCGCCAGAAGTCTCGCCTGGCAGTGGTGCAAGGGGTGCGATACAGTCGAATCTGACATGCTCTACTGGGAATAATGAGGGATGGGGGAGTCCTGTTGCAACATGGTTTAGCACTGGTACCCAATGTCTTCATGCATGACTATGTATCTCACCTCCAGCCAGGCTGATCATGCCATCCTGGCCCATGAACTTGATGATGTCCTTTAGTGGGGAAGGGTGGCGGGCCTTGCTCTTCCTGTTGATGTGGTGCGACCAGTCCACGGTCGTTCCGATAGTGGTAGTGCTACCCATGATGAAGGCGATAGTATGACAGGACTCGGTTATCAATTAGCGGCAATGAGTGCTTGGGCTGTTGCAGGGGAGGAGAGGCATTCGTTTTGCTGGCAATGCAAGTCTGGGCAAATTCACATCTTGAAGGTTATCTGGCCCTGCTAGTGAGAGCTCCTCCCGGATGAGATCCGGCCGAAGGCCCCACTGCGGGGAGCGCAAATATGAGGCCGAGTGATGCGGTCCGGTTCCGGAGACTTCATTTGCGCCCGGATGCTAATCCCGGACCCGAACCGGATGGCTCCAGCAAGATAGCACGACGTCACGAGCCCAGTCATGAGCTTCTGATAAACCTTGCCCACGGCAATCAGGTACTAGTAAAGACAAGCACGAGCGAGAAGCCAACTTGCCGAGTCACGCCACAACCACAACCACAACCATGGGAAACACCATATCCTATCAGGACACGCCCGTCACTCTATCGCTGGGTGGGAGGGGCTCCATCCGTGGCATCCAGCGAGACAGCAAGGCTCGTCGGTATGCTGGCGTACCATACGCGCTCCCGCCCACTGGTGAGCGCAGATGGCGGAAACCGCAGCCGCTGCCCTCGTCGTTCAAATACTCCGATTCGAACGGAGGCCCGTATGATGCAACTGAGTTCCGGTCCATCTGCCCCCAGAAAGCTTTCCACGTAGGAAGCGCAGAGGGTGGGGATGGCAACTTCAGTGAGGACTGCCTCTTCGTCAACATCTGGACTCCGGTGCCCAGAGAGGAAGAGCCAGACAAGAAGTGGCCGGTCATGCTCTGGCTGCACGGCGGTTGGTTCCAGATGGGCGATCCCTCGCAAGAGCCTGGCATGGATGCATCGGAGCTGGTGTCGACCGGCGGACTCGACAGTATCGTCGTCGCAATCGGCTACCGGTTGAACGTCTTCGGATTCCTCGCCAGCCACGAGCTTCTCAGCGAAAGCGGCGGTGAATCCGCCGGAAACTTCGGGCTATGGGATCAGCGCATGGCTGCCGAATGGGTCAAGGAAAACATCTCCATGTTCGGAGGTGATCCGAACAACATCACTTTGGCCGGTCGCAGCGCTGGCGCGTACAGCGTTGAAGCCCAGATGTTGTACGAGCTTCGCGGGCCGCCTCCGGGCTCGCCTCTCCTCTACCGACGGATGTTCATGGACTCCAACGCCATTCCTGCGCAGCCGAAGTCTTTGGAGAATATTCAGGTCCAGTTTGACGAGCTATGCAGCCACTTCGACATCGACGCGAAGCTTCCTGGTCCCAAGAAGCTCGAGTCTTTGCGAGCGAAAACGGCACTGGAACTTGTCCGGGCGATACCGCACCTAGAAAACCACACTTTCCGCCCTGTTACTGACGACCTGTTCGTTCACTCGGGGATGACGGAGTATCTTGAGAGCCAGAGCTTTGCCAATGGCTTCAAGGAGCGGGGCTATCGCCTCTTAATCGGAGAGGTCGCGAATGAGGAGACACTCTACTCTCAGTACAACTCGCCGACGAGCCCGACACTCGACTCGCTCAAGACTCAGATCTCCAACTACTACGCTCCTGAAGTCACGGAAAGGGTCCTGCAGAGATACGTTCTGCCCACAGGGGACAACTTGGAGGAGTGGAAGAAGTTGTTCGGCCAGATCATTTCCGACGGACAAGTACGGGCGCCGTCCCGCTCTCTCGTCCAGCATCTGGTCCTGAACGGGGTGCCTCTCCGCGACTTGTGGCGGTACCAGATAGCCTATCGGCTGTCCTTCATCGACGAGAAGGTTGCGCCGATGTCTTTTGGTGTGGCTCACGCCATGGACAAGCCCTTCTGGAACTTCTCGATCTGCTACGGACCTACTCCCGCGGAGAGGCGGCTGATGGAGGACTGGATTAAGATTCTTGTGTCTTTCGTGCAAGGGGACCAAGAGTACGAATTCGGAACCAAGTCTGTCTCGGACATGGTGGTCGCGACGCCGCAAGGGCAGATTGCAGTTCAGAAGGATGAGAGGTGGGATGAACTCCTTGAGACAAGCGATGTGTTCGCAGGAAAGGGATAAAACTGAGTAAGAATTGGAATGCGTAAATATCGTAACTTCAATTGCCTGGATTGGTTTACAATGAACATTGCAAATCCTCATCGTCGGGTGTCAAGGGGTCACCTGTCACTTGCCATGTCAGGTTTCGGAGGGCCCTGGCTTTGCCTTCCGGAGCCCGGACCGTCAGCACGTGGTTGGCGGCGATACGGACCCACATCCGGCCGAGTGCCGGTTGAATGCCGGTGGGCGTCGACAAGAGAGAGGCGTTTCACGGGCCATACATAATTTACACCTTCGACTTGTAGCTGGTGTCACTGAATTGAAGAATCAATATTGCAAATTCCGAGTACTGAGCAGGAAGGTGCCAGAGAAGGCTTCGAGAGGCGGCTGCGTTTCGCGCCAGGCGGATGCTCCTCTCTTGGAAACGGTCCTGCAGACGGAGGCTGTAGCTCAAAGCTGGAATCTGCAGCGAACTGACTCTGGCACACACATTTTGGGCGAAGCCAACTCGTGCTGGGGCCATTGAAGATATCGATGCCAACAGGGTCAGGGGCGTTCAAGATGAACAGCAGGCTTTGTTCCAGTCAGGCATACACGCCAGAACACTCGAATTTACAGACCAAGCACCCCATCCAGCAACCAGGGAACATAAATACGACGATGACATAGAACACTGTAAAGTTGGCCGTGTTACATGATGTGTTCAATAGGTCGATTTCCAACCGGAGACTGCTCTTCCTGCGTGGGAAGGAGGCCATCCTCCAAGGGTCTTCACTCTCATAAGCAGATCGAACGCTAGATCAAGTTCTTTCACGGCATCCTGGAAATCTTCGTTGTCCAAAAGATCCCTGTGCAGGTAGATGACATCGGTTGCGACATTTCGCATTGGCTGATCCCTGGGGAGGCTGGTAGTGTAGATCTCCTTGATTGCCTCGAGGAAGTCGGGATGATTCCATTTGATCTTGGTTTCTTCTTGGAACTTGAAGACAGCACGAGACTTGAGCTTGTCGACCTGGCATAACTCGGCCAATGCATACACCCTGCAGTGCTGCAAGAGGTTTGTCGTGTTCGAAGGGTGCGAGCCGAGGTTGGATGCCTGATGGGGCCATATCAGTTTGGATGCCAAGCTGACACTGCATTCATGGAGGATACTTACTCTAGCGGAGATCTTGGGATAGTCCTGATGATAGAAGTAGTGGATCAAAAGACGCACAGCATCGGGGTCGTGCTCGGAAAGGTCGACTTCGGACGTCTGCTTCTCCTGTGCAGGGAATTAGTTAGTCCCAGCTGAAGTATCACCACATTGGAGGCGACTCGCCTCCATGTCATTCTTGAACATCGCAGCGAAGAAGGCCGACTGGGGACAGATGATGGCTTTGTGCACTCTGTACTCGTCATTTCCGCATTTTATGGTGAAGTCGGAGTAGTCGCCGGAGTGGTGCAGGCTGAGTACGGTTAGGGGAACATTCGAAGGCGACCACTGGAGGGGGAGGCTCGGTCACTGACCTCTTTAACGACTCCAGGAGAGCTTCCTTGCCTGCACGGTTGGAGGAATCCACGAACACATCGGTGTCGCTCGGGACCGGGTCGGGTATGGCGCCGAATAAGGAGCCCTTTCTTCGTGGGAACAGGGCCTCTGGGGATTCCGAGGAGGAGAAGCCGGAGGCAAACATTTTGCTTCATTACCCTGAAGAATTTTTAACCGGCAGGGCTGCGCAACTTAAAGACCTGCTCAAGAGATGAAGTCCATCCGCCGCCGGAGGCGATGTCTGAGATAGACCGCCTCCAGCCGATCTCTTGCATGATGCGCAGCCGAGAAGAAGTGAGGTACCGGGAGCGGTCAGACTGCTTGACCAACGAAAGCCGTAAACCCGCCATATTTTGTGCTTGTTTGCATTTACTGTGCATTGCCAGCAATTAGATACAGCTCCGTGGCTCGACATGGGACTCTTCTAATAGCGGATGCCTCGGTTCGAGTGTGCCCACTGATTAGGTTGGCAATTGCTAGGGCGGTCTTGAACGGTTCAACGCTGTCGGTGCAGGCCCGGGTCTGCCATACCAACTCTTACTTGCATGAGCTGGTTTCTTGAATGTTAGAATTTGGAAGCATCATCTCCTTCATCATTTACTACATGGAATTCAGAGGCTGATTCAATCTTTCCTCCGAGGCAATTTGCGAGCTGGCAGCTGAGCGGGACGGGCCTTCTCCACTGACGAGCACTGAACTGCTCCAGCTCCACCCGCTATCATTTGCCTCACAAGCTCCCTCTTCACAACACGCACCATCCGTCCGTCAGTGTCTTACCCCCAGCAAACGCGAGACCGACAAGACATCCGCCCGTGGCATTTGTGATATGATGCAGTCTTGGGCATATGGATGAATCGCTGGTCCCCACAGCAAAGGGGGCCCGGCGGGACGGGAGCCTGCTTCCTCGATGTCCCTCAAGACGCCGATTGATCTCAGAATCGCCAGCTTCGGCCAGTGACGATGTCGGGACACTCCAGGTTCCCATCATCGAGACAGGTCGCAATCAGCCCGCGACAAGTGCCCCGTTTGTCGCGGACCTATTTGAGGACGATCTCCATGGTCCTGGCAGACCTGGGTTTCGACCGGCTTGGCTCGCGCAGTACAAACACGGCGCGATGGTGTCTGACATTCCTTGGCCCTGCGCCCAAGCAGACCACGGCTGCTACCCGCGTCGTCAAGCAATGCCAAAGACGATCCATCGGCCCTGGCACTCTCGGCGGCATGCATGCCGCGCTGTCGATGATTTGGCAGCACGGCGGCAGGGCAGCCGCGAGGACTGCTGCAGATACGATCGCAGGTCTGGCTGGACACGGCCGTCATCCACCACACACATACACCTCGAGGCAGGCAAACGCTGGGCAGACAACTCACAATGGTTTCGGGCACCTTTGGGCCGGCACATTTTCTTCCGCTTGGAGACAAGGGGGAATCCAGACGGGATGGAGCTGACTTATTATGAGATTTCTTGCCTCTTCTGGCCTGCCAGCCGTCGGCGTGTCTCGACGACACCCGAGCCAGGGCCTCACAGCGGCGCAACGTGCTGAATGTCACCTCCAGCAACGAGGGAAACGAAACGGCCACGACCACAAATAAATCGGGGGACGCCAGGATCTTCTTGCACGGATCGACTCGTCGATGGGTCTTCATGCTTCCCGGGGCCAATCGCAACCCGAGCGCATTGGCAAAGTCTTGGTTTCATCTGGTTCTCTGTCACGGTCCCCCGTGCCGCACCACCGCACTTGGCAGCACCACAACCACCAGCACCGGCCCTCTGCGGTCTGGCTCGATTGAAACTCCTCCCACTCGTCCGCTTTTCCGCAACAGCAACACTGGACGGTAACCTGCCAAGCGCTCCCTGAGCGCTATATCGGGAAGCGCGCGACGGGCTCGGCGGAGACGAGACACGCCCGCCATGGGCCATATAGAGAACGGCCACCACGGCAGGTCCCCCTACGTCGCCTTTTTCTCCTTCTCTCTTCGTCGTTGATTCTCTTTATTTCTCTTCGGCGATCTGTTTCCTTTGTACACTTGGTGCTCGCGCTCTGCAGTTGTTGAAGCCCTTGTTTTCTCATTTCTCTTCTCACGAAACCCCCCTTCAACAACCGCTTCGCAGCAGAGCTGTCTTGATTTGTTTGGTCCATATCCCCCGCTGGCCGATTACTTTCCTTTCAGCAGACCTACATATCTCAAATCGAGACGTCAAATGGTGAATTGAGGGCTTGGAAGAGGACAATACACAGCGTCGAGCCGCCCGCATCTCGACATCTCACCCGCCCAACATGGACACCCAGACCCAAGTCACCAGCTCCCTCCGGTAAGACTCGCACTTCGACTGACAATACTCAACTCGCGCTGATCATATCCAGGGAACGGAGGATAAAGAGGAACGCCCCCCAGTTCGCCGGCCGCCCTCGCCACAACCTGCCTCGCCTCAACCTCAAGCCCCGTCAGGTCCAGCCGGTTCCTCCTCAACCTCCCGTCCTTCCGAGCCCCGTGAGCCCCGACTCCCCGGACTCACCCCCTGGCCAGCTGCCTCCCGGACAGATCCCACCTCCTGGCCAGGTCCTCCCGCCGGGCCAACTCCCCCCCGGCCAGCTCCCTCCCGGCGCCATCGATACCTCAGACGACTCAGACTCTGATTCAGACAACCAGAGACTCCCGCCTCCCGTCGTCGCCCCGCCTCCCGGACAGCTACCTCCCCCAGCAACTCTCCCTCCCGGAGCTGCGCCCCTCCCCGGCCAGCTCCCCGCCAGGCGGCTTCGCCGATCTCTCAGGAAGCGACAAGAGCCAGCGTCCCCGCCGAGCTCTCCGGGCTCTCCGGGTTCCCCGGCCTCCCCTCCCCCCGGACCTCAGGTGCCTGGCGTCCCCAGCGCCCCTCAGATTCCCGGTGCCGAGCTGCCTGCTGATATCGGACAGCCCCCTCCTGGCTCTCCCGGCTCGCCCACGTCGCCTGCTAGCGTCGGGTCTCCCGGATCGCCTCCTCCTGGTGCCGTGGCGCCTCCTCCGCCTCCGCCTCCAGGAGCTGAGGTGCCCGGTCAGCTTCCTCCGCCGCCTCCTCCTCCTGGAGCTGAGGCGCCCGGTCAGCTTCTTCCTCCTCCTCCCCCTCCTCCTGGACAACAGCCTCCTGTGGCTCCTCCCACGCCTGGCCAGCTACCTCCCGCAGCGCCTCCCACGCCTGGCCAGCTACCTCCCGCAGCGCCTCCCACGCCTGGCCAGCTCCCTCCCGCTGCTCCCCCTACCCCTGGACAGCAACCACCGGCAGCCCCTTTGACGCCCGGGGCCCAACAGCCACCGGCAGCTCAACAACCCCCGGTGGCTCAACAGCCCCCCCTCGCCCCGCAACCTCCTGTGGTTCAACAGCCTCCGGTCTTCTCTGGTGCCTTCCCCGTCACGGTCACCTTGGAAACCGTAACTCTTTTGCCGACAGGTCCTCCCCTTCCTCCCATCCCGGGAGCCCCTCCAGCTGGTCAGGTTCCTCCGCCTGCTCCCGAAGTCACGGCGCCTCCTCCCCGCCGGCCGCCCACGAACGCGGAGAGGCCCGCTCCAGGTTCTTTCAGTGTCATTCCTGGCGGCGCTCTGCCCACACAACTTCCACCTCCCGTCCAGCAGCCTCCCATTCAGCAACCCCCGGTTCTGCCGCCGCCTCCCGTCGCCCAGCCTCCGGTAGCTCAACCTCCTCCTCAGACCCCAGGCGCGGCACCTCCAGGCCTTGTTCCCACGCCTTCTGTGCCCGTGGCAGAGCAGCCAGCAGCGCCAGCCATCCCTGGCCTGACGTCCATCGCGAGAGAAGAGCTCGCCTCCAATCCCACCGGCGGGGCTAGTCCGGTGCAAAGCTCCGTGGAAGCCGCCCCGGTCATCGCCCCCGCGAACACCGGCGGCGATGGTGATCGCGGTGTCGCCGTAGGTATCAGCGTTGGTGCCCTGAGTAAGGCCCCCTCCCTGACTACTCCCATCAGGCAACCACTAACAGATCACAGTCGGCGTTGCCATTCTCATCGCGATCGGCATATTCGCCTTCAAGGCCATGCGCAAGAACAGCGGCGACGAGGAGAACGCTCCCCCGCCAGCGGCGCCGCCGGCGCCGCGGCCCAAGTCGACCGTCGCCCCCCCGCGCATGACCATGAACAACAACGCCGCCATCATCGACTCCTACGGCAGCAACGACAACGACATGCAGACGGCCGGGTACTACAACGACAAGCAGTTCCAGACACTCCCACCCATGCCGCAGGCCCCGGCTGGCCAGGGCTACGGCAACATGGAGTACGGGGCGTACAACGCCTCGGGCGCGGGCGGGCTGCCCGTCGCGCAGGTGGGACCGGACGGGCGATATGTCGCCTAGTTCTCCGGCGGCACGGGCCTGCCGGGGGAGTTTTCTGGTTTCCTTCTCTACAAAAACACTGCACTATTTCCGTGTAATACGTGATACAGTCGCTACTGTGAATAGGCTGCCTGTAGGTGGTAGACAAGGCTGTGGCAGGGCCCACGGGATGATGAAGATGGGAAGCATGGTGATCCCGAAGCTTTGCCTTTCGTCGGCTGGAGAATAGATCCAATCCACTCGTTTGTCACTGTACATAGAGATGGGCACAGTGACAGCGGGCTTCACGAGTATGACTACGTGACTGGGCGGCATAGACGAATAGACCCAATAGACGGAGAAAACACAAAGACTTGGCGCAATATGCTAAATTGAGGTCATCGTGAAACGCCATGTCCAAGAACGGGATCGGCCTCGGCGTTGAGGCCAAGATGAAACGGGCCTCCCACCGGATCGACATGTTCCCTGTTCCAGCTCGGACCCGGGGCGGAGGCTGAGAATAGAAACTTGGGACCAGAATAGCGACTCTGAAAGGGGAAAGATGATCATATCAGGAGCATTTATCTATCTGGGTCTTTGATCGTGCCCCGTGCTCAAGGGTTAGGCCGGTCGCAGACCTTGTTCTCACGTCAACCACAATCACGCATACGGGGAGCTTGTATCCCACAACGTTCTTGCGACAAGACATGGCGAGACTTGAATTCCAAGTCATGAATCGCATTTTATATGCTCTAAGGTCTAAGATGCTTCCGTCTAACTCACAGCGTAACTGACCTTGGACTGCCCCTTACTCCTCGAGATCTTCCTCACCTTCGTCTCGCCGCACAGGTCCGTCGTGTCCACGTGCGTCCCTCCACACGGATAGACTTCCGCGCCGACGATATTAACAACCCTGAACTTCTCCCCGGGCGGCGCCAGGCTCCGGTCGGGGATGAGCCTCTCCATCCCCCGCGCGCGGAAGTCCTCCTCGTCCCACCACTCGATCTCCACGGGCATCTTCGCCGCGATGTACGCGTCGACCTTCTCCTGAATCGGGCCCTTCCACTTGCCATCAATGACGCCCTGGAACTCGCAGGACGCCGAGTCGGGGAAGTGCGACGCCTTGAGCTCGTCGAAGCCCTCGACCTCGTTCTCGAGGAGGTGCCGCACCACGGAGCCGAGCACGTGCCCCGCCGTGTGCAGCCGGGAGTAGAGGATGCGCTTCTCGACGTCGAGGGACTGTGTGATGGTTTCCTCGGGCGCGAAGGTGCCGCCCGGGGAGGCGAAGCGGCCGAGGTGCAGGACCTGGCCATCGGCGAGGGCGTCCATGCGGACGGACTTGACGGTGAAGGAGGCACCGGCGGAGCTCGTCATGGTCCCTTCGTCTGAGGGCTGGCCGCCGCCCTGGGGGTGGAAGATTGTCTCCTTCGTCACGACGACATGGTCCTCCGGCTCGGCTTGCTTGAAGAGCTGGCGGTTGGGTTCTTCCAGCTCGGTGAAGGCGCGGATGGCCGTGACGATTGTCTGGTGGGTGTAGAGCTTGGCATTGTGGTGGAAGGCCAGTATTGTTCGGGCTGGCGTTGCCATGATGGCGGATATGATGAGGAGGTTGTCCCGGAATGAGACGGTGCGGCGTTGAGGTGAGATTTATGAGATTGGAGTGAGTGAGTCGAGGCGCCCTTTCATTGACAATCGAAGCTGGTGGAAAGCGGTGGATCCGGGTGAGCGAGCGCACCCAGTGTGAAGAACCCAGGTCACGTGAGCCCGTGTTCTGGTTTGCCGACCCATTTCATGAAGGTATGAGACGTGATGTCCATGATGATCAAAAATATGAAGATGCGGTGTTTGGTGTTGTGAGATCATTTTCGATTTACTCATGTTGACCTGAGTGCCATGAATCGGGTGGTGGCATTTTGAGTTGCGATGGGCTGTGAAGCCGCCTCGCGTCCTCATGACCCTGACACCATGACAGAGTCAGTTTGCCGAAAGCCGGCCTTGGCAGAGCGAGCGGGATGAATCAGGAACTCTCCAATTGTTTTGGGAAAGTCCTGACCATCTCAGCCGAGCTGATCTCTGATGTTCCAGTGTGCAGTCTCGAGGTCGCGTCGCGGGGTCTAGGCCCTTCGCCGTCAACGCCTCAGCTCCCTGCATGCATGGAAGCCCGACAGTGAGCTTCCTCAACCGGAGTCCTGCGCGATGATGGGTGTTTCGATTCTGCTCCGTTGAGTGAGCGTGTGTTGAATGGACAGAGCCAAACTGATAAGGTCGCATTTCCAGATACTTGGACCGAACAGCCACAAGTTCGGGTTCGGAGCCCTGAATCGATGACTGTCATGAAGAAAGGAGCAAGAGAACTTGAAATCAAACACGCACAAGATATTTGAAGGGAATTCCAGCCCAGACAACCCACTCAATCAACTGCGATTTGGCAGTGTCGTGAACACGGTCGAAGGTTGTCAGGAGGTGGACTTCGGACCAAGTCCTCCTTCAACACCAGAACCCCTAATCTCTAACATCACGGCTTTCGAGCTTCCTAAACCACCATGGATGCATCCCTCCCGTCCACACCTCTGTCTCTCTCCCCAAATGACGCGCTTCATGCACACAATGGCGGGGTGGCATCGGCACCAGGTCCAACAGCCGATACCAACCCGCATCGGGCAGCTCGATAGCGGCATCGACACGGCTATCGCCTTGGCCGGGCGATCCTCCTGCCCCATTCTCCCTCGACGCCCGACAACCGTCACACCGCACACCTTCGCGCGCTGTCTCAGATGGCCCGGCCCTCGTGGGGGATGATGGCGTGCAACGGCGCCCCAGGTCTCTTTAGGAAGCTCCCTGGGCATGCGCCGACCATCGTGGGGACTCTGGGAGCCCGTCCAGCAGCCCTCGACTCGCAGAGGGGCACTGGGGGATGATCGTCGCTTGACCGCCGTGTTGATGAGGGAGATAAATAGGAGGGTGGAAGCCTGTCCGCTGATCATGATCGTCTGCTGATCTCTGGTTCTTGCAGTTCTGTAGCAAACCATCCCGACTTTATCCAGACCTCTCCTCTTCGCCATGCATCTCAAGGCCGCCCTCGCCATCTTGGCAGCTACCTGCCACCTCGTTGCTGCCAACGAGACACCTGAGGACATCCAGGTGAACAAGAGGCTGCGTCTGATCAAGACCTCCGAGGAGGATCCCGGACGTTGGGTCACCGAGGAGGAGAAGGATGAGCTCGTCACGGCATCTAAGCGCACCGCTTTCATCGACATCACGGACATTGAAGTGAGTGCCCTCCGTATGCCAGCAACGAGCATAGCATCACTAACACATTCATAGGATGAGGAGATTCTCTCCGTCCTGTCCACCGCACCCGAGGACGAGTCGTCCCTCCAGGCCCGTCAGGTCCGGTATCCCACGACTCTGACCCACGTCGCCGAGGCCAACACGCTCATCAACGGCGTGACCAACTCCGGCCCCCAGAGCTGGCTGCAGACCCTGACCAAGTGAGTTTTCCTGCCCGCGAAACACAAGACCGCGCGCTCATCGCCACAGCTACAACAACCGCCACTACCGCTCGACCACCGGCACCCAGTCGGCCACCTGGCTCTTCAACACCGTGACCTCCGTCGCCGGCGCCAACCCGGCCATTACCGTCCGCCGCTTCACCCACTCCTTCAACCAGCCCTCCGTCATCGCCCGCATCCCCGGCCGCAGCGCCAACCTCGTCATCGTCGGCGCCCACTTCGACTCCACCGCCGGCTCCACGACCGCCCGCTCCCCCGGCGCCGACGACAACGGCAGCGGCACCGTCAACGTCCTCGAGGCCCTCCGCGTCCTCGCCAACGCCCGCTTCCAGCCCCAGAACACCCTCGAGTTCCACTTCTACGGCGGCGAGGAGGGCGGCCTGCTCGGCTCCGCCGACATCTTCCGCAACTACCGCTCCGCCGGCGCCAACGTCCTCGCGTTCCTCAACCAGGACATGACTGGCTACTCCCCCGGCGGGCGCGCCGTCGTCTACCAGGACTACGTCGACGCCAGCCTCACGGCGTACGTCACGCTCGTCGCGCGCCAGTTCACGGGCACGGCCCCCGCCACCTCGCGCTGCGGCTACGGCTGCTCCGACCACGCGAGCGCCCGGTCCGCCGGTTTCCGTATGTTGTCCCCAACGTGGCGCGAATCCTGGTACCCCATGCTGACGATTTTGAATAGCTGCTGCGTTCGTCTCCTCCGAGCCCTTCGCCTCTTCGAACCCCAACATCCACACCTCTCGTGATGTAAGTCGTCGTCCCCTCGTTCCGTGCCGCGACCATTCCTGACAAATGGCAGGCGTACTCCACCATCAACTGGACCTCTGTTCTCCGTCACTCGAGGTTCACCGTCGGTTTCCTCGTCGAGGCCTCCTACCTGTAGGTCTGGAAATCTAGCAGCAGACATGCACCGGTAGCGAATTGGGATTGAAGTGAGCACAGGAAGGAGCATCGAGTTCGAGGACAGCCGCGTTGTTGAAGCAATGTCTGATATCGAAAAATACTAAGCCAATGTTGATGAAAATGCCCGCTGTGCCAAAAGTACGAAAGATTGCAAGTGCGCTTGCCATAAAATCAGGGCTGCTACGGCAAAACATTCGCCCATTGGTCATGCTCATGGCCGACCAGGTCGGAAGGGACAGCAAAAGTGATGGTTCTACCCAGGTGCCGGAAGGCACGGGTGTACGTCTCCTTGAACTGTCGCACCTCGAACGAGTTCCCCAAATCACTGGCAAATAATGGCGATGTAAGCTTGATGTCGGAAAGCTTGAAGTTCCGTTCGGCGCACCCGCCTCGGAGACTTCTGAGCACCCTGTCAAAGTACTCCAGTGGCGTGGCGCCGCCGGGAAACTCGGGGTGGTAGAATGGCTGGTAGGGTGCATCACGGGAGACCACCGGGCCCCAAACGTCGACGAGGTGGAACGATTCGAGGCTCGGGGGTAGCATGTAGTCCAGCTCGAAGGCAGTCTCTGGATGGTCCCTGCTGAAGAGCCATATGGCCTCTGTGGCGAAATGTTGGAGATTGTGCAAATGTCCGACAACACCGGCCAAAACCGGCGTGCCGGAGTGGTCAAGATGTCCAAGGAACGTGGTCGGTGCGTCGTCTCTGCACGAAGACATCCATTCGAGGCGCCGGAGAGTCGGCGCCAGCTTGACGAGTGCGCGGCAAGCCACATCAATGCCGATGGAAATGGTTCCATTGCTCAGGAAGAAATGCGTAAGGTGCAGGCTCTCCAGATTGGGCAGACTCCATACAAGGCTTTCCAACAGCAGCGACATCTGCATTCCATGCAGGAGCGTGAAGTGTCTGATGTTCTCGGCAACGAACGTCTCGGAGACGAGTAGGCTCTGGTTTGTGAGAACCCCCCAATGGGGAATCCCCCGCAGTTCAAATCTTCGGATTCTTTTCGATGTACCGAGGAGGAAACGGAGAGTGCCCATAGTCATCTCGGCGAGCCCGAGGCTGCCGACCGAGGTAGGATCAAGGGTGACGCTCTCGACATGCTGGAGGAACCGGTCCGTCTTGACAACCGACCAGTTGGTGAAAGGCCCCGGTCGAATCTCGGGCTCATGGAGATTATCGATTACTGGCCAGTGTTCAGAGGCCCAGCCGTGGCCCCGAGGGTCGAGCAGACGCTCCAGGCACTGGTGTTCTGGGAAAATATTTCCGTCGCCCCGGGGGGAGACCCGACGAAACGAAGACATTGCCAAGTACAGTTGCCTGACATTCGAGATCATCCCCAGCACTGCTCCGAGGAGACTCCAGGACACGAGGCGGTCAGGGCCTGTCAGGAGGTAAAGGCGGTAGAGGAGGATGTCGTCTTGGGTGACCGGCCAGACTGCCGCCACCGCCGTCCAGCAGTCTCGGGCAGATTGCTCGAGATGGGGAAGAACATGATAGAGTGTTTCCGGATCTGACCAGTATACTCCCACGTCAATGGACAGCTGGCATGCCCAGAAAAAGGAGCGGACGAGGCTCCTGAGCCGGGGAGTCGTTGCGAGAGTGCGAAAGAGGAGGAGAAGCTCGAGATGATCCTTGATGAGAACGACACGGTAGAGGTAGGCCTGAGATATGCCATGGAGCTTCCGACACACACGAGTCATCCGCCCGAGACAGCTGCGCGAACGAAGAAAGTCCGAGTTGATGATGATCTCCCTCCATCCCCTCGTGGTGTGTGTTGTGGCCGGGCCCCTGGGCACCAACTTCTCGAAGACTGCGTGGAGCAACTCTGGAGGTAAGTCGGTGAGTAGCGGCATGGCTAGCGCTTTAAAGAGCCAGGCTCTAGTTAGTGTGTCGTTGTCGGCCAGGCCAGGGCCATGCAGCCGCGAGCCTTGCGCCTGGGCTGAGGCCATTCATGAAGTTCCATGTCACCAACACGCGGAAGTCCCATGTTGGGAGTCGCATCCCTACTATCAGCTAGTAACACGATGCCGCGTGGTGTCCCAGCACACAATGTTAGGCCTCCACTAACACGGAGGGAGCCTGCATGAGCTGCCTTATCGATAAGCCAGACCAGTGCGCCACAGTCGCCATTGGCCAATGCTGCACGGCGCGCGGGTGGCTCGGGGCCGAGGCTAGCCAATTGCATCATCCCCGAGCCGAAGCTCGACAGTAATCAACCTCTTGACGAAACATTGCGACACTTTCTTCCAACACAAGCCTGCCCAACTCTGCCTCCAGCCAGCATCTCTACTCGACTTTCCTTCTGAATCTTGTGAACCTACGCATTGGTGTAGACACGCTGTCCACTGCACCCTCGGGCACCCGCTGCCCCTCCTTGTCCAGCATCACCAACCCCGCCATCCGGGTTCGTCATCGCAGTTTCGAGCGCTGCATGATGCGAGCTCCCACACACTCGAATCGATCATGATACCCCGTGTCTTCTGCTCCTCTGCGAGAGTGACGTCTCACCCAGCTTTGGCCCGCCAAATACGCTCGCCATGGCTCCCTCAAACCCTCTCGTCGACGCCCCTCCGCGTCTTCCAGACCAGCGCAGCCTTGCGCCGTGAACAGCCTAAGGCCCCCGCAGTCTCACCGACAACCATCCCCCCGACGGCGCCCAAGTCTCCGAAAACCGCTGCCGCCGACCCATTGGCTAGCCCCGAAAAGTCGACCCAAGAACAGCGCAAGGCCGACTGGGCCATCATGAAGGAGATGTCCAGATATCTCTGGCCTAAGGACAACCTAAGCACAAAGGTCCGCGTCGGCCTCGCCGTCGGCCTCCTCGTCGGCGCCAAGATCCTTAACGTCCAGGTGCCGTTCTACTTCAAGAGCATCGTTGATGCCATGAATGTAGACATCGGTGCCACCGGTGGCACGGCGGCCGCCATCGCGGGGAGCATGATTCTGGCCTACGGCGCGACGAGGATGGGTGCCACGGTCTTCCAAGAGTTGCGCAACGCCATTTTCGCATCCGTGGCGCAAAAGGCGATTCGGAATGTCGCCCGAAACGTCTTCGATCATCTGCTCCGGCTGGACTTGAGCTTCCATCTGTCCAAGCAGACCGGCGGCTTGACGAGGGCTATTGACCGCGGTACCAAGGGCATCAGCTTCCTGTTGACCAGCATGGTATTCCACGTGCTGCCCACGGCGCTCGAGATCTCCATGGTCTGCGGCATCCTGACCTGGCAGTATGGCGCGAAGTTCGCCGCCATCACGACCGTGACCATGGTCGCATACACTGCTTTTACCATATGGACGACTGCCTGGCGGACGAAATTCCGTCGGCAAGCCAATGCCGCCGACAACAAGGCGTCGACGGTCGCGGTGGACTCTCTCATCAACTACGAGGCCGTCAAGTACTTCAACAATGAGAAGTTCGAGGTGTCCAGATACGATGCTTCACTGGCAGCCTACGAGAAGAGCTCGATCAAGGTCGCCACCTCCCTGGCCTTCCTCAACAGTGGGCAAAACATGATCTTCTCCTCGGCCCTGACAGCCATGATGTACCTGGCCGCCAACGGCGTTGCTGCAGGCAATCTTACCGTCGGTGACCTGGTCATGGTCAACCAGCTCGTGTTCCAGCTGTCGTTGCCCCTGAACTTCCTCGGATCGGTGTACCGTGAACTCAGGCAGTCCCTGCTCGACATGGAGACCCTCTTCAACCTGCAAAAGGTGAATGTCAGCATCAAGGACGCTCCCAACGCGAAGCCTCTGGCCCTTGCCAAGGGCGGCGAGATCAAGTTCGAGAATGTGACCTTCGGGTACCACCCCGACAGACCCATCCTGAAGAATCTCTCCTTGACGATCCCGGCCGGAAAGAAGATCGCCGTCGTTGGTCCCAGCGGCTGCGGCAAGTCGACGCTGCTGCGTCTGCTCTTCCGTTCCTATGACGCGCAGTCAGGCCGCATCCTGATCGACGACCAGGACATCAAGTCCGTCACTTTGGAGTCGCTACGAAAGTCCATCGGCGTCGTCCCACAAGACACGCCCCTGTTCAACGATACCATCGAGCACAATATCCAGTATGGTGACATATCCGCCCCGAAGGAGCGCGTAATCGCCGCAGCACAGAGGGCGCGCATCCATGAAATCATCGAGAAGTTCCCCGATGGCTACCAGACCAAGGTCGGCGAGCGTGGCCTGATGATTTCGGGCGGAGAGAAGCAGCGTTTGGCCGTGAGCAGGCTCCTTCTCAAGGACCCGCCATTGCTGTTCTTCGACGAGGCCACGAGCGCGCTGGACACCCATACCGAGCAGGCCCTGATGGCAAACATCAACAGCATCTTGCGGGAGAAGTCCAGGACGAGCGTGTTTGTTGCGCACAGATTGCGGACCATCTTTGATGCCGATCTCATCATCGTGCTCAAGGAGGGCAGCGTGGCCGAAATGGGCAGCCACCGCGAGCTGGTAGACCGGGGCGGCTTGTATGCCGAGCTCTGGAGTGGTAAGTTTGTTCCCGTTCTTCTCTGTGTGTTCATGCTAACACCGCCTCGCAGCCCAGGAAACGCTGTTCAACGAGGACGGCACCGAGATCGAGGCCGTCGAGGGTGTCATCGCGACACAAGCCAAGGAAACGCCCACGAAGCCCTGAGTGCTAGAGTCGCACAGTCAATGAAATACCCGTTACGATGTATCTATGTACATGGCTTGATGACGCTCAAGATCGTGACGTACATAATGATCCGCGGTTTACTTGTAGACTCGTTGTATTCTCAACGCGTGACATGACGACAATCAGATCCCAGAGTGCGCTATCCAGCCAAGGCCGGCCAGAAGGAGGCAGGATATTCTCCTTGGCGAGTCATTTCGGTTGATCCTTGTCCATCTGGCTGGACCACTGCGCGATCCCTGCAAAGGAGCTGAGGTTTCCCTGGGTCTGGTGCGATCTCGAACCATACGAGGTTGTATTGGCAATTGGACGGCCCAAATAGGCGATCGTCGTCGAGCTGCATTGTAGTTCATATATCACAACACAATCATGCCATCGACGCTTCGAAGTGATATATAATCTTGGCGTCGCGTGGCACTGACAGCTCACCTCTCGCTCGCGATGAACCGTCGCTGGCCCGAGTGATCGCGACTCGAGTTGGGGGGACAATGGAACTTTGGCCCCGGGTGGCGGCCGTTAGTGTTCCTCCCAGTGCGGACAGCCCCTGAGCTAAGGTGGGGTTTGCGCTAAAGAACGCGGCCGACACATGGCGATTAGGCCGGAGCGGGAAGGCGGTGTTTCTGGGCGTCTTCCCAACACCAGAGGGCTGGCTAATCAGAGCAGGTGCAGTGGAGACAACCCGCATGCTTAGCGTTGATCCAGTGTCGCATGGACACCCAGAAGGGAAAGGGCGGGAGAACTGCTGCCAGGGCCCTGGACTCGCACCATCGCTGGTTCTTCTTTCCCTGTTCTCGAGGACAAGCTGCTCGGGCGCCATTGGCCGCAGCGGATTCTTTGCTGCAGGCGGGGCAAGCAACACACCTGTATCCTGCTCTGTCGGGTGGTTCTTTCCTCCCCCTGCAGCAGCAGGGTGGTGCTGCTTGTCCTCCACAGGCTCTTCTGGTCTCCTGCATTTTGCCTTTTCTCGCCCTCCACTCCCCCTTTCCAACTGCTTTTCCCTCATCCAACCCCTCTTCGCTCCTTCAACCAACCACCGACAATACTTTGTCGCCGAATTGCCGCTGAGCATCGCATATCCTGTGCCTCGTTCTCGGCTCTTCATCCCAAGAGATCCCAAGACCCGGCGTTTTGGACTCGTTCCTCTCGTTTCCTCCGTTCACCAGCATCCACGCGACATTCGTCCCGACATACTATCCTTATCCACACCCACAGAGCCTCTTGCGCTCCTAATACTCCACGAAAACACCACGACCGATACCAACCCTGAAAGAGAACTTGCATAGAACTGTCTCTTTTGCGCCGCTTGCATCAGCATCATTCCTGCTATTCGCCATAGACCTGAGACCCAACGCTAGAGCAGTCCCAAGCACGACTACATCCTTCAAATCGCCAACCGCAAACATGTCTCCCGGATCCCTCATCGACCGCCTTCAGGCGTCCATCCAGCAAAAGATTGAGCTCTTCCGCCTCGAGCAGCGCTACACCCGCCGCCGTCACCGCCGCTCCACCTTCCAGACCAACGCTGTCTACGTCGATGGCGAGTACGTCTACCAGACCCCCAACTCGACTGGCTCGTCCACGTCTACCTCCGAGTCCGGCTCCGGCCGCGTCGATGCTCTGCACAACATCGAGCCTGCTGGCGTCGTCTCCTCGACGCCTGTGAAGGAGAAGAGGTTGAGCAGGCGCATCTCGTCGATTGCCAACTTCGGCAGCTCCAACAAGCAGCAAGCCGCCACCAACGAATGGAGGTCAGGCCGTGTCACCGTCTCCGAGGTGCAGCGATGAGCACAACGAGGATTCCACGGCGTGCTACAGCATATTGTCATGATTCTCGGCTATGCTGTACTCGTCCCTCCCGTTATTCAGCCCGCCGGGCCTCGCGGCGCTAGTCCGCCGAGACCTGGCAGAGCAGCGTCAGGTACCCAGGTGCCATTTTTCCACGTACAGGGGCGCAGCGAAGCCCTTGGCGTGCAAGTCATGACTGTTATGGTCTACACGGCCACATTGTTTTGCGTTTCTACTACAGGGTCGACATCAGACTCTTCATTCTTATGACGGCATCATGGAGTATCTTCATGCGGTCCTCTTGGGTCATTACTTGGTTTGGCAGGGGAGCTAAGAAGGTGGAAAGACGAGATCTCGCGAGACTAGCGAGCGCCGTCGCCTTCGCACGACGGCCGGCGAGTCGTCGATGAGAGCCTGGCGTGAGACACGGACTGGGCCGGGAGGCCCAGCAGTGATCCCCGACACATCACTTGTTTTCATTCGTATAATTTTGGTGGAGGAGTCAGAATCTCTGGCTGCCGGTGTTGGATTTGCCCACGCATTGATGTCGTTGTACATAAAACGTGCCTTCGATAGACGGAGCTACTGCGCGAGTGGAATGCTGGATATGAACCTTACAGACTACCATGCCTCGGCATGTCGCCCATCTTCGTCCATTGTCCGTCGCTCACTACCCCTCCTCCGCCTTGCCTCTGGCCTTCGCGGGGGAGAGGCGCGTCTCAGCCTGACACAGACCCTGCGAGTATGACGACGTCCTCGAATTTCGTCTCAGGTTTCCGATCCCGTGTCCTCGCGATTGGCCCCCAGCCAAGCCTGCCACTCGAGGGACACAATATCCCAGGTGGCAGACCTCGCCTGCGGCTTCTGAACTTTATGGTTCCGCGACTGGTTGTCACACAGCAATTCCGACATGCCCCGCGCGTTTTTGATGCCTCGCGGTTCGCGAGCCCTCTTCATCTTTCATCCTCAGGATGGCGTTGGACCAGTGATCTGCAACCGATCGCCCAAAATCGAGGCGCAGCGTCGCAGAATATCAGACGGTCCAGACCGCCCTGCAGAGAAGGAAAAAAGAAGCAGCATCGGACGGTCGTGTGCCCAGCTGCCCATCCAGCCATCGTCTGAATTCCCCCGGTAGCAGAGATGGGGGGTATCGCGCATCGACGCGCGCTGGTCTTTTATTCCTCACATGTCGGGTTTCGCGCCTCTGTCTCTTCAGGCGCGGTAATAGCAATTGTGTGTTCGGGATGATGTCCATCTCAGCGGACACGGTCGCCGAGCATAAAGGTAGAGATGAAGACGCCGAGCAGGATGGAGAGGATGTAACCGACGTTCATGGTCATGACGACCAGCATGCTGTATCACGACTTGTCAGCGGCGCACTCGATTCCGAGGCGGGGGGGACACGAACAGGACGTAGCTGCAGAAGACGATGAAGCACTCGGCGACGGAGCGGATGAGGCGCTCGAGGCCCAGGGTGGCTATGCCCCTGAAGTTGTGCCTGTGGTAGCCGGGGACGTGGGGAGGCGGGGTCCAGGGCCTGTCGCCAGGGTTCGGGCCCAGGCCGGCGTTGCGCTCCTGGAGCTCGAGCTCGTCGACGCGGTCGTCGCCGACGCGGACCCAGGTGCCGTTGCTGAGCTTGTGGATGTGGCCGTCCTCCCAGCGGGTGCCCCAGCCGCGCTTGTCGAGGGAGGGCTTGAAGGCGATCATGACGCGGAGGGTGGCGGAGAAGACGATGAGGAGGCAGCAGTAGATGGCGTAGATCTTGGCGGGGTCATAGCTGCTGCTGAGGAGCACGATGGGCGTGTTGTGGAAGAGGACGGCCCTGTGGTCCGCCGTGGGGTCCGACATCGTGATGGTTGTGTGGTGGTGTTGAGGGATGCTTGGGGTCTTGCTGGGGTCGAGGGCTCGTATGAATTCGCAGAGGACGGGCTTTTCGCGATCGTTCTCGTGGTCAACTGGAAGTGGTTTTGGGTCGACCTCTACCTCGACGCAGGAGTAATGGGTGCTCAAGCCGCGCTGCTTAGTCGTCGACTGCGGCTTGATGATGGTGACCGCGGCTGGTGCTGGTCCGCGGCTGCACAATGGACGTGATCATGGGCATCACCGGCTTACATCCATCGAGCGACGACTGGGGTTCGTGAGCTCCCAGGACCTGGATGGCCCAGAGATTTAACACGAGGCCGCTTATTCCCTGCATACCAACCGATCGAGGCGACCGTGGCTGTGGCACGGGGGTGGAACGAAGTATTATTAGTGAGGGCATTTGAGGGAGTTTCCCACGTGTTGTTGCACAGCGGCTGAACGTGCCAAGGCGGATGCTCGCCCGCCTTTGAGACAACCCCTTTGGTCGCGGAGGAATGAGATCTTCAATCAAGCATTTGACTGCTGCAAGAAGGGATACGTAGCGGCGCGGGAACGAACATGAGAAGAAAGGCCCCTTGGAGCTGTTGGTCATGGACGAAGTGCCAGTTCATACGAACTGGGGTGGAGGTGACCAAAGGGGCTGTGATGGGCCAACTTGGGCCATGGAGGGTTCACGATGCAAAAGTCCCTTCTGGTATTTCAGATCCCGGCCTGCAAGTAGAACAGATCAAAGACTGTCTTGTCTCATGACCTCATCGCCTAAAGCGAAACAAGTATCGAATCGCGACATCGCCTCGCCCGCAACCCTGACATAAACATGGGCGCTCCATAAATCACTGCGAGGCGCAGCCAGGGGTATTGGACAGAATACTGCTGTTGAGTTGTCTCTAACTGAGCACGAGGCTATCTCGACTCCTTGAAATCAAGGGCAACGCCATGTCAATTTCTTGAGCTTGTAAGGCAGGCCCTCTCGATTTCTTCAGACGAAGAGAGAAGCTACCATAACGACTGAGGTTTAGTAGTCAACGTGGACATCCCGCAGGCGGCCATCTTTCTTTGGCCCTCAGCTCTTCTCGACGGCTTGCTTCTCAACGGCAGCTTCCCTCTCGCTGGCGGAATCCTCATTCCTCTTGTCGAAAGCAGCCGCGATGGCCTCCAGGCTCGGGCCCTTCGTCTCCACGAAAAGGAAGTACACACAGGGGCACTCAATACAGAGCCAGCCGACATAAACAAAGTAATACTTCCAGCCCAAGGCCTGGAGACCGATGGGGTTGACCAGGGCGTTGATGAACGTCCCGTTCTTGCCGAAGAACATCAGGACCGCAAAGCCCTTGGCTCTGATCGGGTACGGCAGGACTTCGACGGGGTAGCTGAAGAGCAAGGCGTTGAAGGCCAAGTTGTAGAAGATGTAGAAGATGAAGAGAATTCCGATGATGGCCTTGCCTGCGGCGATATTGCCCTGCGTGTTGAAGAGGCCGGCGCAAAGAGTAAGCGAGGAGAAGGTGAAGAGCATGCCAAAGACAGAGATGAGGAACTGGGTGTGGCGCTTCATGTATGCGGTCAGCATGGCGGACGCCATGACTGTCAGCCAGTTGAAGACCATGTGGCAGCCGTTGATGATGTTCTTGGTCTCGGTGTCTTCGATGCCGGCGGTATCCAGGACGCGTGCCAGGTAGTAACTATGTTAACGTCAGCAAAGGTGTCAGGCTGGGGTGCGAGAAGACCGTTTCCAGACCGCTGGGCGAACAAACCAAGCAGGATGATGATGATGATGATTATCATCATCATGCGTCTACGGTTGCGCAGCAGCAGGAGCGATGACGGAATCAGCTGCCGGCGTCTCTGCAATTCGACACCGAGAGCCCGCTTCCCACCCCCGAATGCCCGCGAGATGTTCTCGTTGCGCCATGGCTCAGGTCTCGGTACCTGATCTTGAAGTGGCACCTCGGCCGGCCACTGATGTAAGTCAACAGAACGGAGATGGTTATTTCCTCGGAGTTTTAACGTCTGCCAATTCAGCCATCGAGTCCTTGCCTTCCCCGACCATCGAACTCCATCAGACCTCCAGCGCTGTCAGGAAACGCTCACGAGCGCCCTACCTTGGTTGGAAACCAGCGGTGTTCTGACGATCATGGGGAGCAGCATGCGGATGAAATTCAGCATGTGCGCACAGTAAGTGCACTCTTCCCCAAGACTGCTGAAGTCCGGAAGACAGAGTGGCTAACCTGTTGGCAGACTTTTCGGGCAGCTTGTGATCATGTATTGCTTCCGCCACGCCGACGGGGGCGCCTAAGCCGAAGTCTTGCCACAGAGTTATCTTGAATGGGGCGCCGGTGTCCTAGAGATATTGAAGGATTCTGCACCGCTCAGTCCGACCATTCTGCGGGATTATCAGATAGCAGAGGTCTTGTGTCGAGGCTTAAAAGAGGCTTCAGGTTAGTCAATAAATTGATGATTCATTGTACAGTTGCGGCGTAGACCGAGCATTCACTTGTGAAGAAGGTGGTTAGACTCGAGATATGAGAGGCTCTCACTTGGCTCCTCGATCTCCTCCTTCACCATCAAGCCCCTCGGTCTCGAGCAACTAGCAAACTTTGCTACCACCTTTCTTTCAGTTCATTTCACCACCATCAACATGGTCAGCTCCTCCCGTTGCTTCGCAGCCGTGTTGCTCATATTCTGCGCCAGTATCTCTGCCCTTCCTTCCTCCGAGCCTCCCGTGGCTGATGCAGCTCTCTCTTCCCACGCCAGATTCAGGGACAATTTTTCTTCTTTCGACAGAAAGCTCTGGCGCTGCCAGTATTCCTGCCCCGTCATCGATGACGGCAAGGCCCGTTTCCGGCTTCGACCTGGTGTCCCTCCCAACAACTACGGCTCCTGGTCCAAGGCCCGATACACGGGCCAGCAATACACCTCTGGCCGCTTCACCGTCCGCTTCTCCCTGACGGATCGTCCCAAGGAGAATCCCGTCTGGTGGGGTGTTGCCCTCTGGGACGACGGCCCCGCCGCCGACGGCAGCCAGTTCAACGAGATCAACTTTGGCTACACCACGGACCAGAGCTATACCGACACTCAGCTGCGCTTCGAGAGCGCCAAGCGCGGCGTCTACCAGTCCGTCAAGGTCGATACCGGCGTCAACCTGTACGATCAGAGCTACCACGTCGCCACGCTCGAGTACAATTCTCACCGTGTTGCCTTCTACCTCGATGGAAAGCTGTTCGCGGAGATGAGAGACAAGAAGGTCATTCCCACCGATCCCATGGACTTCATCCTCGGGCCCCGTCTCGTCACCGGCGGTAAGCCCCTGACCACCGGCTTCACCGAGTCCATTGACTGGGTTGAGATTCAGGCTTCGCCCAAGATCTAGAGGAAGCGAACCGGATGAGGTGGCAGCGTCTATACAATTTCCATTATTCCACCTTTCAACGATACAGGGGTTTCCTGATGATGTCCTCCGTCGCCTCCTAACTCTATCCTTTTTTGATTAAGTGACGAATCTATGGACAAAGTGTGAAAGACACGACAATTGTCTGACCTCAGATGTCGCCTTCGACATCAGCCACGGTCGGCACCCTGGTCAGCTTCAGGCCCAGATAGCCGGCCACCTGCTGCACAGAATCCCACACCTTCTGGGTATCCTCGAACGAGACGCCCAGGCGTCTCGTCCCCCGAATGTGCCAGTGCGTCTCCTTCCTCAAGTTCTGGATCATGATGCTGGAGAGGACCACCATCTCGGTGTCGAGGTCGTCCAGCACCTGGCGGTCGCTGAGGTACAGCCCGTAGGTGATGTTCTCGGATATCCAGGCAAAGTCCCTGTGGTCCTTGAACAGGTCGAGCGTGCTGCCCGTGTCGCGCGTGTACAGCTTCCCCATCCAGTCCCGCCCGCGCTGGAGGTTCGCCTCGTCGCACTGCCAGCCCTCGCGCGTGGTGCTGCGATCCTTGTCCTCCTCACGCTCGCGGGCGTTGATGGCCATGATGGCCTCGAGGGGCTTGCAGACGCCGACGATGCTGACGCTCTTGATGAGGGCCTCGCGCAGCCGGCGGACGAGCTCCTGCCGCTGGGCGGGCGTGGAAAACTCGGGCTTCGCGATGAGATGCGTGTAGAGGTCGGCGCAGAGGTCGGGGTCGTTGCCGCCGACGAGGGCTGCGATTGTGGCGATGTACCACTTTGACGCGCCGAGCTGGGTGAGGCTGAAGTTCTTCTCGATGGAGGCGAAGACCTCCGAGAGGGCTTCTGAGGGGGGAGTATGCTCCGGCATTGCGGTTGATTCGACGTGTCTTATGATGTGAGTGAGGATGACCTGTGATGAGATGAGAGACTGAGAGTTGGCCGGATGGATTGTCGGTCCTTGGCGCGGGGTCATTGAATTCGAGAAGCGGCGGGCGGCTGGAAAACGTCGCATCCGGTGAGGCCGGATCGGTTCCTTTTCATTTGGAATGTCTCATTGGCGTGGATGCCGTCACTTCAATAATTCTTTCATCGCTGAGGCTTCCGCACCGCGCTCGGGTGCTTATCTCACCTCATCTGGGCTTGACAAATATTGACGATGAGATGAGTCCACTTCGAATCTTGGGCGCCAGAGCTTCAAGGCGACGGAGCGTGTTTGGGCGACTCCGCGAGGTTCCACAGGCGCCGTTGAAGTTACCCCCGTCCCACCTTCAGCAGCCCCGTGCCTGTGGACCCCTCCGGGGAGATTTGAGCAACTCCGGAAAGGCCCCCAGCTCTGGCAAGCTCCAAGGCATGGATTGCCCTGCAAGTCCCTTTTCCCTCCCCTCCTGGCCACACTCGCCGAAAGATCCGCCGGGGACTCGAGCGGCATTCCGGGCATCGTCTTGGAGATTGATCTCTCCATCTCATTGTACTACAGAAAACATCGGGGACAAGAGGACAGCTCCGAGACGCAGCCCTGAAGATGGATCATCCTGGCCTGCGCAATGCGAGATGAGACCCATGCCCGATGAGACGGGAAAGACCACGGAGACAGCATTCCTCACATGACGCCCGTATATATCCCAGAAACGGAGAACCGAATGGGCAACAAGTCCAGCGCAGCACGCGCCTCTCCAACCGCCAGTCCCTTCGAAATGTGCGAGCTCAGCTTTCACCCGGACCTCCTCCAATCCGCGAGCAACAAGACCGTCGTCATCACCGGTGCTGCGCGGGGCATCGGCGCCGCGACGGCATCCCTCTTCAACCAGCATGGAGCGAACGTGGTCATCACGGACTTGCCTCCTCTGAGAGACGACGCCGACACCTTGATCGAGTCGCTGTGCTATCCCGACAAGGCTCTCTTCGTCCCTGCTAGCGTGACAGAATGGAAGGCTCTGACCAACGTCTTCAAGGAGGCCATCCGGAAGTTCGGCCGCGTGGACGTTGTCGTGGCCAACGCCGGCATCATGGAGACGTCGGCCGTCTTGGACGTCGCTGTCGATGAGGCGGGAGAGCCCGTCGAATCCCAGGAGGCCAACCGCGTCCTCGATGTCAACCTCAAAGGCACCCTGAATAGTGAGTGCCGACCCCTTCCTCCCATGTCGCCTTGTAGGACGGACAGACTCACAACTTCAAGCGGTCCGACTGGGATTGCATTACATGAGCCTGAATGTCCCGTCTCGTGAAGGATTCCGCGGCTCCATCGTCCTCGTGGCGTCCATTTCCGGGTATTTCGGGTCGACCGGGAACGCGGCATACATCGCCTCGAAGCATGGGGTCGTCGGCTTGCTCAGGGCATCTCTGCAGAAGACGGCGTCTCTTGGGGTGAGGATAAACGCAGTGACTCCGGGATACACACCGACACGTATCACCAAGGGCTTCGGCGACAGCATCACGCAGGCCGGCCTCGATGCCAACACGCCCGAGACCGTGGCGTCGGCGGTTGTGTACGCCGCCGTTGATCCCGGTCGGCACGGGACGTCTTGTCTTGTGAGCCAGATTCCTGAAGATTGCTCTTTCAGCGACTGACCCCGCGTTCTAGGTCTTGGGGGATCATCTTCGTGAGATGGAGTACACGAGGGCCGGTGTGATGGATTCGTGGCTCGGTGAAGATGTGACGGCCTCTCTGTCGGGATTCGGCGCTTTGTTGAAGAGCATCGGTGGCTATCGTCTGCCGAAAACAATCGACTAGGCGGCGACCGGACGTGCACCCAGGCGCTCTGGGGCGAGAACTTGGAAGGAAAGGAGGCCTCAAGACATCCCCAGCTGAGAATGTCTATTTGATGTCAAGCTTGATGTTGCTTCATTTCAAAGTAGACGGGTCTGTCAGCCCCAAAGAAATACGACTGCCGGCGTTCTACTTGAAGGAGAGCCAACGAGGGTGTGCAGGAGGCGCAACCGGGGTTCACGCCCGCCGCATCTTGCCGTGTAAGTGACTCTCGCACCGCGACTCCCCCGGACAGTCCTTCCCTTAAACTTTCTAACCCTCGGCCGGTCCTCCCTCCCAATACTGCCATGATCCGAATCCAGCTTTTGCTCGCGTGACCCTCGATCTGAGAGACTCCATCATCTTGCCAAAACATGCCGCGCGAGTCCTAGGTCGAACCTCTTCGCCGCCGTCTCTCCGCACACGCCTCATCACTATTCGGTATTCTTCGCTTCCTCCATCATGCCGGCCTACCCCGAGTACAACTGGATTCTTGCAATCACAACCATCGCTCTTTGTGGAAGCGCCTTCGGCAACGGTGCCAACGATGTTGCCAATGCCTACGCCACCTCGGTGGCCTCCCGCACCTTGACAATGCCTCAAGTCGGTAGCCTCAGCATGTTCACAGAGTTCATCGGCGCAGTCGCTCTCGGCGAGCGGGTTACTGGGACCATCAAGAACGACATCATTGACATCAACCGCTTCGCCGAAACCCCTTCCGTCCTCATGGTCGTCATGGGCTGCGCCGAGGTCGCATCCGCCACCTGGCTGATCATGGCAACGAGATTGGGATTCCCTGTTTCCACCACGCAAACAATCGTCGGGGCTCTGATGGGCGCCGGTCTTGCTTCCTCTGCAGGGGTCTCCTGGGGTTGGGAGCCCGGCAGTGTCTCCCAGGTAGCCGCATCTTGGGCCATCGCCCCCTTCGTCGCCGGCGGCTTCTCTGCTCTGCTTTTTGCCTCCCTCAAGTTCACCATTCTCGAGCGACCAAACTCCTTTGAAAAGGCCATGCGCGCCATCCCATTCTACCTGGCGTTCACCGGTGCGGTTCTGGCACTCTTTATGGTGGTCGAGGCGCCGGGTGCACCCAGCCTCGAGGATCTCGGCGCCGGCCCTGCAGTGGGAATGGTTCTCGGTTGCTTCTTCGGCGTCCTTCTCATCGCCTACGTCTTTTTCATGCCCTACTTCCACCGCGTTGTTGTCAAGCATGACCCGCGCATGCGACCCTGGCATATCCCTCTCGGCCCTCTCTTATGGAAAGATGATCCATGGATACCCTTCCCCGGAAAGGGAGACTCCATTGTCATCGACTATTACGAGAGCGCTCACGATATCGACCGTGATGAGGGAAACCAGGCAGCACAGAGACGTGTAAACAGCTTCGATGACGAAACTCACCGAACACCTAACAACGATCAGAACCCTCCCTTCGGAAACGAGGACAACAACACTGTGACTACGTCCGGACCCAATTCAGGTGCGAACAGCAAAGCTTCATCTGCTTCAGATGTCGAAAGCGGTCGCACAATGACCATTCGACGCAAAGTCCGCAAGCCCGAGCCTGAGGAGCGTTGGCTTGAGCCCGTCTGCCACCTTTCCATCTACCACCCCAGGCGCCAGGTCAATCTGCTCAAATACCTGTTCCTCCAAGGCGTCTCCCGCGATTGTGTCACGCACACCTGTGAGCATCTTGCCTCGGTGCATAGCAAAGCACGTCGATACGATAATCGCGTTGAGCATCTATGGACCTACGCGCAAGTGGCATCCGCTGTGATGATGTCCATCGCTCACGGTTCCAACGATGTCTCCAACGCAGTCGGCCCTTGGGTCGCATCATACGAGGTTTACAGGACGGGCAAGGTTACGGAGGACATCAACACCCCTATTTGGATTCTCGTCGTTGCCGGTTTTCTGTTGGGCGCCGGATTCTGGTTCATGGGGCATCACATCGTCAAGGCTCTTGGAAACAAGATCACCCAGCTATCTCCCACACGCGGCTACGCCATGGAGCTGGGCGCAGCCATTACCGTTCTCCTCGCCAGCCGCCTGGGTCTACCCGTTTCCACGACGCAATGTCTCACGGGAGCTGTGCTTGGTGTCGCCCTCATGAACCTCGACTCCGGGGCAGTCAACTGGCACCAACTTCTCTGGATCTTCGGGGGGTGGATTCTCACGCTCCCAGCAGCAGGCCTGATCTCCGGACTCCTGACAGGCATGGCTCTGAATACCCCCCAGTTCAGCTACTACCCTTGAACACTTCGAGGGGTCTTGTACCCAGGATTAGACTTGGCCAGACGTCCTGACGACCACCAACGATAATTGAAGGTATTCGACTAGGTTGCCTCTGAACGAGACATCTCCGAAGCCAGAGGGTGCGTGGTTCGGCTGGGTCCAGGGATGATCATATGAGATGTGTCTTTGAGAACCAATCATCACATGAGATGAGGGTCTGATTGTAATCTTATCCGCCTAATTCAGACTTTCGCAAACTCGAGGTGCTTGCCTACATGGTGTTCTGGGCGCTGGAGCGCCCATTGCAAGCTTGCTCTGGGGCGGCGGTGCGTCTAGAGCAACAACCGACCAGATGTCCATAACCCCGCGGAGTAATCCTCGAATAGGGGTTCTTTCCCAAAACATAATAGTGCGCTCAGTTACACCCCGTGTTCCGGCCATGGGGTGGGAAATCCATTCTTTGATATCCTGGATATTGCTTTCGGCCAGTCGGGGTTAATACCTTACATTCGCCGCTGACAAACTACCGGCGGAGAAATGTTCGTCGGGGAGCGCTGTAGAATATGTTCTTGGTTTCGGGGGTGCCCCGACCCTAGGCCAGTTCGGATCCGGGACCACCGGAGATCATGAAAGCCGACGTCCTGAAGCCTCAAAGCATTACCAAGCGCCGGTTGATGAAGCTGGCGCATCTCACCTGCCTAAATTATGTGTCCATCCGAAATAAAACAGACCTACAACACTCCGCTGAATAAGCGGAACGCTCGAGATGAACGTCTACTTACCTAGGTACTTAAAGGCGTCGTGTATTGGGCCATCAAGAGGTTCAACGAGGCAGATCCTCTCAAGCTCTCTTTGCAATATCTTCACTATCAACGCATAAACCCATTCTATCACTCTTGGTTCCCTAACACAAAAATGTCGACTCTCACCGTTGGAATCGCCGGCATCACGGGCAGACTTGGCCAACTCCTCGCACGTAAACTTCTCGAGAAGCCCAGCATCATACTCCGAGGCTATGCGCGGGACCCGTCCAAGGTTGCCGAGGAGATCGCCAGCTCTCCCCGAACGCATCTTTTCAAGGGCGACGCCACTGATTCGGCCAGCCTCGCCCCTTTCGTGGATGGCTGCGACGTCGTCGTCTGCAGCTACCTCGGGTCTAACGACCTCATGATCGATGGCCAGAAGACCCTCATTGACGCCTGTGAAGAAGCGGGCGTCCCTCGCTATGTCGCTAGCGACTGGTCCCTCGATTTCACCAAGCTGGAGCTCGGCCAGCTGTTCCCCAAGGATCCCATGATCATCGTCAAGGCCTACCTTGAGACGAAGAAGAACGTCAAAGGCGTCCACGTGCTGATCGGTGGTTTCATGGACACGATCCTCAGCCCGTACTTTGGACTCTTTGACGGAAAATCGAACACGTTCCGTTACTGGGGCGACGGCACTGAGTTCTGGGAGGGCACGTCGTATGCCAACGCGGCTGAGTTCACGGCCGCCGTCATTGCAGATGTCTCGGCTGTTGGCGTCGTGAAGTGTACGGAGCCTATTCTCCTACCCGAAGTTTTCGTAACCTAGGGGAGTCATGGCTAATGTTCTTTCTGTGACACTAGACCTCGGAGATCGGAAGACTGTGCCGGAGATTGCCGCAACCTTCCAGGAGGTATATGGCATCGAGACCAAGCTCGAAAGACTGGGGTCTCTCGAGGACCTCAGGTCGCGCATGCATGCCACTCGAGCGGCGACCCCCGACAACTTGTACAGCTATTTGGCCCTGTAAGCTTATAAGATGCCGATGTTTCGGTGGAGACCTATAACCTGTGAGAGTCACTGACAACTACTAGCTTCTACGCGTACTACTCGTTCAACGGTCAGACCTACCTGGACGAGACCCTTAATGGCAAATACCCTGAAGTGAAGCCCGAATCGCTGGCAGACTTCCTCAGGACTGGCACGGCTGAAAGCCTGTCAAGCTACGCGACTTGATCTAAGCTGCCTGAGGGGAGGTCATAAGATGCCGAGGTCAATTTTCGCGCGGCATAACTGATATTGTTAATATGGGCTTAGCCATTACTACCGATCCTTTGGTACGGATGTTGGAAATGGTCGTTGGTTCTCTAGTACTTCAATTCATAGCAATGATTGACGATGCCATCCTGTATCGCCTTTGTTTGCTGAGGTTTGAGATCCATGGATGCTGAAACACGCCTGTTGCTTGCAATGGTAATGAGGAGATATAACTATGTCAGCCGATATAGGGTTTTCTCGGCGTTATGCCCATACGCCTCTTTGGGTCATGGAAGTCGTGCGTGCGCCTCCCAAGAAAGTGTATTCATTTGCAATGGTCATATATTTAGATAAGAAGGGGCTGCTTTTGTTCTGATTCAGTGCAGATTCTTCATCAACTCCCCAAGCAAAAGCCTACCGGCTCCCTCGTAGCCATGGTTCTGAGAGTGCATTAGTATTTCCAAGGTGCTGGTATTCCAATATGTCACGGATGTCTACAGTGAGCCTGGAGCTCAATATGACGCCGGCGTTGCCAGTATCATGAGTTGAGATTAGCCTGTGGCGGATGGATCAGCTCGCCGTAATTCAATGCCAGACCCGGTCTCACTTACAGTTGCATGACGTCCGATCATTCGGCACCTGAGGGTACCAGTCCTCGCCGTACGTGGCGTTGAGGGTGATGGCGCCGACCGACCTGCCGTCCTCGAGCAGGTTCCAGGTGTCCAGCTCGAACTTCTTGAGCTTTTCCCGCGTGAGCTGGATCTGGCGGGCGCCGCGGATCCAGCTGCTGTAGCCGCCGTATCCAGTATGCTGCCCGAAGCAGAGGTTGACGCCGTTTCCGGGTGCGCTGATGCCGTCGATGACGCCGTCCCACTTGTGGCACCACGTGTTACCGTGGTCGTGGCCGGAGAAGAGAGCCATCATGCCGGGGGTCGACGCGATGGCCTCCATGAAGGGGAGGTCCTGGCCGCCGTATCGGCAGCTGCCGTCGTTCCTTCCATCGGGGCACCAGCCCTGGCCCTGCTGGGAGAGGGGGCGGTCGTGGTCGATGCCGGGCTGGTAGTTGGGATGCACGCCGGAGAGCTGAAGGGTCTGGGAGGCGTTGGTGGGGATGTGAACAAAGCCGAGGGAGGGGATGACCTTGTTGAAGCGCTTCTGGATGCGCGCGCTGTTCTCCTTGAACCAGTCGACGACAGTGGCGTCGACCCAGTTCTGCAGGCCGATCTCGCGGCCGTTGGCGTCGAGCTCCTGGTAGCGGAAGCCTCCGCGGCTGTCGAAGAACCAGAGCATCAGCTCGGGCGCGCAGTCGCAGCTGAAGCAGTCCTCGGCGTAGACGGGGAGGTAGTAGTTCGACACCCCGATGTGGTCGCCAAAGACCATCTGGCGAGTGCGAGCGTTGATGTAGCGGCGCTCTCGCTCCAGGATGGTCTCGCCCGTAATGTTGACCTGGTGGTCATGATTGCCGTAGGTCGAGGCCCAGGGCAAGCCTCTCTCGACCATGGGGGCCATCATCATGTCGATGTAGTTC